>CM052014.1:33235290-34435290 GCA_028476595.1 Obolodiplosis robiniae
AAGGCAACAATTCTCGAAATAGCTGCCAATCACCAATCGATCGTAGTAACGTTTGCGGAGAGAATCGCTGTTTTTGATGCCCTCACTTTGGAGGACCGACTGACAATCACGACGTGCTACCCTAGTCCAGGCTTATCACCAAATCCAATTTCACTTGGACCAAGGTGGCTGGCATACGCCGAACGCAAAATAATTCCATCGAAACGAAGTGCCGGAGGATGCGATTGTGACGGTGTATCAAGTTATACAGCAACTGTGCTGAATGCAGCCAAAACACTGGGCAAAGGTTTGCGTGAGCTCGGCGAACAAGTTGCTGCTGGTTTAGCGGGAACAGGCACAAACATTGTTGGTGCAGTTAATGCCGTGAACTCAGTAACAGCTGGCAACGAGCAGCAATTGCATCCGGGAATTTTAACAATCTTCAATATTAAAGTGAGTTCAAATAGCTCTATAATTGCAATTATTATTTACTGAAAATGATGTATATTGCTTTTAGGATTCAATGAAAGATACTAGTCCAACGGGTGCACCAATGACAGTGTCGGGCACTGACCCAATAATTGCACACTTTGTCGCCCATACGGATGTTATAGCTGGATTGACATTTGATGCGTCCGGACTATTATTGCTGACTGCCGACAAGCGTGGTCATGATTTTCATTTGTTCCGTATCAATCCGCATCCATGTGGATCAACGTCAGCTTCTGTTCATCATTTATATATTCTTCATCGTGGCGATACAACTGCAAAAGTACAGGATATGGTGTTTTCATTAGATTCACGTTGGGCAGCCGTGACTACGGCCCGTGGCACAACGCATGTATTTCCCGTGTCTCCCTATGGTGGTCCTGCAACATTTCGCACACATGGCTCTGCCGAAGTGGTAAATCGCTTATCGCGTTTTCATCGTTCTGCTGGTTTATCTGCGGACGGTCGTTCAAGCAGCCCAGTGTGCCCGGTGTTTCATACGGAAAATGGTGGCGTTAGTGCTGATCCATACCATAATCCTAGATTACCACCGTTTCCACGACCATATGTTGTAATGCCACTGAAACAGCTGCGTCAACCACTGACATTATTGCCTGTCAATCATTCATCAACAGCACCAACTTTGACAAGCTCATCATCGCGACAACGCCAGTCATCCGTTTCAGACGATTCGGGAAACGTTTTGCGCGTTTGTGCTACATTCGCTCGGCCCAGAGATTGGCTTTTACAACCATTGACAACGGCACGCGACATGCCAGCACTAAAGAATCCACGTGCTGTGGATTCACTGTTTGTAATGGCTGGACATGGATCGATGATTCAGTACGACTTGGAACCCAGATATATTTCAAGTAAGTTTGTTGAATAAATGTAATCAGTCCAATATGATTATGATGATGAATCCATTCTTAGATATACCAGCATCAAAGCAAAATGACGATTCGCCCATCGAACTATTCGTCGAGGCTAAGGCTCAATGGAATCTCTTGCGCAAGGACACTTCAGTAGAAATCCAGCCACCACTTTCGTCCGATAATTGGTTGCTAAAAAATCGAATGGAAATAAGGGACAACACCATTGATTCGGATGCATCGGATAACGATGAACGTTGGCTTTCACAAGTTGAAATTTTGACATCCAGTGGTCCACATCGTCGACTTTGGATGGGACCTCAGTTCATTTTCAAGACGTACAACACACCTAGCGGGTAATTTATATTCTGATTTTTTGCCGAAGCTTTTAATTTCAATTAATTTTTCTCGTTTGTTTCACCATCTTGAATTGAATTTACCATTAATAAGATTGATGAATTACAGTTCAACATTGCAACATATCGATAGCGAAGCTGTTGAAGTGGGAGTCAATTGTCCAGCAAATAGGCCGGCCCGTTCAAATCCAATGCAAACACCATCAATAGCACTTGGACGAGGCGTTGTTCCTGTACTTATTGAATCTGGATCAGCCAGTATGTGTTGTACAAAAAAAATTAAAACTCGTTCAAATGTTTTGATAATTATGATTCCAATAACGTTAACAGGTAGCATTGAACAAAGTCCACGGTTCATGAATCAATATCAGGAATACATGAGCACAGAGGATCTAGCAATGCCCGCAGACACACAACTACGGGAAGATTTGGCCGATGCAATGCGTGAATCACCACGAGATTCAGGTGAGTTCAGCTCTTTTTTTACGATTGGTTTTGTTGTTCGTTAGAATTCCACTTGCACTACATTTGGTTTGGAATGAAAAAAAAAAACCTGCGGAAAAACGGTTGATATTGCTATTTTTTAAATTCACAACTAAAGACATCAAATTGAATAGATAGACCACACTTCACACCCTTTTGTTTTCCATTTGTTCTTATTTTCGGTTCTTTTTTAATATTTTATATTTTAAAATATAAACTACTAATCAACCATTCGGACTGGGAAAATATTGTTTGAAGTCCTGTGCTTTGAATATAACTAAGCTTATGAAATTTTTACATGAATGATTATGATATAAAAACGAATTTCAAGCAAATGTGATGAATTCGAGAATGTCCGAAAGTTCCAAAACGAAAACAAACCAATTTTTTATTACAAAAATCCGCAATCAACAAATTATTTTCCATCATAAAAATGTGTGACTTGCATCGTTTCCGGTTTAAAGACATGAACATATAATCCATGCATTTTCATCAATAAAAACATTCGTGACATAATGGCATTATGGCATTGCTTTGCTATTTTATGCCTAACTGATGAGTTAAACAAAACATTAACGTATTATGTTTGTATTTTAAGAGTAATTTAAGGATCATTAAAATGTTGAACATTTATTAATAATTGAAGTATAAATAATTTCAAATTAGAAAAGAAAATAGCAACATACCAGCCTTGTATGAACACAAGCTACCAAACTAAAAAGTGTAAATAATTTTTTAATGTGTATAAACCTGAGGAGAACATTGAAGCCAAAGGCAAGTGTTTCGAACAACCATCGAATAATACACAACACAATCTACTCACTTTCATCACAACTCTATCAACAGTCATATTCAACGGTAAATGGCCAATGATGTTGTCATCCGGAATGCTATCACAAATTGTCTTTGAGAACATCGAATATTCTACTGTTTTCTTTCATTCCTACACCATTTTAAATACTTCAAACTTTCCTTCTTTTCATCTTTTCATTTTTGTTGTTATTGATTTGATTAATTACCCTACTCTTCGTTTTGAATTGTCAATACTACACAAAAAGGAACGACTTGAAATTAAATGACATTTCTTTTCCAATTCATATTAAAATTTCTTCAATTGTTGATAAAATCACAAATAAATGGTTTGCGGAAATCAATCAAACTTTGAACACGAATTGCACGATTTCAATCGCTTTCTCTAAATCAAACACGTGTAAATAAATAACGGTATATAAAGTATTTAAATGAAACAGATCGATCAAGCAATTACCAAAAATATTATAAAAAAATGAGCAATGTGAATATGATTCAATTATCATGGATTTTTGCAACTAAAGATCAGTTCCTTAACTAATATGTGTAACTCGAGTGATTTTTATCTTTAGCAATCCTTTTTTAATTCAATATAAATTTTGCTTTTTTGAGTTTGTATAACCATTTTTCGTTTTCTTCGCTCATTAATTATTTGATATTGATATTTGTCTCACACTGTTTCTTTTGTTTAATGAAACTACTAGCTCGCGACTGAAACGTTTGATGAACGATTAGAGCGATTGAATTTTTTGTTAAGAAAAACCCGAATCAAGAGCGATATCAACAATTTAACACTCTGCCTTTGGCTTTTCTTTTCTCTTAAAGGCTTAACAACGAACCAAACATCGTCGCCATGTGCCTCAGCAGCAAGTGCGCGTAGTTCAGTTTCGATTGCGAAAGTGGTAAATCCTTTAGGTACAGTAACAACGATTACCGAGTCTACGCGCGAAAATATCTTGGCTGCTAATGAATTCACCGAAGAATATTCAAGCGGAGCATATATCTATGAGAACTGCGATGAATCCATGTTTAGGCCATATGTTGCAGTTATAAGCGGATCGATTGATAGCGAATGTCACAAAACGCAAGAGAAACCAGAGCCCATTGGCCAGAAGCTCATTGTCCCTGTCATCGATGGCTCAAAGCTAGAGCAAATGAACCGTGACAAATCACGTGTGTCAGAAACAAAGCGTCAGCAAGAAGAAAATATTGCAAAATTCGAGCGGATGTCACTTTTAAATAGAAAAGACAAAACTCAAAGTTGTGTGAAAGTAGAAACGGAGAAATCTGAAGACGAGCAGAATGGAAAAGAAAGTATGAAGGGACAATCGAAAGAGTCAAAAGAAGAAAAAATCGCGGAAAAAATTACCGTCGATAAAAAAAACGATAGCGTAACGAAAATTTATGACAATGCGGAATCGGTGACAATCAAATTAGAGAAGAAAGGAAATAAATCAGCGACAAAGTTCACCGAGCCACCTGTTGAGCGTGAGAAAGTGCGTGAAAAAACTGAACGGAATGTCAAAATTGGCAAAAATCTATCCAAGGACAATTTAGAAAGCTGCTCAAATGCACCGTCTGATAAGAAAGAAGATAGCGACAAAGTGGAAGAATTCGTCCTACCCAAACCTATTAAATCAAAAAAAAAAACTTTAGCAGAAAGTAGCTCTTCTAAAGAATCCTCTGTTGAAAAAGAATCAGCACCAGCCACCAGTGGTGAGGGATCAAAATCGAAAAAGAAGAAACAAAAGAAAAATGAAGTACAGCCGATCTCTGCTCCGAATGATGATGCCAAAAGTAGTTCTATAACTGAGATAGCACCAGAAGAATCGGGAAAATGCAATGAATTTCTTGCGAATGATTCATCTCTCTTGGACAATATCTCGAAAATTGATCGATCACAATGTGCTGAGATTCAAGAGAGCTTACTGAAATCCTCAACATCAGCATCAGTATTCATTCGAAAAAGTTCTGTACAGGGAAAAGTCGAAGATAATGAAGTCGGCGGCAATACCAAGGTATCATCCAAATCGGGTAAAAAGAAAAAATTGTTAAAAGAGTCGGTTGACACGGAAATGACCATATCTGATTCGCCTGATGCAGCCACGGGTGAAGTCACAGAATTAATTATTCCAGAACCGGGCGAATCGGCTATTGATTTGGACAATTTAAGTTTTAAAAGCACTATAGAAGAGCAAATCAGCTTAATTCCAATAGAAATCATTCAAAATTATACAGAATTGGCAGAGGAGCGAACGAATGATTATGAAAAATTATCAGACGATGCAGAAACTGCATCCGCTACACAATATTCGAATTGCAAAAGTTTTCAATTGATTATTGACGAAAGTGACACAAACTCATCAGATGAAACGGAGGACTCGTCGCAGAGTAAAAGTACCAAGAGTAGCGAGAAAACGGTCGATGAAGACGATGAGGAATTACAACCTTTGATTTGTTCAACGACATCCGAAGCTGCAATAGATTTATCAAAAACCGATACACTGCCAATTGAAAATGATGCCGATCAAGGTGATTCAACGGGAACACCGCATTCAAGCGAGCATAAACAACCGGCGCCCCCAAAGCAGTCCAATTTGAATAATAACAAGAAAAAATTTCGTAAAAAACGTAGATAAGAATTAATGCTGATTGCACTCACTATAATTGTTTTATTTATTTATTCGTTGCATTATAAGAATTTCTATTATTTTTGTTAGAACCATTGATGCTAGCTTCTTCATGACATTTGAATGTATCTATCTAATGACACATACACAACTTTTAAAAAAACGGTTCACCTACTCTTTCCTCAAACACGGTCAAAATTATTCTCAAATGAATTTCATCTATGCTTACATTTTATGCTTGAAAATGTTCAAAATGGCACATTCGGCTCATTCAAATTGCTGCTGCGTTATTCGATTGCACGCATTACTATATACATTGTAAACGAAGAAAATCATGAGAAAAATGACATCATCCTTTGAGAAGAGATATCATTAAATTGTAAAATTAAACAAATTATTTATTATTTAGTAACCAACGATGTTCGATAAACGATTTAATTTTCTGTTCTGTATTATATTTATTTTCGAAATTAATGGTATTCTCTATTGAAACGCAGCGGGTTCATTTTTTAGTATTGTTTTCATTCTTAATATTTACAATATCTCTCTTGTGAAGCGTTATTTATAACGAAGATTTCAAATTTATCTCATGGCATGACGACACAGAAATCAATCTTCGGAATTCTACTTTATTACACTACAAAAATGAAAACGCGGATATAAAATTTGTACTGAGAAACTTACCTGATTTATGTTAAAACAACAAAAAGAACTAATACAAATTAGCTTACGAAGAAAAGTATTGAGAATGTGTAATGAAAAGACATCCATGGAGTTTTGTTTCATTTTATATCTGAGACATTATTTTTTATCACTTGAATTCAAAAGTATTAAAGAAGAACCTGTATCAAAATCAACAAAAAAAAAATTCTGAAATATGAATTATAAAAATGAAAAATATAAAAATGAGTGGAGGAGTTGACGAGACAGGAAAAACGATTTGATTGAAGCTGGTAGGTGTAAGGAATTGTATGCCACCAATAACCGAGTTTATTGTTTCATAAAAAATATTTATAACACGAATCCAGCTCCAATCGGAAGGAAGCTCATTTGTGCAATTTAAATTACAAAAAAATAATTATGAATCTAATTTGTGCGATAATTTATAAGTCTTATTGGCGAGAATTCAGGCCAGAACATTTGTAAAATTACCGGTCCACCTATTCGATAATGCAATGTAAATGAAATACGATTTGTGTGTATGTGTGTGCATTAGATTAACTATTATTTCTGATTTACAATCGAATAAAATTGAATGATATGGTGCATGTGCAACATCGGAGTATGGATGATAATTAGGCCTGAGTAAGATGAATAAATTGATTCTAAACAAAATCAATGTTTGAAAGCATCACAGAAATGAAAAGTTGAAGAACAAAACGATATATGTTGAAAACGTTGAATTTATAAAGGCTATTGATTCCATTTTTTTTTTAATTCGACGACAGACGAAACGAACCAATGTTTTTGATTATATATGGATATTATTCACCTACATGCAAACGAAAAATTGATGTAATACAAAATTATGTTTAGGTTTATTTTAAAAAAGCCGAACAAAGAGAAGTGTAAAAAAAGAAAAAATAAAGCGAAAAATTATGATGGGAAGCGGAGACAAAGGAACACAAAACAAAACGAAAATCAATGTATTATTAAAGCATGGATTTCATATTCAAATTTCGAAGAAAATGTTTATTTCCATATATTTAGGTTTTATGTTGGAACTTCTGAATGAATTGGCTATGCTGTGTTGGTCATAATCAATGTTTGTGCCATTGGTAGAGGCATGTGCGCTGAAGTAAATATTTCTCGAAATGCTGTAGTGGAAATTGTTGAGTTGCGCCTGGGCAGTAGTATGAGTTTTTCGATTTGTCGGTTGATGGATTAATCTCTTGCGTTGAACGATGAAGCAATGTCTCTGTTGGTGGTCGGTTAGCGATTACTTCACTTGGCCTACTAATGAAGTTTTTTTTCATGATATTTGTCGATAGTAGACAATTGCAAATCGATAGAAAATTACTAACTAAATGAAAAATGTTCTATAAGCATTAATCTTGCCATCTTGCCATACAAGAACACCAAACATATTGAAATATTTGATACATTTTTAACGTTTATCTGTCTTCTTGATACCAATTATCTGTTTGGAAAATCACTTCTTATTTATAGCAAAATAAATTGTTGGTAACCATTTTTGTTGATAAAACTGAAATTTCAAATAAGCAAAGACAATCATCGATACAGATTTTGCTGCTAAGAATTTAAAATTAATACAAGAATATTCATAAAATTTGGTTTTTCTGAGGACCAAACAAAGAATTTGAAATTGCAATCACAGCAAAAACAATTTTTTGTGTATTTTATTTTATTTAAACAAAATTGTTTTTGTTTTTATCCCCTTGGTTCAGGTGTTCATTCACAGAATATGGACGGTGAAGATTGCAGTTCAAACAGTTTTAGTTCAACGAGCCGTGCATCGCTGGATCAGCCAGATTGTTTACATCATTCATCGCGTTCACCATCGACTAGTGGCAGCGGTGAGAATTTGATTATTCTTTGCCATTGTGATTCAAGCAGTAGTGACTCACCATCTTCATATCAAAATGCCGAATAATATATTATTAATAGCATTGAAACTCATTGGTTTCAACTTTATATAGTTTTTCTATCCAATCTTCAATGAATTGTAGATGTACGTAGATGCGTACCATGTTTCCAATGTATTTTTTCATTCATTCCTATGTTTTTATATTTTCCAATGTATTGAAAATGGAATAGTGTAATCGAGCAATTAATTGGAAAATTTCATCTATTGACGAAATTGAAAAGAAACATTATATTCTAAGACAATAGAATCGAAACATTCTCTATCAAAACTGAGGTGACATGTTGGCCATAATTGTTCATGGATTCCAAAAACAGTTTCGATTGCACTTTTCATTGAAATGATTTAAAACTGATTGCAACAAATCTTCGGTGAAATTAGTCGTTTTTTTTATATAAATAGCTTAATGAAACATAGAATATTTTTATACATTTTTATAGGTTAATTTTAATTGCAATATTGATCTTTACTGGGGCTGATGAGCTTATTATGTGTCTTTCGTAATTTGTTTAATTCTTCTATGTGAAATATATAGGCTCTTTAAAATAGTGTAAAATGAGTTTTTATTTTTAAAATATATTTTCGTATTGAGTTCCATTAAATACAGTTTTGGGGGAAATTAGTAAATGTTTGCATTTTTATTCCTTCCATAGTGCTCAATTTGGATGCTCCGGATATTTAATAAAATTTTATTTCTATTTTCATTTCAGATTCTAATTAATACACAATTCAGTTCTCATTCAAAAAACACAGTTTTAATGAATCGTAAGAAAAGACGCACAAGGGCTGTTCAAAGATTGGAGAATTTATTTTAAGAAATTATAGATTTACACAGAAAAAATGCCAAGATCATAAGAAAAATGTTGATATTATTTTGATGTAATCAAAATCTTTACCTAGGCTAAAAGTTTAGACATATAGAAAATATATTTAGACGTTTTTTTGTCATACATTCTTGGTAAACATACTAAAAACACTTGAAATACGTTTTTTGTATTGTAACATATCCATATTGATTCAAAGCACATTGTCCCATATAGTGATATTAAAATCCAAATTTCAGATAAATAAGACGAACTTCTGTGAACAAACTGTACTACAATAGTTTCAATAAAGTTTTTTTGTATCCAAAGCTTCAGCTCATCTGCTTCAACTGCAATTTGTTTCATATTAAGTTAAAATAAACTTTTCAAATAGATTTAAATGAAAGAAATAATAATATTATCAATTCATCATATTTGCAAGACACTGTGGAAATAATTCAAACCTGAATTACATACGTGAAATTAATATATTAATCCACCTTGCAGAATCCCTGATGCTGAATTGGCGCCGACATTCTTTGCTATTCACATATACCCATTTATTTATGGAGTATCTCCAAGCTATAGAACTCGTATAGTAATGCATTGCTACACACTTAAAAATGACAAGTGTTTCCCTATTCGATTTATAGTATGGTTCAATATCATATCCGCACAACAGATAGAATGTGATGCCTTTAATACGTATTTCGGATTATTTTACAGATTAAGAAACTAAGAACAGTGATTTTGCATTTTCAGGATTGCAATACGAGCATGTTGACATCGTGCTGAACTGTTTGCATGAACTGTCAAACTTTTATGAAACTCGTTTAAAAGGCATAATTTTATTTGTATCGCAGATAAGGGCAAACTCTAAAATTGATAATTTTGAACTCTGGCTTACAAATCACCATATTATAAACATAACGAGGCAACACTTGACGTTAATATGCGTACAGGATGACTCATCATTTCTAATGGATAAAGAAAAGTAGAAAATAATAAAGAAAACATATCGATTTTCATACCATTTATAAAAGTGGTCGTGTCGAAGAAATTACTTTGTGGCAAATACTTTTTGAAACCTTGCGAGCAAACTTCCCTTAAAACATAGTAAATCAGATTCAATCAACGTCTTCGAAGAAATAGTAATAGGTCTACCGGTTGAAATTGTCGTTTTTTTCATAAAAATCAATGCTTTATTGAAGAGAAATGGATACAAATTTAATATACAAAGTATTGCCCATCGCTAGCCACACATTTTTCCCATTTTTCTGAAAAATTCGACCGGTTTGGCCGCAATCCACGAATCGATCCATTTTTTGACTTCATCGTAATTACGGAAGTGCTGGTCAGCCAGGCCATGTTGCATCGATCAGAAGAGATAGTAGTCGGATGGCGCAAGGTCTGGAGTATACGGCGGGTGGGGTAGGAAATCCCATTTGAGCGTTTCAATGTAGGTTTTGACGACCTGTACAACATGTGGCCGAGCATTGTCATGTTGCAAAATAACTTTATCGTGTCTTGCGACCGTTTCCGGCCGTTTTTCCTTCAGTGCTCGGCTCAAACGCATCAATTGTCGTCGGTAGACCTCACCTGTGATTGTTTCATTCGGTTGCAACAGCTCATAGTATACCACACCCTGCTGGTTCCACCAAATACACAGCACAACCTTCAGGCCATGAATATTCTGCGCGGCCGTCGGTGATGATGCATGGTCGGGGTATCCATACGTTGCCCGACGTTTTGGATTATCGTAATGGACCCTTTTTTCATCGCCAGTAATAATTCGATGCAAAAAACTTTTTCTTTTGTGCCGTTGAAGCAGTTGTTCGCACGTGAAAACTCGTCGTTCGACGTCTCTTGGCTTCAATTCATACGGCACCCAATGGCCTACCTTTCGGAGCATTCCCATTGCTTTCAAACGATCGGAAATGGTTTGCTGAGCGACGCCAAGTGATTTTGCAAGTTCTTTTTGCGTTTGTGACGGATCTTGATCGATCAATGCCTCCAATTCATGGTCTTCAAACTTTTCCACCTGGCCGGGGCTTTCCTTGTCTTCGGTGTCGAAATCACCATCTTTGAACCGCTTAAACTACCGCTGACACATTCTAACGTCTATAGTATAGCCCGGGTAAGCTTCGTTGAGCAATTGATGCGCTTCGGTTGCTTTTTTCTTTAAATGGAAGAAGCATATTAAAACTTCCCGCAAATGTTGTTTTGATGGAACGAATGTATTTTACGGCTTCACAAAAGAAAAAAATTATTTTCACTAATGACCAATAACCTAGACTGAAATAATTAGACAATGACATGAAGTTTCTGATGTGACAACTGTCATAGCCAAAATTCGCCTCAGAGTAATATATATGAAGTTGTCTGCAATAACGACATTTTCAACCGGTAGACCTATTAATTGTAAGCTAATTTCATTGGTTACATTTAGTTGAAACCAACGAAAATGACATCATCATCCTCCAATCAACCTACGATTTGCCTGTGCTGATAAGAACGAATTCATACAGTTTGGACATGAAACAGTCGCGAGACTCATTCAATCATATCATGAGAGCTAAATCCTGACCGCATTTCATGGATTGATTTTCGTATAGATAAAACGATATAAAAGAGTTAATGAACTTAATAATTGAAATGACTCGCATCCATTGAAAACATAATAACATAAATCAATTTTTCGCTTTAGCATTTTTTGTTTAATATTCTAGCTCGGCTAGGATCCATTTAATTTATGCAATGACGTCATATTCGAGGCCAGAAACAAATGTTAGCTCGTCATTATTTTACTCAATTTCTGCATTCATTTCAGCATACTTCGAAATGACCTATTAATTCATAGAACGTGCCAATGACGTTCACGAACACAGTGTCAATGAGCAAGAGGTATTTTTAATTTATAAGCTTACATACGTGAAAAACCAAGAGAATATCAATTTCGATTACAAACAAATTATAAGAGAGAAAATTCAGCGGTATGGGTGTGGTTATCAGATGTGTAGATGTCGATCACCAAGCTCTTCTGATTTGAAGCAATCTGCAAACTAAATGCAATTAATTCAGATTTATGAGGTGGAAGTGTCACCCATAGAATTCTCAAAATTCTTTATACGAAAAAAATCAGAGTTTTACACGAAATGTTCGAAGTATTGCTGAAAGTGCCGTATATAATCGGAATTTAAAAGACAAATCATTTAATTTGTAGCTGTCACATTCTCTGTGTGATTAATATTTCCCGTGTAGTAAACCTGATAGTAAAAGTATGACGTCATGAATTCACAAACATCACATTGAAAATCCGCTCACGGTGTTCAATGTGTTCGTCCCATTGAATCGTAAAATCTCAGTTTCAATCCATTTCGATGACTTCATCGTTTATTTTGATATATATGGTCGAATACTCGATGAGCAATATGCGAATAATTTAATTCAAGGATCGAAAATTAGATAGGCTTTAATTTGGATCACGTCATCAAAATTACAACATTTATGGTCATTCACAAAGTAAGGCAAAAATTATGCTATTTCTACTTTTAGCTCCTCACGAAAGTGTTTTAGGACAAAAAATCAGTCTAAACTAATCATGATTATCGAATTTACTTGTTGATTTACTTTTCCGCACACACCACTGTGTGTGGTAAAGGTATTGCGATCGGTCCAAAAAATTCAAAACGCTCGGAATAAGTTTTCTATGCGTTTTGAACCTAGAAAAAACGATTGCAACCATTCCCGGAGCAATTTTCTGTCCGTGTGTGGTACGTTGTCCGTTGTCCGTTGTACTTTGTCCGTTGTCCGTTGTACGCAAAAATTTGTTAACACGATAACTCAAAAAATTGATTTTAGAATTGAACAAAAATTTATGTTTAAAATTGTGAACAACATTTGTCTTCATTAGCAATAGAAACCTAATAATTTTCAGCCTAATCGGATAATTTTTTCGGGTAGCTCTAGTGGAGCGGAATCAAAAAATGGGCTGTTTTTCAGTATAATTACGAAAAATTTGTATGGGGACTATGACTATTTCGCATTGTATCATTATGAAACTTTCAGAATATAATTTTTTTTTGAAAAAAATGAGGCATGCAAAATTTCAAGTCATTCCGGTGAGAACTTCAGTACTACCTCCCCTGTAAAATTTTCGATTTTCGGGGTCTTCTCGGGGTCGAAACGAAAAATTTGTATGGCAGCTATCTCAAGTTTACATTGTAACGAATGGAAACTTTCAGAATATTATTTTTTCATGAAAAAATGAGTCGTGCAAAATTTCAAGTCATTCCGACTAGATTTAGGACTACCTCCCCTGCAAAATTTCGGATTTTTGGAGTCTTTTCGGGGTCAAAACTGAAAAATTGTATGGCGGCTATCTCTTAAGTTCACATTGTTTCCTATTGGAACTGTCAGAATATTATATTCTATGTTTTTCAAGTCATTCTGATGAGATTTAAGACCAGCTCCCTCACAAAATTTTCAATTTTCGGGGTCAATATTCAAATCAATAAATTGGATGAAGTATTTGTGATTTTCTAATCTGTGTTTTTCCATCAGTTGTTCATGCTGTTACCGAAAGTTATACTGTTATACATAACATAAATGTAGAACCATATCTATCGTTGGCATGAATTGAAAGTTCACATCAGAGTGAACTAATTCGTAATTTTTATTACCAATTCAAAAATAGAGAACGTTGAAGTAAGAATTAGGAACTGAGATGTTTATTTGTTTTTATATTAAAATTGAAATTTAAATCACATGATGTGTAATGACTCGAAATTCGATCTCATCGTAATGACTTCAAATTTTCTGTGATTTATTCTCAAAGTTGCATGATGATTCGATAAGAAATAAACATAAATCCAATACAAATGAGTAGCAATCAATGAAAAATGCTTAAGCCCGAACAATTTCGGGAAATGTGCGGAATAGTTAGTTTTACGTACGTAAGACCATTTATTTTTCCGTAGACTCATATATTAATCAATAGTTATCTCGATCTACAGCCCCTCAATTTGAATCAAATAATTTGGAACATTCTGATATATTCGCAAATAAGCAGTTTTTCTAAGGAATGTTGTTTGTGATCGGAATTCGTTTTATTTATGGCGTCTTCGTCGATTCCAATGCTATGCTAAAACTATTTAAATAGTTCTGAAATTTTAAACCAGAATCATTTGAATGAATACAAAATTACCGTGCGAGAGGAGTGTTTCATTGATTCTTTCATTGTTTTTATTTTTCTACGTGAGTCATTTGGACTGTCAATTATTGTTCGTAGAACATCGGTTGTTTATATTTACATTGCCATTCATGCCGTTCAGTAGTAAAGCTGCAAAAACGAAGCGAAACTCCTTCTCACTCTGTTTTTTTTAGTATGAATCAATATGAACGTAGTGTATCGCGTATATGCGTGCTTTTCACACACTTCAATGTTATCGACTCATTCGTTCACAAATGAAAACACGCAAAACTCAAGCGTTGGAGTCGAGCTATTTTTGTTTGTCCATCTGGAGATTCAGTAGAGATTCGATTGTGCTCAGTGCAAGTTATTTTACTCGGCGACTTCTTCAATAATATTCATCGCTTTGAAAGTGCCTTAGGTTGATTTTCAGTGCGTTTCATAGTATTTTGAAAGACATATTGCACAATTCATAAAATAATCGGATTGAAACATTGGACCGTTTCAAGGTGGGTTCAAAAGACGATTTTGTTTTTCTTTGTTGATATTTGATAATAATTTCAACTGTATTTGACATTTAATGAATAAAAATGTAATCACTTTTTAACACTGCTCATTTTGGTTTAATGCATGAAACTACTTAACAGAGAATTTTTCATGTTTATATTTATGCAAGCATTTTCGTTGTTTTGAGTTGAAAATTATTTATATGGTCGCATATAAAGATTACTTTAGCCAAGGCACGTTTAACTTACTCTACATTTTCTCCTTAATTAGAATTTAAAAAAACGACCAGCGTTGCGAAATAAACAGAAAATCTGGATGAAAAATCAACACAATATATTGTGTTAAAGTGAAATTGTCAATGAAGAGGTATTGATTTCACTCTTCAGTGGTTATTTCAATAGTTCCAAATATGCATAAACGAGAAGAAAGAAAAAAACAGTAGAATCTCCGCTCATCACACAAGTCTCAATGTAATTATCTATCAAAGGCCGCCGCACCCACTTCCAATATTAAGCATTCTATTTTTGCAATCTGAACGAAATATACTATTCGTAACTAGATCTCTCGAAGTTAGCAATTCTAGCTTACAATTTCCACATAAACAATGAAAACCGACTAACATTTATTTCTGTATCTGAATTAATCAACAGAGATATATTCGAAGTGGTTGAATGCTTTGAGTGACAGAGCGTCATAGATCATCCAAATTGGTTACAAAATTTACATCGCATTTTTTGTGTAGTTCTATGTTTTGTAATGTCTAAAAAAAACGTGATTTATTGAATCTCGGTTTCATCATAATAGAAATGAATCACTATTCACGGTTGAAGTTCTCTTATTTTGAAACCATCATTTGTCATCCATTAACGTCAAGAATTTCTACTGAAAGAATAAAACAAGACGCTGATTTTAATATATGTTTGCGAAACAAAATTATATCGTCTATCACATCATTTGATTATTTTTAAATATTTGAATGCCCAGCAGTAGAAGCGAGAATAAACAACGTCATCATTGGTTTAAACATATTTATGGATAGATGTCAGCTAAATGCAATTCGATTGTTTTTACACGCAGTTGCGCATACGCTTCGGATTTATTTGTTTTGATTCATCTGAAAGTTTTCATGTTCTCACGACCGATTCTGACTATATTCTTTCCATTATTGAGACTATGATTCAAATGGGAATATTGATAAAAATGAAATATTACGTTCAAAATGAAGTTAAATTTATATATTCGAAAGTATAAATAAAATAGACCTTAGTAATCTATGTGATTTCGAGTTAATATGTCAAAAAGCCTAAGGCCAACGCGCAATTGATGAAACCAGTTTTCGACAAGTTCTTGCATTTTTGGATTATTATTTTTGGCCAGTAAATGCTGTATCGAAAGTCGAAACTGTGCCGCTCGAAAATTCCTCCTCATATCGCAACAAACACATGGAGTGTTTATTTTAATAAAAAAAAAGAAAACATATTTCAAGGGAAGCGCAAGATTGTCCATGACTTTAATGAATTCCATACATTTGCATATCGTCGACAGCTGGACAATTTGAGATTATGTTCATGCTCATGTTTGGGTTCGTTTGTTTTAAATGCGTTTCAGTTTGATAGGCATAAATTTAAATTCAGTTCAGGAATATTTGACAATTGGACGAACACAATGGAGCAAATCGTAAGGGACGAAGAGTGATTTTGTTTCGTCTGTCTTTTGCTACAGCCGAACGAATAAATTTTTGAGCAGACCACGTATTTATTCGTTCCATCAGTTAGACAATAAATGTTTTCGAGGAACGATGAAACCGTGCCTCATATCTTGTCTTGCTGTTTTCAGTGCGCAACTGCGCAGTGTGATGTATATACTTATCCAATATTGTTGTGGTTTTCTCGAATAATTGGTGTCAAGCTTCCGACGAGTGCCGGACGATTACATCATCGGCTCTCGTCGCATTCCATTTCTGTTATGTTCATCATAGTATGGAATGTGATGTCATCAGAATGTTGTTTTCGTTTATTGTTCTTGCTGTGAGTTATTTTGATGTCGTCGAACAGGTTAAACGCCAAATTTGAAATCGAGTGAAATTTTGGTAAACAATCAACAGCCATCCGTAATAAAAAATATCGAAATAATCAACAAATTATAGGAAGAAACAATAGAATACTTTAAGGCTTTTGAATTGAATATTCATTGTATAAAGATGCCACAATAACAGCGTCACATTTTACGAATTTGAATAATTACCGTATTCCTACGGATTTTAGATTTCAATTTGATAAATTACAAACGTTAATTTACATATAATTTGCTTCTTATGAAGGTCCGTGGTAGACTTCACGATTTATCTATTCTTGAACTCTATTTCATGTTAGGGCTGGTAAACTATTTCAGTGTATGCTTTTTTGAACCACGTTCCCAACCATTAATTCATTACCATGGTATATATTACAATTTGGAAGAATGCTTCCGCGCATGGTACTCCATATTTGTTTCTGTATTAACTATATGTTGGTGAATAAATGATTTTAGATTTTCTTTTATTTTGATTGTTATTGAAAGCTCCGACCAATCATTTTCAAGAATTTTAATTTTGAACACGTTTCTGCTCATCATCACATCTATGATTTCTTTTCTAATCTGGCGGAATTTCATTATTTTTCACTATATCTAAAAGCCACACCTTGAAGCAAACAACGTATTAATATTAAAAACACCGTTAATTCATTTGATATCATTTCAACTGTTACTCTCTTCACAATCAGATTAGAACACTTCAAATAAATTAGAAATAAAATGTTATGAAATTCGGTGATTTGTGTAAGAATTTCAATGCTTTATTCTTGCAGTTGCAGCCATCAAAATTGCATTTTGATTCTTCTTTTCAAAAAGACTTAAAAACAAAACCAAAACCGAAGATGTCAACACAGCATACTGTTCGAATAACAACTACCGAAACAACAACTTCATCGGGAATACTTATCAATTCCGGATATTTCAAAACTATACCCGGTCTATTGAAAATCCTTCAATTTGTAAATATTTAATTTTCTTCTGGTGATTATTTAATTTTTTTTGGCAAGTTCACTAAAAATAACAACATAAATAGGTTCTTGGATGCATTTGTGTCGGAATCATTGCGCATTATTTTAAAAACGATCTTCATGTTGCGCCTTATGTATCAGAACTGTTTTTCTATCTGATGAGCGTCACATTTTTGATTGGTACAACAATTTTGTTGGTTTCTTGTATATTTTCTTGGAACACTGGTGGTGTCATTTCCAAAACACTCTATGTAAGTGAATTGATCAACTTTAATCTACATTCGATATATCCAATTTTATCCCGAGATGTTATGATGGAGTCTCTTCGAGGAGTACTCATTGAGATAAGAATCTTTGCCCAGTTCACCTATTATTCCATGGTTTGATTTGCTATTTTTCAATGCAAACGATTTTATTTTTACGCGTTTTATTTTAGTTTTGTTTACCAATGTTATCAACACTTTGCATTCAAATAAAATTTTAATGTTCAATGAGTTTTATTCAATACATAATAGTCAAAAAATGAATAACAAGTTGTACACGTGTATTTTATAAGCATGAATTTAAAATAGTTAGATATGAAAATTGGAAAATAGATGCAAGACCTATTGTTAAACTTTTTGAAGATTCTTCTCAAAGAATACTATCCAAAACGACTCTCTTAAACAACTCCATCATGACATTTGGGGATATTATCAGGTTTTTTAAACCTTGATTCTAATCTAAAGATGAATAAGATGCACAATTAATAAATAATGTTCTTATCTCATTGCTAGGAATTGATTTATCATACAGTGGCCGCGATTTTGGTCATCGTTGCCGCTGTACTATTGATAGTAGCGATCAACAATCAATATGACAAAGGCATTAGATACCAACAAACCTACAAAAAACTTTTGTGTGCTTCTGTAAGAAAAAGATTTTCTCCAGTTCGTAATTAGGGCATATTATAATCATGGCACGTTTATATCGTTTTAGGTTCTTCTTCTTGTAAATGGAGTACTGTATATTCTCAGCGCAGGCTATGCACGAAAATCATACAAAGGCATATAAATTATGCCAAATATATAAACAACACTACAAAGAAATCGTTTGAAAAACAATATGAAATTTAATGTGTTGATCCGATTATACTTTACAACCCTTTTTTTATAAAATCTATTGTTTACTGTAAAGCACAAATGATTGCAAAATATATTTTATACATGCATATTAAACAAGATATTTCTTTTTCGAGACAATTCAAGTTAATTTTATGCACTAGATATCATTTTGAGCAACATCAAATAATTGTGCTCTGTATTATTTATCGATTTTTTCTAGATTTGAGATTTTCTTAAACAAAAAAAAACACTTTGAAAAATGTCGCATGCAGTCACAATTACCCGCACAGTCACCACATCGAACACAACCTCGACGCTAGTTTTGAATACAGGATATTTCAAAAAGGCTCCGGGTATCTTAAAATTGCTTGAACTGGTAATTGAATTTAAGTTTATACAAATTCCAATGACACGCACTAAATTGTAATTTATTCCATTGAATGTAGCTGATTGGAGCCGCCTGTGTTGGACTCATTGCTTTCTACTACAGAGATATTTATAGGAGCAATGAAAGCTATGGAGTTCCTGATACACTATTCTTACTGATGGCTACAACGTTTTTGATTGGAACATTTTGCTTGCTACTGTCCTGTTTGTTCTCATTCAGTACTGGAACCTTCATCTCCAAAACGATCTATGTAATAAAATAGATTTGAAGTACAATTTTTGGATCTTATCTTCAATTTTATAAAATGTATAATTGTATTTTAACAGGAACTTGTCTATCATACTATTGCTGCTATTCTCCTTTTGATTGCATCAGTATATCTGCTTGTAAAAGTGCAAGATATCAAGTCCTATAATCATTACAATTATTACTTCGCTGCCGGGGTAATCAAAAATCAATTTCAAAGTTTGAATACATAACTCCTATACATATATTGTTCTATCGTTTGCAGGTTCTTGGTATTATTAACACCATACTTTATATTTGGAGTGCAGTACTTGCCAGAAAGGCCTACAAAGGAATTTAAACGAATGCATTGTTTAGCTCTAAGTCAATCAATAATGAACAATAAAATGATTTGAGTGTGTTCCACCACTTTGACTCCACCTTTTTATTGGAAACCTTTTATTTTAGAAATAAATGCTTTAAAATAAATGTAATGTAATGTGAAAATATCTGCAATGTGTTTACAACTTTTGGCATGAGCATTTTTTATTGTAGTAATTAAACATTTTCGCTTGTTTCTAATGTGAGTATTGTAAATTTAAACAATATTTATTGTTCTTGTTTTTTCCTAACATTTAAGCTATATTACATATGAAATATGAATTTCATGCAAAAAAATTATAAAATCGTAGAAAACCCCGAAATTGAAGTCCTCTACTGAAATTTTTTTTTCAAAATTTTCAGATAATTCAAAAAAATGTCTCACGCAAATGTAACAGTCACACGAACGGTGACAACAACGAATCCAGATATCTTAGTGCTGAATATCGGGTACCTAAAAACACTGCATGGACTTGTGAAAGTCATTCAATTTGTAAATATCAAACGATTGATTAACAATTGTCTCTGATAAATGACGAATACTTCTCTTTGTAGGTACTTGGTTCCATCGTTATTGGCACCATTTTGAACTACCTGCCCTTTAATCGATATGTACCGATTATATTTCTGCTTTCAATGGCAACGGCATTTTTAATCTGTACAATATGTTTGCTAATATCCTGCATCTTTTCCTTAAGCACGGGCGGTTTGATTTCCAAAACCATTTATGTTAGTATTTCCTGTTGTTTTTACTGGAAATCGGCGCTTCAGCCGATAAATTTTGCTGGTATTCCAAATAATAGTTATTTTTTATGTTCCAACAGGAATTTTTGTATCATCTGATTGGAGCCATTCTCCTCTTCATCGCCTCCATTGCGGCACTCTTTTTTCTGAGGGACTATTATTATGCAAACTATGAAAAATATTCGATTGCATCTGTAAATCATAGCATGACATATTGAAACTTTTTGAACAAACTCAAACAAAGATAAAAACAAATTGAATACATTTTTTTCCAGTACTTGTGCCTCGCAAATGCTGTTTTATATTTGGTTAGCGCAGTGCTCGCATTTCGTGACTATCGTAAATGATGACGCTAATTGGATATGGCCGAAGGAAATCAGGCATATAATGTGAATATAGTATTCTCTATGTCCAAATGTGTAAGCAAATGCTTCCTTATACAAATTCAATAAAAGAATGTGACGAATTACATTTATTTGATTTATTTCTTTTCCACTACTGTGTGTGTTAAAAGTATTGCGATCGGTCAAAAAAAAAAATCAAAATGCCCAGATTGAGTTTTCTATGCGTTTTGAACCTAAAAAACAGTGTTGCATTTTGATAGGCAGCCGTATATACCATCCAAACACACCGCACTCAAACAAAACATTTCTTTTCTACTCATTCCTTCATTTTCTGATTCGCACAACAACAATTTCACACGGATTATTGTATATACGGTATAGACAACGGCTGTATAAAATAACACAACAAATTCGCAACACTGCTCAAAAACGATTGCAACCATTCCCGGAGCAATTTTTTGTCCGTGTGTGGTACGTTGTCTGTTGTACGCAGGCATTACTTTGCGATGGATCCATCAACTTATTTGAATCCATCGCTTAAATTCATCTACTAAATGAAATGCGACTGACGTATTCATGCTTGTCTGCTACAGCGTAAGCAGTGATACAGTGAACGCGTGTTCGCTGCGAAGCTGTCTGTGTTACAATAATGACTGAGAGTTGCACTAACGCGTCCACTGTACCACTGCTTACGCTGTAGCAGACAAGCATGAATACGTCAGTCGCATTGCATTTAGTAGATAAATTTAAGCGATGGATTCAAATAAGTTGATGGATCCATCGCATAGTAATGCCTGGTTGTCCGTTGTCCGTTGTACGCAAAAATTTGTTAACACGATAACTCAAAAAATTGATTTTAGAATTGAACAAAAATTTACACACACATTTGTCTTCATTAGCAATAGAAACCTAATAATTTTCAGCCTAATCGGATAATTTTTGGGTAGATCTAGTGGAGCAGAATCAAAAAATGGGCTGTTTTTCAGTATAATTACGAAAAATTTGTATGGGGACTATGCCTAGTTCACATTGTATCATTATGAAACTTTCAGAATATTATTTTTTGATGAAAAAAATGAGGCATGCAAAATTTCAAGTCATTCCAATGAGATTCAGGACTACCTCCCCTGTAAAATTTTCGTTTTTTGGGACCTTTTCGAGGTCAAAACTGAAAAATTGTGTGGTGAATTAACATATTCACATTGTTTCCTATTGGAACTGTCAGAATATTATTTTCTATGTTTTTCAAGTCATTCTGATGATATTTAAATCCAGCTCCCTCACAAAATTTTCAATTTTCGGGGTCAATATTCAAATCAATAAATTGGATGAAGTATTTGTGATTTTCTAATCTGTGTTTTTCCATCAGTTGTTCATGCGGTTACCGAAAGTTATACTGTTATACATAACATAAATGTAGAACCATATCTATCGTTGGCATGAATTGAAAGTTCACATCAGAGTGAACTAATTCGTAATTGTTATTACCAATTCAAAAATAGAGAACGTTGAAGTAAGAATTAGGAACTGAGATGTTTATTTGTTTTTATATTAAAATTGAAATTTAAATCACATGATGTGTAATGACTCGAAATTCGATCTCATCGTAATGACTTCAAATTTTCTGTGATTTATTCTCAAAGTTGCATGATGATTCGATAAGAAATAAACATAAATCCAATACAAATGAGTAGCAATCAATGAAATGCGTAGGCCCGAACAATTTTGGGAAATGTGCGGAAAAATTAGTTTTACGTACGTAAGACCATTTATTAAGAAATATTTGTATGGGCACTATGTCTAGTTCGCATTGTATCATAATGAAACTTTCATAAAATTATTTTTTTATGAAATAAAAAGTCATGCAAAATGTCTACTCATTCCGATGAGATTTGGGAAATATTTATATGGTAGCAATGTTCTTCGAACGAAATAGTGTAAGTTCAAGGTTCAACGTAAACGTCAAATGAATTTGAAACTTATTCCTCCATGTAATAAGAATCATTTTTGAAACAAATAACACAATTCTGAAGCAAAATATTCAAATTCTCTCTCTCTCTCTCTCTCTCTCTCTCTCTCTTTCTCTCTCGATACTCTAAGAAAACGTTTGTAAGGATTTGAGAAAAAAAAATTGTGCTGTCTTTTATTTCACTACAAGTATCTATATTTTCACTAGTTCTTGTTGCGTTTTTTTAAATACTAAAATAATTTTCAAAGTGAAAATCAACAATGGCTGATAGTTCACGTCTCGCTATTGGTGAGTTTGAAACAAATACCAAGACATTCGAAAACATGGCACGGCTGATTCGTAGCAATAATTAATCCTAAATTTCATCGTATTGACTTGAAATTTGGTGTGAAATATTCTCAAAGTGACATGATGATACGATAAAAAGTGAACATAACCTGTGAACTCGTACGCTGTCGGGAAAAGTGCGGAAAAGTTAGTTTTACTTATGTAAGACCATTTATATTTTTAGTAAGATGTAACGCCTAAAGCTATTATAAATTCTATTGCAAAGACTGTAGAAAATTTGAAAAAAAAAAAAATTATGCAAAGAAAATTAACTAATAATTAATGTCATTGAAATGGAATTCTTCTCTGCTTCGCGGATATAAATTAAATTAAATTGACACAATAACCATTTGAGGAGATGTGTTGGTTAAAACGGCAATTCACTTGAACGAAACAATCAACTGTCACAATTAACTTGTGTGCATTGCGAAGTGATATTTTCTTGATTATACTTGTAGTTTCACTGTTTCTGTGTTTATTTCATTTGGCAAGTAAGTTTTTGTGTGTGTTATTTTTTATTTTTTTTTGTTTTATAGCACAGAAAGGAACTCATAAATATGCTGCAGATCCGTATGTTTCTATTGATATTCGATGTAATGAACCAATTAAAATAAAAAAACTCTCAATATAATAATTAAATTCAGTTCATTAAAAAAATATTGTTCGATTTGAAAATGAACGTGTATATTCGCGAAATGTTTTTTCAAATTCATTCTATACATGCTATTCGACCGTCGAAGCACCAAGAATAGCACATTATTAGTCAGTTGACTGCGTTCGTATAGTCGTCGTACAACAACTTAAGTGATTATTTAGCCGCTTTTTTCAGAAATTTTCGATGCGATACCGACCGTTTGTACAGACTAACAAGCGAATCGTAGATACACATCATGCATGTGTGTATTTGTGAATGAATGCGGTGGAAACACCAGCATAGCAACTTCTTGTCAATGTATTAACTAATGTGGCAGCAAGCCATTCAATCGGTCCGTAATACGCGAAATGCGCTATCGCTGTGTTGATTCCGTGGCATACATTTTTTGTTTCTCACAGAGCCAAATATATACACCGTTTTTGTTCTGTTTCACTTTCAGAGCCGAGAACCGTATGAGAGAATAAACGAAATTGAAATCGAAACTCTTCGGAAGGAGTACGTTTGTGTAGTAGTTATGCTAAATGCCATGAGCAACCATTACTTGGACAACGCTAAACCAATAAATCGTTCGCGTTATTGACAACACACGTTCAAACGACCCAGTGATATTCAATTATATAGAAAGCTACTACATGATCAACATTAGAACCACCGTAAGAAACACAAAACTATTTGACACTCTACACATATTTTCTGCTTATCAACGCAAATGATAAATCTTGTATCTAAAGCATGCCATGCAAAAATATATCCGTTCAATGTTGTACACTGATAAAAAATTTCAAAGTCTCACCAGAAATGCTAAATTCGATGCGCATGTCTCGCATTTCAAAACAAAATCCAAAAAAACTTGATTCCAAACTATTTTTGCCACTGGAATTTCCACACTCAACACTTATTTTCGATCTTTATCAATTTCATGATGACAAACTGGCCGCTCAATTCGACTTCCTTATCGGATCGGCGGCTTTGAACTGAACATAAACAAATGTTACATCGCTTACAGACACAATACTGGCTTTTCAATGTTAATGGCGCCCAAACTTCGGCAATTCAAATTTTATTTCTGAAATATTATATTGAAACATAACGCATGTGAAAACTTATTTTTATAAATATTTATTTCCGATTGCATGCTGAATATTGTGCGAAAAAAATATGATCAACTAATTGAAGCCGAATAAAAATAAATGGTCTTACATAAGTAAAACTAACTTTTCCGCACATTTCCCGACAGCGTACGAGTTCACAGGTTATGTTCACTTTTTATCGTATCATCATGTCACTTTGAGAATATTTCACACCAAATTTCAAGTCAATACGATGAAATTTAGGATTAATTATTGCTACGAATCAGCCGTGCCATGTTTTCGAATGTCTTGGTATTTGTTTCAAACTCACCAATAGCGAGACGTGAACTATCAGCCATTGTTGATTTTCACTTTGAAAATTATTTTAGTATTTAAAAAAACGCAACAAGAACTAGTGAAAATATAGATTCTTGTAGTGAAATAAAAGACAGCACAATTTTTTTTTCTCAAATCCTTACAAACGTTTTCTTAGAGTATCGAGAGAGAAAGAGAGAGAGAGAGAGAGAGAGAGAGAGAGGGAGAGAGAGAATTTGAATATTTTGCTTCAGAATTGTGTTATTTGTTTCAAAAATGATTCTTATTACATGGAGGAATAAGTTTCAAATTCATTTGACGTTTACGTTGAACCTTGAACTTACACTATTTCGTTCGAAGAACATTGCTACCATATAAATATTTCCCAAATCTCATCGGAATGAGTAGACATTTTGCATGACTTTTTATTTCATAAAAAAATAATTTTATGAAAGTTTCATTATGATACAATGCGAACTAGACATAGTGCCCATACAAACTTTTCGTAATTATATTGAAAAACAGCCCATTTGTTGATTCGACTCCACTAGAGCTACCCGAAAAAAAAATTCCGATTGGGCTGGAAATTAATAGGTTTCTATTCCTAATAAAGTTCAATGCGTGTGTAAATTTTTGGTCAATTCTAATCTCAATTTTTAGAGTTATCGTGTTAACAAAGTTTTGCGTACAACGGACAACGTACCACACACGGACAAAATTGTTGCAATCGTTTTTTCTAGGTTCAAAACGCATAGAAAACTTATTCTGAGCGTTTTGAATTTTTTGGACCGATCGCAATACCTTTACCACACACAGTGGTGTGTGCGGAAAAGTAAAAACCGGTAAAACCATTGTGTTTGAAGCTTTAAAATATATTTGTTTATTTCACAACACGGGTTGGATGCCTTATGCTAAAAATAAACTCGATTTAAGTTGAAAAAAGAAATCTAGTCAAAATTGATCCTATAAAGATTGAGGTAATGTTGACGAATGAGTGTGAGCGTGATATTCAGCTCGAACTGAATAGAAATTATTTAAAATCATTTCCAGCTCGTTTGAAATTTTGCCATATCGTAAGTTCAGAGTTGTATTACAAAATTATTGTTCAATGAGTAAATAAAGTTTAATTGTAGTTTCTCGGATGTCTATCATCAGGACTGCTAATTTATTATGGAATAGCGGATTATTCGATTACATTTCTGCCGATCTGCATTGAATCTTTACTTGCCCTATGTTCACTAGTTTTTTTGGTTTCATCCACTATCAACTGGAGAACAAATGGAAAAATTCGAATGGCTCGAATAAATTTTGTAAGTGTATAAAACCCAAGCCGTAAATCGCCCTGAAAAATTGTCAAAATTACAAAAGTAATTGCAAAATGAAAATTTATTGCAAGAAAAAAGGAATTGCCAAAGTAATTTTTACTGAACAAATAATTGTGAAAATTATTTTTTCAGAGTGATTTCACCCTTGATTAAACCCTTCGAATAAATGAAAATAAATACAAACCAAAAAAGCGTGAGTTTCAAGGTTCTTTTTCATTATTCTACCGAATATGTCTATCGATTAAAAGTTCCCATTCGTGTAACGTAATCAATGTTAACGTTGTTTGCCTCGCGCACGATATCATATTGAAATAGGCACGTGTCGTACGACAGTTCATAAGCACTTTGTTCATCATTGATGAGAAATCAACATAAATCTTTGGTATGCCCATCTTCTTTTCCCTAAATCGGCTGCAACACATTCACACGATTCAATACATAATATCAAAATGATTCGTTACTTTCAAAATTCTTAATATTTTCTGCAAATTTATTCCATTATTTTGAACGTTGTTTTTTTCTTCTTTCCTTTTCAGATATTTCACACAATTGCCATAATACTTTTAATTATCAGTACGTTAATTTTACTTGTCGGTGTAACGGTGAAGATGTTAACCAGAAATCCAGGATTGGAATTCACTGTGTCGATGTTTGTCGCATCGGTGAGTAATCATTATGTAAATCCAACATAAAATACAAGAAGAGATAAGTTAAAGATCAATTTAGACCAATAAACTAGTGAGTACTTGCACGGTATAATTAAATAACATTTGATTCGGTGAGATTAAAAACAGTTTCGACAAAGAGTTGTGATGGAAGACGAGACAAGAAAGAGTTTTATTTAAAAACAAACCAAAACTGTGTTGATCGATATAAGCGAGAACATCGCACAAATGTTAGCATTCAGTTTATTGACGTGCTGTTTGTTTTGAAGAATAAAATGTTGGGACGTGTTAAAAAAGATTTTTTTTTGCGATGACTTATCTTTTATAAACAAGTACATTTTATATACACATAAATTTAGATACATTCACGTCTCAATATTTTGTTGTTCCATTAAAAAGTCACATCAATAAATTGAATACTAATATTTGCGAGTCTTGCTTATATCGATCAACACATTTTTGGGTCGTTTTCAAGTGTCAAAATAAATTGTTCTTAATCTTAACGAATCAATTCACAAACTGAATACTGCCAAATATTATTGAAATTAATATCATGGATCTCTTCATGGACGACCTGTGCTGCACTTTCCAATCACAATATAACAAAAGAATTTCGAATGCATTGCTCGTACAAAATTGTGCAGCTTAGACACTTTAAGAAGAGCAAAACTAATGTATCCCACTCTTTTCTTGCAGATTTTAAATGTTCCAAATGGTCTTCTGTATTATACATCGATAAAATTAGTGCGAACAACTTGTGAAAACTACTAACTATGCAGCTTAATTTGATCGTTGACGTCAGTAACGAAATGTTATCAGTCGGTGTCATTTTGTGGTCGAAGCTGCAAATGTGTATTGCAATGCTGTATATTAACAAAATTATGTGTAAATTAATCGCATTCAATCACAAATAAACAATTGGTGATATTTTCGTTGAGCACATGTTAATCAAAGAATGTTTATACACAGATAATGACAAGAAGTTACATCATTTAAATAGAAAATATTAATGAAATTGAGAATAATGTGGTAAAATGGAAACAAACGCAATGTTTCAATCGAATTCTGAGTAAATAAAATTTATTCCTCCTCCGCCTTGTAACTGTGTAATCACAATGAATAACATGCAATCAACTATCGTTGGATCGATCAAAATTCCTCTTGAGCTTCTATCCAAACGATGGTGTTTAATCATAATTTCAATCATTTCTATTCGAAAATTATTCTAAAAATCTATGTTTAAATTGAATTCCCCAACAATCAATTGAAATTGTTTTTGATTTCAAATGTGTTTTTAAACAATTTTTACGGTGATTGTATGCTGACCATGACAAAGATAAACAGTTCTAAGCGAAATGCCTTGAAATTTTGAATGTTACTTATAATTGTACAAAAGAATTTAATTTTGTAAATAAAGTTGAATACGATTATTTCAAGCTTTTTGCTTCTTCAATTGAATCCGGCAGTTTCTTTGAATACGTTTCTGGACAAAAGAGAACAAGAATGGCTCCTAGAATAGCAGTTCCGGCGAATAATAGAGGTGGCAGTGATTTATTATCAGCAATCTGGAAGTAAATTTAAAATTATGTTTAACAAGCAATTTATCAAAACTTTGATATCTTACCCAAATAGTCGTTAACGGCGCCACCATTGCGCCTATTCTTCCAATCATCGAGCAGGAATTCATGATAGTTGTGCGCAAGTTTGTTGGCCATTGCTCTGCAGTAAAAATGTAAAGCACAGTGAAGGCTAATGTTATGGATGCTTTTCCAACCATATACAATATCAATACAATCGTTGAGTTTTCTAACCACGGTGTTAGGCCATTTGAAATGCCAGTTAAAAGCAAAGAGGTGAACATTAGTTTCTTCCGTTTGACTCGACTGAGTAGGGGCAATGCAATTATAACACCTGGAATCTCCACAGCCACAACAAATATGAAACTAGTGTAGCGATTTTCGCCCGAAATATGCGTTGAAATAATACTCAAGCCATAATAGCAAAAACAACAAGCAATCCACTGATAGCAAACACTCACGAAACGAAGGCAAAGAGTTTTCGACTTGAGTATGGAATAAATCGAGTGTAACATTGAATGTTTTTTGGTATTATCATTCGAGTTGCTTTCCATAACAATGTTACGTGAGTATTTCAATTTAATAAGATCAATAGATTTTTCTGAAAGTTGTTTGCCATTGGTTGATGCTATTCGCTTCAGAATTTTGATTGCACGATCGACGTGACCTCTCACGAGGAGCCATCGGACACTCTCAGGAACCAACCAGAAGTATATTATCACGAGTAGGCCGGGCGCGTACAGAGCTCGTATCAGATATCGAAAATTATGGATGTACATTGCAACCAAACCTAATACCAATTCACCCAATGAAAATGAGATGGCTAATAGTGCCGCAAATACTCGATATTTCGAATTGACCCATTCGATGCATAACACGTAACATGCGGCATAGGTACTGGTGCCCACCGCTGATTCCAAAAATTCAAACTGTAAGAACAAATAAAAGTATAATTATCACATCTCATATGGGTTTGTTTCAAATGCAACTATTTCAAATGATTTCATCAACTTACTGTGGTGTACATGAGGTAATTTATTGAAAATGACTTAATCACACCGAAAGCACTACTCAAGAACATTCCAATGATAAACACCGTTAAGCGACCATATCTATAGATAAATTCAAAAATTAAATATTGTTTTTTTTTCTTAAAATACAAAATGTTTGATCACATCAACAAAAGTAGCATGAGATTAAAATAAGCATCAAAAAATAAATGGATTACAATGTATATGAGATGAAGAACACATATTTCGATGCCACTGACCAGAGATTTAATTTAATTTATGGTGCAAATTAACTTCAAAATACTTTTGCATATCTGAAATTTAAATTTAAAAAATATGTAATTATAAAAAACATTACCTGTCCGATAAAATTCCTGTTAATGGTAGGAATAAGAAACGAGCAATGTTATTCACTGTTCCTATTAATGCCAGCTTATAACTGTCCGAGCAATGAATGTTGAACTGAAATAATCACAGTTTAGTTCACACGGGTCGTTTTGCTGAGCTGTAGTGGTAGCGCATCAGCTACGGCTGGTCGCCAGTCGCAGCTAAGCTCTCAGCAGCCACCACCAGCTAACTAAAACCAGAGCTAGTTCGGTGGAGTAAGGCGTTCCCACCAAATAATGGTTCAAGAAATTCAGTGGTGAGGTCCGATTTTCATCGTGTCGGAACTCTTCTTTTAATTTTTTTTTTTTTCTAAAAGACAATTGTTGCCTCAAAAATTTACCAATATAGTTCAGATTTGAAGTTTAAAACGTAATAGCAATGGTTTTAATCAAATGTTTACATACAATTATACATACACATTTTTCTTTTCGACCTCGAAAAGACCACGATTTTCATAAAAAATAATAATATTCTGAACGTTTCATTATGATAAAATGCGAGCTAGACATAGTGCCCATACAAATATTTCTAAATTATATTGAAAACAGCCCATTTTTCCATTCGACTCCACTAGAGCTACCCGACAAAATTATCCAATTGGGCTGAAAATTAATCGGTTTCTATTCCTAATGAAGAACAATGTGTGCGTAAATTTTTGATCAATTCTCATCTCAATTTTTTGAGCTATCATGTTTATAAATTTTTGGTTTTTTCAAAACCATGTTCAAAATAGGAAACTTATTCCAAGCGTTTTGAATTTTTTGGACCGATCGCAATACCTTTGCCACACACAGTGATGTGTGCGGAAATGTAAAAAACCCAAGTTTCCTATGATTGATTTTAATTCGGTCTCGAAAGAAATATTCATTTTGAAATATTGTCCAAAATTGAGTCTCGATACGATAAAAATCAGAATTTCTCATATCCAAATTAGGTGGAAAACGCCGTGTGACTTGCACAGTGAAAATTATTATTTTATTACATAAAGGTGATATCAAAATTTCTTCATAATAAAAAAAGCATACTTCTGTTTGCACATTTATTTCATCCGAAGCGTAAATATACTCCGAACACTCTATTTCAGTTGAATTGTTGAACAGATTCGCATTGCATTGTTCAGGTGTATCAGTCTCGTTCGTCATTTTTAGGGCATAATGTGCGCAATTTTTATATTGGCCATTTGTTGATGGTATAGCGAATTGAAGCCAGGGTTGATCATATTTTATATCTCGATTATTTGCAGCGGTGTCGCATTTAGGAATTTTACATCTGATTTAAGAATAAAATGAGACAGACAATCATTATTTCAAATCGCATCTTATGATTAATATTATAGTTTTGAATTACAGTTTACACACACCCAATCCTGACAAATCAACTCTGATTTCTGTATACAGAGTTATATCATATAATAATAAGTCAGTCAAAATTGATAGTTACAAAATTTATCGCGCTGATAGAAAAGGTAAACGTGGTGATCGTTATAAAGGGGGTGGTATCTCGATGTATATTTTAAATCAATTGAAAGTCAAAGTAACTTTTAATTTGCATAAAGATAATTGCAACATTGATAAGATTGATCTCTTATTCCTAGAAATTTTTATTCGTACTGCTATATTAGTTGTTGGCATCGCTTATCGCGCAACACGTTGCGATGTCAGCAGAACGCGAAACTTTTTGGATTTAATAACTTCAACCGTGGCTCACGAGCAAAATTGTTGGTGACTTTAATATCAAAATTTTGAATAAAGAATCATCAAATCGTTTCTTAAATAACAATTTCAATTTAAACTTCAAACTCGCGAATGATACGCACCGCTGGCTGGGTAGGGAACCATCTCAAATCAATCTAATATTCACAAATAATCTCGCGTGCGTTAACAAATTATATCATTTCCCTTCGCGTATTTCTTTTCATGATTTTATTTTGTGCTCGTTTATTTTATAAATCGATAAAATTAAGAAAGTCGTCATAAATGGCAGAAATTTCAAGAGAATTGATTAAATCATCAACATTCATGAACTAAATCAATTGGAATGGAACCTAGACCAATGTTAAAATTTTGATATGATGGTCAGCACACTGAATGACAGTTTATCGCGGTTAATCAATCGATTTGCACCACTCAAATCGCGTCGTATACGTCACAGTCCCAAGCATTGGTTTAATAGTGATATTACCAAGGCTCTGGAAGAGAGAAAGTTTGCCTACGACAATTGTCAAAGGCATTATGATTATAATGATGCTCTCTTGATAAGGAGAGAAATGATCTGCTTAGAGTCAAATCGAAGGCAGTGAAGTCTCTCATAAACAAGAGCAAAAAAGATATGCTTGTCAAAGATCTGGGTGAAGCCACAACTGTTCGCAGTAGGTGGAATGTAATCAAGTCCCTTGGTGTCACCAAAGATAGTTCCAATGATGACTCGGAAATTTAAAAATAGCTTCGATTTCAATGATTTCAATAACTTTTTCGCATCAATTCACAAATCTAACGGGATTGATTTGAATAATTTATCATTGCCGACTAATATTAATTCTAATTTTTCTTTTCGTGAAGTTGATGAGAATTTAATTCTTAACGCGTTTTCTAAAGTCAAAAGTAATGCAATCGGTAAAGACGAAATACCACTGGAATTTTTTAAAATTGTTATGCCGTCAATTGTATCCTCAATTAAATTCATTTTTAACTATTGTATTGTATTCGTAACGGTGTGTATCCTGCTGATTGGAATACAATTATTATTCGGCCTCTGAATAAAGTCACAAACCCCCAAATCGTTTCTGAATTCCGACCAATCAGTATAATTTACGTCTTACCGAAAATATTCGCGATTTTGCTCAACGAACAAGTCATTCATTATTTGGAATCTAATCATTTAATTCATGATCGTTAGTCTCGATTTCGCAAGAATCAAAGCTGCTCAACTGCGCTATTGAACATATCAGAGAGTATCAGATCGTCTATCAACCGAAAAAAGGTTGTCATTTATGTCTCTTTGGACATCAGAAGTGCTTTCCCTTCGGTTTCACATTCCGGTTTGCTTAAATTGTGTGAATCTTACGGTTTCGACAATAGTTCTCTGAGTTTGATCGAATCAAATCATAGTAATATTTCTCGGTAATACTGAACAACATATACTATGAGGTAGATGCCACATAGCCGATGAATATCTTCTAAATGAACTATGTGGTAGACACTTTTACTCTGAACATTTTCTTGGACACTTTTACTTATAACTTTTCCCTGGCCACTTTCACTCTCAACCCTTCATATGATCTCTTATGGTTGGAGAGCCCATGGCTCAATTGATCAGGAGAATCTTATTCGCATGGCTGATAACGATACAATCGGTTATATATATGGTTTGAAAAGATTCGAGCATATAAGCGAGTATCGTGAGCGAATCAATGGCCTTACCCCTGAGTCCAAGGCAAAGCTTCATTCAGCTCAATTCAGCCACTTTTATTTTCAAGCAACTGAAAACGCGCTCAACTGCTTATTTAAATTATATGTTCGTGTTTAATGAAGGTTCAAATCGTGCAAACGGTCAATTGCGGGTTTTGGTCAAACCTCGCTCTGAGTTGGATAAACGTGCGCAACAACCAGCAATAATTTTTGTTTCTTCAAATTTTCGTTGCTTAGTTGATGAATTTGTGCTCTTGCAAACGTTTCTCCATCACCATCTTCATTTAGTTTTGAGTTATTTAAGTTTTTCCCCTGATTCTCCTGCGTCACGCCGGTTTTCCATGGTGTCCCGGATTCAATTTGGTATCTATAGTCACTCGTAGATATCCTCCATCCCTGTAATTGTCTTTGTTTCAGTCGTTCCGTGGACGGCATTTAATTTAATTCAAAATAAATTTAGGATTCGTAATAAATAAATAAATTCCGTTTTGACCGCGAAAATACCTCGAAAATCGAAAATTTTGTAGGGGATGTAGTCCTAAGTCTCATCTCAGACTTGAAATTTTTTATGATTTATTTTTTTCATGAAAGTTTCATTATGATACAATGCGAGCTAGACATAGTGCCCATACAAATATTTCTAAATTATATTGAAAAACAGCCCATTTATTGATTCGACTCCACTAGAGCTACCCGCAGAAATTATATGATCAGGCTGAAAATTAATACGTTTTTCGTTGGTACAACGTACCACGCACGGACAAAAAATTGCTCCGGGAATGGTTGCAATCGTTTTTTCTAGGTTCAAAACGCATAGAAAACTCATTCCGGGCGTTTTGAATTTTTTGGACTGATATTTGTTTTCAAATCAAGTGTCCCTCAAAAAACTTACATTTGAAGTGTTCCTGAAAATCGTTTTAGTGAAAGTGTCCCAACATTTCAAATTTGGTTTATAAGTGATAAGTGTCTTCGCTAAATACGTAGTTTTTGATAAGCCTTGAATATCTGCCGAAGACACATATCACTTATCCTTTATCATCAGAGACTGTTCCTCAGAAGATTCCTCCGTCTGAGAATGTCACTGAGGAGTAAGAGTGTATTTATTGATTTATTTTTTATACTTTTTTCAATATATATTTAAGTTTTAATTTGAATATGAACGTTTTCACTATTTTTGAATGTTTGAGCCATCTTATTATCATCATTGTTTTACTTTCTACTTGTTACATTCTTAATCAGGAGAAATATATCTATATTTAATCATCAGTACTCTCTTCCTCCTCGGTGACATTCTCACTCTGAGGAATCCTTTGAGTAACAGTCTCTGCTTATCACTAATGCAAAAATCAAATTTAAAAAGAATGAACACTTTAATTGAAACAATTTTCAGTAACACTTCAATTGTAAATTCTTTGAGGAACACTTCATTTGAAAGCAAAAAAATGTTGTATTATTATTCTCAGCCATTCAATCAGAACATATCGTTTGCCATTGCTTTTCATACTTTTCAAAACTTCTAAGCTAAAATTACTCACCGATAGTCCAATGTATTTGCTGAAATCATATAATTGCATATATATGTCGCTGACACCACATTTGGAATGCAGATCAATAGGTAAGTAATCACTTGATATATTCCAAACTCTCCAACTTCCGTCAATATCTTGTCCAAATTGGAGTCGGCACTAATGTCGACACTCATCTTCAACTGCCGACTGTATTATATCAACTTGAATTTGGTCAATAGATAACTTTTCTCAACACTTAAAGGTACACGCTGACGATATTTTCTCGCTCAATTCATATTCTTCTGACGTCTTATCACAGCAACAGATAAAACGCTTATGAGAAAGAAAAAAACAAAGAAAACACTCTGGTAGCGCAAATTCAAATTGAATTGAATTAATGATATTATTCTTTCTCTCTCTCTCTTTCTTTATTTCAAATGCCGCTAGGCATCTTTTGCTTCACATTTGCATACCAGAGGATTACGATATTGGATTTTATTGGATAATCACAAAAATTGGCTCGAATGTGAATAAACGAAACAAAAATTGAAATAAAAGATCACAATCGTTTTATTTACTTTTTAAATCACAAACCGCTTCCAAGAGGAGAGTATTCCAATGAAGGCAATATGGCTTAGAAGTAATGGATATTTTTCAATGAATTGATGTTTCTACTAAACTAGATCGTTACACGTAACACACAAAATAATTAAATACTAGCATTCTTGGTATTCCAAATATTTTTTTGAATTGAATGAATAGAATTATATAAATTGTAATTTATTAGAAAAGAATCGTACATTTTATCGTGCACATGGTGAATGACATTTCTTATAAGAAAAAAAGAAAGATTAGAATTTTCTCTCTGCTAAGAATGTCCATGTTTCAATATTTGATTGTATGCAATATTTTTGATACATTTGAAATTATGTATCGATACAAAAAAATGTCTATAAACATCCGCCGTAGAATGGTAAACAAACTGTGCGATACACGTTTCTCCATACAATTACACAGATGGCAAAAATTCGGAATAATAAGTTACAAATAAAATCTTAAAATAGAAAGCGTAGACATAAAGAAAATCTGAGACTCAAGCAACTGAGGCACAGATTGCAGAATTGATTGGTGTGAGAGTGCAGAAGAGGTATATGGAATCTTAAAATTGCTTGAACTGGTAATTGAATTTAAGTTTATACAAATTCCAATGACACGCACTAAATTGTAATTTATTCCATTGAATGTAGCTGATTGGAGCCGCCTGTGTTGGACTCATTGCTTTCTACTACAGAGATATTTATAGGAGCAATGAAAGCTATGGAGTTCCTGATACACTATTCTTACTGATGGCTACAACGTTTTTGATTGGAACATTTTGCTTGCTACTGTCCTGTTTGTTCTCATTCAGTACTGGAACCTTCATCTCCAAAACGATCTATGTAATAAAATAGATTTGAAGTACAATTTTTGGATCTTATCTTCAATTTTATAAAATGTATAATTGTATTTTAACAGGAACTTGTCTATCATACTATTGCTGCTATTCTCCTTTTGATTGCATCAGTATATCTGCTTGTAAAAGTGCAAGATATCAAGTCCTATAATCATTACAATTATTACTTCGCTGCCGGGGTAATCAAAAATCAATTTCAAAGTTTGAATACATAACTCCTATACATATATTGTTCTATCGTTTGCAGGTTCTTGGTATTATTAACACCATACTTTATATTTGGAGTGCAGTACTTGCCAGAAAGGCCTACAAAGGAATTTAAACGAATGCATTGTTTAGCTCTAAGTCAATCAATAATGAACAATAAAATGATTTGAGTGTGTTCCACCACTTTGACTCCACCTTTTTATTGGAAACCTTTTATTTTAGAAATAAATGCTTTAAAATAAATGTAATGTAATGTGAAAATATCTGCAATGTGTTTACAACTTTTGGCATGAGCATTTTTTATTGTAGTAATTAAACATTTTCGCTTGTTTCTAATGTGAGTATTGTAAATTTAAACAATATTTATTGTTCTTGTTTTTTCCTAACATTTAAGCTATATTACATATGAAATATGAATTTCATGCAAAAAAATTATAAAATCGTAGAAAACCCCGAAATTGAAGTCCTCTACTGAAATTTTTTTTTCAAAATTTTCAGATAATTCAAAAAAATGTCTCACGCAAATGTAACAGTCACACGAACGGTGACAACAACGAATCCAGATATCTTAGTGCTGAATATCGGGTACCTAAAAACACTGCATGGACTTGTGAAAGTCATTCAATTTGTAAATATCAAACGATTGATTAACAATTGTCTCTGATAAATGACGAATACTTCTCTTTGTAGGTACTTGGTTCCATCGTTATTGGCACCATTTTGAACTACCTGCCCTTTAATCGATATGTACCGATTATATTTCTGCTTTCAATGGCAACGGCATTTTTAATCTGTACAATATGTTTGCTAATATCCTGCATCTTTTCCTTAAGCACGGGCGGTTTGATTTCCAAAACCATTTATGTTAGTATTTCCTGTTGTTTTTACTGGAAATCGGCGCTTCAGCCGATAAATTTTGCTGGTATTCCAAATAATAGTTATTTTTTATGTTCCAACAGGAATTTTTGTATCATCTGATTGGAGCCATTCTCCTCTTCATCGCCTCCATTGCGGCACTATTTTTTCTGAGGGACTATTATTATGCAAACTATGAAAAATATTCGATTGCATCTGTAAATCATAGCATGACATATTGAAACTTTTTGAACAAACTCAAACAAAGATAAAAACAAATTGAATACATTTTTTTCCAGTACTTGTGCCTCGCAAATGCTGTTTTATATTTGGTTAGCGCAGTGCTCGCATTTCGTGACTATCGTAAATGATGACGCTAATTGGTTGTCCGTTGTCCGTTGTACGCAAAAATTTGTTAACACGATAACTCAAAAAATTGATTTTAGAATTGAACAAAAATTTACACACACATTTGTCTTCATTAGCAATAGAAACCTAATAATTTTCAGCCTAATCGGATAATTTTTGGGTAGATCTAGTGGAGCAGAATCAAAAAATGGGCTGTTTTTCAGTATAATTACGAAAAATTTGTATGGGGACTATGCCTAGTTCACATTGTATCATTATGAAACTTTCAGAATATTATTTTTTGATGAAAAAAATGAGGCATGCAAAATTTCAAGTCATTCCAATGAGATTCAGGACTACCTCCCCTGTAAAATTTTCGTTTTTTGGGACCTTTTCGAGGTCAAAACTGAAAAATTGTGTGGTGAATTAACATATTCACATTGTTTCCTATTGGAACTGTCAGAATATTATTTTCTATGTTTTTCAAGTCATTCTGATGATATTTAAATCCAGCTCCCTCACAAAATTTTCAATTTTCGGGGTCAATATTCAAATCAATAAATTGGATGAAGTATTTGTGATTTTCTAATCTGTGTTTTTCCATCAGTTGTTCATGCGGTTACCGAAAGTTATACTGTTATACATAACATAAATGTAGAACCATATCTATCGTTGGCATGAATTGAAAGTTCACATCAGAGTGAACTAATTCGTAATTGTTATTACCAATTCAAAAATAGAGAACGTTGAAGTAAGAATTAGGAACTGAGATGTTTATTTGTTTTTATATTAAAATTGAAATTTAAATCACATGATGTGTAATGACTCGAAATTCGATCTCATCGTAATGACTTCAAATTTTCTGTGATTTATTCTCAAAGTTGCATGATGATTCGATAAGAAATAAACATAAATCCAATACAAATGAGTAGCAATCAATGAAATGCGTAGGCCCGAACAATTTTGGGAAATGTGCGGAAAAATTAGTTTTACGTACGTAAGACCATTTATTAAGAAATATTTGTATGGGCACTATGTCTAGTTCGCATTGTATCATAATGAAACTTTCATAAAATTATTTTTTTATGAAATAAAAAGTCATGCAAAATGTCTACTCATTCCGATGAGATTTGGGAAATATTTATATGGTAGCAATGTTCTTCGAACGAAATAGTGTAAGTTCAAGGTTCAACGTAAACGTCAAATGAATTTGAAACTTATTCCTCCATGTAATAAGAATCATTTTTGAAACAAATAACACAATTCTGAAGCAAAATATTCAAATTCTCTCTCTCTCTCTCTCTCTCTCTTTCTCTCTCGATACTCTAAGAAAACGTTTGTAAGGATTTGAGAAAAAAAAATTGTGCTGTCTTTTATTTCACTACAAGAATCTATATTTTCACTAGTTCTTGTTGCGTTTTTTTAAATACTAAAATAATTTTCAAAGTGAAAATCAACAATGGCTGATAGTTCACGTCTCGCTATTGGTGAGTTTGAAACAAATACCAAGACATTCGAAAACATGGCACGGCTGATTCGTAGCAATAATTAATCCTAAATTTCATCGTATTGACTTGAAATTTGGTGTGAAATATTCTCAAAGTGACATGATGATACGATAAAAAGTGAACATAACCTGTGAACTCGTACGCTGTCGGGAAATGTGCGGAAAAGTTAGTTTTACTTATGTAAGACCATTTATTTTTATTCGGCTTCAATTAGTTGATCATATTTTTTTCGCACAATATTCAGCATGCAATCGGAAATAAATATTTATAAAAATAAGTTTTCACATGCGTTATGTTTCAATATAATATTTCAGAAATAAAATTTGAATTGCCGAAGTTTGGGCGCCATTAACATTGAAAAGCCAGTATTGTGTCTGTAAGCGATGTAACATTTGTTTATGTTCAGTTCAAAGCCGCCGATCCGATAAGGAAGTCGAATTGAGCGGTCAGTTTGTGATCATGAAATTGATAAAGATCGAAAATAAGTGTTGAGTGTGGAAATTCCAGTGGCAGAAATAGTTTGGAATCAAGTTTTTTTGGATTTTGTTTTGAAATGCGAGACATGCGCATCGAATTTAGCATTTCTGGTGAGACTTTGAAATTTTTTATCAGTGTACAACATTGAACGGATATATTTTTGCATGGCATGCTTTAGATACAAGATTTATCATTTGCGTTGATAAGCAGAAAATATGTGTAGAGTGTCAAATAGTTTTGTGTTTCTTACGGTGGTTCTAATGTTGATCATGTAGTAGCTTTCTATATAATTGAATATCACTGGGTCGTTTGAACGTGTGTTGTCAATAACGCGAACGATTTATTGGTTTAGCGTTGTCCAAGTAATGGTTGCTCATGGCATTTAGCATAACTACTACACAAACGTACTCCTTCCGAAGAGTTTCGATTTCAATTTCGTTTATTCTCTCATACGGTTCTCGGCTCTGAAAGTGAAACAGAACAAAAACGGTGTATATATTTGGCTCTGTGAGAAACAAAAAATGTATGCCACGGAATCAACACAGCGATAGCGCATTTCGCGTATTACGGACCGATTGAATGGCTTGCTGCCACATTAGTTAATACATTGACAAGAAGTTGCTATGCTGGTGTTTCCACCGCATTCATTCACAAATACACACATGCATGATGTGTATCTACGATTCGCTTGTTAGTCTGTACAAACGGTCGGTATCGCATCGAAAATTTCTGAAAAAAGCGGCTAAATAATCACTTAAGTTGTTGTACGACGACTATACGAACGCAGTCAACTGACTAATAATGTGCTATTCTTGGTGCTTCGACGGTCGAATAGCATGTATAGAATGAATTTGAAAAAACATTTCGCGAATATACACGTTCATTTTCAAATCGAACAATATTTTTTTAATGAACTGAATTTAATTATTATATTGAGAGTTTTTTCATTTTAATTGGTTCATTACATCGAATATCAATAGAAACATACGGATCTGCAGCATATTTATGAGTTCCTTTCTGTGCTATAAAACAAAAAAAAATAAAAAATAACACACACAAAAACTTACTTGCCAAATGAAATAAACACAGAAACAGTGAAACTACAAGTATAATCAAGAAAATATCACTTCGCAATGCACACAAGTTAATTGTGACAGTTGATTGTTTCGTTCAAGTGAATTGCCGTTTTAACCAACACATCTCCTCAAATGGTTATTGTGTCAATTTAATTTAATTTATATCCGCGAAGCAGAGAAGAATTCCATTTCAATGACATTAACGGCAAAAACATTTTAAGAATTAGATGGTTTTTCATATGTCAATCGGCTTTTAAATTCCAAACTGAAGTCCTTTTATCGTTAATTTTCTTTCCATAATTTTTTTTTTTTCAAATTTTCTACAGTCTTTGCAATAGAATTTATAATAGCTTTAGGCGTTACATCTTACTGAAAAAAACCGGTAATACCATTGTGTTTGAAGCTTTAAAATATATTTGTTTATTTCACAACACGGGTTGGATGCCTTATGCTAAAAATAAACTCGATTTAAGTTGAAAAAAGAAATCTAGTCAAAATTGATCCTATAAAGATTGAGGTAATGTTGACGAATGAGTGTGAGCGTGATATTCAGCTCGAACTGAATAGAAATTATTTAAAATCATTTCCAGCTCGTTTGAAATTTTGCCATATCGTAAGTTCAGAGTTGTATTACAAAATTATTGTTCAATGAGTAAATAAAGTTTAATTGTAGTTTCTCGGATGTCTATCATCAGGACTGCTAATTTATTATGGAATAGCGGATTATTCGATTACATTTCTGCCGATCTGCATTGAATCTTTACTTGCCCTATGTTCACTAGTTTTTTTGGTTTCATCCACTATCAACTGGAGAACAAATGGAAAAATTCGAATGGCTCGAATAAATTTTGTAAGTGTATAAAACCCAAGCCGTAAATCGCCCTGAAAAATTGTCAAAATTACAAAAGTAATTGCAAAATGAAAATTTATTGCAAGAAAAAAGGAATTGCCAAAGTAATTTTTACTGAACAAATAATTGTGAAAATTATTTTTTCAGAGTGATTTCACCCTTGATTAAACCCTTCGAATAAATGAAAATAAATACAAACCAAAAAAGCGTGAGTTTCAAGGTTCTTTTTCATTATTCTACCGAATATGTCTATCGATTAAAAGTTCCCATTCGTGTAACGTAATCAATGTTAACGTTGTTTGCCTCGCGCACGATATCATATTGAAATAGGCACGTGTCGTACGACAGTTCATAAGCACTTTGTTCATCATTGATGAGAAATCAACATAAATCTTTGGTATGCCCATCTTCTTTTCCCTAAATCGGCTGCAACACATTCACACGATTCAATACATAATATCAAAATGATTCGTTACTTTCCAAATTCTTAATATTTTCTGCAAATTTATTCCATTATTTTGAACGTTGTTTTTTTCTTCTTTCCTTTTCAGATATTTCACACAATTGCCATAATACTTTTAATTATCAGTACGTTAATTTTACTTGTCGGTGTAACGGTGAAGATGTTAACCAGAAATCCAGGATTGGAATTCACTGTGTCGATGTTTGTCGCATCGGTGAGTAATCATTATGTAAATCCAACATAAAATACAAGAAGAGATAAGTTAAAGATCAATTTAGACCAATAAACTAGTGAGTACTTGCACGGTATAATTAAATAACATTTGATTCGGTGAGATTAAAAACAGTTTCGACAAAGAGTTGTGATGGAAGACGAGACAAGAAAGAGTTTTATTTAAAAACAAACCAAAACTGTGTTGATCGATATAAGCGAGAACATCGCACAAATGTTAGCATTCAGTTTATTGACGTGCTGTTTGTTTTGAAGAATAAAATGTTGGGACGTGTTAAAAAAGATTTTTTTTTGCGATGACTTATCTTTTATAAACAAGTACATTTTATATACACATAAATTTAGATACATTCACGTCTCAATATTTTGTTGTTCCATTAAAAAGTCACATCAATAAATTGAATACTAATATTTGCGAGTCTTGCTTATATCGATCAACACATTTTTGGGTCGTTTTCAAGTGTCAAAATAAATTGTTCTTAATCTTAACGAATCAATTCACAAACTGAATACTGCCAAATATTATTGAAATTAATATCATGGATCTCTTCATGGACGACCTGTGCTGCACTTTCCAATCACAATATAACAAAAGAATTTCGAATGCATTGCTCGTACAAAATTGTGCAGCTTAGACACTTTAAGAAGAGCAAAACTAATGTATCCCACTCTTTTCTTGCAGATTTTAAATGTTCCAAATGGTCTTCTGTATTATACATCGATAAAATTAGTGCGAACAACTTGTGAAAACTACTAACTATGCAGCTTAATTTGATCGTTGACGTCAGTAACGAAATGTTATCAGTCGGTGTCATTTTGTGGTCGAAGCTGCAAATGTGTATTGCAATGCTGTATATTAACAAAATTATGTGTAAATTAATCGCATTCAATCACAAATAAACAATTGGTGATATTTTCGTTGAGCACATGTTAATCAAAGAATGTTTATACACAGATAATGACAAGAAGTTACATCATTTAAATAGAAAATATTAATGAAATTGAGAATAATGTGGTAAAATGGAAACAAACGCAATGTTTCAATCGAATTCTGAGTAAATAAAATTTATTCCTCCTCCGCCTTGTAACTGTGTAATCACAATGAATAACATGCAATCAACTATCGTTGGATCGATCAAAATTCCTCTTGAGCTTCTATCCAAACGATGGTGTTTAATCATAATTTCAATCATTTCTATTCGAAAATTATTCTAAAAATCTATGTTTAAATTGAATTCCCCAACAATCAATTGAAATTGTTTTTGATTTCAAATGTGTTTTTAAACAATTTTTACGGTGATTGTATGCTGACCATGACAAAGATAAACAGTTCTAAGCGAAATGCCTTGAAATTTTGAATGTTACTTATAATTGTACAAAAGAATTTAATTTTGTAAATAAAGTTGAATACGATTATTTCAAGCTTTTTGCTTCTTCAATTGAATCCGGCAGTTTCTTTGAATACGTTTCTGGACAAAAGAGAACAAGAATGGCTCCTAGAATAGCAGTTCCGGCGAATAATAGAGGTGGCAGTGATTTATTATCAGCAATCTGGAAGTAAATTTAAAATTATGTTTAACAAGCAATTTATCAAAACTTTGATATCTTACCCAAATAGTCGTTAACGGCGCCACCATTGCGCCTATTCTTCCAATCATCGAGCAGGAATTCATGATAGTTGTGCGCAAGTTTGTTGGCCATTGCTCTGCAGTAAAAATGTAAAGCACAGTGAAGGCTAATGTTATGGATGCTTTTCCAACCATATACAATATCAATACAATCGTTGAGTTTTCTAACCACGGTGTTAGGCCATTTGAAATGCCAGTTAAAAGCAAAGAGGTGAACATTAGTTTCTTCCGTTTGACTCGACTGAGTAGGGGCAATGCAATTATAACACCTGGAATCTCCACAGCCACAACAAATATGAAACTAGTGTAGCGATTTTCGCCCGAAATATGCGTTGAAATAATACTCAAGCCATAATAGCAAAAACAACAAGCAATCCACTGATAGCAAACACTCACGAAACGAAGGCAAAGAGTTTTCGACTTGAGTATGGAATAAATCGAGTGTAACATTGAATGTTTTTTGGTATTATCATTCGAGTTGCTTTCCATAACAATGTTACGTGAGTATTTCAATTTAATAAGATCAATAGATTTTTCTGAAAGTTGTTTGCCATTGGTTGATGCTATTCGCTTCAGAATTTTGATTGCACGATCGACGTGACCTCTCACGAGGAGCCATCGGACACTCTCAGGAACCAACCAGAAGTATATTATCACGAGTAGGCCGGGCGCGTACAGAGCTCGTATCAGATATCGAAAATTATGGATGTACATTGCAACCAAACCTAATACCAATTCACCCAATGAAAATGAGATGGCTAATAGTGCCGCAAATACTCGATATTTCGAATTGACCCATTCGATGCATAACACGTAACATGCGGCATAGGTACTGGTGCCCACCGCTGATTCCAAAAATTCAAACTGTAAGAACAAATAAAAGTATAATTATCACATCTCATATGGGTTTGTTTCAAATGCAACTATTTCAAATGATTTCATCAACTTACTGTGGTGTACATGAGGTAATTTATTGAAAATGACTTAATCACACCGAAAGCACTACTCAAGAACATTCCAATGATAAACACCGTTAAGCGACCATATCTATAGATAAATTCAAAAATTAAATATTGTTTTTTTTTCTTAAAATACAAAATGTTTGATCACATCAACAAAAGTAGCATGAGATTAAAATAAGCATCAAAAAATAAATGGATTACAATGTATATGAGATGAAGAACACATATTTCGATGCCACTGACCAGAGATTTAATTTAATTTATGGTGCAAATTAACTTCAAAATACTTTTGCATATCTGAAATTTAAATTTAAAAAATATGTAATTATAAAAAACATTACCTGTCCGATAAAATTCCTGTTAATGGTAGGAATAAGAAACGAGCAATGTTATTCACTGTTCCTATTAATGCCAGCTTATAACTGTCCGAGCAATGAATGTTGAACTGAAATAATCACAGTTTAGTTCACACGGGTCGTTTTGCTGAGCTGTAGTGGTAGCGCATCAGCTACGGCTGGTCGCCAGTCGCAGCTAAGCTCTCAGCAGCCACCACCAGCTAACTAAAACCAGAGCTAGTTCGGTGGAGTAAGGCGTTCCCACCAAATAATGGTTCAAGAAATTCAGTGGTGAGGTCCGATTTTCATCGTGTCGGAACTCTTCTTTTAATTTTTTTTTTTTTCTAAAAGACAATTGTTGCCTCAAAAATTTACCAATATAGTTCAGATTTGAAGTTTAAAACGTAATAGCAATGGTTTTAATCAAATGTTTACATACAATTATACATACACATTTTTCTTTTCGACCTCGAAAAGACCACGATTTTCATAAAAAATAATAATATTCTGAACGTTTCATTATGATAAAATGCGAGCTAGACATAGTGCCCATACAAATATTTCTAAATTATATTGAAAACAGCCCATTTTTCCATTCGACTCCACTAGAGCTACCCGACAAAATTATCCAATTGGGCTGAAAATTAATCGGTTTCTATTCCTAATGAAGAACAATGTGTGCGTAAATTTTTGATCAATTCTCATCTCAATTTTTTGAGCTATCATGTTTATAAATTTTTGGTTTTTTCAAAACCATGTTCAAAACGCATAGGAAACTTATTCCAAGCGTTTTGAATTTTTTGGACCGATCGCAATACCTTTGCCACACACAGTGATGTGTGCGGAAATGTAAAAAACCCAAGTTTTCTATGATTGATTTTAATTCGGTCTCGAAAGAAATATTCATTTTGAAATATTGTCCAAAATTGAGTCTCGATACGATAAAAATCAGAATTTCTCATATCCAAATTAGGTGGAAAACGTCGTGTGACTTGCACAGTGAAAATTATTATTTTATTACATAAAGGTGATATCAAAATTTCTTCATAATAAAAAAAGCATACTTCTGTTTGCACATTTATTTCATCCGAAGCGTAAATATACTCCGAACACTCTATTTCAGTTGAATTGTTGAACAGATTCGCATTGCATTGTTCAGGTGTATCAGTCTCGTTCGTCATTTTTAGGGCATAATGTGCGCAATTTTTATATTGGCCATTTGTTGATGGTATAGCGAATTGAAGCCAGGGTTGATCATATTTTATATCTCGATTATTTGCAGCGGTATCGCATTTAGGAATTTTACATCTGATTTAAGAATAAAATGAGACAGACAATCATTATTTCAAATCGCATCTTATGATTAATATTATAGTTTTGAATTACAGTTTTCACACACCAAATCCTGACGAATAGACTCTGATTTCTGTATACACAATTAAATCATATATAATATAAACTGACACAAGAAAAATGAATTAAAATTATACAGAAATCCTAAGATGTATACAAATATGCTAAAAACACTCAAACATGCAAATTCTGCGCACAGAACTGTGTGCATACAACCTGCGAAGCAAAGTCGATGTGACAATTTGAATAGTTTGCTAAGATTAGTTCGTCGCGTCCGAAAGCAGTATTCAGATTTGAATGTTCTATGTACATCTTAGTTTCCTTGTGTTAGTGTATATTATACAGAGATGATAATGAATTTGAAAAGGATTTGTGTGTGTGTGTGTGTGTGTGTGTGTGTGTGTGTGTGTGTGTGTGTGTGTGTGTGTGTGTGTGTGTGTGTGTGTGTGTGTGTAACAGGGAAAGTTATTCGCTGCGCTCAGAAAGCGTCATGTAGGTGTTTGTCTGATAGGAACACCAAATCATATTTCCATATTCATTTCTTAACTTATATAAAGTAAATGGTCCTAATTACAAAATAATAATGTCATTTAGTTTTGAGATGCAGTTTTTTTGTTTATTATATTAACCATGACTTTAAGTAATATTTTGCTTCTGAATAAAAGATGCTGATGTAATCTTTCGTTTTTTATATTCAGCTCAAATTCAGGGTAGTACTATGTAATATAATAATTACGGCCATTTATAGTAGATCTACATGTACAACGCTTTTATTCTTATTCTTTTTACAAATCAGGTCTTCGAACAACTGCTTTTACCAGTTTTTACACTAATGCGGAACAATATCTCTACTATGATAAATCATCTAGTCATAAAAATGGGCAATAAAATACAAAAATACAATAGTTGCAGTGAATTTGATTAAACAAAAAATTCCATTAGAAGTTTGGTATCTTTGGAAAATATTTACATAAGACAACATTGTTTAAGACAACCTCTTGCGAAAGAATTTTGATCAAATCGTAACTGTTTGAATTGTATACCTAATTATAAAATATAGGCGATGTAAAGTCATTCTGGTATCTCAACGAGATAATCTCATGAATCTTCTTTTGGAAATTACAATATCGACATGCAAAACATTTTTACATTTGAACCATGGACATAGCAGAATATAATAAACTCACATATTTCGATCTGTATATGTTAGAGTGATCCAAGAAATTCATTCATAAATACTATCTTGAAAATGCACAAAAAATATTGCTAGTTTGAATTGAATGACTGCGAAATCCAAATGCAACGCATATTTGTTTTCAAATCAAGTGTCCCTCAAAAAAATTACATTTGAAGTGTTCCTGAAAATCGTTTTAGTGAAAGTGTCCCAACATTTCAAATTTGGTTTATAAGTGATAAGTGTCTTCGCTAAATACGTAGTTTTTGATAAGCCTTGAATATCTGCCGAAGACACATATCACTTATCCTTTATCATCAGAGACTGTTCCTCAGAAGATTCCTCCGTCTGAGAATGTCACTGAGGAGTAAGAGTGTATTTATTGATTTATTTTTTATATTTTTTTCAATATATATTTAGGTTTTAATTTGAATATGAACGTTTTCACTATTTTTGAATGTTTGAGCCATCTTATTATCATCATTGTTTTACTTTTTACTTGTTACATTCTTAATCAGGAGAAATATATCTATATTTAATCATCAGTACTCTCTTCCTCCTCGGTGACATTCTCACTCTGAGGAATCCTCTGAGTAACAGTCTCTGCTTATCAATAATGCAAAAATCAAATTTAAAAAGAATGAACACTTTAATTGAAACAATTTTCAGTAACACTTCAATTGTAAATTCTTTGAGGAACACTTCATTTGCCATTGCTTTTCATACTTTTCAAAACTTCTAAGCTAAAATTACTCACCGATAGTCCAATGTATTTGCTGAAATCATATAATTGAATACATATGTCGCTGACACCACATTTGGAATGCAGATCAATAGGTAAGTAATCACTTGATATATTCCAAACTCTCCAACTTCCGTCAATATCTTGTCCAAATTGGAGTCGGCACTAATGTCGACACTCATCTTCAACTGCCGACTGTATTATATCAACTTGAATTTGGTCAATAGATAACTTTTCTCAACACTTAAAGGTACACGCTGACGATATTTTCTCGCTCAATTCATATTCTTCTGACGTCTTATCACAGCAACAGATAAAACGCTTATGAGAAAGAAAAAAACAAACAAAACACTCTGGTAGCGCAAATTCAAATTGAATTGAATTAATGATATTATTCTTTCTCTCTCTCTCTTTCTTTATTTCAAATGCCGCTAGGCATCTTTTGCTTCACATTTGCATATCAGAGGATAGCGATATTTGATTTTATTGGATAATCACAAAAATTGGCTCGAATGTGAATAAACGAAACAAAAATTGAAATAAAAGATCACAATCGTTTTATTTACTTTTTAAATCACAAACCGCTTCCAAGAGGAGAGTATTCCAATGAAGGCAATATGGCTTAGAAGTAATGGATATTTTTCAATGAATTGATGTTTCTACTAAACTAGATCGTTACACGTAACACACAAAATAATTAAATACTAGCATTCTTGGTATTCCAAATATTTTTTTGAATTGAATGAATAGAATTATATAAATTGTAATTTATTAGAATAGAATTGTACATTTTATGGTGCACATGGTGAATGACATTTCTTAGATGTAGCTCTTGTATGGTGTGTGATCTTGGCCGTCGCTCAGTGAAGAATTTACACAAACAAATATTGACAGCAGAAAATGACATGTTTTTTTTGTTTGTATGCATGCGACGGTCAGTGTGTGTGTATGGTTTGATTCTCAGTAGCCATTTGAGCAGCCGTATAATACTCATATTAGATTACTCTTTCTCTCATTTTATTTCTGAATTGTCACTCTGCCAAGAATGTCCATGTTTCAATATTTGATTGTATGCAGAATTTTTGATACATTTGAAATTATGCATCGATACAGATAAATGTCTATAAACATCCGCCGTAGAATGGTAAACAAACTGTGCGATACACGTTTCTTTACACATTCACACATGAAGGAGCATAACACAGATGGCAAACATTCGGAATAATAAGTTACAAATAAAATCTAAAAATAGAAAGCGTAGACATAAAGAAAATCTGAGTCTCAAGCAGCTGAGACACAGATTGCTGAATTGATTGGTGTGAGAGTACAGAAGGGATAGTACATGCGTTGACGTACCTACCGTTATTCAACGAAGCACTTCTTACGGCTATCGCAAGCATTGAAAAGAGCAGCTATGCATTGGTATTTCACAAAGTGTACGTTGATTCATTTTGCTGCGTTTAAAAAACTCAAGCAATGCACAGCCCGGCATTTTCCTCGTGCGTGCAGCATTGATGTGTTGCATGAATCAGCGTTGTTCTGTTTTGATTTGTATTGTTTTGCTCGAGGCGTGGACAAGTTCTCCATTTATTGTGCAGTTCACAAGCTGATCGCATTCGCATCCTTAAAATTTACATAATTTTTCGTGAACATTTCTTCATTTTCTTAAAGGAAAGGGGAAACAGTGAGATTGTAGAATAAACTGTAAAGTTTTGTTTGGTGACTAATCTCGTTTTTAACTATACTCCACAATGCCAACTATCATCGGAATGCCTACATCAACGGCACGATCAGCTCGAATCGCCAGACAAAATATCGAAGAAGGAGCTGGAATTAAAATTTGCTGCTGTCGCTTATTCACTTGCTTCAATTTACAACTTCTCAGCACAAACCATGGTCTGATGAAAGTAAGTGAAGTGATTTTGGGATCTTGCTGTCAAACGCTGTTGGTGCGTTTTGGGATGGACTCGGCAGCTGACATTGGACAGGCGTTTAATTCATGCTTTACAACAGTTTCATCGTGCCTAATGACATCATCTCTCTTGCTATTTTGCTACATGATATCCACACGGACGTTCAACCTTGTTCGTCAGTCTCTATTTGTGAGTTGAGCCAGTCTCTATTTGTATATGCATTGTTTGATTATGAGATCATTTTCTGCTTGATGTTATTTGATTTTTCTTTCGTGTAAAATTTTAAGGAAATCTTTTACAATCTCTGTGCTTGCTTCATGTATCTGAGTGCTTCGATGTACATGGGATTCACGGTTTCCTTCTGGCTCTATCCAAAATTCGAATTGCAACGTGCTTACATGGCATATCCGGCAATGACTGCAGTTTATGTTAGTAAATTTCTTCATTTCATATTAAGCGCAAGATTCAAACGGCCAACTCAACATTTTTCTCTTTCTTTTTCTCTTTTTTTTTAAAGTATATCGGAATTATATTGGGGATCATTCACGGAATCGACGCATATTTAGCATACAAATTTTACAAAGGATATTTATAAGACAAAATACTTACTGAAATTACGTTGCCATTTTTTACATTTTTTTAGTTTTTTATGCGATCATAAGCTTTATCACATAACTTATTTTTCGGAACATTCAATTTGACGAAATAAACGATTGAACAAACAATACACTTGTCTTTCTTCTCATCAAGAAAACGAAAAAAAAAATGGTCTTACGTACGTAAAACTAACTTTTCCGCACATTTCCCGAAATTTTTCGGGCTTACGCATTTTTCATTGATTGCTTCTCATTTGTATTGGATTTATGTTTATTTCTTATCGAATCATCATGCAACTTTGAGAATAAATCACAGAAAATTTGAAGTCATTACGATGAGATCGAATTTCGAGTCATTACACATCATGTGATTTAAATTTCAATTTTAATATAAAAACAAATAAACATCTCAGTTCCTAATTCTTAATTCAACGTTCTCTATTTTTGAATTGGTAATAACAATTACGAATTAGTTCACTCTGATGTGAACTTTCAATTCATGCCAACGATAGATATGGTTCTACATTCATGTTATGTATAACAGTATAACTTTCGGTAACAGCATGAGCATTCAAACTGATGAAAAAACACAGATTAGAAAATCACAAATACTTCATCCAATTTATTGATTTGAATATTGACCCCGAAAATTGAAAATTTTGTGAGGGAGCTGGTCTTAAATCTCATCAGAATGACTTGAACGGACAACGGACAACGGACAACGTACCACACACGGACAAAAAATTGCTCCGGGAATGGTTGCAATCTTTTTTTCTAGGTTCAAAACGCATACAAAACTTATTCCGAGCATTTTAAATTTTTTGACCGATCGCAATACCTTTACCACACACAGTGGTGTGTGCGGAAAAGTAATAACAGAAATAAAATGACAATTTGTGATTAATAATGTAGTTGACTTTATTTTGGAATATGCATTCATTTCGACATTTTTAACATCTTTTATTCCATGAATATGTATATATTCGACATAATAATGATACCAATAAAATCGAGCTTGGTGAATTTTATATGTGTCAGTCACGTTCAATCACCATTGAGTTTGCGTAGCATCAACAATATTCATGCGTCTTTGCACTGATTTTTTGTTAGAGCATTTGCCCGCAGCTCATCGAGGCTCTCCAAAAGAACATTGTTCAAGTTTGAAATCGGTTCCCATGAATCGGATCCAGATGAATAGTGTTTCCAACGTACCAGCACCTGATCTTCAGCATTCTCCATCTGTTTGTAATCCAAAAGCAGTTCAACTTCGAAAAACTTAGGCTGGGCCCGATTGGATTTCTTCCTGTGGAATATCGAAGCTCTGCGTTTTCGTTTCATTACCTTCTTATACGTGTCTACGGTGGCTGGCTTGTTATTCTCCTGTGCGCTAACGGAAACTGGCCAATTATTATTTTGGAAATCGCTTTGATCAATGTGCATCGTTGGCCAGTAATTGTCAATGTAGTGAAGAGTGCCATTTCCGTTCGCTTTTAAGCGCGCTAACTCATCGTTCAGGTCAACGCAGGGTATTTCTGAGCACATGTCATCGTCGATTTTTAAAATCGAATACAAATACCGCATGTAAAAAGTTTCAATGCCTATCAAAGTGGATATGTTTCGCACAATTGACTCATCTAAAACTTTCAATGGGATGTATCGATGATTTCCTTTCCAAACGTATGGGAAAATTAGATCGTGATTCGATAAACGAATACGAATCATGCTACCAGCCATGTGATACTCTGCGCCAGACTTTGTTTTTTGATCGCAGTCATTTATGAATTGGAAAATTTCTCGAACGTCTTCCATTCGTAAAAGTGTGTCGTTTTCAATGAACCAATGCGGATACATCGAATCACAATGCCAGCAATTGATTTCGTTCATCAGACGCGCTTCTTCTTTGCTCATTTCGAAGCCTTGGAAATTGCCTAAATCGATAAGAGCAACGGCTGATTCATTTCTTTGCTTGTCAAGATGCCACTGATACATTTTTGTTGCACAGAATTTGACATTGTTGCGTAGAATAAATGGAACGTATAAGCTTTCACTGAGTATTTCGTATCCAAATCTTCCGCAACGAGTAGAATATCTTTCATCGTCCATTTTGTAGCTGAAACCAATGTGAATATGGATGATTCGAAGAAAGCAAACCGTTTTTGCGAGTCGGACTTACCTTGACACAGGTGCTTGTTGCTTGTTAACTCGTTTCAAATAACATAATCAACTATCTGTCAATTTTTCTGGTTTTGACAGTTCGACTTTAGTAAACCGCCTTAGATTTGCGCCTTTTTCTGCAAACGATGAAAAATCATAGACACAAGTCGATGCGTTTATTATGTTTTCCCATTCTTTATTTTGAATACAACTTTCGACTTATATGCAGAAATGAAACGCTCAGTAGTTACGCAGTAAAATGAAACAAGGAATGTGAGAGAGAGGGAGAAGCCCGACTTAATTCTTCAACACGACGCATTTTCAATACTTCTTTTCGCATACACATAATGGCCATTTTGATGATTTGATTCGAACTCGTGAAACAGTCAAGTGTGTTGCACTTAACATAATTTCAGCGTAAATGTGTTGAAGAATAAAATCGCACAACGCTCAGCATCTGGTCATATAAAATAACTAGCCTTTCCTCAATTTTGCATTCAACGCCGTTTGAGTTCCTATTTTTCGACATTACTTTTGTAACAAAAATTTCGAAACACAGGTAATATGGCGTATTCTTTCACTAATAAGCGTTTCAAATGTATTACAATATTGGGATTTAAAATACTTTTCACTTGAGAAAAATGAATTCATGGTTACATCTAAACTAAGTTTGAAACAATAAACAATCATACATCTATTTGTTTACTCAATTGAATTTTAGACATGTTTTTATTCGATATATTAAAAACGAAAAATTCGTTCAAAAATGTTTCAAAAGACTTTCGAAAATGTGTTTTTTTTTTTTAAAAAAAAAGAAAAAATTCTTATTAATTTCTGTTCCTCTTATTCCTGGCAATAAATGATCAATAATTGTCACCTAAGTGTTGTTTTGGGCTAGTTCTCATAAAAATGGTATAAATGATTAAAAAGTTTTTACTATACATATTTTGTGTTTGTTTGTGTGTGTGTAAAAATTGCGATTGTAAACTATATTGGCTTTTCACGCGTGTGAGTGTAGATTAGAAGGAGATGATGTTGATTTATATCCGAATGTATAACACGGCTGAAATAAACGTTGCTTTGGTGATGCTCGCATCACTTAGAAAAGCAATGTATTTGAAATAGTGGTGCATATCAATTTAATAGGAACCGTTTAAGACGTATCAGTTGTATCTGATCGTCGAACTCATTTGCATTTAGATGGAACGAAGCATCGTGGGTTCCAGTCATGACTCGTGGCTCTACCTGGGAGCGAGCTCCTCATACGCTGGGAGTTCAACTGCCATTGAGGTGGATCAGTCAATATGAAAATACATAGCCCAATCCAAATCAAAAGTTTTTCAGTCGAACATCAAAGTAGCTTTGACATTTGATTAACGTTGTTTCATTTACGTTTGTATTTTCTGAGCCAGCTCAATAATAGCTGAGCTCGCTAAAAAGAAGCCGGCTCCCAGATGGAGCCACGAGTCATGACTGGTGGATTCTTAAAAAATTGATAGATTTTAATTAAATATTTATAAATGGGAAATGGAATACGAGTATCCCTTTTTGAAATTCAAACATTTTATTAATAAAGTGATGCTGGATAACCTGTTCCTTACTTATTGCATTTGGATTTCTTATGCAGCAGTCATTCTTCCTTGTTATTGAAGTTGTGCAAGGTGCAAATTTGGGAATCATTTCCCGTTTTGGTGTGATTCAACCAACGTTCAAAAGGCTTTTTCAAATGTAGAGTTTGTACAAATTTGCAGTTAAGTTTTATTTAAGAATTTTCTTCACCCATAAAAATAAGCTTAAATGAATTTTGAGTAGAGGGACATACGCAAATTTAGAACTTTGGCTGAAATGATGCATTACATTCGCTTTGCAGTACGACTTTTATTTTCATTATTTTTAACTATTGCTGCCATATTTTGGTAAAAAAAAATAATATTCAGTGAAATGATTCCTGCTGTTTCTGACTGCTAGCTGTCGAGCGATATTTTAAATAACAAAATACATTTTATTTACGGTACATATTGGAAATAATATGTTTCTGACGTTCAGATTTTAGAGCAGACGACAGCAGACTCTTTTGGATTTTGTCGGTTGTTGTACATCGGTCGAACGATTTTTCTTACGTGCTGAAATATCCCTGATAAGATCATAAAATATCTAAAAAAAATAAAATAAATTATTAATTCAATAGGATGAATACAAATAAAAGAATCGAAGAACACAACGATTAAGATGAACTCGATAGAAATGTTAAAGGAATTTTAGAAAATAATGTGTTTTTATACGTGTTTGTTGGGTAAACAAAAAGAATAAATGAAATAAATTGAAATCACAATTTCAAAATGTAACTTCGATAAGTACACTCATAGTGTTTCCGAAGTTGAAAACAATATTTCTAAAAATAAACAGCTAATTAAATTATAACATCAATCGAATATGTTGTTCGTTTTCACCAACATATCCAATAGTTAATAGAATCAACACGGGCACAATTTTGAAAACATTTCTTAATTAAATTCAAACGAAAATTACAAATGAAACAAGGTGCATTCAAATTGAATACCAACACGCAACACAAAACCACATATTACTATTGATCTAAATATAAAAAATATAGGCAAATCAACATTTAATAAAAACTTGAAACTGATAACAGAACAAGGCTAAGAGAAAGAATGGAGAAAAGGCGATAAAAACTCGTTTGTATTATTGAATGATAAATTATTAAGCACCTATGCAAAAATGGAATTAGAGTAGCGTGCATTTAAGTCTCCGACGTTTGCTTTTATCTTTGGCTCTTCCATTCGTTGTTTTCGAGTCATCCGTTTTACGAGATCGAATGTCACGCATAAGATCGTAAAAAACCTAAAATTTTACACAATTATCATACATGTTCATTTAATCGATTTGTGAAAAAAAAGACATATTTTCATGAATTGGTTCAGTGAACAGTTTAAGATTTTCTTCTAATGTTTTGGTTTTCCCATAAACTTTTTGGAAACTGAACACGCACTACTTTAAGCATGACAAAATCTTAGAGATTGGCTTTTACAATACTTTTCACCAAATTTGTACATATTAAAATAAAAGCAATGGGAATTATGCATTCTTGGATCAAATTATGTTCTTTTAATTTAATTGAAGTTCTTTTTTTGATTAGCTTTTGGAGACACTTATTTTCATGACAAAAAAGAATTGAAGAGGAGAGTTCTGCAGTGACAATAGTAATGAAAACAAACAACAACAAAATACAAAACATAGCGAAAAATATTTTAACATACACAAAAAAATTAAAATCGTTAACAGACAAACAAACAAACAAATCAATTGAATAATAAAACTGTGTTCAAACGGTCAACTGATAGCAAGTGGTGTGAACTTCTTGCCAAAGATGTGTTTGAAGACTCAAAAGGAATTATGTCTGACATTCGGTGATTGGCAAACATTTAATACATTTTTGTGTGTGTACTAGCAATTATTGTTAAGTGCGTGTAATTTTCGACACAGTCGGTATTTTTTTAGAATAATGTGCAGTTTTTTTAGTCCATACACATTACCTTATCAACATTCTCCCTGGTTTTGGCTGACGTTTCGACATAAGGAACACCCCATTGTTGAGCTCGCCCTTGGCATTCGGCTAATGGAATTTTTCGTCTATTATGCAAATCACATTTATTGCCAACTAACAAGAACGGTATGCTTTCATCGTTCTTCACGCGTAGAATCTGTTCACTGGAAATAAAATTGAAGTAAATGTTCAAAACAAATTTATTCAAGAGTGACAAATTACAACAAATGGTTCGAATCGATACATACCGAAATTCTAGCGTTGATTGAAAACTTTCGTCATCTGTTATTGAAAATACACAGAGAAAACCTTCTCCGCTTCGGAAATAGTTATCGCGTATGGCAGCATAATCTTCTTGGCCAGCTGTATCAAGGATATCTATTTGCACCTCTTCGCCATCTAGCACCACCTGTGTGAATACAAAATACACTATTAACAATTGAATGGCTGAGAATATTAATATTGCAACGTATACTTGTTTTCAAATGTAGTGTCCCTCAACAAATTTACAATATAAGTGTACTTGAAAATTGTTTAAGTAAAAGTCTCCCAACTTTTCAAATTTGAATGTAATGCGGAAATCAAATGCGAAATGTTGGGACACTTTTACTAAAATAATTTTCATGGTCACCTATATTGTAGATTTTTTGAGGGACGCATCATTTGAAAACAAGAATTCGTTGCATTATTATTCTAATTCATTCAATTGAATGCCTTAGAAAAAAAGAACATCTTCATTCTCAAAATGAAATCTCATCGAAGCGGCACAAAATTCACTTTTTTTTAAAGTGAAACATATAAATATTACACACAGATTAATAAGGCGGGATTAAAATAACAACTTGTACCGCTTTCATGAAGCAACCAAATTTTGTTTCACTTCTAAAAGCAACGCGTCTGTCGCTAATACGTGTAGCGCAAAATAAAGATGTGCTTTTATTCTGAGGCATTCAATTCTGAAAAATGCTGCTTGCACATTTACTTCATCAGCTCATAAATTGCATTAAAACTTCTGCGTCATAAATGAATATCCACAAATTCCTTCTCTAATTTGATGTTGAAAACAACAATTTGTTGAAACACTTCAAATGATCTGGTTTCATTTAATGTTTTGCAAAAGCTATTGGGAATATTTGCCGTTTTTTTTAGATCTCCGAGTGCGCGTTGCAAATGACGCATTTCGTTTGCAGCCACCAAGAAAAACTCAATCAACATTTAAAAACTGGAGTCCATCAATTTAGTCTTGATGAACATGCGTATTTATAAATAGAAAATCTATATTCTATTTCTGAAAATGATGACATCAAAACGATAATCCATTTGCAGTAAATATTGGGAGTATGCATTGATTTTAAAGGTTGTTAAGAGAAGACGTTAATTATAACTATATCTAATCGAGAAATACTAAAACTATATCCAAGTCAAAGCCCCATCATTTGATTTTTCTCTCAGTATGTGGCATTTCGTTGAAGTGTAAACAACATACATTTTCTGTCATTGAATATGCCGACATTCATGCCATCTAAACGCAATTGTTTTTCTGCTTCAATCAAAAAAAAAAATTACACAAGCGCCTATGGTGACTTGACTCCATCGATTTCAATATGTGAGTACTGGTTTAGACGATTCGAAATTGGTGATTTTGACATTGATGGCAAGGAACGTCAAGGTGAGCCGAAAAAGTTCTAAGATGAAGAATTGGAGTCTACGCGATGAAGATTTGTGTCAAATGCAAGAACTTGCAAAATCATTGGAGTTGTTCAGACAACCATTTCCGGGTGTCTGGAAGCGAGAAAAGCGGCCTGAAACGGTTGAGAGGCATGAAAAAGTGATTATTTAGCATGACAGCTCTCGACCACATGTTGCAAGGCCAGATAAAACATGTTTAGAAACGCTGCAATGGGAAGTGCTACACTACGCATGGCCTAAGTGAGCTGCGCTTCATTTCTAATGAAGATTAGAAAAAAAAAAAAGGATTTGATTCATGGATAGCCTGAAAAACGATTCGTTTTATCGCCACGAAATTCGTTTGTTGCCTGAAAGATGGAAGGTAAAAGTTGTGGCTTGCGAAGACCAATACTTTGATTGATGTACAATATAAATTCATTTTGTTTAAGAAATAAAGCTATTTTTCTCTTGGATAAACCTTTAAAATTAATACATACTGCCAACACGTTAATTGAATTTGTATTTTTGATGAAAAAAGTTCAATTAACTGTCGGTAGTATACAAACTATTGTAATATTTTATTGTCATTTGACAAAAATTGCCCGCATATTATGAGTATCGTTGTGATCGATCATTCTGTGCATTGTGATTTACATATACATTCACTGCTTCTGAATCGATATGCTTGAAATATAATTCGCCACTCTAAAATTGGTATGTGTTCGGTTCGATATGAATGAAGTTTGAGTGGTCTATCATTATCCATTTAAGCATTTTTATTATTCGCTTAGTACATGCCATAACTAGCATCAATGCAACGTGATGTAACGGAACCGAACTCGAAAAATTAAGTAATAATGGAATAAGTTTAGCTTTTTAGAGAATTTATTCTTTGAAATACATTTTTTGAATAATTTATGCTATTGTTCAGTGCGGAAATAATTACCTTTTTGCGGTAGCTGTCGGCTTTTGTAGGTTCATAGTCCTCAACAAATTCGTCATACATGAATTGAAGTGTCAAGGCCGATTTACCAACGCCACCGCTTCCAACCATGATCACTTTGTGAAGGGCGGGACCTGCAGCTGGCTTTTTCGACATTATGATTTACACTAAATCTCAGTTCCGTGGAAAAATTTGAAATCTGTAAATGAAAAATGTATAACTCTGAGTAATATAACGATGATACAATGACAATTTATATGTAAATGTTGAGAATTCAGTTTTGTTCAATTTTCTGATTGGGACACATTGAGCGCACTCATACAGTTCGATTCATATTTGACAGTTGCTAAACCGACACACAATCACTTCACATATACACAACAAACATTTCCATACATAAAACATATTTGAATCACACAGCATAAGTTATTTGCATTTTCCACTATTTTCAACAGTAAATTAAATTTAAAATACAGTCCAAATCTAATTGGGTGCGTTCATTGACCTATAACCTTCACCTACTCCATCGAATGCATGCTTCACATAACTTTGTATAAATAGATTCTCATCAGTGTAGTGCAAGCACCAGCAAGAATGTGACAATTCATAGTTTCACTACGCATAGCACATGTAGATAACAATTTTTCTGCTATTAATTTCACGGCATCCAAACGTAATTTGTGTAGTACACATTGTTTAACATGACACGGGATCGAGAATATTATGTGAGTTTCTCTTTGTTTATGTTGGAAGGTTATGTCGCAATTGCGAGAATTGTGGATTCTCTCACACATGTTCCACATATTTACCCATAGCTGTAAGTATTCATACACAGCGTAACTGCATATAATTATAACAGTTTTCTACTTCTGCGCAATTCTTCGCTCACCTTTTCGTCTTTCGTGATCGCGATCAACGGTTTTTCTCTTTCTAGTTGGAGTAATAATAAGTTGGCTCACATCAGGTATGAAATCGATAGTCAAGGTATTCTCATATAACATCAAAGATTAGCATAAACAACATGTTTCTTTATTCGTCTAAAATTTCTATTCGTTCTCCTTTTTTTCGTACACACAATTGTTTACTTAGTTGCTAGCCTACGTGAAGACAACTGGTTAGAAACCAAAAAAAAAAAATCCTACATATGCAAAACTAGCTTTTCCGTACATTTCCCGAAAGTAAAGTATAAGAGGGTACGGTATTTATCATTATGTTACTTCAAGGAACTCATTCTTTTATTTGGAAATAATAAGTCAAACAAAATAAAAAGACATTACGATTAGTTATTACTCTGAATCAGCCCTAACCCATCAATAGCGAGACGAGAACTAAAGGGTGATTTTTTAAGTGGTTTCTTTTTGAAAATCGAAAAAAACGCAAAAAATTTCGAAAAGTGAATCAAATCTTTATTGAAATCGATAAATTGGTTCTTGCCATTTACTTTTTGAAAATAATTTCATGCCCCACAAAAAATAATCCAGGGGCGTTAAATCGCACGATCTGGCCGGCCAATGAACGGGGCCGAAACGAGAGATGAACTGTTCGCCGAACTTACGGCGCAGTTCGTCCATGGATGGACCCGCTGTGTGGCTGGAGGCGCAAGCGTTGCTCGTTTGTAAGTCTTTCCATCTTGAAATTGCAAAGCATACTGAGCATTTTTGACTGTGACAGACGTCAGTTGGAATTTGACATCTGTCAAAAAATTAAACGTCAAAAAGAAACCAGCTAAAAAATCACCCTTTATTATTCATGTTGATGTTCATTTTGAAATATTTATTTAATTATTGAAAAACAAGGAAAAATATATAGATTTTTGTAGTGAAATAAAGAACAGCACAGTTTCTTTTATCTCAAATCCCTGCAAACGTTTTCTCATAGTATTTAGGGAGAGGGAGAGAAAATTTGAAGATTTTGCGTGAAAATTGTGCTCTTTCTTTCTGAAATGAGCCTTATAACATGAGATTCAAATTCATTTGTTCCATTCAAAGATGAAAAATTGTCATTTACGTTGAACGTAACACTGTTTCAGTTCATTTTCATAGCACAGTCCATGTAAAAAGTTCCTAAATCACAGCGGATTGACTTGAAATTGTATGCGAACATATTGTTTTCGTGAAGAGATGAGATTACGGAATTTTCATAACGATACGTCGGTGAAATAAACAATTTCTCCAGGAATGGCCGCAATCGCTTTTTTGGATCCGAAACGCATAGAAAAATCATTCTGGACCAATCGCAATACTTTTAGGCCCACAGTGGTGTGTGCAGAAAAGTGAAAATAACTGTGTTTTTGCTATAATTAACAATGTGTACCTTGTATACAAATTGCAATTGTATGAGAGCCAACATTGAGTATAAACATTAAAGATGGTTGTTCTTGAAAAAATGTAAGAGTTGGTACTGAAAAAAAAAAACATTCTGGCCATTCACGGGGCACAGATCATTTGGTAAATGAGGCCAAAACTGCGTGTTCTAATCTATTAACAAAATTAAGTCATGTCATAACGTTTCGGTGTATTTGATTTGAAAGAAAAAACCAAGGTACGCTTCATTTTGTCTGGAATGAGTAATTGGCTCTCAACGAATGAAAATGTTGATGAATGGGGCAATTCGAATCGACTTTCAGATTTATCCACATCATAAAATGGATTCAATTAGCCTCGGCTGTGTGTATATTCAATTGTTTTTCATCGCAACGCTCAAAGACAATTAAGATCTAGATATTTGAGCTGTGCTCTTCTCTTTTTTGTGCTCGTTTGCTTCTACATGCTACGTGATCTTTGTGTAAAACAAGCAAAGCGAGCATTTTAAAGTCACAATACAACCATATATAAAAGAAAGTGCAGCAATAATTTCGATTCAAAATGATTGAATGAATGACTTGTGCAGGCGCGAACAATGATGAGGCGAAAAAAAAACGTTTTTCCATTTGTCTTATTTTTTGAAAGCACATCGAGACACGCCAAGTGCTCGTATTCGCATAATGACGACGATACATTACTCACTCATTGAATTTTTCTTGCTTACGCAAATTCCCATTGATATTCATCAAATAACAACGTTCGGTATGTTTGAAATACAAAGCAACAGTCGGGTAATGTCCACACAGCTTGAGAAAATACATGAATTACCGCTGGTTTCAAGTTTCTTAGCTCTTTCACGTCGATGGTTTTTTTGTCGAAATCTTTGAAAAATATAGATTGAAGATTTTCTTTCAGTAAAATTTCCGCAGAGAATGTCATTACTCTTCATTATTATGATCTAGTAAACTCAAGTGCCGCGTCTAGTTTAATACTTTCTCAACAATTCAATTAATTTGAGCTTTTGGGCTCACAATTTTTCTCTTAATTACCCTAAGAATTGTTTTGCTGACAAGGTGCACGAAAAAACTCATACAAATGTCTTTTAAATTTAACTTGACGGTACAACATATATTAAAACTGGAAATCCCGCATGAGTAATTCTCCAAGCCGAACAAATTCTGCAAACATTCCAATTATAATCACAGCATGGAACGTGATTCTCGAGTTAAGATTCTCGACAGTTTTCATTCATTCCGATTTATGAGTCGATATTCATTCAAACTTTTGTGTGAAGAGTGATGATTTCAATCAAAAAGCAAACTTCAAAGCGGTCTAAAAATGCTTGCAGACAAATTTATTCAATAGTTCACATAAGATTGTATCTTCTCATAAATTTTTTGAGATGATCTTAATTCTTAATATGGGTCAAATTGTGTTTTATATTTCTTTCCGTTGATTTAATTATTTAAATTTTTTTTCAGCTCAAAATAATCAAACCGAAAAAATATTTGCTTCAATGAGCCGCGAAATCTGGTGAAAAAAGTTCCGAGAGAAACAAGCAAAAAGTGAGCTTATTGTACTATTTACATCGAGGTTAACGGTATCTCGCTTTTCATTTCCACGATCATTTTGCACATAAAACAATAAACACCAGCACCATTAGTTTTCGGTTACGTAATAATAATACTAACTGTAGAGAAAAAGAGTCGCGCGCGCATACACAAACACCATTTAATGATTGCGTTTAATGTGCAAATCAACTTTCGAGAAAAAGTGGCGAACGTCAGCAGAGCATTGGTGGGAAAATAAAAAGAACAATGCACCGTGAACGCGCGCCCGAACACATCTTAAATGGCGTACATCATTCAATCAATAAATGTCTTATTCACTCTAAACTTCATTGTTTCTATGATTCATTCCATTTGCAATTTGTTTGTTTGGAATTATAAATTTAGACGTGATTTTGTAAAAAGCGCATTAAAATGCTGTAAGCAAGCAATCCTTTGTTCCAGATATGCTCTAATATGTTTCGAATTTTAAACAATAACACAAAAAATTGGATCATTGCAGTGAATTCATGATTTTTACATTATGTGACTGTGGCTGTGGCTGTACGAGATATGAAATCAGCAACTTTTCATTCCATATCATTTTTTCAAAAAAACGATTGCTCAATCTTCGAAAGAAAGTTATTTTATCTCAATTCGAATATGAATATAATGATTAAAAAAAATCAAAACAATTCTTCTGTTGACTGATTGATGCCTATGGGATGGGAGCAAAAGTTCTAAATTTCAATTATGTGAAAAATGATTCAGTCATGATGCGAATCGATCGATTTCTTGCCCTCTATTAGAATGGAAATTTTAATGAAATCCATAGAGCTAAGACGAACACAACGGTTTTTAATTCTTTAAATTTACTTTTCTTTGTTAGGATCGTAGCGGTCACTCATATTTTGCAGTGTTCATATTTTGTGAACGTCCTGAAGTGATGAATGTAAACTCATCTAAATGAGAATTTAACCATCAAATGGATTTGTATTCACCAAGAAATGAGTCACCGATATTCTCCTGATAAAGAATATCTCAAGTACATCTGTATACAAATAAAATACAGTGTAATTTTTAACAAAACAGAGCAAACAAATCTCTTTTCATAGCCATTTCAATGATAAGCTTCGTCAGGTCGAATGATTCAATTCATGCAATAATTCTACATGTAAGTGTTTCAATTCTTTGAACATTTGAATGATTGAGTTCGAATAGTCGTCAACGAACGGTGAGTTTGCAAAATGTGATTTCAGATGTGTCACATGCCGACATAATGTTAGACACAAATTGATAATTATGGGCATTAATATGTTTAAATTTAGATTCCTATGCATGCCTTACATGATTACACAATTACACATCCATTCCAGAAAATAGTGTCACTGCAGAATTAATATCTAAATAGAACATTTCATTTAGGAATAGGAAACGTGACGCATACCGATGACGTGTTTGGGCTGTTGAAGTTGACAATCGGCATTGTCGAATCTGAAAACTTATCTTCGTGTTTGCAAAATATTAATACATAAGCGAACATCAAGTATGACAATGCTATCGTTTTTTTTTTCAGACGATTGAGTAACAGTTATGAATTGAAATGTTGACGTTTGAAATAATTTCAGAAATATAAACATCTTTGAAGTTGCTGTGGTTATGAATTCACGAATATAACTGCGATATCAATATATAATCAAAATTCGTATAAGTTAAAATGAAAGTTGTAAGTGCTCAAAAGCAGGTGATAAATGTCCGAACAGAATAATAAAAAGTCACATTTTTTTATGTCAATGAATATGTGCGAGGGTCTTTCCCCAGAAGGGACATACTTTTCCGCTTTTTATATTCAGAAAATCAATTCTAAGCTCAACCATAAGGCTGAAATGCCATTTTATTGCTTTTATCATGTAAATTCATCAACGAGCCGAAAGAAAATTTACGATATTATATCAACCACTCACTAAATGCAATAGGTAAAAGCGTATACACTCGCACATTTCGAGTGGAATGCGTCTGTACAAATGGCTCGGTTCTCAATACACACCCGAAAATTGAAACATTCACTGTATCGCGCGCGCATCACATACAAGGCATATTCAATGTTCGTGGCAATTCTAATTACATTTGTGTTGCATGTCAAATGAACTTTATTCCAAATGAATGTTTAGATATTTCGACTGTTGCCAGTCAGAAGACCTCGAGATGATCCCAATAGTGGGAAATGTTGAAAATCGGCAATTGTGAATTTAATTTATATCATTATCACAAAATGAGGCAGATAAATTCGACATTGGTTTTTGATTAATTTTTTCTCAGCTTCCTGTTGCAGCTTCAGATTCCAATCGCAAAGAATCGAATGAACGCTTATGTTCATGTAGTATATGTGTTCATACTTGATTATATTACATTTTTAATATGGAATTGGTTTGTTTCATCCATTTATTTGCATGCCGCAAGCAGGCGCTGCCCATTTTCATCGAAAGATTCATTAATTCGACTTCACAAGAACATGTTTATGTATCGCCTTTTTAAAAGAAATTGGCATTTTACTCGTTTTGTATGTTCGGTTCTTATTTTCTATATCTGTATATCTTTACCATATTCGTCCATATAAAGCGCTTCGGACGCACACAATGAACGCAATGGAACAAAATATGTAGGAGAAATTATGTGAAGAAGAAGGAGAAATAGCAAAATAAACACTCATTTCAATCAATAAAACACGCAATATGTATTGAACGATGGAATTTTTTTCAAAATACTCGTCACACTTACTATAGAAATGATTTTGCCTATTTTCCAGAAAATTATTTTTCCTTCGTTGAATTACAATTTGGTTAAAAAAAAGAGTCGAATTTAAATAGTTTCGAAGATTTCACCGATTGTCAAATTGGCTTTCTAATCAAAAACAAGTATTCTTCCGTTTAGAATGCACCTCACACACATACATAAATGTCACATTAACAACATGAATTAAAGTCACTGTGTTCTTTTTTCAACTTTATAAACGAAAATCAGAGAGAAACGGATTACTCTTTTCGAGAACATAAACAAATTAAATTTAGTTATCCAATTTAAAAGAGTCGATATTGAAAATATTGAGAAAAAAATACGCACGCTACCGTTCTTGAATAAAGACACAAACTGAACGCGTACGCCACTGAATTTACACTAAAAGAGAATTCTAGTTCTTGTACGCAATGTACTTTGCATTTTTCCTCTTTCTTCCACTCTTGCTTGACTACTCATGATTGAGTGTAAACAAATGACATTTGGGTGATATTTTGATGAGCAGCGGAATACGCTGAACTATAGCGTTATTCTTGGCAAGCAGAAGATAATCTTCGTGGAACAATAAATGAAATCCATAAACTTTAATGCTACTCAATAGCGTTATGATTGAATGCTACTTTTTAGTAATTGAAATAGTATTCGTCAAATAAAGTTTCTTCTTAATTCTCAAGACCCTGTCATTTTCGATTGAGCTGAGCTACCAACAGATGTCGCACTCACTGTCTTTTGTTGCATCGTATAAAAGCGGCAAAACTACCATTTGTGTCATGTTTTATGGTTTGGACAACAAGTTTTGAATCACCACAAAACCAACAATCTATTGAACCGTACACAAAATGAGTGCAGATATCGGAGCAACCAATTTGCCATGGTGAGTTTTCAACAGAAAAATCAATCATATAACTAAGATTGTAATCTTTGCTCGACCGAATCATCAAATAGGATTGAAAAATACCGACCAGCATCACTCAGTGAACTCATTTCACACGAAGAAATCATTTCAACAAGTAAGTTTCTTCAACGATTTGGTTGAAATAATATTTGATCTAATGCAATTGTCTATTTCAAATTGCAGTTTCGAAATTTATCGATCAAAATCAATTGCCACATTTGTTATTCTATGGTCCACCCGGAACTGGCAAAACAACATCGATCCTAGCATGCGCTCGCAAGTTGTACACAGGAAAGGAATTTCATTCAATGGTTTTGGAGTTGAATGCATCAGATGATCGAGGTATTGGTATCGTTCGTGGACGAATTCTGGATTTTGCTTCCACCAAAACCATATTTTCGAAAGGATTCAAATTAATTATATTGGATGAAGCGGATGCAATGACCAACGATGCACAAAATGCACTGCGGAGAGGTAAAAATTTACATGAATTTGACGTAAAAACGGTGATGTTTGAAGTCTCGAACAATTTTCAGTTATCGAAAAATATACGGATAATGTTCGATTTTGCATAATTTGTAACTATCTGAGCAAGATCATACCAGCATTGCAGTCTCGTTGCACCCGATTCCGATTTGCTCCATTGTCCGAAGAACAGATTCTACCTCGATTGGATTACGTTATAGGTAAGTTTAATGAGCAAATTAAGGAATTAACTTTATAAAATCATATGTATTAGATCAGGAAAAATTGAAAGTGTCTGATGATGGAAAGAAAGCCCTTATTAAGCTGGCGAACGGGGATATGCGAAAGGTTCTGAATGTTCTTCAAAGTACGTGGATGGCTTACAAAAATGTCACCGAGGAAACGGTTTACACGTGCGTTGGACATCCAACACCGAGTGACATAAAAACAATCATCAACTGGCTTATGTCAGTTGAATCGTTTCAGGAATGCTATGAAAGTAAGAACAATATAATGCTGATTTTAACAATTTCATAATTAATCTGTTGGCTTCGTCACTTTAGAAATTCAAGAACTCAAGGCTGATAAAGGTTTGGCGCTGGAAGATATCCTGCGTGAAGTGCATCTGTTTATAATGCGAAGTAAATAAATTGCTTGAGTACACTTTGAATTGAATTTACGGAGTATCATATTTTTTTAGTTGAGCTGCCACCACGTGTAATGAGCTGTTTGCTGATAAAAATGTCACAGATTGAACAGGCACTTGCAGCTGGTTGCTGCGAAAAGCCCCAATTATCAGCGTTTGTTGCATCATTCCATATCGCACGGAGTATGGTCTCAGTTTAGTCTCAAATTTTGAATAACACGAATTGAGAACCGTAACAAATCTAATAATCTCAATCGATTGAATTTGAATATCAATTATATATGAGAAAGTTGATGTATTCTTGAAAACAATTTAATTGAAATAAAATAACGTTGATTTTGTAAATAAGTTTGAAGCGTTTCTGATTAACGTTCACATATCAAAATGACCAAGAAAAATTCAACGAAATCCTTGAAAATCTATTTCTTCAATTGATTGTTAGTATCGAAGGAACGGTCACAGCCCATATGAATGCCTGGGAATAAAAGTGAAGGTACAGAATCGTTCGAGCAGGAGTGCAACATGAACGTTGTTGTGAGAACGCATCATGCAAAAAGACTTCGAAAACTTATCATAATTGTTTTAAAAAAATGTTGCGTTTTAAATTAATATTCATTATACATTTTTGCCACAGAATGCTCATGTTACACTCCTTGTGAATGCTGCATATATTCGGAATTGAGTTTCAAAACGCCAAAAGTTTCACCGTAAACCGTGTTTTTGGAGATATGAGCATATCAGAAACATGAACAAAATATTATTGTAATATGTATGATTTATTCTTTACCAAAACTAAGTTAAATTAAAATGAATATCAAAATCAATAATAAGCAAATAAATGACATCATTCTAAAATCGCTACATACAAAAAATAGTTAATGATATAGATCACATATTGGATGCTTATTTCTTGGATATAGTTTATAAAGACCCGAACCGTTATGATCTTTTCTGTCAAAACTTTTAGTTATATATATCTTATTGGGTCTCTTAATAAATAGTGGTCTAATTTTCATGAAATTTATAGCTTTATTTCAAAACAAACTCGATATAACTTTTTTAGCATTGTCAATCGATCTATAGGATGACAAGGTCTTAAAAACGTGATTTGAATGAAAAAAAATTGAATCATGTGGCCTTGCGTTGTAAACAAGCAATTCCATCGGGTATTTTACTTTACCCGTGAAAGGCAATTTTCATTCGATTTACATTATTCGTCTTCAACTTTTTCAAGTGGCTCCCTTTTTAAAAATCTCCATATCAATTATTCGGAAGGTTATGTGAATTCAAAAATCAAACCAATTTTAGATTTTTATAGCGTTCCTGAACCACGAAAGGCGTCGCAAGATATACAGTTTGCGAGACTATAATAATACCATGCACAAATAAACCACTATTTATTTACGCACCCAATAGGTAACAGACACTATAGCAGTGTAAAAAGTGAGATGGCTTAAAGATTGGAAGACTTTCTAAGACGAATCTGGTGAGACATTTTGACCTTTCGGTAAATCATCATCATCACGGAATGAGTCTTCATTAACGAGGCGCTGTCGTTCCAAATACATACTCGCTCGCATATTTCGTATTTGATGATCGCTAACTAACTTCAGTAGAGCAAAAACAGTGAGGCCAACTGAGGCGGCGAATGAGCTCCAAGCGCCAAATTGAACAATGCCCATTTCAAAATAAAAACCGGACGTATTAATATCCTGTTCTTTTGTGATATTTTGTCCAGCTGCGATTTCACATCTACGAATAAAGATCAAAAAAAATTATAAAATTCATTGCGCTGTAATTGAATTGGCTGTTTCTGTCGTATAAACGCCCAATTCTCATTTGAACACATTTTGTGGAAACATTTATATTTACTTACGATGGAAATCTGAGTGTCATTCGAGAGCACCAAGCTATGAAACCGAGTGTTATCATAATTGCCGAACCGAACGCCATCAAACATGATAAAAAACCGAGTACAGTATCCAAAAATAGACCCAAAAATGATGAATCAATTTTCTTCAAAACTAGCCGAGACATTCTTAAAGAAGAAGATATTTGCCTAAGAATGAACCGTATATTCAAAAATGTTCCAATTGGATCTTACCTGTAGATCTCAACGCTTGACACGAACATAAGGAAAAATCCAGTAACTATAGTGAAATTGCAATAAAACATCGATGCCCATTTTACATCGAACAAGCCAGTATTTTCGTTCCAGTCGCCCGTAGAGAAAAGCAAACAATGCCCATTAAAATCACTGACATGACACAGCATCGGTACAAGCATACATAATGATAATATTAGAACGAACACATGACCAGCAATTTGACTTAATATCAACACATTCGATAATGCCATATTGAAATTTTAAATGAATATTTCACTTTTCATCATCGAAACTTTGAAACTTTGAAACTTTCCAATCAAACAATTGATTGTGCGTAATTACACTTTGATCTGTTTTGACTGTGGTGATGTTCTAAAATTGTTGACAGGTAGTAAGTTTACTCATGAAAATGCTCACCAATTTAGTACATTCAAAAATGAACTTGCGCAAAGCAAATGTGTAAAAAACGATGGTACGTTAAATGCAGACAAAAGCCAACTGCTTGATATGGGCGTTTCAACTAGAATTAGCGCTTCACCTGCTGAATGAACTCAATTTGCTTTTCAATTTTCGATTCGTTGCTTTATTAGGCTATTTATGATTATTAATCGAGTACATACATTGACTATTAACAAAACAATAAAAACGTTGCCACTATTTTTGAAATGAGTATGAATACATTTAGGTGATAAATAAGAGAATAAACTTAACTTAAAATAGCAAAATCTAAATGAAGTACATTTACCGTATAACTTATAATTTATTATTGAAACTTGAACAAAACAAACTAAAACACTACGTCTAAATATGATAGTAAAAGTACAATCTCACTGGGGTACAAATGATTTATATGCTAAAAATGCATTAATGAATTTCTTACAGAAAGTATCATTTTAATTTCGTTTTTAATATAGTAAGTCTGTTGATGCGATACGGGCATTCCGTTGATTTCGAGATCGGTTGAAGATGTTTGGCTTAATCGAAACATCCTCCAATGTTTGCTGAATGTGTTGCCTTATTTTAAATAATATGCGATAAATAAGAAAAGCTGCGTCCTGATGTGATGCTCCGAATAACATTCATAGAAGACAATTGATATCGGAATAAAATATGGCAAACAAATTTACACACAACATTATATCTTATGTGAGCGTTTGATGTGTTCGGCGAGATATCGCCGTTGATTCGCTACATAGCTACATTTTTCACATTTAAAGTCAAACGATTTTGAGTGTGTGAGCATATGCTTTGTTAAGTTATTGCGAACCGCAAAGCCTCGTTGGCAAACCTCACAAAAGTGGTTCTTCTCTTTTGTGTGCATTGTCTGATGGATTTTAAGCTTTGAATTTGATCGAAATCGGCGATCGCAGACTTCACATACGCATTTGAACACGTTCTCGTGGATCTTTTTGTGCATATACAATGCCGAATCGGTGGAAAACTTCTTCTGACATTGAGTACATTCAAAAATACGCTCTTTCATATGCACACCACGCAAATGATTTGTGATGACTCGCTTGCAAGAAAAAAAGTGTCCACAAATATCACACTCATACTTTTTAATCTTTTTGTGAAAGGAATTGATATGATATTTGAATCCACCAGAATCAGCAAAAGTTTTACAACACTCGCCACAGTAGTTTTGTGCACGAGTTTTTGTTCCTGATGAAGATAACTTATGGCTTCCATTATTTTCAGTCGCTGACAAATTCAACTTTTCGGATTTAGCTGTGGCCGTGCTATGGGCTAGAGAATTTTTGTCAGCATCTTTAGGCTGTGGAGAATTTTGTTTTTGTTGAATTTTTTCCGTGCTCTCATCTCGTGATAATTCTTGAACCAAATTATTGGAATTCATTGCATGATTCAACATATGGCTGATCAGCTCAACTCTGGCCACATAGTCGTCACACATTTCGCAATGGAAAATGAGATCATTGTGAGCGTCTTTGATATGCTCGATGAGCAATGACTTTGTGGTAAACTCCAGAGAACAGTAGTCGCAAGATGTCTTTGGTGATCTGCAAAATGAGTTAAATTCATTCTCATTAAAACATTCTAAGTTAGTTGTAAAATACTAAATGCAACATACTTTTGACAATCGTCGTCGATGAATTCGTTTTCCTTCACATCTTTGCCATTAGTCAAGTTTTGCAGGGTCCTATCGTTTTTATTATTTTTCGACCTCGTTATATTTTCTTTGAGAATCTCAGATTTGGGACTTTTTACAACTTTTTTGGGTGACTTGACGGATGCACGATTTTTTTCATTAGTTTTCGGTTTTATTTCACCATTCTTTTGCTTCCGAACAGGCTCTTTTTTCGATTTTCTCCTCGTGTTATTCTCAAATTTCACTGAACTTTCATCTGACCCACTCTTAACGCTATTACTTCGACATTTGTTTTGATTCACAACAACATCTTCTCTGAGCTCACTCATTGAATGCAGAACATCGATGGCAGTTTCTTCAACCAAACTGATATTTTCAGCTGATCCAATACGCTCTAGTTCCTTGACCGCTGCATTTGCCGCGATTTCACTTTCGGCTTCATTTATCTCCTTCGATCCATGCATATTGAGTATTTCATTTTCGATTTCTCGCGAAAATGAGCTCTGCAGTTCAAGCAGCTCACTTGGGTCGCCAACAACCTGATTTTTAACGACATGATGCTCGTACGCTTCTCCCTCTAGTGACTGGAGGAATCTGGAATTATTGCTTTGACATATGATGTAGAGTTGGTGGAATGAAAGCAATGTTGATGCACACATTGAACATATATTTTGCGGCAGATAGTCTGACTTTCGAACCTTAAAAACCAGTCAGAAATTAATAATTATTAGTATCCAAATATTTGTGTCAATTTTATTATTTCATTTTATACTCACGGTTATCGGCAAATATTCATTTATTTTGGAAGCAAAGTCATACGCACTGCCATTGTCATCGAACATAGAGTTTAAGTCGTTGCTGGTTGTTCCACATATTCGGCACAAGTCTTGGAAATCAAATTTAAATGTATACAGTCCATTCAATGGGATATTCATGACGAACGAACAAACAACCAAATCCTTTATATCCGAACACAATTTTATATACGGATGAACACACACCACCTGAACCAATGCTATTCTGGCAATGAAAATTCATTTATTCATTCATTGTTTGAGCGCGCGCGATATTTATTGGACTGGCGTCTTCAATTAACCGCAAACAATACGTAGAAAAAATTGTAAAACGGATCCTAATGTTCGTCACTTTTATATTATTTACTATTTCTCTCTTTGTGCGTTTTGTTCCATCTATTCTTGCTGCTCAAAACTTCTTATTCTTCTTCTTCTTCTTCTCATTTTTCTCCTACTTCATCTGCTTCCTCTTTCTATTTTTTTTTATTTTATGTCAAGGCATATCGTCTGTGTACTAAAAATGGTTAAAACACATCTGTCTGTATGGGCATTCGACATTTAGAACATAAGTATCCGAATGTCAATTCTAGCATTGACTGAAACAGCTGTTCGATATATTTCTGCATGCGAACTGTCAGTCACGTTTGTTTTTGTACAAATTAACCTCACCAAAGTTCTCTTGTTTTTTTTTACCAAAATTAAACGAAAAATATGGACGGTGTATCGAAATTCAAGGAATTTATGCATTTTCATGGCAATCAATTGACGAGCTCTGGTGTTCCGGAACAGTTTTGGCATTCACTTAGCAGAAAACTTGAACAGCAAAAATTCGATGCCGGAAATGCTTTCCAAATACTGATGATTGAATATGATGAGGGTGAAAAGGATGAAGAGGATGCATTGTATACGGTTGTTGCTTCGAAAACGGGCGGTATCAAAGCATCAAGCACAGAAGACATTTATATAATCGACCATGCATGGACTTATCGTTTGACCAATGCTCGCAATCAATTGCGACAAATACCTGCACTCTTGAATCGATTGGCAAACATGATGGGTGCATCTCATCTTGACACGGAAGAATCAATTGAATTTGTTATGAATGCAATGTGGCGATACAACCAAATGTATGCTCTCGGTGGACCAAACGACACAGAAATTCCGATCGAAGACAGAATGCCCATCTGGTATATGATGGATGAATTTGGATCGTCTATTAATCACAGCGACTCACCAAACTTTCGGATTGTGCCTTTCATGCATCTTCCGGAGCGTGTTACCTATAGTTTGCTGTTTCCAATCAAAGATGTCGAAGAGGGTGAGCAAATAACAAGAGATTTTGTAGAAGGAAACCATCAGGATTCTGAAATTCGAAAAGCGTTGCTTCTGCCTTGGCGCTACAGCCAGTTCACACATGTGAGTTTCAAACAGAACGAACCTGATGCAAAGTACTTTTTGGATGGGCACATTGAAGAAACATTGCCGATTGCAAATACTTTGTCGCCTAAAATCGATAGGCCACGTCTACGCGTATTCACCTCATATTCATTGATTAAACAACATTTGAATGATCCCATGTTCGAAGTCGTGGAAAATGAAGAGGACGCGGATATTTTGTGGCTCACTTCACACTTTAAGACGTACAAAGAATTTTCGGAATATGCGCCAAACAAATTTATCAATCAATTTCCCTTCGAAAATGTTATTACAATCAAAGATCTTCTATCGATTGTTTGTCGACGAACCGCTTCGGAATACTGTGACGAAGAGTCGCTTCAAACAAATCCAACATGGCTTCCAACCACTTTCAACCTAAAAACCGAGCTAATCCAATTTTTAAGCTATTATCAATCGCGAGAGGCTAAAGAGTTACATAACTGCTGGATTATTAAACCTTGGAATCTGGCCCGAGGCTTAGATACCTACATAAGCAAAAATGTGGCGCAAATTGTTCGTCTGCAACCCACTGGACCGAAAATTGCACAAAAATACATCGATCGTCCTGTACTTTTCAATCGAACTGACATTGGAGCAAAGGTCAAGTTTGATGTGCGCTACGTTTTTCTGCTGAAGAGTGTTGAACCGTTAGAATCGTACATTTATACGAATTTTTTCCTTCGATTCGCCAATAAACCGTTTAGTTTGGACTCTTTCGACGAATATGAAAAACATTTTACCGTCATGAACTATAGTGAAAATTTGCAATTGATGCATGTTCCCTGCGCTGAGTTCCTACAGTTATGGAATGAGCAATACCCAAAACACAATTGGGCAAATATTGAATCGGACATCGCTCAAATGCTACATGAAGTCTTAATTGGCGCGACCAAAATGGAACCACCGTGCGGAATCGGGAAATCACCGCAGTCGAGAGCTTTGTATGCGGCTGATATCATGCTCGAGTGGGACAATGGGGAGGAAAATGGACGGATTCAACCCAAATTACTGGAAATCAATTTCTTGCCTGATTGCAGGCGTGCATGCGATTATTACCCGCAGTTCTTCGATGATATTTTCAAATTGCTTTTCTTCAACATAGCCAATGCAAATCTGTTCCGACAAATTTAAATTTGTATCCTTATTAAACAAGGAATGGAAATAATTGTATGAATTAAAATGAATAAAACTTGATCCAAATGCATTTTCATTTGACGACACAAATTTATCAATAGAAATTTGTTACACGTCGATATTTCGAGTAAAGTGGTCCAATAAAGTTCAAATTTTTTGATCATTTCCCACTTTATTGCGTAAATTTACATAATACACACAAATTAAACTAACATCAAAATACTTTGTATTTTAATTGTAATTGATATTTTTTTCAAATATGTTTATTAAATCCGAATATTAATTTTAAGCGATTTGATCGCTTCAGTTTGTCGATCCAAAAAATACCGATAGTTTTTGTTTTTTTTCTGGGAAGAAATTCTGCATGTTCACTTAAATTTACTTGATTATTGTTGAAATGAAATATGATCAGCACATTGTTTTGGTGATATTTTTCATTTGTTTTTTATTTTGCACGAATATTTTCATTATAACTTATGTACTTTTAAAAATATAGATGTATGTGGGGTTTTCTATTTTGAAAAAAAAAAAAGTTTTTCACTTCTGGGAAAGTTATGCGTTTAGTCCAATTCAAAAATATTGAACGAGAATTTGAGAAAAAAAAGGCGCAAAAGCTGGTGACAGGCTGTATCATACTTGCAATTATTCATAAGTTCACCAAATAAAAATAAATTGCCAGATAATAAATGAATTCTGGACAATTTCCTTATACGTTCCACATTTTTTTCGGTGAAAATCGATACTTTTGTGGCTTAAGAATCTTTAAATTTCGATATTATTGCATCGATTAAAAGTATAACAAAACTGTTTTATGTTTATTCAACATCTATTATTTCAATCGACAATTATGTATGTCCCCTAGTTATTACAATTTGTCACTTCTTATGCATATATCATCGAACTCATTCACTAACACGGATCCTAATTATTCTTGCGCGTTTCTCCGTTTTGTTATGTTTGGTGTTGTTTTGATGTACTTGCGTTCAATGATATTTCATTAGACTTTTAATGTTTTACCTAATATAATTTTTGTTTAAGTTCACCGAAAATATTTTATTATAATGATAGTGAATATGAAATTTAACTCTTTACGCTATTTTTCTTCGGAGCCAAATATTGAATGTACTTTCATAGCCGCATTATGCCTACATACTTTGCTTATGTAGGTAATTATAAAGTTCAGCTGAATCAATGTGTTGTGGTGGACAATTAAAATTCATAATCCTCATCAGCCATATCTATCGCCCACCTGAACTTATCTCGTTGTGTTTTGTTATATATTTTTTCAATTGGTACACCATGTTTCTTGCACCTTTTAACCGAAAGATGAAAACAAAAGAAAAAAATTGAATTAAAGAGTGGGTTCAATGGCACGATTCCAGAGTATGAGAAAATTATAAGACCAACATACCAAGCCACTGATATCCGAGGATCCAAATAGTTCAATTTTGATGTACCCAAGGCGATCGTTTTATTTTCATCTTTGTCAGTCTCTTGTAACTCTAACTTTTTCAGTTGTTCTTTTAATTTTTCCAACTGTTTCTTTTTCTTGTCGGCAATGACTTTCTCTTTAACTGAACCACGTTTGGCAGCCTTCACACATTCCTAGATATTTATACATGACAAATATGAATGACATCGATCCAGAATAGTAATATTTCATTAAAATTACTTACTTTTACATCAACTTCCAAATCATCAATTTGTTCACGTTTTGCACGGATTTTTTCTTTCAAATTTTCCATAGTCTTCTGATGGCCCTTCGGAACGGCACGTTGATGGTTACACAGTATGGCAACAGCTCGGTTAGCTCGATTGTAGGCCAACAATTTTTCTGGTATTGAAGCATTTGGATCGGTCATTTCGCTCAATTGATTTTGGAGTGTCCAGGAAGCATTGTATGTACGGAATACTTTAGCTGTTAAGCCATCCATTAGATCACGAAGATGTTCGTTCATGACGACCGTATTCAGGCGATCGAATAAGTCATCGCCATCTTTCTTATTCTCTTTGAACAATTCTAAATTCTTGAATACACGCTTTTCGACCTCCACCTCGTTGTAATAGCGAATGGAATCTTTACCAAGGAAATCAAATACGACGACATTTTCTTTTCCATTCAGCTCCTTGTGCAGTTCAATGTGTTCAACACGCAATGAACAGCAACCGACGGTGTCAGCTTGGTCTTCATCTTTTTCGTTACCAGCTCTCAGTGCCAACTTATCAATGAAATAAAGTGCAACAGCACGTTGACGAATGCGCATTTCCTTTGATTTCCATTCTTCGCGATATGTGCTACGAATTTTCTCGATGTGTTTATGCAAACGCCTAGCTGTTTCATATTTCTGCCAATCCTTTTCGCCTTTCAATTTCGAGCTAGGATTCAACATTACATATTTGACTTGACCTTGCACATTTTCGGTCCACGATGCAAGCCAAGTAACCGTATTATCATGACGTATTTCCTTCCAACGATGACCTTTCGGTGGCACCGGGATAGTACTGTTCTTCGAACAGTTTATCAACACATCTTCAGGCATAATGCGCCTTTTGACCAAACCCATTTTTGGATGCTCTCCCCGACCACGGAACAAACCAGGCGGCTCAATTTTGAAATTGCCAATTTTCTCTTTGTGACCATCAATGGTACAAAAGCCATATTCATTGATTAATTTCTCGTTTTCCTCTTTGATTGCTTGTTTCTCTTCTTTTGTGCGATTCTTGTTCCTCTCGGATAGATCTGTGAAATATGCATGCATTTTCCTAAAATTGCATCTCTCCAGTTTGGTAATTTTCTCCCGTTCCTTTGATGTCATTGACTTGCGCCAATCTTTGAAGAAATTATCATTGAAAATGTCTTTCGATGTGTAATCGTGATCCAACATTTTTGCATAGAAACCGGCAATTTCTTCGGCATCTTGAGACAATTTCATTGGTTGACCGTCATATTCGAAGACCACGTTGCTTGGTAATGGTTCGTAATCGGGTGCAAATACAGGTCCTTTGTGTTCTAAGAATGACCATTTTGTGCCATCTTGAGGTTTTTTCTCTTCCCACCTGTAAAAAAATGCCCATCCATTTAATATTCCAATCTCAGCCACTGCATAAAAATCACACCAGCAGTACAACTTACTGCTCACTTAAAACTTACCATTTCCAAACCTCTTGTGTCTGCTCTTCTTTTTTCTTACGGCCCTTCTGTGGTGAGGCTGTTTCCTGTTTAACCTCTTCTTTTATTTTCTATTCATTGCAAAAAAAAAGTACGACAATTAATAAAATTTAATCATCGAAAATAAAAAAGAAATGAACAAAACCGTGCCGACAACTAATAAAACGCAAAAAATACTGATTTTCCGAAGGACATTTTCAACTAAGGCCTCATTAGGTATACATGTCTAGATTCGGAACAGTGATTAGCAGCCATACACGCTCTGTTGCGGTCTATCATTTTGTTTTCATGCAGTATTGAAATACGGCCGCGTGATCTGTGTATCGTGACTCTTCTTTTAATGTTCGCATCTATTGCTAATGTTAATTCTTTATCAATTCTGTCTCCAATATACCTTTTCTTTCTTGATTTTCTTCTTTTTGGGTTTATCATAATCATCTCCATCGTCATCGCTCTGTTCTCTTTTGATTTTCTTTTCTTTTTTCTCCGTTTTCGGCTTTTTACGCGCAGTCAAAGGCATATCATCTTCATCATCGGATAATTCACGTTTCACTTTCTTTCTCTGGGCAATTGGAACATCTTCAGCGTCATCATCTTGGCTATAGAGAGTATCATTGCCATCTACATCATAGTCTCCACAATCCCGGCTTTCATCATACGCTTCATTCTTGATAGTAAATGCCGATTCATCGGCTCTGAATTGGGACATCGAGTAATCACACGAACTGGTCTCTGACATTTGTGAAACATTCACAAAACAATCTCGAATGCCATTTGTCTCAATGGACTTCGATTCCGAGCACGAAAAATCGGTATTGTCCAGGGGATCCCTTGGTTCCTCTTGTTTGAATACAACAGCTGGTTCGTCCTTTATATGCTCAACACCATTTTCGGTCATCTTCTTTTCTCGATCTTTGTGACGGTCATGACTGTGGCTGTTCGAATTCGATGAATTGTGCTTTTCCTTATCACGGTGTTCTCTATGTTCCTTGTCACGATGCTTGTCTCTGCAAAAAAAAAGAACGAACAATGACAGTTTTTTGTATAATTTTATTTTCATGATTGAATAATAAATGTGACTTCTGCCTAACTTACTTTCCGCTGCTACTATTCGAATGATGTTTTGACGATGAGCTTCTATGTTTGTCCTTATCTTTGTCCGTGATGGATTTATCTTTGTCGTGGCGCGAGCTACTGCTCGATGAATGGTGTTTATCTCTGATTCAGATAATATTATTTTGATAAAATTAATTCCATTAAAAAAGGATGTGAATTGTACGTTTCATACTTGCTACTACTGGAATGCGAGTGGCCACTTTTCGAGCTCTTGTGCTCTCGATTCTTGTCACGATCTTTGTCACGATGTTTGTCCCTGTGTAATAAATTTTATTTGGTTCAATCAATTTCGTTTCATCTTTGCGACTGAACATAACCCCCAAACATACTTTCCGCTATTGCTGCTAGAGTGGTGCTTTGAAGAGGATGAGGAGCTCTTGTGTTTATCCTTGTCAGAGGAGGATTTATGTTTGTCCGAAGAGGATAATTTATCTTTGTCATGACGTGAACTGCTTGACGAATGGTGTTTATCCCTATTTATTTTTTTTAAGGAATTGAACTCAATTGAAATTATTCGAAAAGATAAAAATTTAAGTGTAATTCCGCAGCCGATATTGAATCGAAAAATTAGCACTATTAATTACTCATAGATTTTCGTACTTGTTGCTACTGGAATGCGAATGGCTGCTCTTTGAACTTTTATGGTCCCGATCTTTGTCACGGTGCTTATCCTTGCTCGACGATTTGTGATGGTGCGAACTTTTGCTGCTACTTTTCGATTTATCTTTTGATTCCGAACCACCACTGTTCACAACCGAATGCCCATTACTCACACCATTCAACCCATTCATTGTTTTAATTTCCTGATTGGCGAAGTATATCAAAGCATAAAACGAACACCACGGTCAAAAAGGCAAGAAAAGAAAAAAACATGAAATATATTGAGTACAGCTTCTAATGTTGGAATCGACGCATTAGTGGAAAAACACACACATAGATTCAATGAAACCAAAAGCAAAAATGTAAAACATAAATAGGTAAATACACCATTGAAACAGCATTCAATGGATACAGTAAAATGAATTATCTCAATATTGAGATGAATTCATGGGCCCAACAGTCCAGTAAATTAATGACGATGGAAAAATTGTTTGCTGTACCAAAAGTATCGTACAGATTGAATCATTTTCATCAGTAATTTATTTCGCTACTGTTGCTAGCTTTACTTAGCACTTAATCGTTTTACTGTCTCGCGTACATACACAATACGCTTTGTGCTGTATTACACAGCGCTATGCGTTCGATCGTCTTTCTTTCCTAAATGTTGCTTTGAACAAGTGATAGAACAATATGGACGACATAAGACTTAGTCGTTTCGTCGCCATTTTTCACGTTCACAAATAAAGTGCTATTAAATGATCGAATCCACCAATATATTCTACACAAAGATTATTCCAAATTCAAAATGATGTAGATTTTTGATAATTACCGAATCCGTAGACCCGCCAACAATTGGATTTTCAATGCTCATCGTTGACGGTAACACCGAAAATTTTCTAAGTGCACAAAAATTGTACCGATTCTCGCAAGTGATAGAAAAAATTTCAACCTTCTTCGGTGCGAATCGTGAAGGTAAATGAACGAGAAATTTTCTAAGTCCCAGCAAACGCGACAAACGCATCAAAACGGCAACGCAATCAACTTTTTCGTTGCGTTCACTTGTTCGAATACCGTCCTCTTGCTATGTGTGCGTAAGAGAGTGTTGCATGCTTCGTATATATTATTCCAGAGCACGTTGTCGTGTAAACCGACCATTCAATTCATCTATCTTGATTTCTGAATTGCTTGCATAATATTTGCAATTTATTGACACACACTCGAACAAATTAACGTTTTATTTTGATGGTGCCAATGTTTTTGTACTTCAGATAAAATGAAGTTCCGATTAAATTCACACAGCACACAGCACGAGTTATAAAATCGGAAAAGATGATGGATGGAACAATTTCGAAAAAGGACGGTGCACACAAAATAGTGATTTGACTCCTTCTCTCGGGTGACAGTCCAATGTAAAGAGAATTGACATGTGTCATTTAGCGGCCGGTTAAATGTATTCGTTGCGAAGTGAAACGCGTTGAACTGAGACCATTGCGAAATTCGATTATTGGCCCCATATTTCTTCTATGCATTGTATGCTTTTTTCAATGATTTTGTTCCAAATCGCTTTCATTCAGAGAAATAATAACATTCATTCATTCATTGGAAAAACTTTTATTCGGATATCAATCAAAAGAAAATGGACGATTTTTATTGACACTTCTAAACATATTCGACTTCTCCTTTTTCATTGTATTGTTTCTTCATCTTCTGGAAAGCAAATACCAAATAGAGCGCTGAAATAAAATAAATATTGCATTTTTTATAATTGATTTGATTTAATTTGACAGTCGGTTGAAACTTACAGCTTGCTTCCCATTCACGTTTTGACAGAGTGCCACATGTTCGCCCTTTAGACAAATGTTTAACGTGAGCATATTCGGTCGAGTCAGCAACTTCTTTTTGATTGAATGGTGGATACGCTTCTAATGCATTCATCGCCTCTAAAAGTTTTTTGGCTGAAATGAGGCAAACAAATCTTAAATGTTTATTCCGATGCGAACAAAAATGATATAAGTGATTAAAAAAATAACTTACAACCAAAATCGTTTTTATTCTTGTCAAAATAGTCATCAAAACGCTCCTTGAGAACCAGCCGAAGTCCAAATTTTGCGGCCAGCTTCTCGAAGAGTGGAAAATACACAAGGAATTCAGGACAATTAACGACACCGTCTAATTCGAAATTGTATTTTGCACCAAATAATGGTGGGGTTTCAGTATCGCAAAGGAACTTGATGCGATAGATGTCATTGCCAAATTCAAGACTGTTAGCTTCGCGTTGCCTCTTCATAATGTCATTTGCATCGGGAATTGTACCAATGAAGAATCCGCCGGGTTTTAGGCATTCGGCCGCATTGCGAATCATACACTCGGCTTGGTTTAACGATTCAAAGCAGTAGTGAAACGCAAACTGGCAGCTAACCAAATTCAGCTCAATCGAAGGATCCTTGTAATGTTCACGTAATCGTTGCAGTGTTGAATCACAAGCAAAAAATTCAGCTGAAAATAATTTTCCAGGCCTATCCTTCCCATATCGCTTGGCCATTGTATTATAACGGTCTTGGCATTGCACAACGCTCACCTCGGCGATGTCAGTGCAAATTAAGTGGGTTATGTGGGCTTTTTCCCATTTCAAAAGATCGCCACCTTTACCGCAGCACATATCGAGTGCACGTATCGGTTCGCCATGTCTCAGGGAATTCTTTATTTTCTCTGAGAATTCCCGTATCAACACGCTTTTAATCCAATTGTTAAAATTTCTCATATGAACAATTCGTGAATTTGAGCGTTCTGCACGGCCTTTTTCTTCCAACTTATTGTAATGTGTTGCAACAACTTTCGTGTTGTCATCAAGCTTGCGAAATTGTGGCACAGGCTCATCGGATGCAAGCCCATCATCGTCATACTTTCGCTGCGTACTCAATTTTGGAGAATCATCTTTGGACTCTGATGGTCGCTCTTCAGCAGCAGACGAGCTGTCTTCATCCGTTCCGACATTATCCGTGTAAACAACTGTTGGTATGTCTATTTGATATGTATCAGTCATTTTCTTATCTTTAATCCAAATCTTCCCATTGATTGAGACAATTTGTCGTATTTTTTTTTTATTTATCGTTTCGTTTTGCAAAAACTCTAACTCACTAATTAACCAAATAAAATGAACTGTCAAAAGTGACAGTACGATAAACTTGTTTCGAAAATCAGTTATTTGTTGTTGTGTTCGAATTGTATATTTGAAACATTTTGTCCGTTGCCGTGATTCAATTGTTTCATATATGCTAAAAAGCATGTCCACATCAAACTACAAACGCTTATAAAAACGACGCGATTCTTTTCAGGAACTATTGCAAAATTAAAGGTTGAAACTGCCGGCCAAATGCACATTGCAGCCTTAAAATAATGAAATAATCACATTTGAATTAAGAGTTTTTTTTCATGAATTTGTAAAGAATATTTACCTTGTAAGTTGGCCAAAATTTATGTTTCACTTCATCGATACTTTCGTCAATTGTTCGACCTTCAAGTAAGCTCATCAGGAAATAGAAAGATGTCATCGCAGCCGGTGTATAAGTGACTTGCTCCAATAAGCCCTAATTAATTTCATTTAAATGTGTATAATTTTCCTTGCTCAATTTCAAAATGCTGCATATTGAAACCTTGAATACTGCTGAACGGAGATTATTCTGTGGGAAAAGTTTGCTTGATATACGAATCCACGTATATAGCGTTGGCGCAACATATAAACCACCATAAAAACTAAATCTAGCGCATTTGGCCCAGTCAATTGTGTCTTGAAAAGAAGTTCAATAAATTTCCATAAGATTCATTAAGACACTTTTTTTGAACACTTACCCCATGATTTTCCCGCGATTTTTTGCTGTATAAATGCGCTGGTGGGCCATATAATACTGTACGATATCATACCTCTAAGTAATGGATACCCGATGAATATTTCTCTTATACGCGACATTTTTCTGGATATTCAGGAAAGAAAAATTGATGTGGAAACTCGTTGAAAAATATCACTACATAATTATTTATTCATGTATTTCGATTTTGATAATTTCATTGGTGATGTATTCTTACATATGAATTAGTTAAATTTAACAATAAAACAAACAAACAAACAAAAACAGGAACTACATGAATAAAATAATTAGTTTATTTCGTCAACATATTGGAATGTTTCGGGGAGTCATGTTAATTATTCTTTGGTTTCATGTTTGACTTCCTTTTGCTTCATGTATGCTAAAAATGTGGTCCAAAACAGACCAAATAAGCTTACAAACGGCACTCGATTCCTCTCCGGGATAAAAGCATAGTTCAATGTTTGCACTACACTCCAGTAAAATACACCAATCTATGCCGATGATTCGTGAAGATGCAATTAATTGATAACTTTTTGATATTTATGATGGGATTTTTGCTTTAACGACATAAAACTTACCTTATATGTTGGCCAAAACTTATCGATAACCTCTTGTTTGCTTTCCGTTACCGATTTTTGCTCCAATAAACTGATTATGAAGAAAAAAGATGCGGTGGCTTGTGGGCCGTATGAAAGTTGCTCAAGAACCGTTTTCATGATTGCCGTTCGAAAATTTGATACCGGCCAAATTTTCGAAGTCAACTTGACCCAACAATAGAGCGACGGTGCGACATATAGCGCCCCATACAATGAAAATCGAAGACATTTCTTCCAATCGTAAGTGTCTGTGAGGTGCAGATGAATTATTTTACAAAGTCGGATTGAAAAATTCCATGAAAGGCAAACCCATTAATGAAATTACCCCATCTTTTGCCATCCATTGTTTGCTGTATTATATTGCCGGTGGGCCATGTCACGCTGTACGCTAGAACCCCTTTCACCAATGGATACTTTGTGATGAGTCTTACTGAGCTAACAACCATTTTCTGTTCTGAGGGATTTATATGTTAACAAACGGTTAGTAGCACAATTCACATGCATATCGCTAAATACGGAAATGACTTAATAATAAACGACGCATTCAAAGCTTACCAATATATATATAAATATTTATAAAAAAATTTACTTCACAAAAATTCGTCCAACAAATGATTGATAGATTTCCGCTATTTTTTTTTAAATCTATGTTTATGTCCCTATATTTTAAAATATATAATTCGAATTGCGATACGAAAATATCTGTATTATTGTTTAAAGCTACACTTTCAAACGATTTGAGCTGAAATGCAACAGAGAAATTGCATTCTTTGCCTCGTCAAAGATCGCGTGAATGGCAATGAAAAACGAACGGAATACACACAATTTCCGTACAGCTTGATATGCGATGGCCAAGTTCGTCGCTAGTAAATATAGCGTGTTTATTTCTCCACAAAAGTGTTTCAATTATTTGTTGTTGGGCAATATATGTTAAAGTACAGATATTTACTATCGCACGTCACATATGATTTGATTTTTCAAGAAAAAAAAATAGTAAACAGAACGAAGTGAGCATGTGCGAGCGCTATGTAAATGGCCTTGTACCTTGACCCATATCTAAACGTCATGAATTTCAAATACAAACACAAGTTATCGATGCGAAGTGAATAAACATCAGACTTTTCCTTCAATTTTTTCAAACAATAAATATGCAGTAACAATAATCCATAAATTCATGCACATTTTCATTTACGCAATTAAACCACAAAATTTCAATACATTCACCTAATTATGTTACTGATATATATTACACTTTGAATTGCACGACGATAAGCTATGGTTTTACAGGGAAATTTCAAATATTCCGAATGTAAAATGTCAATTTATATATTTTACGAAAATAAATACTCCATTTTTAATGGTTTTTGACGCAAAAACTCCACACTCGCTCGACTCGCTCTGTTTTATATGAGCGAGTTATAGACAGCTGATAGCCAAATGTCATTTAAAATGTAAACACATTCATTGAATGTGCTCATTCATTGAGTCTGACGCACATTGACGTTTGTTGGCTTACTCATGAGTTGATATAGCCCGCTTCATTTCAAAATGAGTAATTTCTTCAAAAATGTCTGCAGTAAGTATGGGAAGATGCAACCATGTTTTCAGATGTTTATATATTACTAATATATTTTTTTAACGTTCAACTTATTTCAGCGGCTTCGCGCTGCTCAGATGGATGAAATTGGAGTGTTCGAGGAAGAATATCCTATCGAATATTTTTCCATATGTCTGATTATAAGATTATGTTTCAGTCGATTTCTCATCGATTCCAATCGACTGTTCTCAGATTATCTTAGACAAGGCGGCTTTCTTATTGAACTTGATTCCCTTGTGTAAAAATAGTGAATGATTGATTGGACTTTCAGTTATTTTGGCCAAGTTATTTGGGTCATTTGGCCTTACTTAGAAAAACTTTTTGGGATGAGCTCATCCTATGCAGTAGTCAGTTCTTATCAAGCGGACCGTGCTTGTATGGGATTGTAGAGCTATTCTAGAGTATGCCAATTGACCGCGCCATCTTATTTTACATAGGTGAACTCAATTTAGAACCATTGTAATACGAGCAAAATTTTTATTGACACAAATAATAAAAACAAATGAGTCATTGAAACGATTGAAATATCACATCAATACTACTGCCCAATAGATGGCGGTGGAGAATAGATATGATTAAAATGTCTCAAATAGCACGGTCCCCTTGGTTCCTATAACCGAAATTAAATGAATTGAAAAAGGAACACAGAATCACTTGTCTGTCGGTGAGATCGAGAGACGAACATGGCTGATGTTTTTGCCTTCTCATCTCATGGGTAGAAATCAGAATAAAATATAATGTGGTTTCATTCGTATTATTGTAGAATAACCATTTTAATTAAATCAAACAATGATAATGGTGAATGAAATTACGGATTATATATAAAATGCATTTATTTACTGACTGGTTGATTTGATTTAACAATATTAGATACTTACATTGAGTTTTGAATCTGATTGACAGCTTAATAGAATTTAGCTATATTCCAAATAAGGTTTGCGTTATTGTGAGCATGAGAGTGCATCAGTTCCAAGGCTAAGCCTCTTTTATTGAATTTCTTCGATGTGCCATTAGAAACATCGACTGATTTACGAATTTTAAAACAAAAAATTATCAAGCACAGGAATTTCAATACAATCTTAAGTGCACCAATTGACTATAAAATATTATTCATACACTCTTATCAGTATACGTACAAAAAACTAGCAATTCTGCAATGAAAATAAATTTAAGAGTTTTACATTTTCTAAATTCACAGATATCACATATTATAATTTCCTTTTTCATGGGTAAAAGGAAAATTACTGGGTTTCCAACGCACGCATTGAAAATTTCGCATTTTCTATTCTTAAAATGTAATGATTCATCATTTTCGATTCAGCAGCAGTTTGTTTTCGCTATTTTTCTCCAAATTTCCGCTAAGAGTTGGATCGGGCCTACGTCTCTTGAAAAAACCCAATCGCCACAAGCAGTACGTGAATAATGCTAATAACAATAGCCCACCAACTATCGAAACAATAATAATCCAAATGGGAATGGAACTATCTCCCGGTTGCTCAAGGAAATCGGGATATGTCAGCGTTGCAGCCTATGGATTGGATTTAATTATTTATGGTCATCTAGAGAATAAAAATTTAGATAGTTCCTACTGTTGCTGTGTCGTCTTTATTCGTTTGATGAATTTCCAACACCTCTGGAATTGATAGTTGAGCTGAGGAAGCAATTCTGACGAAGTCAACACGCGGATAGTCTGCAATCAGTGTTGAATTCCATAATCTAGCTTCAACAACAATTTTAACGTCCATTTCCTTGGCCAAGTTGAATATCTCACATTGAATATTGATGCATTTGGCTGTGTTTTTTCCACAGTCCTGAAAACAAACATAGAATCCCACATAAATATCGTTCTATTTGCGAGCATTGCTAGTTTAATCTCTCTTTTTACCATATTTACAACATCGGACTTCTTTCCGTCCTTATCAACCAATTTCTCAGATCTTGCGATTACCGAATGATCCCTTCTAATTCGATTTAGATTACTACCACCAACTTTGGTATTTGCGGTTTTTTTCTCCGAACTCTCAGCACTGAATAAATGCGATTTATTCATTTTGGCTCTGTAACTGTTATAGTCCAAATATTCAGCTGGCTCTTCAATATTCAGTGTCTTTGGGCGTTTCGGTAGGTTTAATGGATTTATGGTTGAACTACTGGTCGAACAACTGCCATGAGCACCTATGATCGCAATTTTGTCGGTAAGATATAACAGCCATTTGTCCTTCTCTTTATCGTTTGCAACCTGATATGGCCATTTGATTTTTACATTGAAATAAGGCACACGCATTGGTCCCTTATTAAATATTTCATACACATGTGTAACAGGTGATCCAATATCTTCAATATACTCCATTGCGCTTTCACCACGAACTTCACCACCATAAAATGATTGCTCAGGAACCTGCCAACCTATTATGCGAAGCTCTGCTCGCTTTACTACTTTTACCGTCAAAACAGTCTTTTCGCGATCAATTTGTTGCTTTGACGTTGTATTCGCGAATATTGTAAATGAAACGCGTTTTTCCGACTCATCAAGCGCATCTGGATTAAATCGAAGAGTCACGTGTGCAGTCGCATTGCGTCGCAACGGATTGCCTAATGTGCATACAATAATTGTTTCATTGAATTCCTTACAAATCACCTGCCCTTTGCTTGCGTATCGTACAAACATTACACTTTTCTGATGCTCGACGAATACCTGTGATTCATATGCTGAATCTTGAGAATTTGTGACGTTGACATCCAGAGATATTTTGGATTCACCCAGAATCAAATCATTCTTCTTATCTGAATGATCTGAAAGAGAACTTGGCTCTGAAATCAGTTCTGTTTTCTGTAACTTCTAATTCACAATAAAGTGCTTTACCTTCTTTATCATTGATCAAATTTAGTGCCGCAAAAACTTCAAGCTGAGACTGACATAAATCATCGAGACCGCAGTCTTTTTGGAAGGTTGCTTGAAATGATCGGTCAGCTTGTGTTTGGTTCAGTATGGGATTGAGTCCAAACGATGCAGATCCTCCAAGTAATGGCGATTCTACGATTGTGTAATTTAGTCGAAACTGCAAAAATACAACAAATTTTAAAAAATAATTGCAAACAATTTTTAATGATTGGTAATAAATATTCGCTTGTTAAGCTTACATGAATTGGGCTTTGAATATCAACATTCTTTTTGACATATACAGTTTCATGCTGACATTTCATAAAATTATTCGTAGGAATTTGAATTTGTCTTTGAATCACCATAGTTTGATTGTTGAAGTCCGGATCGAAGAAAACTCGTAATTGCTTTTTGTTATTAAGTGTATCAGCTTCAATTGTGTACAATAATTGAAGGATTTGGCCTCTTGATGATTGCAATGGGGAAATTGCGCAACAAGCTTGAAATGAGAAGCATGTTAAATTGGCATTGGGTCGGCTGGAACAGCCTTGCTTCGTCGGATCGATATTTCTCAACTCGTTCCCTTTGACTTCAGTCTTGATATCTGTGATGGGACGAGATAAAAGCGCAACAACACTTGCCGATTGATAAGCCCCAACTAGAAGATCTGGATATGAGTTGTCATCCAAATCAATTCCTCCGGACAGTGAACTGCCAAATGTTTTGATTGGTTTCGAAATCAGGCCAAGAGACGAAGGTGAAATTTCTTGAGACGGTTTTGTTGTTAATCCCGTTCTGGAGCCCAAATAAATATAAACAACACCATCATTTTCATATGGCGCGCCGATGGCAATATCTGAACAGCCATCTTTATTAATATCGCCGATATTTGTCATTGCCATTCCGAATCTTGATTCTAATTTGCCCGTCAATTTTGTCGTATACGCTGATGGTAATTGATAGTTTCGATTTTGATATACGTACACAGCACCGCCTTCAGTTTTACTGAAGTAAAATGGTGCAGCAACAATAAGATCATCTAAACTGTCACCATTCACATCGGCTGTCAAAATTTCGTATCCAAAACTCGAGCCAAACTGTTCGCCGTCGAAAATTTGCGAAACATTCATTATGATATCGATGCTGCTATTTACCGGATTTTTCTTCGAGAAAACTACAACCTGACCGATATCGTTCGATCGAGGCGCACCAGCAGCATACGATATGTAGGCTCCGTAATATTTTCCACCAGTTACAGCCATTCCTAGAAAAAATCAATTTCATTTTTCATTTGTATTATTGAAAGAGCGAATATTTGAAATAATTTATTTACCCAAATAGCTGTATTTGTCCACAGGTGATGTTTGATCAAGGTGTGGCCCATAATATTGATTTTTATCTCGCTTCAAATATTCGCCGCCAATGGAAATGACAAATAAAGTTCCACGCCATGTATATGGCCCCGGCGAGCCAATTATTATCGTGCCATCAGGAAGGATCGCTCCACTTGTTCCAGCTTGACAGTATCCGTATTCTTCATGATCTCTATGAACGCTTCGTCCCTTGCATGGTTCGTACGCCTCATCCAATTCCAGATCATTATGTAGCAAATAGCAAAGACCTTGGCCATACTGCGATTCACCTAATTTTAAAATGTATCGATGTGCGCATACCATTACCTATCACAATGATTGAGAATGAATATTTTTCATCGAAAATGAAAATTTCAATCGATATGATCATACTTTTCCACTGTCTTTTTCTGAACGAACCGTGACTCCCAGCCATTGGCCATCTTTAATTTCTTGATTTTGTATTGGCGGATGTAATGGATGTTCAGAATTTTCCTCTTCGTCGTCAATTACTAATAAATTTCGAAATTGGATGATTTGAAAGAATAAAAATGTGAATTAGTTATTTCAATTGTAACATAAATCTGTTCAGCTTGTGAAAAGCATTGATGAAGAGTGTCAATGATAAAATGGGTGCAACAGAATTAAAATAAAACCCATCTATTGACATTACAACATCCACAGAATTCAATTCATTACACATGTTTCAGTGTCTTTATTCGGCGTTGTACTGTCAACCTTGGGAATGTTGCCAATCAAAAGTTCAATCCATTCAGACGAAATAATATTCAGCGGATCTTTAAGATTACCATTTCAATATTGATTAGTCCATCTCATATAAACGGGTTGAACTTCCATTTCAACATCCAATTCATTCCATTTCGTTAGTCTTTTTAAGATTGAGGATGAAATTCGTGAATTGAAATGAAATGAAAATGCATGCTAACACACGCGCACACACACACACAATGTGCACACATACAACCCTTCCAACTGAAGTAGACAATTTAGTAAACAGTACATGTGATTCAAATGCTTATATACACTGGGAAATTTGCTAAAAAAGCTAAAATTACATAAAGCTATAATTATTTTCGTGCCGAGAAAAGATATTATCTAACATACATTTCACATGTTTACCGATCAAATACGTTGAATATTTCGACATACATGCAAATGCACTTTGTATTTACAAGATATTATAATATCTTTGCGATCTTGGGTGCCTTCGAATTCGCGAGGAATGCGGTCGCTGATGCTTGCCAAAATTTATTTTCATCGAGATGTTTAAAATATATTGGATTCAATTACTGAAAACAACATAAAATGCAAATAGATGTGACACTTTTGGTGGATTTTTCAATGAATAGCATGCACTATTAAAAAAGTGAAGAATTAGAATGACCCAACGGAATACATAAATAATGCATTGTTTAATGAATCTATGTCTGCTACGTGCATTTCTGATAAAAGAAATGACCTTCAGTTTCAGAAAAAAAAAATCTCCAGAAGCCAATTGAGAATTGAAATATAATAACAACACCAAAAACGTAAGAAATCCCTTTGAATTCTTGTATTTCAGCAGAATAAATAATTAGTAGTAAATAGTTATATTAAAAAAACTAGATAATATGAGCATGCGTAACGATATTTTGATTTTCGCAATAGTCATTATTTATGTTTGCAAAAAAATTTATTAATGCTATTCCCTATAAATATGCGATCTCACCTGCTAAAATTATATACAAAATATTATAATTTTCATGCAATGTTTGTCAAAATGACATGTCAATAAGTTAGTAAAAATTAGTGAAAGTGCGCAAATGATTGCGGATTAGTTCAAAAAATTTCAAGTGGTAGATAAACATGCAGTTTATATATTAAGAAAGAAAGATAATGTGATTTTTACTGGTTTTAGCATCCCATACCACTAAACTTAACTTACTGGATTCATACGTTCCGCCAGATACTAAAATTTGTCGTTTTCAGCATGAAGATTTGTTTTATTTTTCAAATAATCGTTTCAAAGATTTTTGCGATTTTATTTCATAAAATAGGATAATACCACCAAAAAAAAAAAAGAGATGAATAGAAAATTATTAACTTTTTCGGTTGTTCTATTTCTTCAATATAATAAAAGTAATTTCGCGGATGAATGCGCTTGATCTCTAATGGAATCTGACACTTGAATTCTGAAAATGGATGAATAATCTCAAAAGCTGACAATCGTTTTATGATCAGGTGAATCTAAAATGATCTCGCATAATCTGATGACGTATTTGAAGTCAAGTATTCCAAGTACTATGTAAAAATTGAATTTATCTAACGAATATTATAAGTCTACAGAATAGTAATGAAAAATATATTTACAATAGTTCAATCTTTGGTAATTTGATATTAAATATTTCGACAACTCACAATAAATATTTACAAAACTATAAAATCTGTAGAAAAAAAATAACAATTTGAATGAGATAAGATTACGGTAATTGTATGGCAAGAAGAGAGAGCTCTAATCAAATGCAATTTAATAACTAAATAATATAAAGCATTGACTGAATTAATCCGTAACCGTTTGAATTTATGTAATTTATTTAATATTTGCGTTGAAACCAAGATATCTAATTCGAAGTAAGCTTTTTGCACTTTAACTTTCTACTGGAGGGAGAAAATAACTTGGTTCATCATGAAATTGATTTCGATTGTTCAACACTCAAAAAATTGGTTTTTGTGTCTTTTGAGACTTACATCGTCGACCATCCGTTATGACTTGGATGCAGTCGTCTGAACGTCGTGTGACTGGACATTTATATAATGCACCCGATCGATTCGTGTGTGGCTGCAAATTTTGATCCAATGGCGCTCCAACTAAAATCCTGAATAAAACCAAACAAATCTTTCAAATTTAATCTATATATTTTGAAGAGGGTTTTTTTTAATTTACGAAATTTGTTTCATTTTTCTCTGCGAGGTAGCAAAACTATGTATTGACCTATCCGTGTAATTCAAAGTAATACATTGTGTTCGCGTGAATCAATTTGCCACAAATTTTGAAATCCATCCTCACACACAATTATATGAGTGATACTCGGTAATTTGAGTAAAATATGAAAATGTCGTGTTTTCGTATTGTTCGTGCGCATTTCGCTCACCCAAACATCCTACGTCATTGAATTAGACATAACCATAAATCAGAGATAGTTATCGTTGTTGAATAATAAGGCCTCAACGGGGCTCAGATTTAAGCGACAGGTCTTAACGAAACTAAGGTTGGGCTAGCTATTGTGTAAATTATAATATACAAGCTTTTATCGTTTCTTCTGGTTTGGTTCATTAGTTCAAAGGTGTTTGGAATGAAAAGAAAAACGTAAAGTACCATCCTGTAAACAAAACACGTTTACCTTTTGACATTCGAATGCCTGCACAAGAACCTTAATTTACATTTAAATCGCATATGAAATAGATGAATAAAACAACCAAGTTAATATCTAAGCTCAGACATATTCATCAGAAGATATCGAATTCCGTTTTCGAATCTATGCAAAGCAATGAGATTCGTGCCTCTTTCGGACCATAGCAAACACGCGAAATGTTGGATAGAACTTTTATGAAAATCGATGGATGAGATTGCACATTTTGCTTTGTCTTATTGCTAGGCAACCGCCTACAGACAGAAAAGAGCTCATTTTTCTTTTCATTTAACGTATAAAACCCGTTCATTAAAATAAATGCAATTCATTGCAGCCATCGTTGTGTGTTCTGTGTCATATCTACGTTATTCCTATGTATATCTACAGTCATAATGTTCAAAACGTGAATAGTTGTGCATCCATGAATTTCCTCACTCTTGATTTATTTATCTGATCATTACTAGTCGATATCGAGGAATTGACTCAATAATGGATAAAAGCAGGCAACCAAAACGATCAAAAATTTATTTAGTTTTTATTGAGTAAAAGAGCTATTCATTATCGTTCTTGATGGGTAACTTTTGTTTATAACCCAAAAACGCCATTTCCGGTGTTTGTACTGATCAAAATGCAACCGCGCGCGATTGTTGTTGCATTTCACCAGCCACTCTTTGTCTATGCGAGATTCTCGTGCACGCTTTTCCTCTTCTATTCAATATCATACTGCCATTGCTAGCGCTTATTAAATGGTATCTATTGACTAATATATGCAATAAAGTGATGTTTTAATGAGCGGCTGCATGTACTCTCTTTTTCTCTGTGTTCAATTCAATTCAAATGCATGGAAACGCTGCACACTTTGCATCGATCCACTTATGACTTATAATATTCATTTAACGGTTTGAGTGTGTACAAACAAATTTATATTATTTGCCGCGGCGCATATTAATTAAAGTGCCGGCAATGAGTAATCGGATTGAGCGTGCGTGCGCGTCTGCTTTCCATTCTGACGGAAGGAATGATGAATGCAGTATTCATGTTCCTGTGATCTGAGTGATCTTTGCGTAGGCACTCAAACTCATCCAGAACAGAAATCAGAATAACTCTCGCAGATTAAATCCAAAACAGAAAGTGGAAATAAACATTTTTAAGGCATTCTTATTTACTCATCTATCTTCTTCATTCTGAACTTTTTCTTTCCCCAATGAAAAAGAAATTTCCTCTCATTGGAATGAGCATAGTATAGTGAATCTTCGGGTCACACACAAATCGTCATAAAAGTGTACTTAAAAACCCTGAAATCATGCTAAAAAAATCGATAAGAGTTTGAAATATTCCAGAAAATTGAATTAAAATACTAAAATCATTTTAAATCAAAGTCTACCTAGACCTTTGCTAAAATTGTCTCAAAATCCTCCCCAAAACATCATAAAAATAAAAAAAATCTCACGTTAGCAAAACACAGAAATAACAATAATTTCCATTTCAATTTCAAATGTTCAATTATTAAATACTATGAAGAACTCGTTCATAAATTAGTCGAGAATGTCGCTTGACACATTGAAAAATGGCTATTATCTCCGTAGTTGTTTTTCAACTTAAAATTACGTCGTCATTTATTGTAATCCTTCCGACTGAGAAAGTACATATTCTTTTCAATTAGAATTTCAAGAGTTCAAAAAAAGCTATAAATGTAAACAGTTTCATTGGATTTGACCGGAAATATATGAACATTTATCGTTTTTTACCGTTTTTTCATCCATGAGTACATATATATTTTGTTTTATTTTACATAAAAAAAGATTTCTGCCAGTGATGGAAATGCTTACGCCTTCGTTGTCCGGACACTGGCATATGCTATAAGCTAGCGTAAGCCAACACGCAAATTGTCCACTAATGAGTGCGATATAGTGTGAGTGCGTCCAATGACGTTTAAACTAATACTATATCGTTAAAAATTTGAATAAATATACGTTTTGAAGCAATCAATTAAAATTAGAGATAAAAACCTTCGTTTGTATTCATTTTTAAATTTAAGCAAATAAAAATGAATACAAACGAAGGTTTTTATCTCTAATTTAAATTGATTGCTTCAAAACGTATATTTATTCAAATTGTTAACGAAATAGTATTACTTTAAACGTCTTTGGACGCACTCACACTATATCGCACTCATTAGTGGACAATTTGTGTTGGCCTACGCCAGCATAAGCAAAAGTGGACAATTGTCCAGCTTATCTAACATCAGTGATTTCTGCTATCTGCTCTGTTGATAAATATACTGTTTTATTATGAACAAAACACGAGTTTTTCGTCTTCGACCAGTTGATGAAAATTAAGACGAACACAAGTGCGGGGCCAGATGGTATCCACCCACTGGTGTTGAAAAATTGTGCATCCATATTGTTTGAGCCACTTTCGCTCATTTTCAACGAATCTCTCGAGACAGCAAATTTTCCTGATGTTTGGAAAAGATACTCCGTCACCCCGATCTTCAAAAGTGGTGCCAAACCAAATGTCTCAAACTACAGAGGCATAGTCAAATTGCCAACGATTGCAAAGTTTTTTGAGCACTGCGTCAATTTTCATCTGATCAACTACGTCTCACCAAGTATTTCACCACACCAGCATGGCTTTATGAAACACCGCTCAACAACAACGAATTCAATGGAGTTCCTTCATTACTCGTTTAATGGTCTAAATGCAGCTGGGCAAGTTGATGTCATCTATCTCGACTTCAGAAAGGCTTTTGACAAAGTTAATCATGACATTCTACTTCGAAAATTAGCAGCATTTCCGATCCCAGCCAATATTGTCAAATGGATGGAATCATATCTGTTGAATCGTCAACAATATGTCAAACTTGGAGGTCATGAGTCCCCGGATTTTACAATCAATTCCGGAGTACCTCAAGGAAGTCACATTGGCCCCACTTTGTTCCTGCTTTTCATCAATGATTTACCATCATCGATCACAAATGAGGTATTCATTTCAATGTTTGCCGATGACATCAGAATAGCCAAATCAATAAATAGCCAAAATGATTCAATGGAACTGCAGTCGTCAATAAATTGTCTTCGAAATTGGTGCGACTCAAACGACTTGCACCTAAACGTTAGCAAATGCTCGGTACTGTCACTCCATCGAGGTAGAGTAGTATCCCAACCAACCTACTTTTATGGCGACCACAAATTCTCAAATTCAAGTGAACAACGTGACCTGGGTGTCATAATTGACAGCAAGCTCAACTTTAGAGCTCACACTGACTTGATCATTCCAAAATCAAATGCTGCCTTAGGCTTCGTCAAACGTTTTTGTCACGAAATAAATGACCAAACAATTTATTTGCTTAAATTTAAAAATGAATACAAACGAAGGTTTTTATCTCTAATTTTAATTGATTGCTTCAAAACGTATATTTATTCAAATTTTTAACGATATAGTATTAGTTTAAACGTCATTGGACGCACTCACACTATATCGCACTCATTAGTGGACAATTTGTGTTGGCCTACGCCAGCATAAGCAAAAGTGGACAATTGTCCAGCTTATCTAACATCAGTGATTTCTGCTATCTGCTCTGTTGATAAATATACTGTTTTATTATGAACAAAACACGAGTTTTTCGTCTTCGACCAGTTGATGAAAATTAAGACGAACACAAGTGCGGGGCCAGATGGTATCCACCCACTGGTGTTGAAAAATTGTGCATCCATATTGTTTGAGCCACTTTCGCTCATTTTCAACGAATCTCTCGAGACAGCAAATTTTCCTGATGTTTGGAAAAGATACTCCGTCACCCCGATCTTCAAAAGTGGTGCCAAACCAAATGTCTCAAACTACAGAGGCATAGTCAAATTGCCAACGATTGCAAAGTTTTTTGAGCACTGCGTCAATTTTCATCTGATCAACTACGTCTCACCAAGTATTTCACCACACCAACATGGCTTTATGAAAAACCGCTCAACAACAACGAATTTAATGGAGTTCCTTCATTACTCGTTTAATGGTCTAAATGCAGCTGGGCAAGTTGATGTCATCTATCTCGACTTCAGAAAGGCTTTTGACAAAGTTAATCATGACATTCTACTTCGAAAATTAGCAGCATTTCCGATCCCAGCCAATATTGTCAAATGGATGGAATCATATCTGTTGAATCGTCAACAATATGTCAAACTTGGAGGTCATGAGTCCCCGGATTTTACAATCAATTCCGGAGTACCTCAAGGAAGTCACATTGGCCCCACTTTGTTCCTGCTTTTCATCAATGATTTACCATCATCGATCACAAATGAGGTATTCATTTCAATGTTTGCCGATGACATCAGAATAGCCAAATCAATAAATAGCCAAAATGATTCAATGGAACTGCAGTCGTCAATAAATTGTCTTCGAAATTGGTGCGACTCAAACGACTTGCACCTAAACGTTAGCAAATGCTCGGTACTGTCACTCCATCGAGGTAGAGTAGTATCCCAACCAACCTACTTTTATGGCGACCACAAATTCTCAAATTCAAGTGAACAACGTGACCTGGGTGTCATAATTGACAGCAAGCTCAACTTTAGAGCTCACACTGACTTGATCATTCCAAAATCAAATGCTGCCTTAGGCTTCGTCAAACGTTTTTGTCACGAAATAAATGACCAAACAACGCTCAAAGCAATCTACTCCGCGTTTGTTCAATCAAAACTCGACTACTGCAGCTCATTATGGCTAACGATACCACCCACACGATCAGATACGATTGATAGAGTTCTACGACAATTCACAATGTATGCGCTCAGAGAATACCCGAATGAGAATAATAACTACCAAATCTCATCTTATGATGAGCGATTGAAAAAATTAAATATGATTAAACTTGCTCGTCGGAGAATAAATTATGCAATATTATTTTTGTACGATTTGTTAAATGATAAGATAGATACATTGTCCATATATCAGAAATTTGATCACAATTAACCAAAACACCCGCAATTTTAGAAATGCTGAACTGTTTAAGATTTCAGACAGCAATTTAAGTAGAATGCCAAATGTACCAATTACTATGATGTGTAAATATGCAAACCTAGTCAAGGATGTATTTAATAATTCTTCAAATCGCAATATTTTTAAGGAAAGGTTGTTCAAGCTGGATGATACCCTGTTCAACACGTAAGAGGTTATAAATGTTATATAGAAGGCATTCAGCCAGTTTTTTTTGGAGGTGAGAAATAAATAAATAAAAATAAATGAAAATCTCTCTCTAAGCTGATTCATATTCATCATTTTTGTAAGATCTTTTAATGGAACTCCTGTTTCCGCATTAAGGAGAAATATGTTGTGTTTTTTTAACATAATAATTCATGTTTCAACGTTACGTTTTTTTTATCAATTTGCAAAGATTTTTTTATTAATTTCCAATCTAAAATTTGTGATCACTAATATATCAGATAGATTTATGCAATTAATATTTTCCGATCAAAGTCGTATTATTTTAATACTAATAGATTATTATAACATACCTTTACCCTGTCAGGCACCACAAGCAAATAAATAAATGAATAAGTAATATATATTAAAATGCTATTATTAATAGAGAAACCTGGATTGGGTTTTAGTGCATCTTCAGGATGGACCAGGCGGGTTCCCGAAGGCAGTCTCATCAATCTTGAGAAACTACCAAAACCAATGGGTATCTAGTACTACAACGTAATTTTTATATTTCAATATTATAGAAGAATAATTTACAATAATTCATGAAAATTCCATACAATTATTTTGATTATATGGAATTGTATAGAATTATCTTGCATTTTTTGGAATTATTTTTATTATTTTTTATATCTTGCTCCAAATAGCCGAGAATTTCTTCCGTATCTTCTAATTTTTGTTGTAAGTTCGATGAAAACAACTACAAAAATTAGATTCACAAATAATGATCAAAACGTTTTAAAAATTAATTAATTGCGAGTTCTGAAATAATTACCAAACAAAAATTGTGGAGAGTAACAGAATTGAATGTATATTTGTCGCCCAATTTTTGGACATCGTCATGAAATCGATTGCAGAATACACATTTTGGCTGATGATTATCTTCAAACGAATTATACAGTGGTGGTACATCCATTTTCAATTGCCGAATAAAATGGGAATGTTATAGAACGGGAACCGTGATGTGTGATGAAATAGCGGTATAATTTTTCTATTGGAATCAAATTTGTGAATTATTTTTCAACAATACACATTCGTGCTGTTTTCATAAATTTGAATAAAACCACTTACTTTTTGTTGTCGATGCTATTCCATCGATTCAGCAAAATGGTTAAAATCACACGCAATATCGTTTCGCAATGTTAACACAATATTTGCTAGCGTCAAATGAGAGCAAAATTTGAATGACATTTCTCATAATGCATTGAAAATATTACTTAGCATGCGTACTCAAATACTTTGCGCATTTATTATTTTATTTGGCGCTTAGTACTTATCATTCTATCTTTATTTTCCCTCATTATTCTATTAAATAACTAATAATTAATTAATTTATTACTATACATTTTGAATAAATAACTGAGCAAATTCCAAATTTAACTTAACGAAAATTAATTTGACTGAGCATTTAAATATAAGTGTTATATAAGTGATCACAATTTTTGGATTAGAAGAAAAAAACTTTGGAAATTGATGAAAAAAACATAACGTTGATATATGAATTATTATGTTAAAGAAACATAACATATTTCTCCTTAATGGGGAAACACGAGTTCCATTAAAAGATCTTATAAAAATGATGAATATGAATCAGCTTAGAGATAGCTCTGTTAAAGATTTTGTTCATAATAAAACAGTATATTTATCAACAGAGCAGATAGCAGAAATCTTTTTTTATGTAAAATAAAACAAAATATATATGTACTCATGGATGAAAAAACGGTAAAAAACGATAAATGTTCATATATTTCCGGTCAAATCCAATGAAACTGTTTACATTTATAGCTTTTTTTGAACTCTTGAAATTCTAATTGAAAAGAATATGTACTTTCTCAGTCGGAAGGATTACAATAAATGACGACGTAATTTTAAGTTGAAAAACAACTACGGAGATAATAGCCATTTTTCAATGTGTCAAGCGACATTCTCGACTAATTTATGAACGAGTTCTTCATAGTATTTAATAATTGAACATTTGAAATTGAAATGGAAATTATTGTTATTTCTGTGTTTTGCTAACGTGAGATTTTTTTTATTTTTATGATGTTTTGGGGAGGATTTTGAGACAATTTTAGCAAAGGTCTAGGTAGACTTTGATTTAAAATGATTTTAGTATTTTAATTCAATTTTCTGGAATATTTCAAACTCTTATCGATTTTTTTAGCATGATTTCAGGGTTCTTATGTATACTTTTTGGATTTTTTATGACGATTTGTGTGTGACCCTGTATCTAAATAATATAATACAATTACACAGCCAGCATGTGTGTTTCATTCAAACTCACTTAAGGAAAAATTAAAATGAATTAATTTATCGATTCGAGATTTAAAACTAATAAATCAATTAACTCAATTTATGGAAATCTGAACATCACGTTCGAATGAGTGCATTGTTGTTGAATGAACCTATTATTTGAATAAATGTATATTTAACTTGAATATGGCCTTCACATGATGAACAGATTATTTTTTTGTAGAACGTTATCAGTATCATTTCAATTGGCCATGGAATGAGTTTTTGGTCGAACATGAAATACGCCTTTGAACTTTGTATATTTTCAAAATTGACAATTCACACAGTTCTGAACTCTTTAGTCCATTAGGTTTTGTGAGGAATCGCTTTGGAAAAATTCTTTCATTCTGAGCTATGTCGAATGAAGCTTGAGTTTATCGACTACCTGAATGGACAGAACCTGAAGGAGGAAAATGGAATGTGCGTAGATGTTGCTCAGTATTACTCAATATCCTCCGTAAAATCTGGATCAAATTAAATCAATTAAGAATAAGATGAATTGTGAATAATTATTAATTTATTTCTTTGCCTACTGAAATCTCATTGAAAACCGAGGCGACTACAAAGAAGTCATCATGAAAAAAAATCTCAGCTAAGTGCAGGTGTCGTGTAGGATTTCTACATTGAGATTCCATTGATCGCTGAAACATTGTTTTCTCATTGCACAATCATATTGTAAATCACTGCGGTTGAAAACATTTACAATCCCGTATCCCCTTCTCTCTTCTCTTCTAATCATCTATTGCGATGTGAATGGCTAATGTTGTCATTCAATAGGAAAGAATTTCCATTGTATTGAATTGTACGCTCATGTCTTCGACAGCAACGTTGAAGTGCAAATGCATTGAATGTTGATTTTTCATTCTTGATTGTACGCTTAGTGCAATTAACAAAAATAAAATGAATTTAATTCGATACGCTTAACGTAAATTCCGATTCGATCGTATATTTCGTAAGAAAAACCAATGAAGATAGCGTAACTAGTTTCTAGTCTGTTTAGCCTTTTTATTGGCCTCTGAATGAAATCGAAATGGGCCTTTGTTGTCCAATAAAAACTAGAATTCTATGAGCAGAGAAATTATCAAATCTGTTGAATACTTTGATTATTTTATTGATTCGATAATATCAAAAACGTACACTCACAATTCATCTATACTGATTATTTTTCTTGATTCAAATAGACAGCATAAACTGTCATTTGTATTTACAGCGACATTCTTCTCCATCTCTGGAGCTCATTCGTTTGGCTTCAATTCTTTTCCATCGGCCAAGACTTTATGCGTAGGTAGAACTGGTTGAAGTAAACAAATTGAGAAACCTTTTATCATTTCTTTTTTCTCAATTCACCTTTTCAGCTTTATTTTTCGACGGATCAACGTGTAACCGAACATAACACCAAAGTGTAAATGCACATGCTCAGCATAGTGCTGGAAATGGAAAAGAGCACGTAAATGAAATTGTGATAATACCTACATTGTACGAGAGATGCATGCATTTATATCGCCCATTGTCATTGCATAAGTATGATCATTTTTTATGTTAAGCGATTTTGTGTTGTGTATGATGTGCGTTCACTTGGCATTTCACAGAAAAAACGACTTTTTATCAATTCCAAATATGTTTTTCCATAGAAAAATTCAACACGAATGTGTATAGACAAAATTTGGAAACATATAGAGAACATTCTGGTGTTGAAAAAATGTGTAATTGAAATGATAAGGAATATTTCATAAGCGCGAAAAGATAAATGACTATTTTTTTAATTTGATAAGATAACATTTGTTCCGTGCTGCTCCAGTACATTTGGGCAAACAGCCATTCATTTGAGAATTCATCGACCACAGAGTGTTCGACTAAATTTATCGATACATCAAAGATTAGATAATCTTGGCAAATACTTCAAAATTGTCAGTTTCACCATTTGCAGGTTGCACAACATTCACATGAATGGGTGAAAATGAAAATGGCATATTTTTCCCATCATATTGAAACAGAACATTCTAAAATAATTCCATCAGAGTAAAACATTTCAACAACGTTTTTTAAAAGTAAAACATCCGAAGAATTTTTATTGAAGCTGAACATTTCAACAAAAAAAATTCAAATAGAAACATAAACAAGTTTTTGCGATTTTCGCGTTACTGATAAGAGATAAGTGGTAGAAATGCATAACAAATTTGTAAGCCGAGATAATTTCTACAGATTCTCATACAATACCTATGACTTATCATTAACGAGAAGGTCGCGAAAATGTGATTATGTTTCTTTTTAAAAAAAAAATTGTTGAAATGTTCAGCTTCAATAAAATTTTTTCGGATGTTTACGTTGAAAAAACTTTGTTGAAATGTTTTAATTCAATGAAATTATTTTAGAATGTTCTCTTTCAGTATGATGGGAAAAAATATGCCATTTTCATTCTCACCCATTCACATGTGAATCAGTTTTCGAGCTATTATACTATATTCAAATTGAATCGACGAATCGATATCTTCAAAATCATCCCACGAACATTCTTTTACCTTTAATGATACTTGCTATAAAATTACTAAGAATATCGAAATCTTTTGCACGTCATAAATAACAATATTCCTGTTCGGATCACTCAAACGAGCTATCGTTCTGTTTGGCGAAACTGTACTTATTTTAGTTTCCCAACCGAATGCATAATTTAAGGTTTGAGAATGTTCAATTTTTGAAAAAATAGAATTTCAGATGATATATCTTTCAGAACTATAATTCTTCGTTGCAAGAAAAAATAAAATGTCTTACATCCGTAAGATGAACTTTTCAGCACTGTTATCCATGACATGCATCCCTTGCATATCAATTTAAAAAAATATTTCACCTTCTTCCATTTCATCATTCACATTTGGAGTTCCAAATTTAACCTTTGATAGGAAAGATGCTAAATTTATTGAGTCATTTCGTTTGACTCATTTTTATCATCAAAAAATCAGAATTTGAAAGTTTCTATTCCCAGTGAAGACCCATTTGCGTTTTCATTGACGATTAATTTCAATCTTAATGTTTTGAGTTTTCGTGTTAACAAATTTTTGCGTACAGCGTACAGGGTACAGTGTACCACGCACCTAAAGGGTGATTTTTTAGCGACTTTCTTTTTGGCAGCTCTGTTTTTCACAGATCACGCGTGATTCGTGTCTTGTGTCATTGTCAATCTTGTTCAGTTTGGTCTATAATTTAACCATGAATCGACTTACAAACGAACAGCGCTTGCAAATTATTGAATTTTATTATCAAAATTCATGTTCGGTTAAGAGAGTGTATCGTGCGCTTCTTCCATTTTATGGTCAGGCTCATTTCTGGTTGAATGGGTACGTCAATAAGCAAAATTGCCGTATTTGGGGTGAAGACCAGCCAGAAGCATTGCAAGAACTACCGATGTATCCCGAAAAAGTAACCGTTTGGGGTGGATTGTGGGCCGGTGGCATCATCGGACCGTACTTCTTCAAAGACGATGATGGCCGCAACGTTACCGTGAATGGTGAGCGCTATCGTGCGATGATTCGAAACTTTTTCTTGCCCAAAATGGAAGAGCTTGACTTGCCTGACATGTGGTTTCAACAAGATGGTGCCACATGCCACACAGCACGCGAAACAATGGACCTTTTGAGAGGCGAGTTTGGTGAACAGTTTATTTCACGTCTTGGCCCGGTCAGTTGGCCGCCGAGATCTTGTGATTTGACACCGTTAGACTATTTTTTGTGGAGCTAGACGAAGGCTCATGTTTATAGCGACAAGCCCGCTACGATTGACGCTCTCGAGCACAATATTCATGAATTTATTCGTGAGATATCGGCCGATATGTTGGAGAGAGTGTACCAAAATTGGACCCAACGGATGAGCCATTTACGGCGCAGTCGCGGCCAACATCTACGTGAAATTATCTTCAAACATTAAATTATATGGACCGTTCTATCGATTCAAATAAAGATTTCATGCATTTTTCTTAATTTTCTGTGTTTTTTTTCAAAAAAAAGTTCGAAAGCTATTAAAAAATCACCCTTTACTTTCCGACTCCGAAAAAACTGGTTCATAGTATTTTTCTTTGCTCAAATTGAATGAAAATTAGATTTTGTCATAGTTTTTTGACTGATTCCAATACTTTTATACTATACTGCCTTCACACTATGTGTGTGATAAAAAGAAAAATTTAGTTTGGCCTATTTTGTATGTATGGAAACATTAAATCAAGCCATTACGTGATATCATGATGAGATAGGGCCATTTATCCGAATGTTGATGCTACGCGCAGAATGATTGCTGTCTCATAGTCTTCATTCTTAGATTCACACACACACACACATGTTAAAATTATAATAATCAAATACTTGATTCATGTGAGTTTTCATGAAATGCATGAGCAAAATTCTATATTATTACAGTATTCGGCTTGGTTTGTCTAGCACGATTCGGGTTAATGGCTATAGTTTGACTACAGCTGGAAAATTATGTAATGATCGACCAAGAACATTGGTCGATGTCGTGTTCACTTCTAATCTCTTTCCTAGAAGCTATACGTGCACTATCCATAAAACTGTGCGTGAGACCTCATTTGCATGCTTTGAAGATTTTTTTCCCGTTTCTGGATGAATGTCTTTGTTTATAAAACCAAAAACATATATAATAATATAGAGTTTATCTTCGTTTCGAGCCATTAGTTTTCTTCGCATTAACCGCGGCGATTCACGCATGTATTTTCCAAAGCGTTTCACAAGTAGTTAGCACAAATTACAAAGTTTCCGTAATTTATTGCCTCGAACTGGAATCGTTGAAAGTATGGCGTAATCAATCGTGTGAAGTGAATTTTTCGAATGAAACTTTTGTTGAAAAAATTCTAATATCTCGGCACAGAAGCGCAATTTCCTTTAAAACATACAATGCACACACATGCATATGAACATTAGATATCGAATTGACTTTGTGTTCAATGTTGAATTACATTTATTTGTGAATGGAATTATTCATGTTTCTCCAAATTCCACGATCTCTCGACAAGAGTGGCGATGAAGACGCATAAACAAACGGAACTGTGAACGACCTGTGTGTATTTTTGTTCGAAACCGCGAAATGAGGTCATTCAAAAACAACAAATATGTTCCTTGTTTGTATTTGGTCTTGGTTTGGAATTTTTCTTTTTCTCAATATGATACGCAGTATTGAATTTCCATTCCGATTTGGATTTTTTTTGTGAAAGAAAGCAATCCGAAATTCATATTGGGTTTATTTTATAATTGTGGTGGGTGGTAAATTTGTCAAATCGGCAAAAAATTTCATTAATTGGTAAAATTGTCGACATTTCTGATCAACGATTCAAAAAAATTGTCATCAATTATTGAGTCGCATTTACAATGAAATCCTATTCGGTCGCCAAGATAAAAGAGTTTATGTAAGAAGCTGTTTTGATTTGGCATGTTTTCATGAATAAAACTGTCATGCCACATGATACAGTAAACCAACACATTTATGCAGCATCCAAAGGCGCGGACAATGAACGTCAATAAATGATTCCCAAAAGTGGAACATTCGATGCGCCACAGTCACTCATGTAGAATGGGTACTTGTTGCACGTTCAAGTTCATTGAATTACTTCAATATATCGCATTAAACATTGGCCACAGTCATGACATCTGGTTCGCTATATGTCAAAACGTCATCCAACGGTTGCTCGAAAATGACAAATATGCGATGTGGCACATCGAAAGTGATGAAAATGGGAGAAGTAAAATATAACACGGACATTATTCCATGACACGTGTTGAAAAATGAAAATTTCGAATTGTGCAAATGCGCTTCAATATATTCCAATAGTTCTGCCAGGGCTTGTTCAACCTCTAGTGGTGATATCTACTGTGAGTCACATAAATTTGTTTTATATTTGATGCATATTATCATATCTCTCAGTGAGATAGAGAGGAGAGTATGTACATTGAAAATAACGCCTCTCCATCTCAACGATAGATATCTGTGTGCATGGAACAAACATTGGACGTACAGATTCTTACCAGCAAAAGTGCAACATGGAAAGCGTTTTCATAAACACGAACAATGTAAATTCAGGATGCGTATTTAAAAACACACACTTTTTAAGGCCTTTAAATATAATTCGGCCACCGGTCGCATATATCTAAATTTTGCCTTATTGAACTAAATAAACAGAACCTTCAAAATAAGAATGTAAGTGAGACTCTCAAAAACATAAAAGTGAAACAAAAAAAAAAGATCTATAAAAGTGAGACATCGCAATAACAGTTTGGTAGATAAGTCTTTGTCCTTACTAAGAAAAAAACATGTTTTTGGCAAAATTCATTTTTATTATTCAACATAGTTGCCTTCGAGGGTGATACAGCGATTATAGCGATCTTCCAACTTTTCGATACCATTTTTGTAGTACTCCTTCGGTTTTACCTCAAAATTGGCTTCAGTTTCGGCGATTAGTGTTGAATTTCTTTTCGGAGAGCATTCTCTTGAGGTCTGCGAACAGAAAATAGTCGTTGGGGGCCAGACCTGGAGAACACGGTGGGTGGGGAAGCAATTCGAAGCCCAATTCATGTATTTTTGCCATCGTTTTCAGTGATCAACACGTTGTTGTTTTTGGTCGATTGTGAGCTCGCGCGGCACCCACTTTGCACAGAGCTTCCGCATGTCCAAATATTCGTGAATAATATGATGTACACGTTCCTTTGATATCTTCAGAGTATCAGCTATCTCGCTCAGCTTCACTTTACGGTCATTCAAAATTATTTTGTGGATTTTTTTGACGTTTTCTGGTGTAACCACCTCTTTTGGGCGTCCACTGCGTTGTGCATCGTCTGTGTCTGCACGACCACGTTTTAATTCACGAAACCAATATTTTATAGTTGATTCTGGTGGTGCAGAGTCCGGGTAACATTTATCAAGCCATTGTTTGGTTTGCACAGTATTTTTTCCCATCAAAAAGCAATGATGAATCAACACACGAAATCCGTTTTTATCCATGTTTTTTCAATAACAAAAGTGGCTTCACTCAAAACGCAATAACTCACGAACTAATCGTCCGATTGCTGTCAAATTTTGACACGAATCGTTTGAAGGTTGGTACTTACTGAAAACCATATGGATTTATTACTACTAACGCCATCTATATTTCAGGACAAAGACTTCTTTACCGATCTGTTACTTCAAAGTGACACAAGGTGATTCACATTGACACTAACCCATTCAAATGTCCGAAACAGCTATTTAGCGCACATTCTGTTCACTTTATTTAAACCATTTACTTCGTAAATAGTTAGGAAATCACTGTATACAAATATGGAAAAAAAAAACTTGCCAAATATCAACACGAAAAAATAATAACAACACGAGTGTTAAAATGTGCTGGAATTTGCAAAGAGTTGCAACGTTGGAAATCTTTCCATTAGTCATCAATCATCATAGAAAAGTACAATTCTGGAAGCTTTGAATTTCGCTCAAAACAAGCCCTGATCTGTGCAACGCATGCAATTCCACATGTGATAGTCATTTTAACAAATTATTCAAAATAAACCAACGTATATGATGTTCCAATTTCACATAAAATAGCTAACGAATCATATCATATTTTCAATTGGCGTTTAGTTCTGTTCTATTCACACCCATAGAATCTGTTTTGTGATTTGAATATGCTTTTGCTGAGTAGAACAAGGAATGGACTGAAATGAACACCTTAAAAAAAACAAATTGTTTAATGTGATACTTGACATTGACATATAAGCCAAAATTTAATTGAATTCAATATGTGTGCGAGCCAAAGGCGAAATAAGCCAAACACCAACTCAAACACCCAAAAACCGATTTATACTGTAAATATATATCTTGGATACGCACGATTTCTTGTCATATAATGGAATGCATTATTGCTCGAAATGGAAATGTTCGGATCGCTTCATTATTCGCTTACACATGAATTTAATTTTTTTATGCATAAGATATTCCAAACATTCCGGCCTTTTCTATAGTTCTATGCGTTTGGTTAATTTTAAAAATGTTTAGCTTAAAATGGTGACTAATACTCTGAGGCGCATTAAGTCTGTTTAAAATCGGTGTTTGTTTGCCATTCATTTTCTTCGTTAAATTTCATTGGAAGGAGTTATATAAAAAACTTTTAAAAATAGAGGCGGAAGTGGCTATCCCGAATAATAAATATTTGAATAAAAATGAATAATTGTCAGCCAAATCAAATTAATTTTAATATTCATCATTGATAGGTTCTGAGTGTTGACTTTGATAGTCGTCATCCGTACATTGATTTTCGGATTATTAACCTTATCAGACTTTATTTGTGAACTGACGCCAGCAATCAAAGCAACAACAGACAAAATACATAAGAAGATAATAGACAGCAACTAGCGTGATTGAAAGGTTAGGAAGTGATTAGAATGAAATGATAGCTTACAAAAATAGTTTAAGATGTAGAAAACGAGGGAATACTTTCGTTTACATCTTTTCAGTTTATTCTACGCTGAAATTCGTTTCTCACTCCATCCCCGCTTAAAACTGGACATATGTGTTTACATGCAAATCATGGAAAGCGATTTCTCAATCTTTGTATATATCTATGTATTCTTTCAACATCGTCTGCTGAAATCGTACATAATAAACATACATTTTTTTTTCGTTTTCAGTTACATTCAAGATTGATTTTATGAACTTTTGAAAAATGTGCTTGAACATTTCAAATTTGTACTAAAAATTTCATTGCTGAAGCTAATAAAGAATTATGAATGATGTGGAGCACAGCCGAATGGTTATATTCGAGGAGAATGCTCGTTTACCAAGCGTTATGAGGACTTTTCCATACGAAATGGAATGTGGGAGAAACCATTGCAATTACAAAAAACTGTTTTTCTGTTTGAATTACGCGAAAAATTTACACAAAACGCGAAAAAGAATAAAAGAGAGAAAAGATAATAAAAGAATGTGCGTGCCTTATGTTTATGTTGCACAGCGAGGCGTGTAATCCATTAAATGGCAAGGAATTCACTTGAATTATAAACATAGATGACGAGTTGCTTGGTCAACCGTTTTGCAAGTAAATTTAGCTCTCATTTATAAATACGAGTCATTTACTGTTAACAGAATCAATTCGTTAGCATGCACACCGATTTGCTACAGTTATATTTAATTCGCTATGCTCATATTCAACTATTTTTCCAGTTTAAATGTGCAAGTTAGTCATTCTGTTTTTGTTGTCGCTGTTGAATCCCATTCTTCCTTAAATGCCGGTTTTCATTTCCAAACTGTCTCTTTTCAATCGAATAAATTTTGATGATAACATCGAAATTATTTCTGAATCTATATTTTATGCGGTTATTCTTTCTTCGAACAAAAAATAAATGCTGCTCACAAAGAATATTTCGTTGAAGCCATTTTTAAATTTAACCAGATTTGTTCAGCATAAAAAATAATCCTTTCTAAGAAAATCTGCGGTTCATTGTGGTTGAAATGAATATGTATGGTTTTTGCATAGCTTCAGATTTGTGGATTCATTTTACATCTTATTCGCATATTCTAAGGATTCATTTGAAGAGAATCAAGAAACGGAGAACTAACGATTATTATTTCTCACATACGAAAGCCGTTTTTATGTTGTGCTGTATACAATTTGTGTTTCACACCCACTCTCTAGAAGTAAACATGGCACCTAAAAGCGGCGAACAATAATAATCATAAATGCATGGGGCAATACTATGCTTTCAATACAAATTCTATATTTATAACGGTTGCAAAATGTGTGAAATGATGGAAAAAATGGTGTTGAATCGAATTCCGGTCCCATTATGGCATACAACACAATTGCAATCGAAATTCAATCTGGTCGTGGCTATTGTCTATCTCGCAAATTGCACATCGATAAATTTCAACACACATTATGTGCGACTAACAAATAGAAAGTATATAAAATGTGTGCCTTTTGTTAACAAAAACTATCTAAAATTGAATTTGAGTCGACCGTACAGAAACAGCTGTAAACAATTCATGCCTGTCTCTGTGTATTGCAGATGTGCCGTTTGGTATAGATTGACGTCCACCGCACATCATAGATCATATACATATCCGCAATATCGGTAGTCTAACAAAATGCTGCAATGGATGAAATTTTGAAACTATATACAATTCTCATTTATAGTGAATTAATAACTCCCTGGGTAATGTGTATGAAGTGAATGATGAGACGCAGAAATGAAAGAAGCCATTTACTGTTACTTAAAGCCGCAACGTGTGATATTTATCCGCTGCTATGCATTGTACGATCATAAACACACCTTTGTTCATAGCGTTTGCAGTTTGGCGAAACAAAGAAAGCGTATCAGATGCATCTTGAGTGTAAGTAAACAGTGACTTTTTCATTGTCATTTGTTCTCATTTTAACATGGAAAGATGTGACTTTTACGCATGTAAAGAGGGATTGTGCGTCTACCGTCATCGGGACCATATTATTCATACTGCAGGCAATATTTTTTTTGAATTCCTTATTTTTCCAAAAAACCACAGGACGTTAAAAGAACATTTTTTATAAAACCTCGAAAATGTGAAAGCGGAATTATGCTATCGACTAACGACTCATACATTAAAACTCATTTTTATATATGATTCGTGATAAATTCTTGTTATTTCGGTTGGGAAAAAAAAATAATATTAAAAAAGAACATAAAAACCCACTCCATGGGTTATGAGAAAGGTCGTTTCTTTTTTCGCACTCGACAAAACCATGTGCAAAATATGCAAAATTTCAAGTGTTCTGTTTTCAATAGCCACATTAATCAATTTTTTCTTATTTTCTGGAAATACGTGAGATTCTTTGTGTTTTGAGTCGTAACAGAAGAAATAAATAATGATTATTTTACTTCATACGAAATGAGAGCACCACATGTGCGATATTCGTTGCAAACATCACATAATTTTCTCGACGATATTATTATTTGAATTATTTGAATTCTTCGATATAAAACGGTTTCAGTTAGCAAATGATTTTAATCTCGTTACTGCATTCTGCTTAGTACTTATAGCAGATATTCTGTAGGAGGTATTGAAAAATATGAACTGTTGAAATATTTTGAGCGTTCATGTATTGACATTAAATTCATGCGGCTATTGTTTATATGTTTCACGTAACAGCATCGAAAAATGCATAGATCGATCGTAGATGCTTTACTGGTTGCTTGAACACTCTTATACAAATGTATCCTGCTATTTATTATTGGATAACCACACTAAAATGGCCATTTCCAACCGTTCCTTATGCATCGTTCAGTATTATTCAGAAAAATTCGACCGATATAAGAGAACCACCCGCAGCGTTTACCATTGATGCTTTGTTTGCAATAGAATATATCCCTTCGGAGTTTTAGGTCAAACAACGAATTGAATTCAATTTATTTTCTATTTAATCGGTTCCATTTGTCCGAATCGTTAGAACTAATTGAAACACGTAACTAGAAAACCGGGTCCTGTTTACTCTGAACACACATTTTGACTGCGTTGAAAATGTTGCTCAATGAAGTCTGTCGGAACATCTGAGTTCTGAGGTCAATCCATTAACTTATTTGCTTTCTGCTACTTTTTGACTGGCAATTGTATTGAAGCACTCACTCTCTTACTTCTTACCGCTTAATAGCAATAGTTTCGCTAGTGAACAATTTTATGAGGTCAGGGCAAATCTAAGATCTAAGTTTTTACACATTCTACTCCGATTATTTAAGCGATAAACGATTTTCCATGCAATTTCAAATATTTATTTGAGTTTCATTTAAGTTGAAACACTAAAACGTGGTGTGAACCAATTTAAATATGCATTTCGCGGAAAAAATTTCAACACATATTGTAATATGATTAGGCAGCCAGCCTAATGAAACAATAGAAACTAGAAGTGAGACAAACAAAACGACGACAGTTGTCCAAATACACGCATTCATTTTGCTCGTTATAGTTGCAGTTACGATAAGATATTAGATTTGTTTATTGTGGTGACCCCATTCAGTGAACTAATCTTGCTGTAAATGTTCTACACCCATCGCTATTTTGGATTAAATATATGACAATTTTCGACTTTAACCCGTATTGTCTTTTGATTCAATAAGAATGAACCTAATTGAATGATTTATCGGTGAATTTCCCAGACACAATTTATTGAGGAAAGAATTTAATTATTGTTAGAAATATGTTGGAAACGACCGGAAAATTATTATCGTCAAGCAATTTATATTCGAATTGATAAAAAAAGGAGAATTTCAGCCAGAGCTCGAAGCTATGACTCACAGATAAGTGAGCTGCTACATTCGACCAAAGTTCCATTGAGAATTCTTTCAATCGAGTTAAAAACAATGCAGTCTATGATTAAACAACACCGGCAGTTTTGTTTTTACACTCTTCTTTTGTACGTTTTATAACGCAACAAATGAATTAAATTCAGCGCCTTATCTAATCGGATGAAATAAATCTTCATATCAAAACATTAATTTGCTAAAGAATAGAAGGCACATTCTATGTTCTACACAGTTCAATCGCAATAGAATTAATAAGAGAAATCGTTCATTCAATAGCTGATAGATTCGCCTTCCTAAGTTACCTCAACCCGTTTTCCCGGATTCTCTTCCTTTCGGTGGGCTGGGAGCTCTTAAAACGCACCTGCATCAACTAGCCATTAATGCGTCGACATTTGGACATGGTTGATTTTTCTTGCAACATATGCATGTGTTTCAATGAAATGCCTTTCAATCAACGAGATATATCAATTTTCCATGCTTAGTAATGCCTACATAAACACATACCTGGATGTGGACCAGACGCATATGTAGAAGAAAACTTTGTGATCGATGTTCACGTCTTCTTTTCACACCAAATTAACAAAAACCCATGACAGAAATTGTAAGGAAAAGAATATTCTATGCGCCATCAAGAGTGAGATAAAAAGAGCCCACGTGTAAGCGAGGACCGAGCCCTATACCGTATTGAGTACGCCGATTTAGTGTGTTCTTCTATATTTGATATTTGTTGCATTTGTGAATGTGACAGAGGTATATAATTTGCATAAGTTAGATGTTTTAATGAACGGGCGGAATTTGCCAACAGGAAAACGAGTTCGTTAAAATAATTGGATGACAAAGGTTGCGAGATAAATTCGATCAGAAAATTAATGTTGTTTTATATATATTGTATCTGTTGAATGAAATTTGATTGAAGAAGTGGGATGTATGGACATACCTATTCATATGGTAGGCTTATGCCAATGAAAATATGTTGCCCGAGCGGCACACTTCTCCTCCAGAGCGTGCTTATAAAAGTATCATGCTTTTATAAACATTTCTTAGCTGTTTTATAATTTCATTTATAAAATATGATTTTGAAAGCAATTTAAAACGCATTTATAATATGTTGATAAAATCTTAAATTCAATTGCTTTTAAGAAAGTTTCAATACACTTTTAAATTTTCTTTTTAAAAGCATACTTTTATTACACTATCAATAAAATTAATAACATTTATAAAGCACGTTTATAAAAGTATCGATTTTATGAAACATTTGTAAGCCATTTCATAAATTGCCTTTAAAAGTATACTTTTATTACACAATTAATAAAAGTAGTGACAATCATAAACACTTTCTTAAAAGCATCAATTTTATGAGAAGTTTTTAAGCCATTTCATAAATTGCCTTTAAAAGTATAGTTTTGTTAGCCACGTAGTGACCATTTATAAAAACATCATAAAAGCATACATTTTATTAGCCCCATTATATAATTGTGAGCTATTTCATAAATTGGCTTTAAAAGTAAACGACTATAACGACATCTTTGAAATAAATAGTTAAGTTTGTGATTGTCGGCGCCACTTATATTTTTTGGTTTTATGAAGGTTTCAAGACTCATTTATCATGCTTATAAAAGTCAACTTCTATTACACTTGTGTAAGCTTCTACCACTTTCATAACTGATCAGCCATCTTTTCTTTCTTTTTACACTTTTATGAGAGGTTATAAAAGTTCTAACTTTTGAAACAATTTTATAGGCATGAAAAGTTGGATTTAATAAAATTTTCCAAAAAACAAAAATGTTCCGAGGGCGCGTGAAAATTGAGCGGGGTAAAACACCAACTTTCACGAAAAAAAAATGTGTTGCAATAAAATTTAGATTTTGGATGATATTTTTCGAGCTAAATAGTCACACATAATTTTCTCATTTTGTCAAAATTATTTTTGTTTCTTAAAAATATTCTTGTTGTTGTTGACTTGTCTAACCTAACCTCTGTTTCTGCTCTCATCTCTGTTTATAAATGTATGAAGTAGTTTCGTGAACGCATGTGAACAGAAAGTATTTTATTATAATTTTATAAAGTCTTTTCAATGTGTCTGCACGCGGTATCAATTTATAATGCATTTTATAAGTCCTTATAAAAATATGGGAATGAGTTTGCACTTTGCAATAAATGTCTCATAAAAGTCATATAGAAGTCCTATGAAAGCCTCATAAAGTGCTTATAAAATTAATTTGAAAGTGTTACAAAAGTTCTCATTACAAGGCTTATAAAAGTAATAACTTTTATAACATGCTTTTAAAACGCTGTTAAGAAGCGTTATAAAAGCATTAAGCCCCGCCTTTTGCGCCACTTTCCTTTTAAGACGTTGTTAAGAAGTGTCTTAAAAGCACTTTTATAAAGTGCAAACCATTTTAAGATGTTGTTAAGAAGCGTTATAAAACAAAAAAGAGGGGAAATGTGCTGCTCGGGTGTCCGATACGCACGTTCACCGGCAAAAAAACTGTACAGCTTATCTCATTATATGCCAGCAGTCGATTCCATTTTTAGTTTTGAAGTGTATTGTGCAAAAAATATTGGCGAAAAACGTATGAGCCGATGATTGTAAATGCATTCGTAGGATTTTTTTACTTACACTGAGAAACCAACATCATTAAAAATATTTTACCTGTCTTTTTTCGTTATTATTTCTCTCTTTCACTCTTCATTGGCTCGCGTACGTTTACATGCTAACTGAATACAACCAGAAATTCAAGTGGAAAAAACAGAAGACGCACAATGACCAAGGCAACGATGAAAGAGAAGAACAAAAGGCGAACATTTCAAAGAACAAACGTGAAACTCAATAAACAAAGCTGTTCCTTATATTTAAGCTGTGCACTAAGAATGCGTGCTCGCATACATTTTGGACCAATTTACCATGTTATATTTCATACCTACGTACACATAAAAACACGCAGCCTACATGCTTGCTCATTAAATGTGAATACAACATAAGATCGTCTTGTTAAAAAAAAAAAAAAAAAAAACATATTACTGAAGGAATTTTTTGTTAATAAAAACATGAAAATCGATCCCCATTCAAAGAATTGAAACAAAGACTGAAACAAACGGAGACACAGACTTGTAAACGGTCGAATAGTTTTACTATAGTTACAAGATTTGATGAAATAAAAATAGCTTTATTGCTGTGCAGCATTTAATTTTTACAGTAACATTTTGAATTGAACGTGGGCAAAAGAGAGTGTGAGAGAACACAGCAAAAGGGAAGAGTCTTTGGATGCTGCAGGACAGAACAACGACAAGTGCGGCTTGTGCATGGATTTTGCTTGTTCTTGTCTTTATCACTCTTCCTTCTCCACACTGAATTTATTTGTGTGACTTTGTTTAGTCTTGATATTTGCTCAAATTACCAAAATCTCGTAGATTTTTTCACTTCACGTTCTTATGTAAAAAACAAACATGGGCGCATTTCATTCGAAAGATCACATTTTTTATTGGCATTTAATCATTGTTATTATACTATTATTTCTGTGAAACGCAACGAAAACTTCTATCGTAATATTTTGGTTGCTTACTTGAGCGGCCTCCCACACATTTTGCAGATCCCAGCACCACAGTGAAGCTATATGGTTTTATTTGTGCTCTTCATCGTTCTAAATCTTTTGCATAAAAGTTAATTTGCAAGTGAAATCGATGGGTGTCATTTTTATTAACATATATTAGCATGTCGTGAATGTGTCATAGCAGCAATAAAAAAAATTATATCGTTGCTCTTGGCAGCCGATAATCGAAATTCATTTTAAACATGCAAATTTATGAAAACTGATGCTTGCAGTTAATATACACGGACGGAATCATTCTAAGCGACGCTGCATTTGATTTCATGGGCAGTAAATGGTGTGCGTGGCGAGAAAGAAGGTTGAAAAAACAATGTGTGGTGTGTAATGAAATTATCGAGTCTATAAAAATGGAAGGCACAACTTATAAACACTTACTCGAACACTAAACTCATACATCAATCAGAATACGCAAAGGTTGAATTCTTCACGTTTAAAATTACTCAGCATGTGTTTCCTTCACCGGCTATGGAAAAATGCCATTTTAACGCAAACTTACACAGCAAAACTCGATCCCAGCTTCACTTCATCGTTTAGTTTGATGCCTAAATTTACATAAAGCCAGGCATTGTTTTCTTTTTTCTCGCCTCTTTCGAAAGAGGCCAGGCAGCGCTGTATTCGACAGAGACCTCACAGTTGACGCACACATACGCTAATTACAATTATCGTCGCTTCATAATCATTATGAACAAAGATCCAGACAAAGCATTCCACAAGTGCATGCAAGTCTTCGAATTTGCATCATGTGAAATGTCTTCGATGAAAAATGAGATAAGTAAATATTTAATATGAGTATAAGACCAAAAAACCACGGCCAAGTCGTTTGTACCAAAAAAGATGCATATTAAAACGAGCAAAGGAAATACGTGTTATAAATCATATGCGAACAAGTATTTAGCTAACGGTTCATTTTTACGCATAACGTTTTTTTTTGTATTTTTAATATTCTTTTATATTTATAATACACAAATGCATCATTGCTTATTATCAGCGAGAGAGCGAGAGAGAGAGAGAGAGAGAGAGAGAAATGCACTCGTGGTGCAAATTTTCATCTGCATCTGTTCGACGCATATCATTTTTGGTCTGGATCAAACTGTGATTTCCTAGGATTCATACATGAAGTGGTTGCTAGTACATAGAAAAAAGGTAAATATCGAATAGAATATTGTTGTTGATTGTTCTTTGTGTATTTTTATACAGAAAACCCAAAAAGTAAATGAAAAACGAAGATAAAGCAAACAAAAAGCGACCAAAAAGCGGCATACACACATAATAAATGACGATGGCTAGTAGATAAATACAAGCTGAATGGCAGCTATTTACTTTGTTGTGAATGCTTCTCATTCGAAATACAAAATGGTAGAAGTGTTTTGCTGATTTTTCATACAGAATCTTTCTTTCGGAATATTTTCTGACTCTCGAACAGAATGAACCGTATAGAGCGAGACTAAGACAAATTCAACGCAACGATCAAAGTAATCTTCGCATTGTAAACGCTTTCTCTGAGAAAAAAGTGTGGTTTCGACAAACAAATGGAAATGGTGCAATACACAGTGCAGTGCATTAAACGAGATTACATAAACAGCGTCTGTAGTGACTAGACCGTTGAAAACCGTTTCAACTATGACGATTCCACGCATCACGGATCACTATCTTCTATGGTATCAAAAGCTAAAATGAGCTCTGCATGCGCACATGTCCCTTGCACAAGCTGCATCTAACATGCAGCTCACGTCGCAAAACCGGCCCGCCAACATTTCTCTGGTTTTGTTCTATTTCTAATCACACGCAATACTAAACTGATTGTTGTGTTGCAGAGAGCATTGATTGTGTTACAAATCGAACGTTTTTCACTGTCCTGCTCTCTTTTGTTTGGCTGTCAGTGTTTTATTTTTATGGATACCGAACAAAATGAAGAATAAGCTAAGCTTATACATAGTTGTATGAAAGAGACACACACCCAAATGGATAATGGTGAGGAAATCGTCATCGAGTCGTCGGTTGCATGTTCTTACGAGCTTAAATCGGTTCCTATATGTGTTGTTTAAGATATAGAAGTAGCAGGCAATGTAGCCAATATCTTTCTTATTTCTCTCTCTCTCTCTCTCTCTCTCTCTCTGTATGTGTAGTAAGAGGAAAAGATGGTGACTATGATCTAAAGACGATGAATCAATGCATAAACTGCATTTCGTTCTCCTCATTTTTGATTTCTCAATGTGGTGTGTGTTTGTGTTTAAACAAAAGCCAGTTAAGATCAAAAAAACAAACGCAATTCGCGCTTACTACAATGTTCAACGTTTTCGAGCCATACGGATCGATATCAATGTAATTATGAACTAACGCGCGTAGAACGGCATTAATGATTCAATCTTGTGACTCAAGTCGAAGATTTGTTGTGATGATGATATACAGATGTGTGTATCCATCAGCCAACTAGCAACCAACAATGGAGTAGTATCGATTGTTTAGCGGCTGCAGACGCATTACAATATTGGTTTTCTGTTTTGTTTACGTTTCTACTGAGACTCCTCATCTCATTTGAATGGAGAAAAGAATACGATGCGTAACGCTTACATAAATCGATGCTTCTGAGAAGTAGCACCATCTCATGTTGAATTGAGTTAACAGCAAATGATGCGGAAGCTAAAACGGTACCACGCGCATACGTTGCACTAAATCCATTCTTTATTTCGATGCGTCGCACCAAATTCAGTCGAGCTCTTTCAATATATTGCAGCAAGTCATCGAGTTCCAATAAAAGCACTGCATTTGAATAAATTCTGAACTCAAATGTTTTGGTATTCTTTTTTAATTTAGAATAATTACATATTTTGAGCTACTTTACGTTCATTCGAAATGAAAAATTAAACATTTTTGACTTTTTTTTTCAGTTAAATGTGGTCACAGTCTGACGTGCATTACTATACTATTTCATTTTACATTGATAGATACAATGCACAAATGTTTTAACAATAAGTAAACTGGCTCCATCGGAGTTTACAAATGCAAATCTGGAATTTTATCGATTTTTGTAGTCAACTATAAGTTTTCAATTGTGAATAAAATGGGGGCCACTATTACCATTGAAATCTGGATTGTAGTTTGTTTATTCAGCAAAAAGCAGGGAGAAATATAAAAAATCGAATTTTCCACTCTAATACCAAACAACGACACACTACATTTATACATAGCACTTCAAGTTTTTGAAGTGTCACAATAATAATGGCAGAGTAGTTATAAACATCGAGTCTTTAAGGCACATGAAAGAATGTCAATTGGCATTATTTGTTCTGATTATTACATTTTTATTTGTATTTCGTTTCGGTTATTAAATCAGAGTATATATGCGTTGAGCCAGTTGCCACGTTTAGCAATACAAACGGCTCCGTTCTTTGATTACATAAACTGGTACGAAGTGAGACTGAGCGATGCTGACGTATCTCACATTCTTTCATTCATAAAGATAGGGTGACCAAAATTCCATGGAGAGAAAGGCGGCGAGAAAAATGCGATAAAAATAATGGATTTTTATGTCTTATCCACATAGGAGAATCCCATACAACACAACGATTATATGGGGATTGTAAAATATGAATCATAAGACAGCTTATGAAAAACAGTATTTTTATTCTAATATTCTAATTTTAGAAATTGTTCAATGGAAATCCGAAGACGATGAAGAGGTCTGTTTATATCGATACTTGAACGAAAAACATGCATTTTCTCGGAGGAACATTGAAAATGTTTGATTTATGCGGTTCTTTGAATTATGTATGAGATCGAGAAATAGAAAGAAATATAAAGAATTGATGGAATCATAAGAATGCGTCAATAGACAATTTATTATTGAACACGGGAAATTTGGTCCCATTCAATCAGTGCACTGAGTAATCGAACATATATTTGCGAATGACTGATTCAGAGAAAAAGATGAAAACATTTCATCCAATGGATTGATTAAAAACACTCAATTGATAAAGAATATTTTTTAATAAATTGAATGACTCACCAGTTTGTTTTGGGAGCATCTGTACTCTCATCATCGCCCGTAATCACATGGCCCGCAACTGAGTATCCAAAATACGTATCGCTATTGCCGTACTTGAAAATTGGCAAACGATTTTCCAAATTGAATGCCAGAATGTCATTGACACAGTAGCTGAATGCAAAGAGCAAAACTCCAACAAGCAACAGTGACTTAAATTTGCTATGGCTCATTGGAAATACGTGACAAAAACATGCATGACGCCTTCTCCGCGACATTGCTGATTTATTTCGTGTCGTTTGCATGCTTGCATACATTGCATGAATTCGATTCGATTTATTGTAATTTCGTTTAGCCTGCATATTCATTTGTTCGCGAATTTGCATTTCCAATATATTCGTAAGTTTCTTTATGGTTCGGCGGTTTGTCGTAATTGTTTTTCAATGTGATTTTAAAGCCTTTTGTTTTGCGTCACCGTCCAATATTGTTAATCCATTACTTTTTTGAATATCTCGTGTGATCAGCATCATCAAAGATTTTTATAATTTGAATGCCATTGGATAAATACATTGGAATTACTACACTGTATCAAACCAAAATTCACAAAACCGAACCACTTCATTTTCTAGGACATTTATTGCGAAAAGTATTGAACACAGAAAAAATTCAACGGAAAAACACTTTATGCACATTTACTGGTCATTTAATCGGACACAAAATTTTCATAAAAACTCATGTTAAGAAAAGTCCAAGTAATCAATTTAAAATCGCACGTTTGTTGCTTAGTAATTTACGTTTTGCTTAGTTACACTTGAAAATATACTGGCTCCCTGGACGTTCACCAACTCGTTCATAATAATTTATGCATAAAATGTTGTATCACATCTGCAATATCAAAAAAATAGAAATGATCATATAATATTTATTTTGTTTCTGGAAAAATATTTGAATAATATTTAATTTATTAATATCAATCACGACATACACGAGTTGTTTGATTGTGCGAATGTAGCAGTAATTATGATTCAATTCCGCAAATATTTGTCGATTCGACCAAAAACGATTCGTATTGTGTGTCTGTGACAGCTTGTTCATGTGTTATTTGAGAAATAATACCAACGTTTTCTTTAAAAAAGTTATTTATTTTTGTTCAAAAATTTGAAGATATTTGGTACCGCGGATTTAACCTTGAAACGGAAGTATGTTTTACGAAATCATGAATGACCACATTCGATTGAAAAATGAATCAATCAAAACTATGTTTTTAGCCTTTCACACACAAACACACACCACTGTGTGTAGTAAAAGTATTGCGATCGGTCCAAAAAATTCAAAACGCCTAGAATGATTTTTCTATGCGTTTTGAACGTAAAAAAAGCGATTGTTACCATTCCCGGAGCAATTTGTTGTCCGTGTGTGGTACGTTGTCCGTTGTATGTTGTCCGCAAAAATTTGTTAACACGATAACTCAAAAAATTGAAAGTCTTCGTGCCATCTTATTTTACATGGGTGAACTCAATTTAGATCCATTATAATACGGACAAAATTTGTATTGACACAAATAATAAAAACAAATGAGTCATTGAAACGATTGAAATATCACATCAATACTATTGCCCAATAGATGGCGCTGGAGAATAGATATGATTAAAATGTCTCAAATACACGGTAGCACGGTCCCCTTTTTTAAAACAAATAACACTATTCTCATACAAAATTTTCAAATTGACTCTCTCTTTCGATAATCTGAGAAAAGGGTTTTTTTGGATTTAATCTATATTTTCACGAGTTTTTGTTGCGTTTTTTTAATACTAAAATAATTTTCAAAGTGAAAATCAACAATGGCTAATAGTTCCCATCTCGCTATTAGTATGTTCGAACCAAATACCAATACATTCGCAAACATGGCACGGCTTATTCCTAGCATTAATTAATCCTAAATTTCATTGTTATGACTTGAAATTTGGTGTGAAATATTCTCAAAGTTACATGATGAAACGTTAAGAAATAAACATTACATGTGAACCCGTAGACTGTCGGGAAATGTGCGGAAAAGATAGTTTTACGCATGTAATACCATCTAATACTATTGGAATTAATGCAAAAAAATCTTTTTCCACCACTGAAGCATTATGACTTCGGATCTTGGCATATCGTATGTATAGCTTCATTCAATAGCACAAAGCTGTAAATCGCTGATAAAATAACTTTATATTGATCTGTGTGGCATTGTTCGATGGCAAGAAGCAATTAATTCTTTCGTGCACACAAATGATAATAGTAAAGTCGAGCCTTGTTTATATACAAATTCAAGAATCAGAAGAGAAAAAAAAAATGACATCGAAAATCTATGGTTCAAATAAACACAGGCCAAATTATGCAAATCTATTTTCCACTCATTTCCATGTTGGCTTTTTCATGCACCAATATTGGCGCTAGTATAAATATTTACATAACACAACACTGTCGATTTTCAGTCCACTTCGCATTATCTCTCATTCCAAATAAATATAGCACACTAACAAACAAATAACGTTAGCGCTTATTTATTTTATCTTTTCGAATGTGGATCGTGACGCCCTTTTGTTAATAAAATCCCATGGCTTACAGATGATACGGTTGCCATCTGAATAGTTCGATTTCTTCTACTTTTTTTCTCTATACCAAAAACTTGAAATGACTTCTGGGCCATTATCAAAATTAGGAACACGCTTCAATTTATAAGTATGCGCAACTCAAGTTTCTTGGTGGTCGAAAGTGTGGCATTCCACCATGATTCGCTAAATTTCAATTTTATTTTGATCTTTCGAAGTAAACGAGATTTCGTGATATCGAAGGAAACGAGAATTACAAAAAAGTCAAATCTCAAAGCCGATTGAATTCAGCATCATTTTATTTGCATCCTTTGCTTTAAGCGATGCCCAATCAACAACTGTAGAAGAAGTGAGGCAACAAAGCCGCAATCAGACAAGAATTGAATATTCAAATTGTTTGTTTTTTTTTTCTCTTTTAAAGCAGAAACCCTTTTTCAACAACTTTCTTGAAAACCAACAAGTAAATTTTATTCAAAAGATACGCGTCACGAGCGAATCCACATTTCCACACTACCTAGTGTTTGTGTGTGTATTTTAGGTAGATTTATGCAAACATCATGCGAATAAATAGAAAGATGAGCGAATCGTTAAAATTCAGCACATTTTTATCATTCGCAAACACCAGAGCATCTCTTCAAAGCAAAGTTTATCGAACTTTCAATTAATATTTACGCACTCTTACTTGAATTTATTTTTCTTGGGGTCAATAAAAAAAAATTCACTTGTTTTTATTCGCAATTAATTTGTCGATAAATATAAAATATTTTAATGCTTTGAAATCAATTTTACGAAAGATCGAGGTTAACGTAATTTCAAAGCAATATTGCGCACACGAAGACAACACGAAATACACCACCGCACCAGACGGTTGTAAGACTTGGTCTGCTCGCTGCTCAACTCCATCACCAGCACCAAACGTACATTATACACCAGACAGCGTAGTCGTACGTTAAACAAATAACAATAACATCCAAAAGCCGTTCGGCAAGTAAACAAATTCTACTACACACATTCAACATAGTTATACGTTGAAAAGAAATAAACGTGATGCGGCAATGCTCTCGCTTATTAACTGAATACATGCATTTGGTTTGGTTAAATTTTTAGCTGAAACCGCAAAACATGCGGTGACATTGGCTCAGTATCGAATTGTTAGAATATAAATGGTTTTGAATGAATTACATCGGTTTTTCACAATTCAAGCAATTCTTTCTCTTAAGAATCAAAAAAAAATATTTTCAAATCGTTCTTTTCTGATTATTAGTAGTTATTTTTCATTTTTAATATGTAATTCTTTTTATCAAAAACATGTACTAGAGTTTGACAGACAAAGCTTTCAACAGTAGCGGCGGCTCAGTGTAAGACTTTTCTCAGACTTGCACATGTTTGTTAGTCTGGAATACACGTTGATCGTATAAACATCGTTTTGGTTAGAATAAATTCCAACAACTTCGTATAAAGTAATTTGATTGAACTTTTAATAAATTTGAATTAGTCCAAATGTCGCTCCTCCGTATCAGGTAAATGGTATTACATTTTAGGTGATTTACTCAAGAAAAAAACATCGAAGAGCTTGCTTATATTTGTTTTTGTACGCTCCAACAGAAAACCAACAACACACAAAGGAAAGAAGATTCTTTTGAGTCGTGAGCCACAGATCATAGAAGATGCGAAGAACACGCTTATGCTTGAGGGTCGAAAATGTTCTGGCAACGTGAAACTAGCTTTGAAAGACATGTACCAGCTAAAAAAGCCACTTTGTAAAAAATTATCGCGAAGTAATGATATAACGCCGTTCGAAGACACCAGTTCATTGCAGTTTTTGGTGGAAAAAAACGATTGTTCTTTGTTCATGCTTGGATCATCTTCGAAAAAACGCCCCGATAACTTAGTTATCGGCCGACTATTCGATCAAGAGTTGTTAGATATGGTTGAGCTGGGCATCAAAGAATACAAAGCCATGAGCGAATTTCAGAATGAGAAAATTGGTACATGCGTTAAACCATGTTTAGTATTCAACGGACCAAAATGGATCCAAACTGAAGAAATGCGTCGACTCAAATCGCTGTTGATCGATACATTCCAACGGGAAACCGTGAATGCGATTCGCTTGCAAGGTGTTGAGCATGTTTTGAGCTTTACATTAGCTGAAGACAATCAAATTTTGATGCGTTCATATAAAATCGCATTGCGAAAATCCGGTTTAAAAACACCACGCATTGAAGTGAATGAAATTGGGCCATCCATCGATTTCTCTGTAAGACGCACAAAAATCGCATCGGACGATCTTTATAAGCTAGCTCGGAAGCAGCCAAGACAATTGAAAGTGGTGCAAAAGAAAAATATCTCTCGGGACACACTTGGAAACACGCACGGACGTGTTCACGTGGGCAAACAGAATATTGGAAAAGTTCAAACAAGAAAAGTACGAGCTCTACGGAAAACGCCAGCCGAAAAGAAGGTGAAGCGTCAGGAGAAACGAGCAGCAGAAAAACTGGCCAAACAGTAAATCGAACGTATTTTGTTCAACTCTATTCTACTGCTTTCAATAAAAAACATGTATTTTTCTTACGAAACATTTTATTTCCATTTCATTTCATTTGTTGATAAGTGGGAGCTAGCACACCAATACCCACACTCAAAGATGTGTGAATTTACAAAATGAACTGAAGCCGTTTTGTAATTTTATGTACTTATTTTGATTTTACAGATTTAATTGAATTTAAAATTTTGCTTCGAAAACATGAATTTATGGCTGAATTTGATTCAATTGAATTTACTGTGAACATTATTTAGACAAAGTCATCTTATGAGATTAATGTTTTTCCCAAATTCAGAAAAAAAATGGTGCACTTAAAGTAACTAGTACAGGCCTTCGGCGTTTGAAGACCGAGGTTTTTTCAATTTTTCCAAGTTTTTGATGACAATGTCATGTAGTGACGAATATCGATTGCGCACTTCACACATCACCAGCCACAGACTGAGAAACTGTTTTTCGTCAAGTTCCTGCAATCACATCAAACACAATAAAGACATTAAAACGACAATCATTGTCTAGTCATGATCAATTTTACCTGTACAGCTCTCCGATAATCGGAAATATGTGGATATTTAGCCACTTTCGACACAATTTTCGCTCTTGAAATGAAATATCTCGAGATTTGGTCGAAGAATGCGGCTGCCTCACTTTCAACACTTTGTATTTCGCCCAATGTCTCCTCCTGTACAGCTACACCGAAATTGTTCCCATCCTCGATCTTTGGAACTGAAGAAAGGTATTATTCGATTAAGAACGGCAATTGCATGGGAAAGTAGACAAGATATTCAGAGACAAGTTTATATAGGGACTTACTCATAAAAGAAATCCACATTTTCAACAAATTCGAATCTTCGACGAGTTCGCGGATGAATGGTTTCACGACTTTGATCAAATCACAAATGGGTACATTACATGTGACAGTTCCAGTTAGTATAGCCTATCATTTAAATGAGAACGGTATTGTAACATTTTAGTCAAGGAAATGTCAATTTTTTTTACGAATCAGGGTTATATACGGACCAACACTTTTGTACCCGCGGGACCAGTTGGTGATTCTGTGTCGGTTTCAGTGTTGTCGTCGAGTCGTCTACGCTTCGATGGTATGGCTTCGAAGTCATTTACATGATTTTCTGTGATTGGATCTGGTATAGGAATGTTGAGCTCCTACAATTGAACACATTTATTTACAGAAACTGTTTAGAAGCAGCAACAAATGCCTATTCACCTGATGAACATCGTGCAAATTACGGTTAGCAAACATTTGTGTTTCCAACAGTTCATTCAGTCGAACGATTTTTTCTGGGAATCCAATCGTTATCAGATTTTCGGCCTTTTTTATCAATCCATCCTTGTATTCTTGAACCTAAATTAATTCAATAATACCAAATAAATTCTGTTTCAGTATCAGATCTTTTGTTGATTTTAGTAAAATACATCGAAATTTCCTTGCACATAACCTCAATCTGTAGTATAAGTTCATGTTCAAACATGCAAACTTTATACCAACAACAACTAGCACATTCACAATGATTCATGAATAATGTGTAACTAACAAGTGAGGAAAACGTGGATATCAACTAAAATAAAGATTTAACACAATTCAGTCGCTTAATTTACATTCACGCTCAAGTGAATTATCCTCGTGCAAAACATTTCTAGTTCATTTCTACATAATCGAATCATCTGTGCAAATGCTCACCTTCTTTACTGTTTCGGACATGTTGTTTGGTGGATGAGAGTCAAAACTATAACAAAACTCGCGAACAAAGGAGAAATGAACAAAATTGGCAAAAATAATTTACTCTTTTATTGTGGAAATGTACAAAAATCGAGTGCAGATGGGAACGAAATAGACGCAGTCTTTTTATGACTGTGTTCGTCTGTTGCTGATACATCAAGTCTTATTTGAATTCGAACTGTCAAAAGCAAAATGACAGCTCTATGATTTTCGGAAAGCAATTGCGCTATTTCAAATAAAATTATTATTGGTGGATTAAGATTAAGTTTTTTTTTCACAGTCACACACATCGCATGATAAGATTTGTGTGTGTGCTTAAGGAACATAAGTCATTCCAACAGTCTTCTAGATCGTTGCAAAGAAAAATCTAAGATTTTAAATATTTTTGCCCCAAATTAAAACTTGAATTAGATTCAATATTTCATTTATCACATAAATCATTCGTTATAAATGAATAACAGCTTCATGTACTTGTACTTGAACATATTATTGAACAAAGTTCAATGAGCATACCAAACCACTTTTCGATATTGATGACGGTCTCGACTGTAAAGTACTGTGTAAACAGCATTCGCTTTAAATGAACAGATCAACGAGTGTTGGACGCAGTTTTTGTCTTACTGTTGAGTAGACTACGTTTAAATCATGAATCTCTTGCGTCAGATAGTGTTGATATTATTTGTCGGCTGTGTTTTTTGCGTAAGTTATCAGTAGAATTGTATTTAAAAATTAAATTACTCCCATATTAATCAGAATTTTATGCGAATTATGTGCATAAATGTTTTATAGTTTTTCACTTTTTCTGTTTATTGTTTAAGTCCGAAATAAAAATAGAACGTTTGCCATCGCCAAAATCAGTTTGCGGTGAAGGTCCACATTGGGATACGGAGACTCAGAGTTTATATTACATTGATATTGAAGGCACGCAATCAACTATTCAACGCTATGATTTTAGGGAAAATAAAACATACGCAGCCTCGGTCGATAATGAGCCGTTGATGACATTCGTTTTGCCTATTGAAGGCACCTACGATCAATTTTTGGTTGGCACAAAGAACAGTGGCAAGATTATTCGATGGGATGGAAAGGCGTCGAAGGGTGAACTTCTTCGAACTGTGTTCCAAGTTGAGACCGACACAAAATTCGAAACGAATCGGTTCAATGATGCAAAAGCCGATCCAGTTGGTCGACTTTATGGTGGCACACAGCGTTACGCAGGATGTAATGGCCCTTTCAACCTAGCAAATGCATCGTTCTATCGGTATGATCGTGAACATGGTGTAAAACAGATCAAAAAAGATGTTTTCATTTCAAATGGATTAACTTGGATTAGTAAAACCAACAAGTTTTATTATATCGACTCCTGTTCGTATGATGTCAAAGAATTTGATTACAACATTGAGACCGGCGAATTATGTAAGCTACAATCAAACCGGTTTGATAACATCGAAATATATTAATGCATTTCTATCCGAGCAGCGAACGAGCGCATCGCTTTTTCGATTAAAGAAAATGGAAAAGCACCCGATTATGTACTCGATGGCATGACGAACGATGTCGAAGGAAATCTTTTTATAGCCACCTATAAAGGCTATAGGGTCATGAAAGTTAATCCAATGTAAGAGAATTCCTTTATTGGTTTGTTGACCTTTGTGAAAATAAAATAACTCAACAGCCAGTCGAATAGTTGAGTTTTATATGGAAAGTGGATGAAAATGCAAACACATGCGTAACTTTTGGTTGTCAAACAAAAATAAGCCAACTGATCAGTCACAGTTAGCCTTGGCCAACGCATACAAAATATGTGACAATAGACTGACATTCCAATCACTCAGTCACTTTATTTTTACAATGAAATACAGTTATCGATTAAAAAAATTATGAATTTTCAACTTTAATTGCAGAGCCGGTAAAATCCTAGCAGAATTTAAATTTCCAAAAGTTAGTCTAATTACATCAGTTGCTTTTGGTGGGCCAAATCTTGACATACTTTTCGTAACGACTGCCTCACGTGGCGAAAATCAACCTGCAGACGCTGGACACTTGTACAAAATCACGGGTCTTGGTTCCATTGGCTATTCGGCCATGAAAGTCAGAGTTTAATGACATCAAAAACTATATTCTATTTGTAATTCAACTTTTTCTTATTTGTTATTGATGCATCATTTAAATAAAAATGCTGAAATGTAGCATTACTGGGTGGAAAAGACTTCGAAATTACTTTTATGATATTTTACTTATACAATATCTCATAGATTTCTGGAGCATCATAAAAATTAATTTGTGAGAAAAAGTTCAACTTTCCGAAAAGCATTCATTCAATGTCAATGAATTCGGATTTTTAATTTGAACATGAATAGAATGTAGTAATGCTTTGTCTTAAGTATGACTTTGTTGATGAATTTGAGAAATGAATAAACATAATGAATTAAAAAATGTTTTTTTATTGCGTTGGTGTTTGGGTGGAGAAAGAAGAGGTACTCGAAAATCACTTTAATAACCATCCATTGCTCATGGTGAGATGGTTGATGTCTCGTCTCTATGGCTTATTGATCTTGCTCAGATCATTTGGATTGTGTATGAGCTGCGCGTCATTCGTGATTTGTTCACGATCACATCGGCACGGGTGAATGCAAGGTTTATAAGTAGTGTATTATTGTCTGTTTCGCTGTCAGTTTGCATGCGGCTTGCGTGATGACAAATACAATGGAGATAATTCCTAGGCTGATAATATCAGCACATTATGCTTGAAAACTTAAGATGGTAATAAATTTATTGAAATATCAAAACATAAAAATAAAAATAAGTTTGAATAATTGTATTTAACGAATATTCCAATATCGAATCTATTTGAAAGCACTGAACGTTTAGATGAGATTGTTGAGCAGTTGACCGCTGGAGGTCGCTGTTCGACTGAAGTATAGAAAACGTGTGCCATAATTACACAAAGAAACGCAAAACAAAGCGATGACGTTATACTCATCTCGTTCTATTGAGCTTATAAAATTCATTCGCAGTCGACTGTAGTACTTTTTGGTCGGCCATTTTTGAAATTGTACACGTCTTGGAAATTTTCACTGTTCGCTCTCTTTAGTTGTACAGTGTTTTCAAAAGGCGTTAAAAGTGTGTCGCATTGGAAATATTCCGAACAACGTAAAAGTTGTGATTTTTGAGTGCCGAAAAAATTGCCAAAAAAATCTGTCTTTTTTTGTAAATGCATAAATCAGCTCAATTGAGAGGTATGAAATTGGAAAAGAAAATAGGGAAAAAATAATATTTTAAATTTTTATTTGGTGCACGGATGAAAACAATTCTGAAGTGAAGTAAAAAGCACACATAGCATATAGTAAAGTATTGTGGTGAGTGCCATGTTCTAAAATGGTGTGCGTTGTTCCCCGCTCGCCATTCGAAAACTCGAATACGGCGCGATTGATGTGTGTATACATTATGGAAGAGATTTATACATGCGGACCGCATCGAAAGGCATTATGAACAAACAGCGATTGTCTAAAACTCCTTATTTTAAAGTGTCGACATTAATGATATACATATCTTAAACTGGAAATGTGGGAATCTCACATAATTGTCTACTCATTTGAATCCGTTTATGAAATGCGCTTAACTGATACGTTCACCAATTTTTGTTAAATTCAATGCTTATTGAGTGAATAGAAAAGATAACATGGTCTCAATGATGAACGTTGGTTAAACCATACTTATGAATTCTTGGGACATTTGGATTTTTATTATATGTTGTAGTTTATTATGCATGTATAAAATGATATTATTGCATACAGAACATTTTTGACTTAGTATTTTTTGTTCTTGGTTTTCGTTTCTTTTTTCCATTCTTTTTTTGTTCTTGTTTTTTGTGTTCTTTTCTTCTGTGTGTTTTAATTTATCGATAATTATTGTGGTGTTAAATATCATCATCAACTGAATTCGTTGATTAGATTCAACGCAACAATGGCTGGAAAGAAAAAAAAATTATTCACTCCAAGAATCTTTAATGTCAGTCTCTGCAACACCTGCCCAACAAAGTTCCGAACAATCAATGAGATGGGGTTCGACACCTTCATCATCTTCAGCGATCACCCTTACACGAGCATTAACCAATGCATCGACAGTGAAATCGAAACATCGCTCAAGCACAAAACAGCACCGCTTAGCATCTGTTCATGTGAAATTAGCTGAAGAAAATGCTCCGACTCTACAAACCGATTCAGATAGCTCATGTTATGATAGTCTCAATGAGATCGAAACAGGTTCGTACATGTTCCAATTATCATACGTTTTTATCAGTATTCCATTGTTCATCACTTCAATTAAAAATTAATGGAAAAACACCTACAAAGCAAGAAATCAGTGGATTTCGCTTCAATATTCTTATATATACGGATTTCTTGTGCTACTCTTAGCTTAAGTTGATTATCGTATGCAGATCGTGTTTTGTTTGTTTGCAACCTCTGCATTCGGTTTGTTGAGTCAATAATAAATCGCTCAGTCAGCGAACGTTCGTTTAATTTGACATTCATGAATATTTCACCGAATCCAAAGAAACATGTTTGAACGTGCAAATCGATAATGATATTTTCACGGCACTATTATTAGATGTGCGGGAGAGAGCATGATGAGTAAATCCGTAGCTGTTTGTGAAGATGTTTGAATATTTGTTTCGTTAACCGTTTCATTTGATTTTTTTCATTTGTCTCTTCCAAAAGACTTTTGTCGGGACGAAAGCGACTGCAGTGACGGTTACGTAACCGATGGATTTGCAACGATGGACGTTTTTGAGTATGAGGTTGCTGACTCCAGCGACAGCGAAGATTTGTATTCTCTTGGCTCATCGAGTGGCACTGATGTATGTCGATGCATGACATTCTTTAACCCTTCAACACACATTTTATTCATGCAATATAAATTATATAGGATATGGTCGAAGTAGTGGCACAAGCACTTTTTGCGTCAAGTAGTAGCGATTCCGATGACTTTGAAATATTGGCCCAAGATGCGGATACAGAGGAGTCAGATGCACCAACCGATCCAGAACTTGGACGAGCCGACTACTGGACGTGCATCAAGTGCAAAAATCAGAAAAACAATCCGATGTATCGATACTGTGAAAAATGCTATCAGGTAAACAACAACAACATTTCAACAACACACCGAATCATTTTCCTATATCATGAATGCAAAAGAAAAAAAAATGAAACTAATCACATTTCAATTCGAAAATAATAAATAAATGAACAACATTTTGGTTGGTAGAATGTGTACCAACACGTTTTTATCATTATTCCGATTAACTCCCTAACAAACAACCAAATCCATTTATCAACAAAATATGCATAAAAAAATATTCTCCCTATTTGAATCAGCAGCAATTTCAGTGTGACTGTCCAAAAAGTGAAGTGTAACTGTTTGTTCAAGCAATGTGTCATTGATATTTTGTGTTTTTGTCAATCCATAACATGATCGTACATGCAAAGCTAATGATTCGCGTTTTGAATTCAACCAAGTGACCAAGCGGCATCATTGCGCGCAAATTGTTTTGTGAATCAGCCCACAGAGGCCAAAATATACATTGAAATTTTCCAGAAGAGGAACATGAAAAAATGCATTCAGGGTCGTCAATATCACATACCAAATGCCCAAAAATGCAGGAAACGTAGATACTGAAAACATGAACGAGCATGTTTGTCTAAGTAGACAAAGCCTATTTTGGTGTAACGAATGAACGCCAACTACAAAATACATCACCACTCACACACTGAGAACGCAACAGAGCACCGACAGTATGTGTGAGCTCGTTTCAAATACGTGCATATACGAATGCGTGACGTCACTGAGCGAATGTCGACATAGAGCTGTTTGTCGTTTCTTTCATTCCAATTCTCTACCGTTTACAGTTCTGCTGAGTGACCAACGCTCGTCGCCAATTGTTTTCGTTCTGCTTTTTCTTCTTCTCTTCTCTTCTGTATACTCGATTCGTATAACTTCTATATGCTATACACGATTTGGTAATATTCCTTCGATTGCAAGAAGCAAGCGTTTTGATGGGAAAAGTTGTACATTGATTGGAAACTTTTCAAGAAACTTTTTGAAAGTAATTTCCTAAAAGCTGGTGAAAGTTGAATTGAATGAAGTGAAGATAGTCATTTCAATGTATTATATCCTTCAGGAACAAACTTAATGCCAATTCAAACTGCAGAATTTTCGGAATGTCAATGTGTTTGCAGCAATAACACGAATTTCACGTATAATTCCATGAAATAATCCTCTGTTTTTCACATCTGAATAAATGAATTTTGGATTTGTAATTTGAAGATTTTAGATTTCTTCGTCGTTGACTATTCATTCAAACAACATGAAAAATAAAAGTTTATTGATAAATGAAATGACACTCATGACGCATTAATCATCATGAAACTTATCATTATTTTGAACGCAAAAAAATATTATTTTAAATTTAAAGATACCAGAATTTCAACAAACGTCGACGAGAATTAAAAAACAACAATAAAAATCTATTTCAATTCATTCTAGATTCGGAAAAACCATTTCCCACCACGACCAAAACATCGGCGGAAGCGTTCTTCAGTCGTAAGACGTGGCGATAACAAATTTTTAGGTCTCAGCTCACCATCAACATCATCCACAATATCGGCACATGACGAAAAACACGAAGAGGATGACCGGATCAGTCGTAATAGTAGCAGCGATGAAATTGGTAATCAATTCATAAAAAAGTCAAAGCAAACGCGCAAACAACGGCGACGAACGACGTCGCACAAGTCAAACCATAGTGCCGGTGAAAGCAGTTGCTGTTCAAGTCAAGAGCTATCGCCTGACGAACAACAATCAACGTTACCATCATCGTATTTGGTGGCTGCATGCGTGAGCAGTCAGGAAACCTATTGTTCGGAACTCGAACATATTGTCAATGTTAATAATAAAAAATCTAATTCAAATCTATTCGAACACAATTATCCTAGCAGCCAGGATAGCGGTTACCCAACTTCGCAGCCAATTTCACAGGCATCTCTGCACGAGAATGTTTTTGAAAATGCTCGTTCGTTGGACAAACTTGATAGTTTAGCATCGACGGTATCGGGCTACTCGGTTGGGTCATCGCAGTCCACAACTGAATGCGATGTCACTGTGACAGAAGTGAAGTTGAGTGACAGATATGACAAAGCGGCGGAGAGCGTATCAACAGCAACAACGAAATCGGGAAAAGCTTCGGATACGGCCACAGACACAAGGAAAGCAAAAAAGCGGAAAATTGACTTTACTGATGAGATCAGTGACAGCGAGATCGATGACGAAGAGCTGATGTCAAAAAAGTTTCGAGCTATGGAAGAAACCGATCCATCGAATGGTATGTGCATGATTTGTTTATCGGAACCAAAAAATGGTGCTTTTGTTCACAATCGTTTTCTACACGTATGTTGTTGCTATCGATGTACAGTTAAGGTGTGGAACAAAAGAAAACGATGCCCTATCTGTAATTCACAGGTTAAAACGGTTCTAAAAATGTTTGTGCATTAAATTGATGCACAAATCAATTAGATGTTTTCCTGAAACATGTTCTGAGCACACAGAGCCATATGAAATATGAATTTCTTTTCAATACAACGAATATAGAGTCCAATAACCATATTTTGTATTCTTCAACGGCATTTAATGTCCATACCTTATGATAAATGAATTGCTTGAAACAAAAACCAGAACAAAAACCCATTCGAGTATTAATGAATTGAAGTAGTTATTTCGAAATTGACATCAAATTCCATTTGTTCCATATTCAATCATCATCATTTCATGGAGCATTTAGGGCTTCGTTAATCAAATTTATCAAATTTTTATAAATTAATTTTAAACATGTATAAATTATCAGTCAACTAGCAAGTAAATTTAAAGTTAGGCAAACTGGAATCTGTAAATTTGTTTAGTGTTTAAATTGAAATATGTGCACTATAAAATTACGACAATTTGATATTGATCAAATTTATCATTTGAAATGGAGCGTTCATTTCCCGAACGAGAAATTTCGATGAGGAAAGAAAAAAATATGTTTTCTCAATGAAGATTTGCAAAAAGAAGAACGAAAGAACAACGCTATTTATAATGCAATTCTAACCGATGGATGCAAGTAGTAGTTGGTTCAACAAAGTGAAGAACATAATTTACATCTAACCCTCTTTTACCAAAAAATTTCAATTTGACACGATAACAATAACAATTTTAATTTCAATGAACTATCAAAGGAATTCTAGAAAAACCAAACGAAAAATTTATTTCACATTTACAAAATAAAACAAATCTGAAAATCCTGATCTGAATCTCCCTAAAGTAACAATATATTTCCTGTCCCACTGACACTTTGTTATCACCTCCCCATTTGACCTTGAATAATTTTCATAGAAATGTGTCGAATATGGTTTCATTTTTGCTAAAGTTTCATTAAACAAAAAATTTACAACATTCGTTTCTGAATGTTCCTTGTCTTAAGAAAATGTGAAGAACTAAAAAAAGGCAAACAAACAATTAAAACTATGCTGTAGAACTTTTGTGATTCTTTGAGCCTAATATTAATTGAGATGTGTAATTTCAACTACATCTGTGAAACTAATGAGACACAAAAACGCTCCTATTGACAATGTAAACCCTGTTAAATTGGTGAATACGTTATAATGTAATCTCTGATATGTCGTTTGCTAAAATGAACATCTCTATATGTGCAGAACTGTAATTGAGAGGAGAAATTATCCAATCAACGACAACCTGGGGTAAGGGACATCTTTTAAGGTGATCTTTTCTTTACTTATTTTTTTTTTTTTTCATTTAAATAAAATCCACCAAATTCCGTGATATTCAAAACATTTTATGCAATTAAATCAAATGCGAAAAAAATCTAACAAAAATCCGATTGTAAAACCCTTCACAATGTAAGATTTCAATGAATTTACAAGATACAATATTTTTGTTTATACTCATACGCAAATAATTTATAATTTAAACCTAAATTTGATTATTGTTAAACATAGACTTACGATTTTTTTTAACCAATCATTTGTGAAGCATTATAACGTCTTTTCGAAAAGATGGAGACATCGAAAAAAATGAGAAAATAATTGAGATGGATGTCCAAAAAGAGCCACAAAAAAAGATGACCACCTGGAAGAAACTGAAAAAAGATGACAACCCAAAAAAAATCCAATAAAAAATGGCCATTAAAAAGATGATCAACAGAAAAAATATGTCCAATGATATCGAAAAAAAGAACTTATTTGATCCACATTTTTATCACCGAAATAAAATTTTAACCACTTTCTTTTCTTTTCAGCATTCACAAAAAATTTGTTTTATTATTTCGTAATGACGAATAGTGCATTCTATCGATTCGAATATTTCCCCAAAATTCTTGAATTTTTGCATTGAGGCGATCAAGCTTATCATTCACATTGCAAACATGGTGTCTTATTTCTGATTATTATTCAAAGTTTCTGTGACACATTTCCTAGTCAATATTCTATATGCCACTGTTTTATTGTTTATTTTGTTCAATGCTAAGTAATTAGTCAACAAAATAATCATTAGAAATTACTAAAAATTGTTGAACTGTGGAGAATGAAATTTTACTATCAACGGTTCGATAGTGCTACAATCATGTCAACCAGAGATTGGACTCTTTCAAGTTTTTGATGTGGTCCGAATGCTTTCCGTTCCTGTGATAAAAATAGATAGGTGTTTTGATTCTGATTAAATTTGAAGTCTTCATCAGGTGTTTGAGGCCAATTTCTGTTAAGATGGTGTTTAATAAAATGTTCGACATGACAGGGTATTCAATTTAGATGGGCCCAAATCCAATGCTTGAAACTTTCAAGCCAAAAAGTTTAAGCGCCTGAAATACGATTAAAAATGCTGAGCATTTTGTCAATTTCTAGTCAATATGCAATCTTATCTATCTGCTAAGAAAAATAATGATGTCGAAGATTAATAATTTGTGTTCTTTTTATGAAGCAAAATTTAACAAATTTGACATTAATTTATACATTTTAGTAAAATAAATGTGTTTACGGTAAAAATTATAAATTTTTAAAGTTTTCAGATACAATTTACCGCAATCATAACCGTAATCATTCCACCAGATTTTGTGCGTGCGTCGATGTTTTCAAAATTAGATCAAAATATAATTGAATGGGTGAGAATGAAAACCGACCTCTAACTATTGTGAGAATTAAAATGAGACTAGAAAAAAAATTAGAATCAAAATTATTCCAGAAAAAAATTGAAAATAAAAATAAGACCCAGAACTTTTTTAACGATTGTCTCATTTTTATCTTCAAATTTTCCGTGCTCATTTTTGGTCTCAAAATTTTCTGGTCTCAGTTCTACATTCATATTTCAAAAGTTTCTCGATCTCATTTTTATCCTCATTTTCACCTATTCAATTATGAAAAGCCTGTTGGAAGTGAAGCATTATGAGTGTCTTAATCATAATGATAATTACGTTAATCTCTGATTAAAATTCGATGTTAATCACAAAGAATTTGAAAAACAAGTGATTGAAAGGATTAAAATCATCATCATAATCGCCATGCCTTAGTACCCAATGATTGAGATCGAATCTCAATCAATAAGTAGAATCTTACTCCTTAATTTTAAATGTTGTAAATACTAACTGGAACTCTAATCAATGATCAAGAATCAATCATAGTCATGATTGGATCCTACTTACCTTAATGACGTTTGGGATTCGATAGTTATCTTGAATCAAATTAAATTTTCATATATTTTTCGCAAAATGTACAATGGAATTCCTAAATTTCGAAATCTAATCGTGATTAAGATTGGATCTTACTCATGATTTTATGATCTATTCTTAATCAAGTTTATCATCCAATACTTCTCATTATTAAGATATGGCGATTATGATGGAGATTGAAATCCTTTTGAGAATCTGATCACTATTGAGATTAAGATTCGATGTTAATTACGAGGAATTTCTGAAAGTTGAATATACTTCTAGGCTGAAGTTGAAAGTTGAATATACTTCAATTAACATTTGTTTCAAAATATTAAATTTTGTTATCAAAATCACGAACGAAATAAGAATGATATTTGACAGGTTTCAGAAAAATCATATGAAATGCGCTAATCAAAAAGTACTCTCTATGCATTAGTAAGTATGATGTGCGGATAAGTACGTATTTTCGCAGAGAATTCTCTTTATGCGAATCATGAATTTAAAAATACCTTCATGGATTTGCACCTTTTACACAACAAATTGCTATTTCATCCAAAATAATGAACTCTTCCTCGGAAATCAAACTGAAACATGATTCTTGAAGACTACTATTGATTTTTTAAAAATCATTGGAATGATTTAAGCTGTGTCATTCGAACGACGGATAATAATAAATTGGATCCTACTGTAAGTCAAGTGTAAGGTTCTACCACTGCATTTTCATGTTCTTATCTGTGACACAAACCGAACCTTCTTCCAGCAAACAGCTAAAAGTAGTTGAAATGCTATTGAAAAATAGCTACGCTATTGAATGCTATCTATGCATTGAATAAAGCGGTAGCCGACACTCAAACCTTACCTCACTTTAATGTCGTACGTAAAAAGTCTCTTGACTCTATTCCACTTTTTGAGTCATTCTACGTAATGAAATTCAAGCGATGTCTTCGTGTTTGTGTTGTAGTTCCAAATTTATTCGTAAATAAATACATGATTGATTCAGAAAAGAGAACGACAAATTCAATTCGTGAGTCATACCGCTTACACATACAATGCAATTCGATACGCTACGATACGATACGCTCATGCAAAATCTCGCGTATGCGGCCAATACACATGAAACCAATACACATGAAACCAGCGTATTGGCATTGGCAGTGACGGCTAATGACACCGACAAAAAACATCCACGACAACTATGAATCGGCTGAATTTAAACACTATACACATCGTACGCTTGGTTTATTGTTTGCTGGAATAGTCGGAGACGAGCTAAATTCGAACCTTTGTTTCAAACTCAGTTGAATTCGATTCTTCGATCTGTTAAGACGCATTTACCCGCAACCAAGACTTCAAAAAATTTGAATTTATTCAGATTTTTCAAAAAATTATCCGAGTGCTGTGAAGCTATTGATTTTATTAGCAAGATTTTGATCGAGAGATTTCTTTGAACAAGTGGTAAGTTAATTTTAATTTTAATTACAAAATGCGACACAAATTGAATTTCATCATATGATAGAAGCGAGCGTCCGATGTGTCATACGCATCATAAAAAGTCTGGCAAATACTTAGTGTTTTTCAACTGTTAATTGATTCTTGATTCCGATTTATTTATCGTTTATTCACAACCGGTATTGGAGAGGTATTCAATAGGTTTGACAAATTTATAAATTCCATCCAATTACATTAATATCAAGAGCAACAGAATAAAATTTCCATTGAATTCATGCGACTGACGCGTAAGTGCGAGTGGTCCTATCAATTCCGATAACGTTGCAATAAATGTAAAATTTTAGCCGAAAAAATTTGCACATTTTGAAATGCAATGCGCAAAAATGGCAAACTTCACATCAGAGCAATGGCTTGTGTATATATTTCGCACAATGAAATCCGGTTTTTTGTGTATGGGCGGTGACGCTGATCGCTATAATTCGTTTATGTACTATTCTTGTATGAATTCGCTTGTGTCTTCAGTCGCTCTGGTTATATTGTTGGTGCAGCACTTTCTGTGCTGAAGTGAAAACTAAAACAATAATTCAATTGGATCTCGCGTTGAAACCATTCGAATCGGAACTTTTATTATGTCCACTCATTCGTCATTACTAATTTGTGTTCAATGTGCACGTTTGACTGTATGCAATATCCATTTACATACTCATTTTTTTGTTTCGGCTGCTCAACAAAATTTATGCATCAACCCGTCGGATAGTAACCCCTTTTTTCTCAATATGACAGATTGAACATATTCGCATTGCATGCCAAATGTACATGACAAAACCCTATGTAAATATATTGAGATTACATACATGGTCAACCGGTAGAATAGATACGTTCTTCTGTATTTAGATGCTTGGCAATTTTGCGCCGTATTTGTCTGCCATAAGAATGATGACAATTTTATCGACATCATCTTGAGAACTAATTGATTGCATATAAAATTGCTCACTTTCATAATGAATGCCGTTGCCGACTGATGAGCAACGGCTATTCAAAAAATGCTACTACTTTCTTCGCATGGAATACACGAAAAAAAACGCATAAAATATGAGCGACATATGATGGATCATCAAAACATCTGCGCTTAACAACGAACTTTATTTAATATCAACCAATTTGAGGTGACTGTTTCATTCGTGCGAACGTCATTTAAAATGCCCCACTAGAAAAAATGTCTATTGTTCATGACGAATGAGTCACTCACGAATTATGTACACAGTAGAATTTGAACGGATTTTCATAGAGCTAAGACTATCTCAAATTTCTTTTTAATTTGTTCTCATTTTCTACGCTGTTCGTCCAACGATATTTATTCATTTGCTTTTGTGTTCGTTTTCCATACTTATTTCTTTTCAAAAAACACAAAATACGATAAAGTCGCCACTTTTTTCAGTGGCGCAAGTATTCATGCAGAAAATTCGGCAATCGACAAGTCAAGTTATTTTTTTATCGTTTGTTTAATGATTCATAGAAGATTTATTTCTGTTGATATTTATTTTATTCATTTGCTCTTCCTGCTTTGCGCTGAAAATGTTTGCATTTCGAATACATATTTAAATATTGCAACCACAACAATTACGTGACAATTTCATTTCTTGCATTCAAATTCTCTCTTCGAATGTCACAGATGAAAGCAAAACTGTTTACTCAATATGTATGTTTTCAATGAAATAATTCATGAAAATCGTGCTCCTATTTCACGTCATGTTTTGAGGTTCTTGTGATTTATTCGCCATTTTCTCTCACTTGAGGAAGATTTCACGGACTTGGTTTTTATTGGTTAGTGTCATATTCAATAATGAATTGTCCTCTATATGGTCGGTCCATTTTTTTCTCTCATCACGATTTTTTATGTGAAAAACCAGGCATGCGAATCATTCGGCTGTGTCGAGCAAGAGTTTTTTCAACATATGCTCAGAAAAAAATCAAGCATCATCTCCTCAATCGATCCACTTGAATGCAAATCACGATTAACATTGTGCGGAATGGCAGTAGCATTGAAGATAAAGTCAGCCATATTTTTTTAATTAAAACAAACAACAACACAAAGATAGAAATAAATTACTGACACAAATTAGCATTTTTCAGTTGATCGTCTGCATGTTTCCATGCATTTGGGTGTGCAGTAAACATGTGTGCATAGTGCTCATATAATCGAGTGTGATTCGAATGAATTGCGCTCAAGCGCCACGAACATAAAATTATTGCCATGTATGGTATACGCTCACTGCGATCATTTTTTGTGCTGAATTACTTGTTATTTGAGGTAAAGAAAAATAGCAACGCTTCGCTCATTTACGCCATATCATTTGATTTTCTTTCAATAATATTGACAGTTTGTTCTTATTCTGATTCAAATAAATCAATTCTCGCAAGTGAACAGAACAATCTATAAATTTTTGGACATGATGAATGTGATTCCATAATTTCCATGTGGTTGGACGAGAAACCAAGCTCCATATTTTTGGTTCCAGTCAATTCTTAGATGAACACATTTTCATATTTATAGTTGATTCATTGCAGTTTTTCTTGTTCAATAAAATTCTAGTTGATTTAATATTAACTGGAGGCATGACTCATAACGAATTAAATGAAAAAGCGAAAAAGCAAAAAAGCAAAGGACTTTTTTGTGTGACCTTTTAACATAATTTCCAAATTCATTTGTAATGCATATGCAATTTAGAAATGTGGAAATTCCTGGCGCTTAGCACTTTAAATACTCAGCTCTAATTAGAATTGAAGCCATAACCAATATTTTATATATTACATACCAATTGGTATTTTCTTCGCTTCGGAACATTAACGAGATATTTAGTCATGCCTGCTCATTCTGAATGGACTTCAAGTTTCTCTTTTTATGGGGCATTGTTTTGAAGAATCCAAATTAACTTCGCGTGCTTCTACAAAAGACTGAACACAGTCAACCGCCGCCAGCACAACTTAACCGGAAAAAAATATAATGAGCAAGAACATCGAGATAAGATTGCATCAAAGGCAAAATGGATGAAAATTTAAAATGAAATAGAATAAAATATCGAATTGGAAAAGTATTGAGATTTGAAGTGTGTGCGCCCAGCCACTGAAAATGGAAAAAAACCTTGAAAGCTATTTAGTAGAATCTCCAGAGCGAAACGGATGGCTAGTAATTAGCCCAAATGAAAAATAGATAATATATTTATTACAAATTCATTTCAATTCAAATACTGCAATTAATGTCGAACTTGTTGGCGAAGAATTTCCAACTTTTTCTCTGTCGCTCTTTGTTTTCGTTATCTCTTCTTTCCATCTCTTCAATTTGAGGTTCAAAAAATTGAACAGACATTGACATATTTTACTCAGTGTTATTCGATAGAGTAAATTGAGGCTTCGTTTTCCTCTCCATCGAGAAAATACAAGGAATCTCTTGTAATTTGTGAAAAGTGAAAGAAATTAATTGATTGTTGGTATTTGAAGACAAATCAGAAAAAGTTACAAACTTTAAAATTCAATGTGTTGCATGGACAACAAAACCAACATTGATGCTGGTAGATTAATATATGGGATTTTGGGATCTTTGTGTGAGTGGTTCGGTCTGTACAATAGTTTGCCGGCACCCATTTTATGGTCTCAACGCTTGTCCTTTTTACTTCTCCATCATCGTCTACTTCTCTTTTCTCAATTACACCGTACAGCTAGACCATCACATCGAAAACCATTGGCTAATGTACTGTAATCAGCTGGGTATATAACACAGACTGCGCATTAGTACTCCATATGCGTTCTCGCTCCATCGAAATTGGATTCATTTAATGTATACATACCAGTTATTGTAGCAACCGTTCGAATTTCTGTCGTTCTTCTTTTAGTGTATCGACTTGTTTCTATTCGATTTCATTGCCAAGTCGACAATAATTGCATTTACTTTCTCTTTTATCGATCACAAGTTGCACAGGGAAAATGTGAAAAAAAATACATTTCTATTGTAGATTATACGTACCATTTTCAGTTGTTTTTATCGGTTTCACTGCTAATATGCTTGAATAATTTGGAGAAACTTTATTTATTTTTACATTTCATATGATGCTATCGACACCCCAAAAAGTTTCAAAATGTTTATATGAATACAGCTGTGTATACATAAATATAATTATAAATACAATATATGTATGAAGCGGCGTCAGTTGCTATATGGTTATTTCACCAATCCCATATATTTAAACATATTTCTATTTGAATCAGTGCACTGAATCATCACCCCACAGCCGAATCAAAATGTATTTTTCTGGATATGGCCGTTGATTAATAATTCAAAATATATTCCAATTAATCATCAGAATTCAAGTGGAGCTATCGAATATGTTGCCCGATAATGCGTAGCTCAAATTTGCTTTGAAATTGATTCAATGAAAAATGAATGTCAAAATGAAAATGAAACATAAAGTAAAAAAATAATGGAATGTGTCAATTTATACTAGTATTGAAATGGAGCCACATTTTTGGAGCGTATTTTTATAACTCATTGTGAAGGTGAATATCATTTTTTTTTTGCATAGAAATTTTGCTGAATTATGCACTTTATTAGTTAGAAATTAGATCAATCTCAATAATACGATCAAACACAAATATATTTTCTCATATGCACCCTTTCAAAATATTTTTTGAACATGTAATAATATGAATGCCGGGGAATTAAAGAGAAAATACAGAATCGTTGAGGCAGTAGTGTCACATGAGCGTTGTGTGTGATAATATTATTTGTTCTAAGAAAATGCGAAATGAAATTTTCATGATATGTTTTTGCCAGGCACGCATATAAATATGTATTATAACAAAATAGCGGAAGATTTTTTTTAATGCGATGAAATATAAAATATTGTAAAATCTACCGTAACTTTTAAATGAAACTATACATGCAATCGTAAAACGGTCCAAAAATGGGCAAAATAATATAAAAATAAACACAGCGGAAATTATTCAAACACATTTGCTGGCCATTCTGAGAAAATTGAATGGCTCGCCGTCACAGCAGAAACCACTTGAAAATTGTCATAAATACTGAAATGCCGCTTAATTTTTTTTTTTAAGTTCTATTTTGTCAACAAATTCTTCACTTAAGTTTCATTATGCGCTTATCGTTGCTTCGGAATCGAGGAAGTCACGTTTCATTTTCTCGTTATTGTTTAGTAAGTATTCGTGTAAGTCTGTCAAGTCGCGAGTTAAGCAAAATAAGGAATATACTTCACTGAAAATATCAATGATCATCGATTATTATAGAAAAACGATAGTCTTTCAATGAACCATGGAAATTATTCATTTTAAATGAAGTTGTGGTGTTGTTTGAATACTAAATTTTTACATACATATTGACTTACGCAGAAATTTAAATTGAACGATGTCGGCACCAAAACTAGAAGACTTACCAAAGGTAGCAGAAACTCTTAAAAGTCAATTGGAAGGGTTCAACGCTGATAAACTAAAGGATACCGTTACTCAGGAAAAAATAGTACTTCCAACAGCTGAAGGTAACTAAATTACTCAAATATATATACTTATTGCGTGAGCATGAAAATTAATAATATCAATTTCCTGAATTTTCCAGATGTGGCCATTGAAAAATCACAACAGAACCTAATCCACGGTATTGAAATGTTCGATGCATCGAAACTCAAGCACGCCGAAACTCAATTGAAAAACCCGTTGCCTGACAAGGACGGTGCGTATTTCACTAACGACAAAATGCATTAATCTTTCAGTAATAATCGATTTTTCTATTATAATTTTTGTATTTAAAACAGTAATTGAACAGGAGAAAGAGAAGTTGAACTTCATAAATGGTATTGTGAGTTTCGATCCGTCGAAACTTAAGCATACTGAAACTCAAGAAAAGAACCCACTACCAACCAAAAAAATCATCGATGAAGAAAAGCAGGCCGCTTAATCCGATCGATAACGTGGTCCATTTCATGTTTCACATTACTTATCGCATAACATTCGATTTTTAATTTCATGAGAAATATTTTAAATTATCAATCAAAAATTCCGCCCGGTGCTTGAAAACAACAATAACAACTACAACAACAACATGATTTAGTTAACGAATGCAATAGATTTTTTTTAAACATTTGTGATGAAAATTAATCAGAGTCAGGAAAAAGGAAACCACGAGCAAACACAGTGTATGTGATAAGTTTTGGTTTTAAATCATCAAGCAAGCATATATAATCTTAGAGTATTTTTTGAGCTCCTTCTTAATGAACAAATAATAATTTCTTGTCTTCAAACAAAAAACTTCAATTATAATCGATTGCATAATAAAATATAACATCAATTTATATCAGCATAATTTACAATAACTAAGTTTGCTTTTTGTATTGCGTTTAGGTAAAATTACAATGAATCCAGCAGGGGAATATCAGTCACTTACAAAATAATTGAAAAAAAGGGTGATTAATATTCTGAATAAAAGTCGCTCTGTTTTTTCTCGTGACTATTCTTTATGTAAGGCTCATTAGCCGAATATGTGAACGAAGAAATAGGCCAAAGCACGATTTCAAAACAATATTGTCAATCTCAAAATATTCAAATCACTTTTGAATCAATTTAGATTATCGTTCACATGATGGAATCCCTGTTTTTGATGTAAAATTCATAAGAGTATATTCACAAAATCAAATTAAGAGCAACAACAAATAATAATGAGAAAGCAATTCATTCGATTTTAACGTTTGTTTTTAAACCGTGAGAAAACTCAATTCAAAACAAATGGAACCATTTTAAAAATGCCAAATCTAATGTACGAAACATTTTTATAATTTTATACAAATAAAATTGGCTTTTTCGGAAATCAATAAATGTGTAATCATTCAATTTGTGGATCAATTGATCCCTAATTCTTGAGTATGGCGCATAGATTCTATTTTTTTTCTAATTTTTTAGCCATAACAACAAAAATTAAGTTGTCAATACATTGCACTCGAGCCACAGTTTTACAAAACAATAAACACGCTCAAATTTATAGCCCCCTCTTAGCACTTGAAGGGTTAGGCTCAAAAAATCGTGCACATTCAATCCGCTTGCTTGCTTGTGTCGGCTACGCAATTTGAATTAGTTATTCATATTTGCCTCTGCGTTATGTTTAACGTCGCGATACAGGCTGACAAGCCGTTTCGACTATATCAAACTTACCAACACATTTGCAATCCGTTTCGGCTCGAATAAGACGAATGTGAAAGACCCGTATTTTGTCACCGTCTATCCCTTATAAAACGCCGCTTATAAATCAATGCTTGAAATGAATGTTAGAACAGACATTGAGATGTTGGATGAACCGTTAGCTCTGTTTGGTCACTACGCGCGACATCGACGTGATTTTTTTGCTGAAAATCAGTTTACAGCTGCATTCATTCGATACAGCTCTTTAGAAACAGTCCATCTTTGCTCATTCATTCAAACATTATTTCTTTTTCAAAATCTTTCGGCGATTTCTATAGAGAAAAACAAAAAGTGAAAATAATATTTATCTTAAGTTTTTATGTCGCTTAAATTGTATCCGTTTTGAATTAACATCAATCAAGATCAAGAGAAGTCGATCTTTGGCTACTTGCAACACGTTTCATTTCGCCTTAGGAAATTGCCGAATTAATCAAAGGTAAGGTCAATGCGGTGAACAAAACAACGGTTAGTTTTGTGTGGTTATTGCATTGTGTCACAATTTTGCATCTGCAGCATGTTTCATCTCAAAAGAAGGAAACAAATCAAGTGATTCACTGAATTTTAATCTGGTTGGTTTTTAGTATGTGTATTCATTTGATTTTTTTTTAAAGTGAGGGTAAAATCAGACCGACATGCCAACAATACGTTACACTCGCCCATTTGCTTCTGGAAGCCGACCAACACCCGATCCGTTCGACAAATTTCTCGATTCGCATGGCTATTATCGCAAACATACAGCGCGCGATTCAACAAGCCTGTTTCGCGTTATATCTGAGCAATTGTATGATACACAAGATAATCATGAGCAAATTCGAAAAGATTGTGTGAATTATATGATCAAGCATCGTGACCAATATGAATCATGCGTGCAAGGGGACTTTGAGCAGTATATTCGTAGAATGGCCAAAATCGAAACAAATGGTACGCTGACGGAATTACGTGCAATTGGTTATCTATTCAAACGTAACATTTTGCTATTTCGACCTCATGATTTGGGCATTTGGCTAGTCAAAGACGACGATTATACGGATCCAATTCTGCGTGTTTTTCATGCTTTTGAATCACATTTCGATTCAGTGTTCGAGAAATCATTCATCATCGATGCAGCATTCTGCCAGTGTAAGTCATATTTATGAATTCAACAATTATTTGATATCACATGACAAAAGTTCATATCAAATGTTCTGTTGCTTATTCATTCTGTAGCTATTGCTTACGAGGTACTTTATAAAAAAGTGTTTAAATTGCCTGACGTTGAGTATGCAGTGGAAACGATGCTTCACAGTGATGAATTCCATGAACCCAGCAAACATGAGTATGGAAATGATGACAAATACGCGACTCACATTGTTTTCTACGATGGACGCAAATTTGAGCTTGATCGACCAGGTAGCCATTGCATTGCGCTTAAGTACAATACAGAACATAACAAGCTAACAAAATAACAAAAATGTATGTCGTTTAGAAAACACATGTTGCATTCTCAGTGTGCGAGTGCGATGTCATTTCCACAATGAAGACTTTGAAGAGGCTCTCAAGCAAGATCCGCGACGCTTCGAAAAGTCAACTTTGCCCGATAAGCATACTTCATGCGTTCGGCAATTGCTGATCGATGGTAATTTTTTTCAGTGCTTGTTGATGTTGAGAACGAATTTCAGAAAATAATATTTTCTTTTCCAATTAATGCAAGGAATTACTCCATTTCCATACAAAGTCGCGAAATCATTGGACGAAAACATTTATCGAAATATCGAATTTGATTCATGGAATGAAGCGCGTAAGGCAATCAAAATGAAGCAAAATCGGTTTAAGGTCGCTATTTTTTTAATGTCGCGATTATATCTAAACTACCATAAATCGTTCTCAAAATTATCCTTTGAACAGATTGGTGCTGAATGTTTCGTCAAGTTGAGTGGAAATAAAAATGAGCTACACAATTGTCGCATAAATGAGAATGAGCAGGAAAATGAGTCTTATGTCGTTTTCATCGACGAACTTAGCGAAGAACGTGCCGTTCCTTATTCAAGTTTGCGATCGCTAAGCGTTGCAGAACGCGATTTCCTTGCATCGCAACGCCGTGATAAATATGCAAAGTCAGCATACATAAAGGAAAGCATCGATACATTGGGCTACGGATCACGCAGCGATAAATCACATAAAAAAAATCAAGAGTTTGACGATATTATTTTTGGTTACGACGCCATTTGTAAATCATACAATTTAGAGCCCTTCATCAATTTGTCGAATTTGGATTTCGTCGAGAACAATCAGCAGGAATTGATTGCATATCCGATGGTTTATTCGCAAACACACAACATGCATACAAATACCAACACAAATTTAACGAACAACGGTGGTCCAAAGGGCAAAAATCGTAATCAAAGTTCACAAAATCAAGCCAATGTGCAATGTGAAAAAACGAACGAGAAACAACAACAGGGACCGATTTCGAAAGTTGACGATGAAAATTCGTATGTCAAAAATGTACACGAATCGAAACAAGATGGGCAACAAACGCAAAATCAAACAAGTGGTTATTACCAGCACCAGCCGCAGGATCAAAATGTTGATGCCACCGGCATGCCAGTGAATCAACAGCCAATGAACAATTATTTTCAACAAGCGCAACCAGTTTACTACTGTCCAGCAACGACCGAGCTCAATGAACAAAACTTGTATCCAGCCGACATGGTTATGCCACATGGCATGTTTGCACTTCCGGCACCCTATCAAACAACACCGATTCATCCAGCGATGTATGCACCGATTCTTGGAAGCCAAGGCTCTCCTTACCCGATTGGCAGCTGGTCTGGATACAATTCGCCGATGAATCCACAAGGTAGTCACAAATTGCACATTTTCTGGTAGGAATTATGTGAGCGACATTATTTTGAAATTTTTTTAGGTTATGTTTTCCCCGGTCCACCCCAGTATGCAATTCCAGCTCCGGTACCAGTTCAATTGCCATTTCTCAGTCGCGAACTACTTCGTTCTGGCGGACGAATTAATTTCAATCCAAATTACGCTTTCGCACCGAATGGTGACGATTTACCATGTAATCTCTTTGCCTATTCATTCGTACATGCGTAGTTAAAAATGTGTTTCATTTTTTTCATATGTCATTTTTGATTTTGTATTTAGTGAATGATAAGGTCTCTGTGAGATTTTATTACAATTTAGGCGTTGAATATTACAAGTTGTTGCAACAAGTCCATGGTACTGGGCAATTGATGGCAATGATTGATGGTGACCAATGTGTCGTTGGAAGCGCCTACGACCAACAATCGTCCAATGAAGTTGCGATCCAGCAAAACCAGATTGTTACCGATCTTCAGCAACTGAACTTCGAATCGAATGAAATTGAAACTCAATCACCGTCGAAGGTAATCAAAATTTTCAATCATTGATTCTAATCTTATAGTACATATAATTAAAATTAATGAACGACAAAATCTAAGCAGCCCAGAAACTACAATGAATTTGGTGGATATAATAATCGTCGTGGATCAAGTGTCAAGTACAAGCGAAATGATAGTCGACAAAATGTGGCAAAACAATTCCAAGGTCCGTTCATCGGTCCCACATCGAAATCGTTTCCAAAGAACAACCAGAGAGAAAAATATATGAACAATCAGAATTGTAGTAGCTACGAGAGCACACCAATCAAGGAGCCCGCCGGAAAATTTAACCAGCATGGCCATGGTTTATCGAAACGTGAACAGTCCAATCCGGATGGTGACATTTCCAATGGAAATGAAAATGGACCTGGATTTGGATCGAATGTTCCACCATTCCCATTCTTCCACGATCAACAAAACGATCAACACTATGGCCCGCCAGGAAATGGTGAGACATAATTTACAAACAATAATAAAATCAAGAAACCAAATTCATGTTCTATTCATTTTGAAAGCATATCCACGAATGACGCCACCAGTGTCAGCACGGCCAGCATCTGTTCCAGTTCCATATCATCATAACCAGCAAATGCATGGCGTAGGTTTTGAGCTATACAAATACCAATCGTTTCATAACAACGAAAAGATCAGTTTTCCATGTAATAAAGCTCAAAATTGTCGTAATTTTTTCAGAGTTATTGGATGCAAAATCCACCACCAGGCCCTCATCTACAGGCGCAAGCATTGCCACACTCACAGCAACAACATCAGTCTCACTCATTGAATACTAGCGCTGCCTCAAACCCATCTCAGTAGCTCCACCGTCGTTTCAATTGGTTGAACTGCATTTCGCACTGAATGTAGAATGCTGTTCGTATTAAACATTTTCTTCTCCATAATCACAAATTTCTCATATGTTCGAACAATGGCTAAACAAAAAGTGAAATCCATTCAAACTATCTAATTGATCACAAACAAGTTTCATTTTCTTGTTTCAAAAACAGTTAAAAATTGGATTAATATTAGAAAAAAAAGCATTTAAAATTATACAATTAAAAAATCAAGATGAATCAAATAGAAAAACAAAAGCAACAAACACAGATAAATTTGGTAGTTAAATCAATTAAACTCGCACTACTATTCATTATTTAAATGTAAATCTAAATTAAATAAACTCATTTTACAGAAATAACGTTGTGTCCTCTTCTCGGAGAGTTTGTCTTTTCATTTTGTCCTGCATTTTTGATGAAGGATAATGTTTGGATTACAATTCAATTAGTGGCATTCATAATGAAATAATTAAAATTATGTTTCAAGGAGTTCCGTTGACTTCATAATGCATACTATTGTATTGCAGCGCAAAACTTGAGTGTAAATTCAGATATTTATTATTGTATCTGATTTATTATTACTATTAATGGTGTCACAGATTAGAGATGATTTTCACAGTGAAGACCGGAAATTCATGTTTGAATTGCTTCTTTTGTGTTCAATTTCGAAGCATCTTCAGTGGCATAAAATAAATTGAATAATCTAGATGTCGGTGGCAACAATGCTGAAAACGATTAGTTGCTGACTTGAAAGCCAAAATATGGAAACCTTTTGACATTTCCAGGCAGTTGTAACATTTGGAAGGTTTATATTTTCTGTACTTTGTTAAGAACTAAAAGCACAACATAAATGCAACTTAAGTACAGCAAGTTTGAAGCATTTGATATCATTGATTCTTTCGAATCAACTCTTCTCTTACAGACGAAAAGCGGTTGTAATTTATGACAATACATTCGTCGTTGAAGCAGAGATTAAAATAAGGAATTATGATTTTTATGCATTGGCAATTGTTCTAAGATTTTGGGTGATCTTCTCTGCGATGAAGAACTAACCTAAAATTGTCTTATTTTTAAGTGAAAACAGTCAAAGTAATCTGACACTTTCCATTCTTATCAGTTCAACTCTATCGCTATCTGTTACTCGTTGAGCCCTGCTCAAGTGTTATTGAACGTTGTTTATTTACAGAAGGCGGCAAGAGTGTGCCGTATCAGCAAACTGCTTTTAGCAATTATCTCTTGTTGCACAAATAAAAATTTGTTCAAAGTTTTTCAGTCGTTTTCGTATGAAGTAGATCTCTATTCAAAACATCTATAGCGAAATCCTCATTCTCGTATCGAAGATTGCAGAAGAAACAGTAAAATTGTTATTCATTTGAAATTATGTCGAAGTAAGTACTTGTTTTTTAATATTTCTAAAGATAAAATATTCGAATATAAGCTCTTATAAATTATACACTGCCTACTTCAACTGATTTCATTGCTGTTCCTATTTTCACGTTTTCAACGAAGTTTATTAGTATTTGTACTATATTTCAAAAAAGTAATATTAGTTCTACAAATTTAAAGAAAAGTATGCACAAATATGGTAACATGCGTATTTCACGCAAAGACCATCAAATTATTTTATGATATTTTTATTTCAATTTGAAATAGCGATTGTTTACCAATTCATTTTGTTTTTCCAGCCCGTTGCTTTCGTGTTCAAAGCTGGTAAAATGCAATCACATAAAGAGAATCTTAATGGAAATGAATATGAGAGCAATGTATTCGAGTAGCAGCTACCTTATTGACGATCCGAAATATTCATTTCTTAAAAATGAACTAAATCTAGATCGAACCAATGCCGGTGTCTACAATGGGAAGTGGATCGGTTCCGGTCCTGCAGTTAAATCAATTGGTAACTAACTTGTTGCGTTTCTTGTTTGTGATTTTGTTCTATTTCTATTAAAATATCTTATTGGAATTTGTATAGATCCCGCAACGGGTAAAGTTATCGCTGAGGTTACAACTGGAACGGTCCAAGACTACGAATCGTGTGTGAATGTCGCGATTGATGCATATAAAACATGGAGCAATGTACCGGCGCCTAGACGAGGTGAAATAGTCCGTCAAATCGGCGATGAATTGAGAAAATATCTACAGCCGTTAGGAAAACTAGTTTCACTAGGTAAATGTTGCTTAAATCGTCTGATAAGCCAGGAAGTAATCAAATTTTGTTTATAGAAATGGGAAAAATCTTGCCAGAAGGTGTTGGGGAAGTGCAGGAATTTGTGGACATTTGTGATTATGCCGTTGGACTATCGCGTAGTTTTGCTGGTCAAGTGATTCCATCCGAGAGAAATAAGCATGAAATTCTAGAGAAATGGCGTCCTCTTGGACTTGTCGGTATTATTAGTGCCTTCAACTTCCCCTGCGCCGTTTACGGATGGAACGCCGCAATAGCACTCACAGTTGGCAACAGTATTTTGTGGAAGGGTGCTGATTCAACGCCTCTTATAAGTGTAGCCACAACAAAAATTGTTGCTAATGTTTTCGAACGGAATGGTTTACCGTCTGTGGCTACACTGTGCCAAGGCGGCGTGGACATTGGTAAATCGATGGCCAAAGATGAACGTATCAATTTGCTGAGCTTCACTGGAAGTACGGCAGTTGGTCGGGATATTGGTGTCGAAGTACAAAAGCGCTTTGGAAAATCACTTCTCGAACTAGGCGGCAACAACGCGCTGATAATAGATGAAGATGCACATTTTGAAAATGCACTGGATGCTGCTTTCTTCGGTTGCATTGGAACTTCAGGCCAACGATGCACTACTACACGGCGTTTAATAATCCATGAGAATTTATACGATACATTTTTGAAAGAATTGAAGAAGAAATACAAAAGAGTAAGTTCACTTCAAGCTTTTTATTTGGTTAATGATAATAATCTGAGCACTCGATTGATTGGATTTTGACTGTTGTTTTAAAGTTGCTTTCACGTGTTGGTCATCCACTCGAATCGTCAACATTGTATGGGCCGTTGCATAATAAAAATGCTGTGAATAACTACAAGAATACAATTGCCGAGGCCGTTGAACAAGGAGGCATAATAGAGTGCGGTGGCAAAGAAATTGGCCGCGAGGGGTTTTTCGTTGAACCCACAATTATAAGCAATTTGCCACATGATGCCGAAGTCATTCAAAAAGAAACCTTTGCACCAATTGTTTATGTGTTGAAAGCAAAAAGTCTTGAAGAAGCCATAGATTGGAACAATGAAGTTAAACAAGGCCTCTCATCAGCACTTTTCTCTACAAACATTTCATCAGTATTCGAAGTAAGGAGTTTGGCACAAGTGATATTTCTGAACATTGACAATTGTGTTTCAATAATCTTCGTCGTCGTCATTCATTATTTCTTCGTTTATAGTGGATTGGACCAAATGGATCTGACTGCGGATTGGTAAACGTGAATACTTCTCCGTCGGGAGCAGAAATTGGAGGTGCTTATTCATATTTATACAAGAAGAATATTATTTCTTTTAATTTAAATTTTTTTATTTCATAGGTGCGTTTGGTGGTGAAAAACATACCGGAGGTGGCCGTGAGTCTGGTTCAGATTCTTGGAAACAATACTGTAAACGCTCAACTATCACACTGAACTATTCATCTGCATTGCCTTTGGCGCAAGGTCTTGTGTTCGATTAAACAAATGAGAGCATTAATTCCAAGATTATTCTTGAAGGATTCTTTCAGAAAGCAAAAAAAAAAAACACATTGAAAGCGAATTAAACTGAAAATATATTCATTTTATTTACTTCCATCGAAATAGCTGAGTTTTAATGTCACCTAAAACATATTCAGTTTTTAGAATAAAAATCCTCTTTTCGATGTGGATTCTTGTGTCGCAATTTATAAGGGAACTATGTTTAGTTAATTGTATCGCTATGAGACTTTGAGATTCTTATCTTTTGATGAAGAAGAAATGTCTCCTTTAAATTACAATTCATTCCGAAAGAATACGATACTCAAAGTAACATGACAATACGATAAGAAAGAAACATAGTTTTGAAAAACCCGAACACCCGTTAACTTTGTGCGGAAAAGTTAGTTTTACGTTAGATAGATCATTTATTTTTTATTTGTTTACAAAATGAAAAAATCAATCAGCTCACTCGACAAATTTCGCGGCTCAAAATCGATACAAGAAATTAGGTTTCTATTTATTATTAAGTTCAAGTAATAAGTATTCACAGAGTACTTACCTCCCTGTTATCAGGCTCCTAACTGATCTGATCTCTAATCATCAAGTACTCTTGACCAATTTCAAATATTTCAAATTAAACACAACCATATCCATTCAAATTAAGATTTGTAGGCATTTATTCAATTTCATCGTTTTTTACTTTTCCGCCCATACCACTGTGTGTGGCAAAGAATTGCGATCGGTTCAAAAATAACGCCCAGAATGAGTTTTCTATGCGTTCTGAACCTAAAAAAAACGATTGCAACCATTCCCGGAGCAATTTTTTGTCCGTTTGTGGTACGTTGTCCGCTGTACGCAAAAATTTGTTAACACGATAACTCAAAAAACTGATTTTAGAATTGATCAAAAATTTACACACACATTGGTCTTCATTAGGAATAGAAACCTATTAATTTTCAGCCTAATCGGATAATATTTTCGGGTAGCTCTAGTGGAGTCGAATCAAAGAATGGGCTGTTTTTCAATATAATTACGAAAAATTCGTATGGAGACTATGTTTAGTTCGCATTGTATCATTATGAAACTTTCAGAATATACTTTTTTTATGAGAAAAATTAGTCATGCAAAATTTCAAGCTATTCTGATAAGATTTAGGACTACATCCACTGCAAAATTTTCGATTTTCGCGGTCTTTTTATAGTCGGATCTGTTTGTAATATTTATTACAATCTTATCAAATAATAAGATCCGAAAACTCATAAGATATTTCTTATCAAGATATTATTCCATCATATTACTTCTTGAATTTTTCAAAATTCACAGAGAATTTGCTTTTCATAGCTCTACTTGAATTTCAACAATAAAGAAGGTTATTTTTAAACTTTTTTTTTTATCACGCTGTATAATTTCCAATTTCAATTCAAAAATTTCAAAGTAATAAGATTGACGATGTTCGATGTTATTACTATTATTACTATATTTTAATAAGATGTAATATGTAATAATTATTACAGCGAACATTGTAATAAGTAATAAGATATCTTATTATTTGTTTAAATTAGTCCTGGCTATAGGTCTTTTCAAGATCAAAACGAAAAATGTGTGTGGCGACTATCTTAAATTCACATTGATTCACGTTGTATCGAATTGAAACTTTCACGATATTATTTTTCTTTGAAAAAATAAGTCATGAAAAATTTCAAGTCATTCCGAAAAGATCAAGGACTACCTCCCCTACAACATTTTCAATTTTCGGGGTAAAAATTCAAATTTTGTCATTAAGATAGATGAATTAGTTGTTATTTTCCAATCTGTGATATTTTCATTTATTTATTTATTTCTCACCTCCAAAAAAAACTAGCTGAATGCCTTCTATATAACATTTATAACCTCTTACTTGTTGAACAGGGTATCATCCAGCTTGAACAACCTTTCCTTAAAAATATTGCGATTTGAAGAATTATTAAATACATCCTTGACTAGGTTTGCATATTTACACATCATAGTAATTGGTACATTTGGCATTCTACTTAAATTGCTGTCTGAAATCTTAAACAGTTCAGCATTTTTAAAATTGCGGGTGTTTTGGTTAATTATGATCAAATTTCTGATATATGGACAATGTATCTTATCATTTAACAAATCGTACAAAAATAATATTGCATAATTTATTCTCCGACGAGCAAGTTTAAACATATTTAATTCCTTCAATCGCTCATCATAAGATGAGATTTGGTAGTTATTATTCACATTCGGGTATTCTCTAAGCGCATACATTGTGAATTGTCGTAGAACTCTTTCAATCGTATCTGATCGTGTGGGTGGTATCGTTAGCCATAATGAGCTGCAGTAGTCGAGTTTTGATTGAACAAACGCGGAGTAGATTGCTTTGAGCGTTGTTTGGTCATTTATTTCGTGACAAAAACGTTTGACGAAGCCTAAGGCAGCATTTGATTTTGGAATGATCAAGTCAGTGTGAGCTCTAAAGTTGAGCTTGCTGTCAATTATGACACCCAGGTCACGTTGTTCACTTGAATTTGAGAATTTGTGGTCGCCATAAAAGTAGGTTGGTTGGGATACTACTCTACCTCGATGGAGTGACAGTACCGAGCATTTGCTAACGTTTAGGTGCAAGTCGTTTGAGTCGCACCAATTTCGAAGACAATTTATTGACGACTGCAGTTCCATTGAATCATTTTGGCTATTTATTGATTTGGCTATTCTGATGTCATCGGCAAACATTGAAATGAATACCTCATTTGTGATCGATGATGGTAAATCATTGATGAAAAGCAGGAACAAAGTGGGGCCAATGTGACTTCCTTGAGGTACTCCGGAATTGATTGTAAAATCCGGGGACTCATGACCTCCAAGTTTGACATATTGTTGACGATTCAACAGATATGATTCCATCCATTTGACAATATTGGCTGGGATCGGAAATGCTGCTAATTTTCGAAGTAGAATGTCATGATTAACTTTGTCAAAAGCCTTTCTGAAGTCGAGATAGATGACATCAACTTGCCCAGCTGCATTTAGACCATTAAACGAGTAATGAAGGAACTCCATTAAATTCGTTGTTGTTGAGCGGTTTTTCATAAAGCCATGTTGGTGTGGTGAAATACTTGGTGAGACGTAGTTGATCAGATGAAAATTGACGCAGTGCTCAAAAAACTTTGCAATCGTTGGCAATTTGGCTATGCCTCTGTAGTTTGAGACATTTGATTTGGCACCACTTTTGAAGATCGGGGTGACGGAGTATCTTTTCCAAACATCAGGAAAATTTGCTGTCTCGAGAGATTCGTTTAAAATGAGCGAAAGTGGCTCAAACAATATGGATGCACAATTTTTCAACCCCAGTGGGTGGATACCATCTGGCCCCGCACTTATGTTCGTCTTAATTTTCATCAACTGGTCGAAGACGAAAAACTCGTTGAGGGAAAATATCTCATTATTGACAAAATTAGTTTGCTGAGCTGATAATGTTGTTGTAGTTGAGCGTGCTGAAAAATTGTCGATGAAAAATTCGGCAAACATTGAAGCCTGTTCGAGCGTAAGTGTTGAAGAACGCGATGCATAGTGCAGTAATTTTGGCAATGAATCATTGTTACGTTTAGAGTTGACGAACTTCCAAAACGATGATGGGTTAGATTTAAGTGATGACTCCAAATTCCTTCGATAACGTTGATACGATGACGAGTTTAATGCATCAAATTGAGCAAAGATAAAGTTGTATTGCGTATTGTCACCTGTGGCAATAGATCGTTTCCATTCTTTGTTGCTTTTGTTTTTCAACGATTGAAGCTCTTTGTTCCAACATGGATTCTTGTAGTGCTTAGAAGTATACAATGGTGTATATAATGAGATCCCCTCATTGATTACTTCATGCAAAGTTTGCACTTTTTGGTCCAACGATTTCCCAATAAATTTATCGACAATTCTTGACTGATTCAAGAAATTGCACATTCCGATGTTATCGGCACGGTTGAAATTTGGGCGATGAGCGGTTGACATTGATTTGCGTAGATCAAGTTGACATTGGTAATTGAACAGGAGCGGTGGATGGCTGGAATCAATCGTTGAAAGCGGCCTGGGCTTTGCCACTTCAACACTTAAAAACTCGCTGATAAATGCCAAATCAAGCAATTTATGCAAGTCATTGGCGATACCATTGACCTGATTGTATCCTAAGCTGAGAATTTCGTTCAAAAATTCAGCAGCAAATGGCGTTGAAACGTTAGTTGGAAGCATGACATTGATGTCATCATCGAAGTTCTCATGTGGTAAAACCCAATCTACATGGGGAATGTTGAAATCACCTAATACGAAAATGCTGTCAGATGGGTTAAGATGGATCGATTTGATGGCATTTAGATGCTTCAGATACAATTCCCTTGGTGATGAAGGTGGTATGTACGCTACGTAAATGAACAAACTTGATCGAGAATTGATGCTCACTTTTACACAAGTGTACTCGGTGTCATTTGAATCATCAAGCGTGATAGCAATAGCTGTGAGGGTGTTACGTACAGCTATAAGAGTACTGCCGCCCATAATAGTGGCTGATCCAGTTTTCTCACGATCTGTGCGATACACGATATACGTGCTATCGAAGTATTCGGCGGAAAAGAATGACGAGTTTAGCCATGTCTCAGTCAAGGATGGAGTAACCAAACGATGACGAATTGGCAAAGAATTCCATTTGTTTGGTTCGAAGTCCACGGGAATTTTGATAATAGATATCGATCAGGCTTGGTGAACTTACTTGGAAATTGTTCACATTTACGTGATTTGGGGGGTTTGTTGGGGCTACTGCCCTCGCAGTAGTCCAATAATTTGTTTTGATAAATGTTGGTTGGCTGGTTAACGGAAGGATTTGGTCGGGTGAATTTCGTTATTAATTGCTGGTGGTGGCGGGTTGTTGGGCAGGATCTGTACTCATGGATTCGGGTTGGTTGATCGTTGTTGTTGTCTCGTTTTTTTCTATCGGTTTGGATTGTTTGCTCGGTTGTGATGACATATCATTGGCTGACTCTTTGCTCAAAAAATCACCAAAAATCGATTTTGGACGGTCCTGTTTGATGAATTCACGAATCATCGATCCTCTTGGCCAGAAATCAACATCCATTAAATGTTCAAATTTGTCACCCTTAACGTCAATTTTAAAAGAAACGAATGACAGAGTACTCACATCCTGTTATTTTTTAACGAGCAGTGTGCATTTAAAGTCAACGTTTGGTTCGAGTTTGGCATTTTCGGCAAAAAATTCGGTGACTGTGCCGACAGTTACTGACTTTTCGATGCGTGAAACATGAATTGCACGGTCAAATTTCGGTTTAATTGGCTTTGGTGGTGGTGCAGGTGCAACTTCCAAGCTAGTTGCGGCGGAACGGGTACCCATTTTGGGTGGTGGCAAATTTAACTTTGGGGGGGCTGGTGGAATGCACGGTTGGAGGCGACGTTTGGCAGTAGTAAGCCGGCGATTTTCATTTTGTTGTTGGCGAATTATATTAGCGAAATTTTTTGAAATTGGCGTTTTCGACGGATTATTGGGCATATTTGACGATATAATCGCTTTTATTTCGGTGTTCATTGATGATGTATGCGATTTAATTTCAACGATGTCCATATTTTGCGTTTGAATCATTGACTGTACCTTATTTACTGCTGCTTTAATCATGGTCAATTCTTTCTTCAATTCAGAATTGCCAACTGGGGAACGCTGTTCAATTTGTTGACATTTATGCTATGTGTCATTGAATTCGCAGCGTCATCCAAAAATACGGGGTAACGACATAAGTCCGCCGTCATACGTCCGCTCAGTACAAATGGTCAGCGGATTTATGTCGCTTTTTTTGGCGATATTATGTCGTTTCGAAAACGACATAAATTCGCGCGGAATTGTGACGTTTTAAAAACGACATAAGTTCGCTCAGAGAAAACGACACAAGTCCGCGCGGACTTATGTCGCTTTTGAAACGACATAATATCGCCCTTTCAAAACATCTCAATTGAATGTATTCATATTTGCTTGTATTAATAAGATTTCCCCCGCCAGGGTCGTCGAAAAAGTGTTGATGCAATTGAAATTAAATGAGTCGACGATATTATGTCGCTTCAAAAAACGACATAAATTCGCGCGGAATTGTGACGTTTTAAAAACGACATAAGTTCGCTCAGAGAAAACGACATAAGTCCGCGCGGACTTATGTCGCTTTTGAAATGACATAAGTCCGCGCGGACTTATGTCGCTTTTAAAACGACACAATTCCGCGCGGACTTATGACGGCGGACCTATGACGGCGGACTTATGACGGCGGACTTATGACGGCGGACTTATGACGGCGGACTTATGTCGCGATGCCCAAAAATACAGCATCGCACATTGGACACGTGAAACAGAGTAAATTTGGATCCAATGCAATGAATGAATTTGACATCAATTTCACTTTGACGAAACTATTGCCACATTTTTCGAATCCATAACACAGTAAAAAACAAGTTTTCTGGCTCACAAAAATGCACTAAATTACAAGCTAAATGTCAATGCCGGAGAAATATAGCAGTGAATTTCGGTTTGATAGCACTTTAAAGTGATATTCACAAATTTTTAGTTCTTAAAACGGTGATTTGATATTTTAATTCAGTTGAAAATTACAGCGCTAAGGCAACGTGTAAAGACACAGATGAATATGACAGCTGAACGACAAATCCATCAATTTGAATGCTCATTTACTTTTTAACGAAATTTATACATAACATAAATGTGGAATCATATCAATCTTTGGCATGAATTGAAAGTTCACATCAGAGTAAACTAATTTGGAATTGTTATTACCAATTCAAAATAAGCGAACGTTTGTTGAAGTAAAAATTAGAAACTGAGATGTTTATTCGTTTTGTTTATTAAATTTTAAATTTAAATTACATGGTGTGCAATGACTTGAAATTCGATCTCATCGTAATGACTTGAAATTTTCTGTGATATATTCTCAACGTTGCATGATGATTCGATAAGAAATAAACATAAATCAAATACAAATGCTTAGCAACCAATGAAAAACGCGTAAACCCGAACAATTTCGGGAAATGTGCGGAAAGGTTAGTTTTACGTACGTAAGACCATTTATTAATATGTATCTCCTCAGTTAAAATTCGGGCTGTCAGAATGGAATTCCTATTTTCCAAAGAAAATCAAATAACATTCTAATTTTTCGGATTCTGACTTTTCGCTCCAAAAACTTTTTCAATTGATAGAATTTGATAATGATAAAATAAAAACGCAAATTTGCCAAAAAAAAGGGTTAGAAATAATTGCTTCACCTGGCACAATATATTCTTGAGCCCATTATTTTGTGTTTTTAACATGATTCCTGGTTTACTAAAGAAATTATTTTTCTGTGAATGATGACTTTAAAATAAGCAAAGTTCATTTACACAAACACTGATTGTTGATTCATCGTTTTTACAAATACTACGAGATTAAGTCGCAATCATAATGTTAATCATTGCGTTTCAATTATAAATCTAAAATCTATTGATTCAAAATTGAAATTTCCACGCTTACTGCTCAAACTATATGATAAATATTTTGATAGGAATTATGACTAAAATTGAATGCACACGAGCAAATGTATGAGCAATATTCACGCACATTACTCCAGTTATGTTTAACAAAGGAACGCTCCATAGTGGAATAACACTGTATTGGTTTTGTACTGATTTGGTGTGGTAACATTGGACTTTTGAACGGCAAGTTCGTAATTTATACCGTATTGGAATAGTAATCTTTTGTTTCAGTCTTTCTCAACAAATCGGAACAAAATCAGCACAGTGTCACTCCACACTATGCAGTGCTCCTTTATATTTTACTCAACTAAAGCAATGGGCGTGAATATTGCTCATAGATTTACTTCTGTGTGTAAGAATCAGTGATTTGCATGTTTATGTTTTCGTTTACTCAGACACACTTTCGCTGTTGAAAGCTGAAAATCGATTCCTTTTATTTTCAAAATTGATGATTTATCTAAAGACAAAAACATCAACAAAACCAAACACTTGGAATAATCCATTTGCATCAAAGAAAAAACATCAACTCATTTCGTGCAGCCGGAGGGCAATTATGGGTTCTTCGTAATTCACAAGTAAACTAGTGAAAGACGAAGCACAGAAAAAATCCAGCAAAATACATGTAAATTTTATATCCTCGAAGCATCTGGTTGTGCACATCACCGTAGAGTTTAACAAGACAGAATATCAATTGTGGTTGAGCGGCATTGAGACTCTTGCTTTCCACATTCTACGCACATTACACCGATTTTTGTGTGAAGGTCGTTCGAAATATCTAGAGTTTTAAGGAAAAAAAGGTATCGAAAATTTGATTTTGAATATTTTTTGACTTCGTCAATACTGTTTCTGTTGCTTTTGCTTTATATCTTTGACTTCAATGACATTTCATTTAAAGAATGATTCATTGAATTTTAATTAAATTCTGAAATGTTATCAATTCCGTCAATAAAATTGGAATGGGCTCACAGCAAATGGTGTCACTTGCATTGCATATAGAATTTTTTGATTTTGAATGGATAATTAAGTGCATGAAGAACATTGCGATTGAAATGCGCTTGAACGAGCATAAACTCTTCAAATGAAATGCCTAATTTTTGTCATTCGTATTGGCAATGCGGCCGGTTTTCCGAACATAAAATTTGTTGAAGTGTCATTGTTGAAGTTGAAATTTGGTGAAATTGATGGCCAATCAGTGATGCGCTATGAAAAGCTGAATATGTGGGCCTGCCAATTTAACATGTAATGCACTCGAAATGTGGCGGTCGTGACGATGGCGATGACAAGCATACTCGATTGTATCCGCGCAATGTCACAAATATTTCCGGTTCATGTATTGGACATTCCAAGTGGATTTCATGGTTTTGTATATGAATCGCATCGAAATATTCGATTCAATGCACGTCACATCAAAATGTGATCGATTTGAGAGTGATATTATAATTACAGGTGAATGAGATATATTCCACTTCATTTTTGGTTCTCGACTTCATTGTGGCATAATAATTGTATATGTATGGAACTATTTGCGAATTGAAATTCCAATGGATTTACATGGCTTTTGAATATTGTATGCATTACGCATTATCAACTCTTTCTCATCCATCGCAATGCTCTCGTGACTTCTTTTATGCGAGCAAAATTCGCCATTCGTCTGGTGACGTTCAATAGACAAAAGTACTGCATTTGCTTTCAGCACATTTCGTGTGGGGTATTTACAGACTCTGTAATTAAACCACGGCTCGTTTATGACAAACATGTCACTATCAGTTAATTTAATTGCACCGCACACACGCACTTCACAAAGAATAAATATTTTTGAATACCTAAAGCATTCATTTGTATTTTATAAAAAAATTCAATTTGGATGCAAGCGAATTAAATGTTTCAGAATAAAATATATTTTGTAGACTTTTAAAATGTCTTTTATTTGTAACAAAAATTTGCATTTTCTGTTTGTTTCTGGTCGAATTTGATTAAATCTATTTTCTGTGGGAAAAAACTCATGCCTCTGCAGTAACTACAGTATAAACTACTAATTATTAATAAGTAATTAAAGATAATTTTCGAGTGAATTTTATGTGTATCAAAATTTGTTTTGTTTTGGTTTGGTTTCGATCGCTATTCCGTTCATGCTTGCAATTGAGAGTCAAATTTGGATGTGACACTATTGTTGAGCTCAGTTGCTCAATTTCTCTCTATCTGAAAGCTTGCACAACCCCTCCGAAATCGAAAGCTTGCTTTTCTCCACTTCCCGATGCTCCTGTTCCAGACTTACAACATCGGCTCATGCATAGAAGTGGTTGAATTGCTCGGAACATCGCTACATTTTTCAGTTCATTAGTTTTAGTGGTGTATCATCCGACCATAGATTTGTTCATGAAAAATATTCCCAAAAATAACATATATCGCTATTGAATGGAATATTTAATTGCACGGATGAAGCTATCAAGACTGAATCATATGGTAAATTGGTTCGAAGCATTAATAAGCATATGACTAATGATAAATAAAAGAACATGAAATAAATTTTACTTCAATTCCGTTCTATCAAAATCATGATGCATAAACATTTTATTTTGTATGCTAATTTTATTCATTTAAATTGAATAACGTTTATTATTTCATGATTTACTAATTTAATGAAAAAAGTGAATAAATAAAATTCATTCTTAAATCAGTACCAACCATTTGTTGACAATTATTAGATATCTCGATTGAAAAGTATTTCTGTGTTGGATTGTGCAATTAATTTTCACAGAGTTTATCAAAGACTTCGAGGTTCTCAACAAGTTTTGACTCTAACGCATCTGTGGCATTGCGGGAAGTACAAACGATTGTCATTTAAAATGTTCATTTCAACTTAATACCTGCTAAGAATTTCCCTTTTTCAATATTTTAGTAAAGGTAATTTACCCTCATATTACCTTTGGTCAGAATTCGGTTGAGTTGTCGGTTTTGGATTCTGTAGTTTGAATATTAACGATAATGAATTGTGTGTGGGCGAAGTGCAGAGCTGTGTTATCAGATCTCAATTTTTGGCTTCGAGTTTTGGTTCGTTTCAAATGCACCAGTTTTCGCTCTATAATTCATATAGCAATGGCATCGTATGTGTTGGGCAAACGCAATGCAATGCATAAACCAAAAAGCAACGGCCATAACAAATACCGACACTAAAAGTGTATGTATTTGTGGTGCGGATGGGAAACAAAAGTGAGCACTAGATATGAAAGCACTCAGCGTAGAAAGAAGAAATTTAAATTGAAATAGATAATAATAGCAATTCAAAAATATCCACATAGTGGAATTCGTTGTTCAACTTAACGTAACAGCGGTTGGCAAAAGCATCCTGAACCAAGCCGAAATATGTTTTATTTCCGGCGTCAATGAAAAAATGTGGAATACCAGACAACGGCACTAATATTCCAGCGCGCGGCTACAGTTTCCGTATTGTGCATGAGTGCGTGGTGACGGATCTGTTTTGTGGACTTTTTTTTGTATGCATTCATTTTCAACTTGGATATATGGATACATCGTCATTAGATTACGTTATTCTGTATACCATAAATCATCTGATGCTGGTGAAAGCAACATTTGAGATACCGCAAAACGTATGAAATTTTACAGGGAGCAAGACATATTCAAGCAATATAAATACAATTGCGAATAAAAAAGCATCCAAACAAATTTATATTTTTCGTTGGTTAATTTTATAATGCTTTTCCTGTGTTCTATTTTATTTCATTCTGCCATGTTCCTTGTTTAAATATCAGATGTGCACATTTTTTCTTTATTATTGTCTAATAAATTTTCATTTTTTACCCTCTGCTTCCATCTTCCGCCATGCGAAGTATGTCTGGCTACAGAAAAGCATACATTAAAGTTCTCAAAGAGTACACAATAAAACTGATGACACTAAGAACCTGGAATTCAATTCCAAGTGTAAACATTTCAGGAGACTTCAAATACTGTGTGTATAATAATTAAACAAAAAAATCAGTTGATCTTCTCACTAACGTGAAAATTTTTATTTATAACTTTCGCGTCTCGGAGAGAGAGAGAATTTTAGCTCACCTTCCGAAGCAAAAATAAATGGTCTTACGTACGTAAAACTAACTTTTCCGCACATTTCCCGAAATTGTTCGGGCTTAAGCATTTTTCATTGATTGCTACTCATTTGTATTGGATTTATGTTTATTTCTTATCGAATCATCATGCAACTTCGAGAATAAATCACAGAAAATTTCAAGTCATTACGATGAGATCGAATTTCGAGTCATTACACATCATGTGATTTAAATTTCAATTTTAATATAAAAACAAATAAACATCTCAGTTCCTAATTCTTAATTCAACGTTCTCTATTTTTGAATTGGTAATAACAATTACGAATTAGTTCACTCTGATGCGAACTTTCAATTCATGCCAACGATAGATATGGTTCTACATTTATGTTATGTATAACAGTATAACTTTCGGTAACAGCATGAGCATTCAAACTGATGGAAAAACACAGATTAGAAAATCACAAATACTTCATCCAATTTATTGATTTGAATATTGACCCCGAAAATTGAAAATTTTGTGAGGGAGCTGGTCTTAAATCTCATCAGAATGACTTGAAAAACATAGAAAATAATATTCTGACAGTTCCAATAGGAAACAATGTGAACTTTACATATTCACCATACAATTTTTCAGTTTTGACCCCGAAAAGACTCCAAAAATCCGAAATTTTGCAGGGGAGGTAGTCCTCAATCTAATCGGAATGACTTGAAATTTTGCATGACTCATTTTATTCATCAAAAGATAATATTCTGAAAGTTTCAATTCGTTACAATGAATGAGATAGCTGCCATACAAATTTTTCGTTTCGACCCCGAGAAGACCCCGAAAATTGAAAATTTTACAGGGGAGGTAGTCCTGAATCTCATTGGAATGACTTGAAATTTTGCATGCCTCATTTTTTTTATAGAAAAATTATATTCTGAAAGTTTCATAATGATACAATGCGAAATAGTCATAGTCCCCATACAAATATTTCTTAATTATATTGAAAAACAGCCCATTTTTTGATTCCACTCCACTAGAGCTACCCGAAAAAATTATCCGATTGGGCTGAAAATTATTAGGTTTCTATTGCTAATGAAGACAAATGTGTGTGTAAATTTTTGTTCAATTCTAAAATCAATTTTTTGAGTTATCGTGTTAACAAATTTTTGCGTACAACAGACAACGTACCACACACGGACAAAAAATTGCTCCGGGAATGGTTGCAATCGTTTTTTCTAGGTTCAAAACGCAAAGAAAACTTATTCCGAGCGTTTTGAATTTTTTGGACCGATCGCAATACTTTTACCACACACAGTGGTGTGTGAGGAAAAGTAAAAAATCTATGTAGGACAAGAATAAGATATTAGAGGCATAAAGATGAAACGTGCATCTGCTCATTTGTGCAATACATCTCTCAATATAAACATGAAAAAGTTGACCAAATATAGATCGGGTTATACTGAAGTGCCCCAAATCAGATTGAAGGAAGTGATGAGGAATAAAGAACAATTTGACCAAAAGACCTCAACCGAAATCTTCAAAATCACACATGGGACATGAACTCAAACATCAATAATTAAAAATTATCAAATTAGCCGTCGCACGAGGGCGTTAGAATAAAAAAATGTGGAGAATGTATTAGCCTATGCATTATACGCAGTAGTCTAGGCAATAGCTCAATACGTGTATTGTATCAAAGTATTAGCTTTTTTGAGACTCCGATTTGGGTAACGGTACATGAGGAACTCTTATGACCAAAAGTATTGCATTCAAAACAGTTTGGTCCTTTTTCTTTCAATGGGCTATGGTTCCTAAATGCGATGGATCTGCGGATTTCCAGTGGACGTCGTCGATTACAAGGTCGTTTTTCCCACTGCCTAACACAACCGCCAACTATTCGCCATGTTTCTAAGTTTGTTTATGTCTTCAATATGTAGCTGACACAAATAAGATGAAATCGTACCAAGTAGATGACCAATATTAGTATTAGAGTGTGGAAAAAACCACTTTGCACTCGACGTATGAATCTAGGAAACGTTAAAAACGGTACATAAAATATTGAAGCTTACGGTCTGTGCAGCAAAGTCGAAGGATGTTTCACTTCAAACGAAATCTAAATCTAAATAAATTACACAGTTATCAAAACTGATTCTGATTAAGTCCTAGCCCTGTTTTGTATGCTTGGAAAATGGATTGTCATCACATGCACAAGCACATGAACCATTTGACTATTTTGAAAATAAATGACAAATGGCGGATAAAGTAAAGTAATTTCAACTGCTCCACGACTTAATAAAACGACTGAAACAGAAATCTGAAATAATATTTAAACGAATGGAACAAAGTTGGAGCACGAGGTATTTGTGCGTTTAATGGAAAAAATGCAAATCGAAGATGAGAATTCAAACAGGGAAATGTTGGAATTTATTATGTTTATATTCTCTATTTGAGGATTTCAGCATTTCTATCTAATTTATTCGTTGGAATTTTTCGAATCAGAATAGTGAAAAAACGAAAATAACAACGCTTTGCGACAGCACAAGGATGGTAGACACAAAAATTGATAATTTATTATTCGTATTTTTCGCATAATAAATTGTTCCGATGAGATCAACATTCCAACAACGCCGCTTTATCCTTGTGATAGTGTCAATATATTGACTCCATTTGAAATGTTCGTCCAAAAATGCACGTGAACGAAAGCACAAACACACACACACACACAAACTTACATACACATAAAGCGTTATCGTGGAAAACAGAACACATTTGACACAAATAATAGGCGAATTATGTGCATATAAATCGTGAATTTTTTTATCAAGCTATTTTTTTTTCGTGCAGATTCTCGCTTTGGTTTATTTGTTTACAAATCATACACAACCGCAGGCACTACTGCCTATAGCTATGATGACATAATATTCAAAAATGACAGTAAACAAAGATGAATTGACCGCAGTGTGGCATCTGATTTGAAGGGGGACAGTTTTTACCCCGGCTGCCGATTGGCTGATGAGTCAATGTATAATTTCATCAATTTTACAGCAACACAGCAGCGACAATTTTACAATTCAATATAATTGTATTGAAACCACGACACTCAAAATGAGAGCTCTTTCTCTCTGACTCTCTTTTTAATCGAAATTATAATATTATATAGAATATATTATATTTTTGTGGAAGAACGTTTGCATCGTTTCGGAAGAAATTTGAAGCATAAATGAAAATATTACTTTCCTAAGTTAAATCCATAGTAGATTATGCCTCAAATTCAATATAGCGGCCAAAGAAATCTAGAATAAGTGCCCTGAAATTCAGTTTTAGCTGCACCATCTACGCTCACACACCACTTGGCGGAATCTGCTGAACAACTTGTGCACAATCAAAAGTTACTACTCACTTTTTTGTACCCATTCTCTTTCGTTCCCTCTTCCTCTTTATCTTTATTGCGTTTTTTCTTTAGCTCTCCTTTTCTGCAATCGTTCCTTTTCTCTATCTATCTCTCTTTCGATAATATGTAATATGTACACATATTTTGCCAATCATAACTCATAGTCCGTTCAAGTGACTTACTGAAAGTCTTGCGTGCTTGAAGTGTGTTTGTGTGTGTGTGTGTGTGTGTGCTGCAGGGATGTTTGCTATTCAGTAATTTTGTCACGTTTTTTGGATCATTTCACATTCCACTAGGGAACTCTTAATACAGATGATTTGTAAGAACATTTACGTACATGAGAAAATTTTTAATTTTTTCTCAAGTCATCTTCCACTTTCTCACTCATCCACTCTTCATTCGTTGTGTTTCTATAGAAGAAAACAAACAACGAAGTATCAGACATTTTCTGATACTACAAGTGCTTTTCAGTCTTGTTAGCGTCGAATGGTGAATGGTGCAGCAGCTGAACACTTTAACACATATTCGTGGATGAAGCTGGAATGTGGCAACATTCTAATCGAAAACGGCATTTTTAGTGTTGCATTCAAGAATATGAAAACCAATTCTTCTGTGCATTTCTGCTAGCATAAGTAAGTGTTTCACGTTGCAAAATACATAGTTTTCGAAACTCATTGACTTGAAAACATTCGCGCCTTCCAATCCAATTGCCAATCGCCCATTCATTTCTGATCGTCTCTTTAATAAATCATATATTTGGCATTTACGACACATCCTAAAATACTCATGCACATTTTCGTTCGAGATTTTCAATTTCCAATTTCCATTAATAATAAGCATTGTCGAATCTCTGATTTCAGAGCACTAATTAAAGTTTGTTGCATCGGAAATGTAAGCATCTGAATACAAACGAGCTCATTTGAACATCTGAAATCTGGAATCTCCAATGAAACGGATTTCAGTCTTTTTTATACATGCAATAAATTATTTTTTATTCATACCTGAAACTTGAAGAATCAAAAAAAGTACTTAAGAAGAGAGTGCAGAATGATTTTTTTTCAAGTTAACTTACTCAGCCTTGCCGATTTGAAACGCCAACGGAAGTGCATACAAACGAACTCTAATAAGTCAGACGTAATGTGAGTACAATATTTCCATTGTCTGACCACTTTGCGTGGACTTTGTTTTTTGTTTCTGATGCGGCGTTACCTTCTAATTGCATATTTAATCAGCTTTAACATAAAGGCACTCAGTAATCACTTCCGTTTTCTTTTATCTGTATTCTATTCGCTCCGCAAAGGGCTGAAATGATGCAGAGATGAAACAAGTGAAATCTTCAGCAAAAATTCGATTCAAAATCGACATCGTAATATAACTCATTTTGACTTTTGATGAATGTGACATAAGAATGATTTCAATATTGAAAAATATTCGATGGAGAAACAGAATGTGCCAAGGAGTTGCATCAATATCGATAACATCCCAACAAAGACAATACACAAGAAAAGTTGATAAAAGTCAACAGTGAAACATGTATGAAAAGAAAATGTATTTATGTGAAGTGATGTATAAACGATCACATCAGTTTGCTATTTGGTGTGTACTCAGGCTAAAACTGAACCAGCGGAATCAATAGAATCAATGTCAACCCACCTAATCCACTTATATAATCAACGTTTACAAAGAGTATCAAGCATCGCACACCGCTACTCCAGTGTCAATCATAAAAGAAACAAACAAAAATGGAATGTGTGATAAGAGTGAGTTTCCAAGCTGCTGATCTCGTCAAGTGCCGAACGTAGTTTGCAAAAAAAATGGTGCGGCGCAAAAAACGACATTCACACATACCATATTTGTATATCTATTAGGTGGATTCATCCACATGAGACAATGTGCCATACGAACCCTTGATGTAGTATTTATAGTTGAGTGTAGACGATGAAACAAAAAAAAAGCGAACGTTGATTGTTTGACGGTGTATCTCATGTCGGATTTTTTTTCCGCACCCGTCATTGTCGATGGCTTGTTCAGCGAGTAGCTCGCGTGTCAACATTTAATGTTTGGTTTGTATAATTTCCCATGCACAAAGATTTGTGACATTGTACACTTGATTCTCCAGCCAACTGTTTCATGTTTTATACGGTGCAGAAAAAGCAACGAGGATAATACGACTTTGTGGCAATATAAAATTTCCATAAACACTTAATGTTCCATTGAACTTGGTACCTTTCAGATGCATCAACACATTGGACGATGAACAATTCTCACCTTTTCTGTGTGTTCTCGCCCTCTGTTCCCCTAACTCCCCACAAAAGATTCATTTCAACCGATTTCACTGTGTGAAAATGCACATTGACTAGACTAGACGAACAACATTCTACCGACAAATAAGTCTAATATTTTTAGCGATGAAACGTGTTGAAACCGCTGAATATACTCATTCTTTCTTTTGTGTTTGTAAGAAGTAATAGTTTGATGGCTACTAACAAATTGCATGGTTAATTGGAAAATGGTATGTGCTTTCACACTTTCAACCAACGTGAACTAGCAAAATTTAATTAGAAAATTGTCTTATTTAGAAGTCGTCTTAGTGATTTTATCGCTTACATCCTTTGTGATTTCAAAGTGCTTGAAAAGGAAATAGCGATCTCATTCGCAAAGCGTATCCACTGTTATAACAGCTTATGAGCTAAGCAGAATGATATTTCGAAAGTCTCGAACGTTTTTTGTTGCATATATTTCAAAATTTCGGCATACGTTGTTTTATTGGATTACTCGACATCGAAAAATCCATTCCGGCAAAGCAAATGGCAAGAAACTATCGAAATTCAAACAGCATTTTGATTCTGAATACAAATATCAATTGAAAAGCAGACTTTTCAGTCTCTATTGCTTTGTCAATGTGGAAATTTCTCTCCTACGAATCAAATCAGTGCACGTGAATATACTCTTGAGCTCGAGCGCAGAAATGTGGTGTGCATATGTTTTTGACGACGACGTCGTCGTCATTCGGTTTCATTATCGAAAAATATTTTTCGGTGCTGTTGAATAGAGAACATTTTCCAATCGCTTCATTCTCACTCTCTCACCAATATAATCGAGAGTTCTTCGACTATATTCATGCTGAATATTATATGCAAAATTTGTATACGAATAAAATATTCTGCCGCCAACCCTTATCAATCAATTTTGTAATAACAGCCGCGGAACAAAAATGCGAACGAGAAATATTTTATTTTCATTGTGTATACGTTCTATTATTCATTTATGCCGTAGTAATGTTGCTGCTTTTATCTGCGCGCGTTCTCGAAAATCGGTAGCGGAAATCTAGCGTTCAATTGTAATCGGCTGTATAGCATTGCCATAGTTGTAAGTATTCAAAGTGAATATGCGAAATGCAGTGTAAAATGTGTGAATGAGAAATCAAGGTACATATTTCCAATCCATTTGTTTTTGTCTAATTTTGTCTTTTCGGAAATTCGAATCGATAATGGTAAAATGTATTGAGCTGATATGCATTAGTTGTTGAAACAACATTTTATGTTGCGCTGATTGTGTCAAATCTCGAAATGTGGTGAGTGCACACAATTTGCTCTTGAAACCCGTGCGAGAGATGGAAAAGAAACAACAAATAAATCATATTTATAATAAATAGACTGAAATATTGATTTGTGATTTTATTTTCTGTCGTTTTTTGGATTCCTCTATATTTGAGCAAGTAAGTGTTCGGATCCTGTCTCGACTCTTCTTTTCAACAAAAGAATAGATTTTCCAATCTTGCGCTTGATATCAATCCATTTGTTGTCGATCGACACTTCTCCAAATCCCTTTTTCTCTGATATACTCTGTTATATTCCATATTGGCACTCGATAATTTGGTTTGTTTTGTCAATCAATCCAATAACGATGATAATACGGAACAAACCAAGCTGACCGTGCTTATATGGAAATTGAGAGCTATTCGAGAGTATGCCAATTGACCGCGCCATCTTATTTTACATCGGTGAACTCAATTTAGATCCATTGTAATACGAACAAAGTTTTTATTGACACAAATAATAAAAACAAATGAGTCATTGAAACGATTGAAACATCACATCAATACTACTGCCCAATAGATGGCGCTGAAGAATAGATATCATTAAAATGTCTCGAATAGTACGGTCCCGTTGGAACAAACGCAACACAAAAAATTGCAACAATTCGATTTCTCAAACATCTTGTTCTCATCGAATTTGTTCTTCATATTTTTTGTGCTGGATGACGACAGGACATGAAAAATGAAACAGGGTATGTGAAGAAGATGTTATTTCTAAAGGATATCATGAAACTTATTTGCTCGTGCAGTGTTGAAACGATAATTTTCAAAATTCCAACTTGCATTTTGAATTTCAGTGTTACTTAAATTGCATTTGAATATCGCAAAATCTCAATGAAAAAAGATTTTTTATTTACTTCTTGAAAAGCCCAGAGTCTAATAGCATTAATGCGCAATGTGGCATCAAAACCATCATATAACTAAATACAATATTCAATTTACCACTTTTTTCATTGGTGCTGCAGAAAGATTGAGGAGAGACAATTAACAAATTTGATCATGAACATGAAATGACTCCGTCATTCATTTGATGGATTGAAGATGAATGCGGAGATGACTGTTTGATGGCGTCCGCATAAAACTGGTTTGAGTAAGCGATAACATTGTCGGCTATTTTCCATGTGAATCGATAGTTGAAAAAGTTTATACAGTTCTTGGGCTGATTGAAGCCATTGGTCGGTCAATCTGCTGGGGTAAAGTTTTGGCCGCAAATAGCGAAACGAAGCAGGAATTGCCGAAGCAAGAGAAGAAAATGTTCAACCAAAACTTCTGAGAAAACATATACAGAAAAAATCTAGCGTAAAAGAAAAATTGGGAAGTACACGGCTAAATGCCCAAACAGACGAACATCAATTTAGCCACAAGTAAATTGTGTTTCGAAAATACAGCAGTATAAATGGAGAAAAGCACATATAAAAGTAATAATGAAATAGATAACTAAATTGTTTGTTTATTTTGTTTGGTGTTATGGTTGTTGTTGTAATGGCTTGTTCGAAAGCAAAGCACTTTCACCATAAAAACATCGGCGTAAATTGCAGCCATTTCTAAATCGAAGGAAAATTGCATTTTCAGCACAGCATTTGCAATCGAAGCCTCATGGAAATGCACGCCACAAGCACATAAAACGCACAGCAATGTGTCGTTCAGAGTATTTGGTGTGAAAACAATCGTTCGCATTTATTATTCAATAGGGCACATATACGTAGAGAACTGTGTAGGTCTTCCCAATTTTTTTTCGTTGTAGCTGGTGGTGCTGTTGTTCTCGATGGCAGCAGCAGCACTGCTGAATTGAAGATTTCCAAAGTGTCTATAATCTGAAGTGTATCGTGTTGTGTATTGGCGATGCACGAGACGAAAAGGGTCGATATTCGATTTATTTTATTTTATTTTCTGTTGCGATTTCCACCAGCGCACATACCAGACGAACACATTCAATCCGCAGTATTTGCTGCAATTCAAATAGACGCTGAGCAGATAAGATAAAGATTTGATTCATTCGATGTGAACTCAAGTAAATTTTACACAGCTGGCTGCAAAAAAGAGTGATACGATGTGAAAACAGACGGCGGCTCAAAAGATGCATAGGGCCAAAAATAATACCACTAAATAATTGAAAAATAAATTTTTCCTCTTGAATTTATTCCAAACGCAATTTCAAGCAATTTAAGTTTTTAGCATGTTGCGGCAACACCTTGAGTTTATGTAGCACAAGCGACGCGAGCGCCCTCAGCTCCAGAGGGCACATTGATGTAATTTAACACCTCAAATCGAAACTAAACAGCGCGCCAAATTTAAAAAGGGCTATTGCCGCAACATGGTTTTTAGCGACGAGTCTTTCAAAAAGGAACACTAAAAAATGTGATATGATCAAAAGGCCACACAAAAAACAAAGCGTATGCCAATTTTTTCATCGTGCAATTTTATGCATTTTCCGCCTTACATATTTTGGGGCTCATATTTTTCATTGAGAATAAAATCGTTTTTTTAGAACTGTTCAAATACATTTGTGCTGTTATCAGCCAAGAAAGCTTGCATTATTTCAAAAGTCCCTGCATATATTATTCGGAAGAGCTAAATGTGTTCTAACGTTAAATAAATAAATAAAATTCAAAAGCAACGGAATCATTTTAACGTAATTGCTGCACTTGAACACTTTTCAAAAAAAATTCATCCTGAGAAAATGAAATCGAATTCGTAAATAAGATTACACTAACGATGCATCACTTCGTGCGGACGGAGAGATGTTTAATGCTCAACGAAGTGATTTTGCAGACCAACAAGCGGACGATCAGTTCAAATGACATTACAGCGTGCTGTAAGAACTACAATTGCAATATTTAATCAACACAATAACCACGCTCACTCCTTGATTAGGTTTTTTTTCTGGTTCATTCAGCTGTTCGCTTGCATCGACAAACTCCGAATGTCGCTGTCAACAAAATTTCTCAACTTAAATCTATCTTGAACTCATTGTGAGACAAAAAAAATTAACTTTGTTTTAAATTTTGGTGATTGGTTGTGAGTCTAAAATGCTTGACATTGTTGATAGCTCAGGCAACTTTCAACTGAGTTTTCTTTGTTTCGAATTCAATCAGTTTACTTTGATAGTAATACAATTTTGTTCACACAAAAAATATAATCAAGTCAGTTAGCGAGACTTAAGCAGGGATGCCGATTAACAGAAATATACTTCGAACCGAAAAAGCAGTTAGATTTTTCATATTTAAAAAAAATATAGGACGATTCAAGTTGAAAGATTTAAAGAATTGGAAGAGATTTGGAAAAGAGAACAAGAATTGTTGAATTATTCTTATTAGCATGCATCCCCCATTCTCATTAGTATGCACACTTTTAAATCCAACAAAATCATGTTTACATTGCATCTATGAATGTCCCATTTGTACATTTATTGCCAATTATGCATTAAATTTATGCATGGGGAAACTATCTTAAATTGTCATTATTAATGTGACAATAAATATTCATGTCGTTTTTGCCAAAAGATTTTTAAAATTCATTCGACGATTTTTCTCTAGATTTTCTACCGACAGCTCTCTAACAAAATGACATTACAAAACTTTATAAATATCTTTATATATTTCATTCACGTTTTGGTACAGAAAAAATTTGCATAGGTTTCCAAAAAAATATGTCGCCACCACACAAAATGTGTACACAGAATACTTGAATAAATTAGCAAATTTTCAGAAAATCATGTGTACCCAACACTTCACATTGCAAAAGCTACAGGGAGCACTTTGTTTTTGTTGTTGTTGTACCAAAGAGGAAAAGTTTATGTAATACTTACCAGCAAACAAGCCATGTATAGCATGAAATCTTGCCAAGTTTTGATTTATTGAAAGAGCTTGTGATAATGAATGGCATTCCGTTTAAAGCTTGAATTTTAATGGTTGCATCTATGGTCGTGGATTTTTCTCGAATATTTGGTCTATGAGGCATATATGCAAATCCCGGATATGACCCTGTAAAGTACAATGTACACCATGAATACAAAACCAAGAATAGAGATGTCGTCAAAGAGAACGAAAAAGGAAGGAATGTACCGTGCTTCCAAATGCGTTGGATTTCGATTGATAGTCGGAAGTGTATATATTTTAAGAATAACACATTTACGATGAAAAGGGTATTTATTTTGCAGTTTTTATTAAATCAGTCAATTTTCCAATACAATATATACAAATTTCACTATTGATTTTCGGATATTGAACATCGATGCTATTGAAGTGAAATTCCTAAATCAATTTGGTCAGTTTTCCTGGAAAAAAGTTAAACTATTATATCAAACCGGGATTATTGCCGTTCTCACATAATGCTATAGCTTGCCATGGGCTAATCGAAAAATACGAAAGAGTGGATTTTATTCAGATGGTTTGATAAATTTTTTCGAGTTGATCCGATCAGATATTGCGTGAAGACTTTTGGGATCCCAATTTTCCATATAATTTTATGGATTTTCAAGGCTTTTTGTTTTAGCTCGCTTTCCGCGTCAATTTCAATTAAAATAAGAACTTCTTGGGTCCAAAAATAGAATAATTGTGCAATCAAACTATGATTCAAGTTGATAATTTGAGAGAACAGAATCAGACTTACGACATTTCTAATTTAATATTTTTTTTTTTTTTTCACTGTATCACTCCAATTTTGATATACGTCCAAATTATGAGAATTTCACAATAAAAATCATATTTGCTTATACAAAAAGATGTTTTACTTTTAACTTTACACAGCAAAGGATAGTCCATCAAAAAATCGAACGCAATGCCTTAATTTCAATCATATTCATTTGTTTATTCTTCTAAAAAGATAATTCAATAATCGCTGCAACCATTTCTATGAAAATTGACACTTGAAAGTTGAACTATATCTTAAATGTTCTACATCCGAATTTCTCGACATTGAAATTATTTATTCTCTGGTCCAATGTTTTTATTTGAATATATAAATTACTTCACAAAATTATTTTTCTTTGACTTTTGTTCGCAAAAAATAATGTTGATAGCCTTTGTTCAAATAACCAGTATCATATTTACAAAATAGCACACTTTCAGAAAGATTAATAGCAAACTTGACACTTCGATGAGTATTGAGTATAGTCTTTGCCGCAAATTTAACACTCGCAAGATTTTGTACGGTGTTGTGATATGTGTAATGTCAACAGGGAACTAATCGCGTTTATTGGACTGTCAAAACTAATGAATCTGAAGCCAATGCAAAGTTTTATTGCAACTTAATTTAACAACATCAGAGTTGTTGTATTTGATAAAAATAATAAATTTATATTGAAAACAGTAATTCCAGAGAAATTAAAGTATACGTAGTGTGAATTCATACCTTGGTTAACCAAATAGAGAAATAAATTTGCTGCTTGTTGGAATATAAATGTATTCAAAACAAAAGTAAAATACAAATGTTGTTTGCGTTCAAACTCGGAATATCTAAGTTATATATGATAATTTGGACAGATCACAGAAAAAATATTAGATGTAAAGTGTATTTGATATTGAAAGTTTTGTTGAAAGTTTGAAGAGAGTAAGTTCCCGGGCAGCATATTTCCCCTATATAATTGCTTAAGAAAGCGTTAGATTTTTTAATTATGTAGATGAGAGAAAATGATTAAGAATTGCTATTATGAGAATCACGAAATTTTGGCAGGGATACACAAAAGTTTTTGAGAATTGTCGCAAACCCAACTTCGCACCGGAAAGTTCAAAATTGTTTAAAACCAATTTTATAAATGAAATAATAAAAGTTGATTTAAACGATTTTTAAAATGCACTTTTATGCAGAATCGAAATAAAAAATTTTATAAATCGTTTAAAAAAGCATACATCTATTATGAACGAAATGTGTGCCGCTCGGATGATGGAAAGAAAAGAAGAAAAAATAGTTAAACAAATAGAGAGAGAGAGGGAGTGGCCAAACTTAGCTTTACGTCGCATCCAAAAATTCTTACATATCTCTTTTTGGTTCATTTTAGGATGAATAACTCTTCTAATTGATCCTTTTTATTTTCATGAAAATTGTTGGCACTATGCACTCTTTCGAAGTTGAACTGATAAGTTGGGTGCCACCATGTCTGATTTGATTTTCCATTGTCATTTGGCAGAGTGCCTTTAACTGAATGGAATGGCTTGCTCAGCTACTCGTTGATTTTACTGGCGTTCAATGGCTTTTAGTACACAAAGCATAATTTCATTTCTATAGTATGTTTGGTGCTAACATCGAATGCGTGGTTCGTTCGTCTTTTTATACATCTCAGCATTTGGCAACCGAAAATTATTGATATACGCCGCTTTGAACAGATGGTGAAGGACAAAAATTGCATAGATGATTTTGAAAGCTTGGCACATTTACCTACATGCTCGACCGGATTCACCACATTCCAATCAATAAACACATTGAACAAAAATGATGCAATAAAACACATAGTTCTTTAGTTATTTTGTTAAAAATAAATAACATTACATTGTTGGCTTTGTTTATTTCCATATCAATAATTCATGTTTGATAATATCTTATACAATTGTTTGCTATAATTTATTCCATATGTCTATTAGTTTTTTTATTTATTTCATTCCCTCCATTCGGGCTGATACTATTTATCATTATTATTGTTATTGTTATTGTTATTGAAGAGAAGCATGTTCGTATGTGTTTGGAAGGTTGGAGACATCAGTTGAACTGAACTATATTCAAAACTAAATTTCGATTGTGAATAAAAGTATCGTAAACTTGCCAAGTTGGAAAGTATATTCCAAATTGAAAAACTCCTTTAAATGCCATTTAAATTTTTGCTATTTACTTTCAAATTGGGCAGGCTTACTATAAAGTGATGTATACAAAATCTATCCATCCGAATTGGTTCTCCTGTTGATTGCAGAAAGACTATTTGCTGGATAAAACATTTATATGAAATATCCAATACTTGCTAGCGTAGTTCATAGGATTCAGATTTTGTGCAAGATTCTACTAAAATGAGCACCATAATCAATCCTCTGGTTGAATCAGTTATGCCATAAAAAATCTCGACAAAGAAGAAAGACGATTTTAGTGTTCATTTCGGTAAAATTAGAGGACAAAAAGCAACATCCAGGTATATCTGTCTTGTGCATGAATGACGTTGGAATTGAGCATTATTGGTTTCATTTCCCAAAACCCATCTGGAGTGTAAATTGTTCAATCATTCATCTATTTCAGCGAAATAGTCAACTATTTTTTCTTCCATTTGGAATTGAAAATTAATCTTGATTTGCGATAATTATATCTAATTGTTGATAAAATATAAATAGATAATTGTGAACAATTTTTTAAGCTCTGAAATGAACTCTTTCAGTATAAATAAACCATGTAAATTTTTCGTAATCTTATAAGTACGATTTAAATGAGCCGTTTCAAGCTGTCGTCATATTTACATGATAGGCCTTACATTTTTACAATATGTACTTATTTGTTACTTGAGAAACGCTCTCATGTCTCCTATCAGTCGACAAATCTGTCCAAAATGTTCCGTTCATAGAAAACATGTTTCCAGATATTTACTTTTTTCCAAATTCAAACTCATCAGATTTTTCAACATCTGCATAACATCAATTCTTGGCGACATTTTTGGTTTTGGTGTCGATCAGTACAAATGATTAATAATCATTAAGCTTTTTACGTAATCCTTACGATCCATTACAACTTTTATCTATTTCTAACTAAGGCTCTTATAAAATACCATTATTTAATTTAATTTAATTTTTTTAAACTCAATGATTTGTTATGTTGCGAGCGCGTGTATGAATGTGAGATATTTGTATTATTTTCATTGAATTCAGCTAATTGTATTATGTGTTGAGTGTGAATCACTGCTTTAAATCAAAGTTCAAGTGTATTTACATTTAATTCGGCTTGTAATAACAGAAACCAAAATTGCTTTCAATTGTCTGAGCCAGAATATCATATTATGTATATTTTAAAGTCGTTCACTCCATCAACTAGCTTTTGTATTATATAAATTGGAAATTTAATTCATTTTTATTGAGATTGGTGTACTTTGGAGCATGCCATGCTAGTTAAAGTTACTCATATAAATTATTATTTATAAGTTCATGTGAATTTGGCCACCATGTGTAAATGTCTGAAGGTTCTCAGTTTTCAATTTATTCGGTGAATGGAGGGGAAACTTGTAAATGACAAATGGACGTAATCTCTTTTAAAACCATATCAAAATATTTACAACTGTTATTTGATATCAAGACCTTGTGAAAATTCGGTGAGATGTTCAAATAATTGCATAGACGGCAAATTTGCAATAGTAAATTGATTGCATATTCGGATTAGTATTATAATTACCTGAAATTGATCTCCACTGGAAGCTATAAATTTTAAGCCTCCATATGAGAAATACGTTGGTAATGTTTACACACTGAACTAAATGCTCTATCCAAATGTAAGTTTCGTTCATATTGTAAGAGGCAAGTTCAAATGATCTGTTGAGCATTGTATTCTGGACATTTTCCTCGATAAACTTCAACACAAATTCACATTTCGATAGAAACATGTAAATAGTTAAGTGTTCATTTCTGTATTTTTGAAAATTTTTTTTAGGGAACAGATTTGAATGACCACGAGGAACGCCAAATATTAGTAGTACAAATTGAAAACCGCGCATTCGTTACTAACTTCATATCTATCATAGATGTCATTATTTTGACTTTGACAGCTATTGTATCTTAAAGAGGATAAAAAAATACATTGAAAACGATCTGTCAAACTTATCATTCAGTTGAATACACAAGTTTATTATTGCGTTGAAAATGTCGAGCTACGTGCCTACAAAACAGCATTTGCGGGAAGTTTTACTTTATTGGTTTAATCTGAAGAAAAATGCTTCCGAGAGTCATCGTTTGTTATGCGAAGCATATCCAGAATATGCTCCGTCGATTAGAACGTGCCAGGAGTGGTTTGCGCGGTTCAAAAGTGGTGATTTTGATGTGGAAGACAAAGAGCGTCCAGGCCAAGTGAAAAAGTTTGAAGACGAGGAGTTGGAAGCATTACTCGATGAAGACTCGTGTCAAACGCAAGAAAAACTTGCAAAATCATTGGGAGTGACACAACAATCCATCTCCTATCGTTTAAAAGCCATGGGAATGGTTCAAAAGCAAGGAAATTGGGTGCCATACGAATTGAAGCCGAGAGACATCGAACGCCGTTTTTTCACTTGTGAACAGCTGCTTCAAAGGCAAAAACGGAAGGGTTTTTTGCATCGTATTGTGACTGGTGATGAAAAGTGGATTCATTACGATAATCCGAAGCGAAAAAAATCGTATGGTTACCCCGGCCACGCATCAACATCGACGCCAAAGCCGAACATTCATGGCTCGAAGCTAATGCTGTGTATTTGGTGGGATCAGCTCGGCGTGATCTATTATGAGTTGTTGAAACCAAACGAAACCATCACAGGAGCATTGTACCGAACTCAATTGATGCGTTTGAGCCGAGCACTGAAGGAAAAACGGTCGGAAACGGTCGCAAGACACGATAAAGTTATTTTGCAACATGACAACGCTCGGCCACATGTTGCTCAGGTCGTTAAAGCCTACTTGGAAACGCTTCGATGGGAAGTCCTACCCCACCCGCCGTATAGCCCAGACATTGCCCCTTCCGATTACCACCTCTTCCGATCAATGACACATGGCCTGGCTGAACAGCATTTCCATTCTTACGAGGAATGCAAAAAATGGGTCGATTCATGGATAGCCGAAAAAATCACAGATTTCTTTCGACGCGGAATCCGTAATTCGCCAGAAAGATGGGAAAAAGTTGTGGCTAGCGATGGACAATACTTTGAATAATCAATTTGTAACCATTTTTCCATAATAAAGATCGAAATTTTGAAAAAAAAATTGCGCGGTTTTCAATTTGTTCTCCCAATATATTTCATTACATTTCATTATTAGTTTGGAGCACCTCAATGGACAAAAGCTGTCCGTAACAAATTGATAAAAAAAAAATCACTAATTTATGTTGGGCTATTAATTCGGTCACTAAAAGCGTTTTTCTTGATCGATGCAATTTCCACAAGGTTTGATATCCGCTTCCAATTATCGATTCGATAAAGATTATACAAAGCCAATATTCATGTTAATTCTTCTAAACTTGCACTTCCATTTCACTTTCTATGTATAAGACCATAAAGATCTCATCTCATTGTCTACCGACTGTAAATTTGAACTAAACTTCAACTTAAAAGCTTGATATACTTTATTCAATCGTTTAGCCAATTGTTCTGATACATTAAGATGCATCGAAAAGTATGAAATAAAAAAGAACTTTAAAGCTAACATGGAAATTATTTACAGAAATTCAATTTTAAACTAAAATTAATCAACAATCCTGAGATCATTTGTCAATAATTTCAAATAGAGCATAAATAATATTCAATTGCGATGAAATCGGTTTAAATACTTAATTTAGGTTTGGATATGATCATTGATTTGTTATTATAGATAATTTTTAGTTACCAAACTTCACCATTCACCATAATGGATATAGTGCGGGTCTTCGTATCTTACCTTTTCAAGGCTTCTTTGACCAGCAAGTTGATCGTTACCAATTTAAATGATTTGTTTATTGATGCAGTTCAAACAGTTTAATCAACATTGCATGCGCTTCATTGTGAAATCAATTAATCGTAAGCATAGATGCAAACTTATCAGCCACAGCAACGTATGTTGAAAAAGTTGTCCTGATTTTGATGTTGAAAATACTGATATTCGAAAAAATGTGCAAAAAATTGGATGAAATTACATTTATACCTGCTATTCGAATGAATTACTACAAACAAAATTAATCGGGCGTCAAAATAAAATAAAATTCAACGTACTAATTGAAGATTGAAAGAATTATATCATTCCATTGATTTGAATGGCGTTTTTATTCGCATTTAGAGACGATTCAGGAGAGACCTTCCGAAATAAATTAAATTGGCGTAGAAAATCATTGGATTGATTCATTCTCTATTGAATTTACTGAAAAACTGGGAATTCAAATGAAAAATAGGACAAATTAAAATAAATGGAAGATTTTGTTTCCTCGAGATGTTTTATTTCACTTCTTTCTGGATATAAATAAATCATTATGTCGAAAGTTGCTTTAACAATGTACTTTTGCTTATCATAAAATCCTTAAAACAAGATTCATTGTACTTGGATTTTTGATTTGCATGATTTACAGCATTTTTGTTGATATCGATGCAATTTACAGAGGCCCATCGATAAAACATTAGTGCAGTATCTGGAGGTGTCTTTACATAGAGCATCTTCACAGATGCAGTTTACGTGAGATCAAATAAAAAGAAGGGGAAAAAATTAAAAATCAAAATTCAATTAAATCAAGAAAAATGAAACAAAAGTTGAAAATGAGTTAATTAATAAAGGATACTCACATTTTTCTGCACAAGGTGGACCCTTACATTCTTTCAGCGTTGCCGGTCTTGGCACATTCTTACATCCATTATTAGCCGGAAGTCTCGTTGCCATCCAGAAGCACCTCACCGTTCGATACTTGGTGCCTTCTTCACCACATGGTGCATTACACTGAAGCAAATTGCAAATGAAAGAAGTTGAGACAAAAGTGATAAGCTAAGCTCACGAGGCTATCGAACGAATCTATGGAATGAAATAAAAAATCAACCTACTTCTGTCCAATTATCAATTCGCCAAAACGGTTTGCATAGTTCGTTATAGCATTCCTGCCGTGTAACTGGCCGTTCACTTAATTCGCACGAATCACTTTCCGTGTTGTTGGAAAACATACATTTTATTTGTCTGTCTTGGATAGCTGTATTTTTTTTATGGCAGCGTGATTGCAAACAGAGCGTCCATTCACCAGCAACCCATCGAGCACACTCTTCTGCACCGCACTTTTCAACTGTTTCTGGTTTCGATAAACCCGCATCCTCACACAAAATACTGTCCACATTTTGAGTTGCATTATGCAATCGAACCATGCACTGTATCTTTCGAAACTAGATATAAAAAATTTCCGCCAATTAGAATTCACATATTACGGAATTTCCTCTATCCCATTCAAGCATCACAGTCAAAATGTACCTTGTAACCGGGCTCTATCCCGCATTTTTGAGAGCATTCGGACCACGGTGTAACCATCCATTCGAATTTTACGCTGTCGCGCGATCCGGTTCCTAAAACCGTTTCATTTTCCGCATTTTGAAATAGAGATAATTGATTGAAACCAACGACCGGATCATCATTTTCCAAAGTGTCCATATCAACACCGCGATTCAAACCGGTTTGAATCAAAAAGTTTTTCCCCTTCGAATTGCTAAAACTCTGAAATGGCCACAGAAACTACAAAAAGCAATTTTGAATTAGATTTGATTATTATAATTTGGAAATTTTAAGTAGCATTTCGTAATACAATTGATAGCAGGATGCCCGTTCTGATTTAATTCGTGCTCGTTTTTTTTTATTAAAATTCGAATTGCGTTCAATAGATAAATAAACTTTTTTTAAGGGCAAAATAATGAAAATAGAGCGTGCGATACATTTAATCAGATGAATTTGTAAAATTCGTAGTTCTTTTTTGTTTATATACAATTCATAAAATATACAATATGCAAATGAACATCTATTCTAAAAAATGTAGACAAATGTAGAAAAATGAAATAAGCATTAGGACAAATACAGTCGAATGGCAATATTTCATAGCATATCAAACAAATCCCATATATTTGAACTATTTTAATTGGATTTTCATGCAAAAATGTAAATAAATGTCAATAGTTTCCAGCGCTCAAACTGATTAACACGAATAGTGTAATCATTCTGGTCGGATGATAAACATGCAGCAAATCGCTGAATATTACTTAATTAAATCAATGTGAAATATTAAATAAAAATTATGGACACTGCATTTTTAAACTGATTATGCCAGCTATTGTATCAGATAGTGTTTGTAAAATATTGTCCATTTCGTAGTCCAATGCTGCATTTGTTCTGACCGTAGATAGCAATTGGAGTATATATAATAATGAATGTTGACCATTTAAATATTGACACATCCTTCTGTAATTGGCACTCCTACATAACAATAAATGAAGTTTTTATGTTCGGCAACCAGGTTGGAGTAAATATAAACACTGTGAAATCGATTTGTGGCTAAAAAAATACCGTTCGATTGTAAATGGTTTTATTTTGTGGCTTGCAATGAAAAATTTGTTAGTATGAATTAGACATTGCAAGAGTTGCAGCCGCTTCTCAAGTCGGCCGTTATTAAGTTATTTAGCCAACGAGCATGAAAATAGGCTCCTTCAAATATTGAAGGCATTGTTTGTACAGCGATAGAATTGGGGTAAAGTAGACGAATCGTCGAAAACTTTATCCAAAATACAATTCCATCGGCTGCCGTGAAATAACAAAAAAGAAATTTAAGCATATTTTTTGGTCGTTATTAAGACTTGTCTTTCGGTTTTGCTAACGATAAAATAGCATGCAATAGATAAATTAATCATTTCGAAGTTTTCGCAATATAGAACAAATCAGCCAGGTAAATGCGCATATGGAACCAATAGCTTTGAACGTTCGGTCTCGCATTCTAGCATTTCGATGAATCGACATTAATTCTCTTTCTAAAATATTACCGTTCCGACACTCATCGATTCCAACCGAGTCTTCTCTCTACCATAAAGCAACTACGCCACGGTTCGTCGACAAAGTTCATGCGAGCAAATCAAACCGATTAATTCGAAAAGCTTTTAATGTAAAGCATTAGAATTTTCAGCTGCTTTTCAAATTATTCATAATGTTTGTGTGCTTGATTTTGATTACCTATTAATTGGGTGTGTGTATGTAGTGTAATCTTGATTGTGTGGTTTTTCGCGTCTCATTTTGTTTTGTCCGTGTTCTCCGAACATTTTGGAGTGGTTTGTGTAATTGTGTTGGTTTTTGTATGTGTGGTGTGTTCAGTTTCAAGGACATTCAACAAAAAATTGCGGCAAAAATTCGAAAAACAAATATAAATAAATTATTATCAAATAATTTTTGATAAATTCAAAGTTGCATGAAATCGCTTCCATATTATGTCAAAGGTGTTCAATATTCATAATAAATTGTAATGTGAATAAATGAATTGTCAAGTGCAATCGAATCAAAGAAATAAATACACGATTCGCAATTTCGAGTTGGCTAAGTTTCTTGTGATCGATATGCTGACTAGAAATGCGCCAAAGCTGTCAATGTTGGGGCAATTTATAAATCTAATTTGCGCTAGCATACCAGAACTCATTAGATCATGTTATGACATTTCAGCATGGGCAATCTGAGCACTGCAAATGTACACTTCAAAAACATAATTTCAGCTTGAACAATACATATGTTCGACGATTTCACAACTTCTTGTTCACACCATTTCAAATATTTTAGAACACAGATTCTATAATTGCAACGATGGTATCTCATTTTACGCATTTAATGAGAGAAATGATGAAGGAAGCAACACCTGATAGACTCAAGATACAATATCTTTAGGAATGGTGCACAATATTCTCTGTATTTATGAACTTCCATTTAGTTTACCAAAAACATGTCGAATCTTTAAACGGCAAGAAAGCAAACCTTTTAATCAAATGCAATAGCATATTTATGATTTTGCATGGTGAAAATTTGGATAACTAAATAAAAATGTTATATTTGATGATTCATTTGGCGAAGTAATTAGATTGGTTTCTACGAAACTGACGAGTAAGTCTAAAATTTATTTATTGTTTTTATGCTAAGTTTTTCTTTGAACATTTATTTTAGAACATTGGAGCGTGAGTTGTGAGTCTTCGCAGTCCTAAATTTACCAATGCAATCGGATGTTGTTTCAGGCTGTTGAATACATTCATTCAATTACAAGCGGTATTTCTTCGTTGACAAGGAAAATTTGTTTGGGCTTCCTGTTTTCGACGGCGTATCTCAGCTTGAAAGGGTTGGGGAGATTGCGAAATGCATTTTGCGAAAGCATTTGAGCATTTTAAATTCTCATCAACCGAAAATTATGAGGTGTTGATCTTTTCGTTGAATATTGCCAGCCTTCTCTCTATGTGAACGAAGCGTCAAAAGCGTGTTTTTACTTGCGAAACGTATAATTTGATGTGTTGGGCTGAGTGTAAACATGGAATTTCCCTTCAGCTTAGAACGAGAGGCTTATGTGCTTGACGCGCGTATAAATGATTCCTTGCAATAAATTCCTCACTTGAATTTTACATATATTTGATTGCGATATTTTCTTATTATACACTCGAAACATTTTCTTCGGTTTGTACTTCTATTCAAATTTATTTTGGCACCCGTTTATTTTTCTTAAAGGAAATGTAAAATTATTAATTTCATTGAGTTTTATTTCGTGCGAGGCAAATGTTGAAATAATGAGTTTGGTCATATTTATTACTCATGATATTCTGGTTTAGTAGCAAAGTAGTGGTGCCTTGAAAAGCCACAAAAAAGTTTTAAGCACTTGACCTTCTTGCCTTGTTGCTGCTGTTAAGTCAACTTTTCGAGGGGGAGACTCGGAGGCTGAAGCATGTCTATGGAAAGTCTCGCCGCAACATTGTGGTATTTTTCGTACCAAAACTCTGAGAGTGAATATGTTTCATTAAACACCATTGTTTCAACACTGCCTTCAGCGGATGACATGCTTCAACTTTTTTGTTATGTATATTAAAAATTCAACACGTATTAATCATGTGAAGACTTTCTTGAAATGCGTGGGGTAGTTCAACTGAATTTGGGTGTTTTATGTTAAAATTCAACTTCGAAAACATAAATTCTTCCTGATCAATTATTTATTTTCTAATTACAGTTGTTTGAACTTTTTTTTTATTCAACATGTAATCAACAATTATCTGCTCAGATTGTACTGCACAACAATGATTTGAATATCATTTGTCAAATAAAAATATAGAAACAAACAATATTTGGAATTTGTCCGATTTCAACAGCACCCGTTGTTATTCAACATCCCGAATGCATAGGGTGCTCCAATTACAATATCGAATGATGTATTCAATGCATGATTATGATGTTACTCGTTAAATTGAGCACAAATACAAACTGAATGTGTCTATCTAACACGGACAGCTGATAATTCGGCCGAATGCAGCCCAAGCGCGTACGCGTACGTATCGCATGTGCCACGAGTACCGTTTATATGTTCGTTTAAATGAAATTATTACCCGAAAATTGAATGGAAAAAATGATGGAATTAGCAACATGAATAGACATGGAGGAAGCATTTTTCGTAAGAACTCTCTATACCGTCGCTGCTGTTGCTACTCAGCAGACAAAAAAAACTAACAAACGAAAGGATCCAAGCCATAGAGCCTGAAGTAAGCTAGAAAATTGCAAAAGAAAGCTAACTGAAGAGATCGGCTCCTCACTGATGTTTGAATTAAAGTTTTTTTTTAGCAAACGGGGTTGGTTTTGGTAAAAAAAATAGAAAGATAGAAAATAAACGGGTGAAACGTTTATGCATTTGGTGACCGCGTTGCTCATGTATGCGAGTCATATGTTTATGCAAGTAGCATCGTGTTTTGAGCAAACTTTGTGTGCGCACAATAAACACACATGTAATTTCTTTCTGAACAGTATCATTTGGAAGCCATCGCTTTTCCCTTGTAAAGATATGTATAAATTGTATAAAGGATCTTCTGCTCGTCGTATAAAGCGAAATGCTGTTTGGGAGTGTATGTTTGTAGGAATCATTATACAATTCACATGCGAATCAGAAATGATGCAATGAAGGCGAATAGTGGCATTGATTTTTCGCAAGCACGTTTGCCCTTTTTAGCATATGGCCTCAAAATGTTTCATTCAGATGGCAAACCTAAGACATTCCACTGAACACTGAAATTCAATGAATCGAGTGCACCCTTTAGATCGAGATGAAGCGAGAAGAGGCAGCTAGCAAATTCATCACTCGTTCTTTTTGCCTTGTATTGCATGCGTGTTAGGATGGCAAAATGTACGCGAATGTAATTTATTTCGAAAGCATAAGCTGCAGTATTGTGTTAAACTTGTCCTTGTTCCGCATATAAATGCAAAAACATAATCCATATGCAGAGAGTGAGGCTCAATTGGGAGCTCAAGCTAGGACATCACGTCGACATATTCACGTTGGCGTTTGATATCCTGTTTTTCCTTACAATTATGTTTAACTTTATACATTTTAGTGTGTTTTTTCCCCATTCTCACTCTCCGTTCGTTCATTCGTTTGTTTCGCTAGCGAATATTATTATTCCATGTGAGAATATGTGTTGCACATACAATTTGTTTGTTCTCTCTCTTGCTTTTGGCAATGTTTAATTTTTACTTTATTTCTTGACTTTTTGTCATGTTCGCAAAACGGCAGCATTATATTATGGCTGTAAACTCAAATGCAGACAAATATATTAAAAATTTGCGAAAAACATCGAAATCCAAATGCAAAAACACACGGAAAACTTTGCGGGACAATTTTCTCTCTAGCACTTTTCCTCTTTTTCTCTCCATTTTAGTCTCGCTTGCTTTTGATTCGGCTTTCATTACAGATCTCTTCAGTGCAGTTGCAGCTATTTTCCCATTTCTCTTTCATCTTCTTCATATGATTCAGATGCTGTTCCAATTTCCAAAACTATAGCCAGCTGTGATTTTCGTATGCTTATTGAAAATGTGCCCCATTGCAAGGTATAGAGGACGGCCGAATGGAATGTTAATTATTCTGGTTGGTATTTCTCTCTTTCTTTTCCCATTTTCCGAAATATGACTAATTTTGTGTTTTATACCAATTTATTTCGTTTGAGCGTTTGGTGGTCTAGAGGAATCTAGACCAAGTAATTGTAAATGACTGGAACGAAAACTTTTCACACACACAAATATACGGATTCAGTTGAAGGCAGAATTTTGAGGAATTTTCATGAATTATGTGATGGAATTGATGTTTTTTCTCTTTCACTTTTACATTATATAAACCAGTGTGTTGCACAAGAGTCGAAGTCTATACTTTTGTTTAATGATTTGTAATTTTTTGCCATTTGTCTTTGACGAGAAATGTATCAAAAAATGTAAGTTCTCTTTTCTCCATAGCTTTAACTGCGATGTCCGAAGAAACTTGTTGGTAAAATATTTCAGACTGTCAGGATTTTGTGTTGTGGCTTCTAAACTGTAGTCAAATTTTCTTGAGGCCGTAAATAAACTTGGTGACAGCACATAAATTGTTGCTCCATAAGCTGTATGAATATGACCAAATAAACTATCGGAAAGTTGTTAAAATACCAGAAATTGTTAAGGCTCGATGTCTTTCGAAGTTCGATTTTCTAATTTAACAGTGATCAACGGTGATCAAATGTTTGTAGAAGTAGATAATAGAGAAAACTTTCCACATTGACAGTATTCAAGAACAAAGTTTTTTGCGTAAAATATCATAGACTCAACTGGGAAAAAAGTTTAATAAAATTAAATGGAAAACCGCACTCACACAAACATGTGATCAAACGTGAAAAAGAAGTGTGGAGGTGCAAATGCAGTTCTAACAGAGTAATCAAACAACAAACAGAATCGTTTCGACATGACTAAATTGAATGAAACGGAAAGTCGTCACAGCTAGGAAGGGCATCTGTCAAAGGATAGGAATTTTCAGGCAAAAACAACGAAAAATACAAAACCGAGCAAAAAATGAGAACATAAACATGAAGACCAGAATATCCCAAACAGAATATATGGCTTAAATTTTTAAGTTATGAACAGAGAAAAGAGAAAATGAACGACAAAAACAAAAACAAAAAAAATGAAAACAACGCAAACCGGAATTTAAATACACAAAAACAAAATGAAATGTTTCGTGTGATTGTCGAATGCATACCGGGAAAAGTTTAATATAAAGTAATGACTGTGAGAACATTGAAATCGATTTATCTCACCTGTAGACTTGCCAACAAATGTTGAAAATGTGGCATTGGCACCGTCCTCGTTCCAGAACTACTTGCCGCTGACAATGGACTATCATCGTTCAATTCCTATTTCGGATTCATTTTAATCGGAACACCGTGGGCACACAAAGAGCAAAGGACTTTAGTTTTTTGTGTTAATCAGACTTTTTTTTGTGGGATAATGAAAAAAAAGGTGGCATAAATAGACTTAGAAAACGGATGAGAATTTTTTCTGCATTTCGAGTGTTTGCGCTCGAAAACGGACTCTCTTCAAGTTTATGTTCGGATACAATATTTCCTCGGAAAATATTTTATGAAACAGTGATCAAACTCTCATTATCAATCGAAATTCCATTTTCTCATGCTTAAAATTTAGGGAAGATTATTTGATTTTTCGAAGGGAAGATTATTTGATTACTTCGCTTTTAATGGATCGTATTAATGTCCGACTGTTTCATTGAATTCCCTTGACTCATTTCGAATTCGAAAAATTCATGAGAGAATTAGCGAAATCCGAACGAAACGCTTTGTATTATTTCTTAAATTGGAATATTCCGAAATACGAGATGCTCCGACAATTATACGCGTTACCTCATATTTTAGATATCTTAGAACGAAACTATGTTTGAGGAAAAAAAATTGTAATATAGAAATTTAAGAAATTAACTTTTTTGTAATGCTATTCGATTTTGTGTATCATAAAAATTGAGAAATGAACTGATATTTTCGAATGAATTGATTCTGAAACGGCTAATCAAAAATATCAATAGAATTGTTTTAAGTTTGAAGCAGATCCAATGTAAGACAATTCGCGTGGAAAATTGGTATATGCGTGCAGTTGATTTTTGGTTTGAAATGAATTGCAGGCGTAAGCGTTTCATGTTGAATTGATAATTATTATCTAAATAATTGAAAGTCTAATTGTGTTAATCAATATATCAATTATGATTCATTGTTCGAGTATTGGCATTTCTTATGAGAAAAAAGTCATGGTAAAAATCCAGCTATTTCGGGCGTTGACTTGAAACTCGATAAAAGCAAGAGACGTTCATAATCAGCGCATATCTCCTCTAATAATTTATTAAGGCTTAAAATCAATTTGATGGCATGTCAATATTTAATGAGTGACTTGACGAGGAGAATAAAAATGCCCGTCAAAAGAGAAGATACATATGTATGTAGCTTGATGGAAAAAGCTTCGAAGCCGGGCTGCCCGGTTTGAGTTTAAAGCATTTTCCTTTGATTATTAGGTCCATAGATTAACTTATTGTTCTTCGTTGTTAAAATTTTTTGTTGGTGGTTTCATCTTCTTGAACAATTGAGAGTGAGATTTCTTTTCGATATTCCATATAAAATGTACTCGTCAATTGGATTATGGCTGTTTACACTTTTTTGTTGCCTCCACTTCAGTTTTATTTTATTTTATTTTTTTGCTCTCTCTTTAAATGAATCCGGTTGAAGTACAAACTTCTTAAGGGTAAAGTGCGCTCCATTTACTGCGGCACAGTGCAGCATAAAGAGTGTGAGGAAGAGAAAACGGAATTTTGAGTGAAAGCCAACAATGGCAGAGAGCAAACCAAGACCGATAAGAATCTAGAAAGGAAAAACACATAAAACCAACTGAAAATTCTTGGAAAATTCAAGTGCAACGGATGCTTGATTTTATTTTGGTCCCAATCGAGTTCGGCCACTTGTTCTTGAATGTGATTGATAACTGATATATGTTCGTCGAAAAGTGGGTAGAATGCTTCGTTCAATTTGCAAATTCCTTCATACAATGGTTGATGAATTCCTGTTCACCGTACTAGAAAGCTTTCTCTCGGCTCGCATAAATTACATGCGCCATTGGTATTTCAAGAATTTTGAGTGGCTACGATTTTTTTGCTCTCCATCGCCCTCTCCCACACCTCTAACAGACGCTCACTCGATGAATGTATTCGTTATTTTAACGGGGATGAATCAAAATCGAACAAAAATAGTTATTTATGGTAGAAATGTTTTCAATTAAGTTCGTTTGGATAACGTATTATATATATTGAACGCAGTAAGTCAATGATAGCGTTATGCGCACAGATTATTGAGCATTGATTTTTAGCAGCTGGTGAATATGTATGCCCGTGCCTGTGCATTGTTTGTTAGATTTAAAGCAAATGCTATGTTTGCTTTGTGGTGAAATAACAAACACACAAAATATGGCTTTTGTCTGTGTATGCGTGCATCGGTTAGATCGTGTGCTTTTTTTCTATTTATGTATCATCGAGAAATACACTCTCTCGCTTGAATAAAAGTCAAGCTTCACTCAGTTGGAAATTGTTTGCACAATGAAGAAGTGTAGGTACCCCGCACAACAGCACAAAAGTCTATTGTATGGTGTGCGTTTTTTTCCTCTTCTTCTTTGAAAAGGGAGAAAATTCAGGGAAAAAGTAGAATGAAAACAAAAAAATACTTTATATTTGTGGTACTCACTTCGTTTTGAGTTAGTTTTTTGTCCGCATGACGTATATTGTTGAAATCCTTTCGGTTATTTTGGTCTTTGTTCAATTGATTAAGTCTGAAATTGAAATGAACGTAGAGAAAAAATAGCAAGTGCAGCTTGAATAATCCCGTTTCACATCTTTCACATCACAGTAGAGAAAAACAAACATAATTTTCTTACCGACTGCCGTTGATGTTTTTCGCAGGCACTTGAAACGCAATTGTTCTGTCGCTGTCTTCATCTAAAGAAACGTCAACACGAAATGTATACATTTTCCACTCTAAACACATTCAAACGCATACAAAGACGACACACTTACCTTCGCCCTCAACGAAATTCTCGTCCACTTCGTCTTCGATACTTTCATAATCGGCCGGCGTGGGCTCACGATCGCCCGGCTTTGGTTTGACTTTAAGTCTAAGTTCAGACATACTCAAGCCGGCATGACATGCATACGCACCCGAATCGCGATATGTTACATTTAAAATTCGAAGTGCACCCTTTTTAGATAATTTAACATTCCGAGTTTTTACAAGAAATTTCGAGTTTTTACTCCATCGGATTCTTGTCCGATTGAACCGGCTGAAATGGATTAACAAGTTTTAAATTTGAAAAAGTATAATTTTTGCTTTTACATTTGCCCACGGCAATAACTAACCTCTTGACGGGACACTTGATTTTAATCTGTGTGCCAAGAAATACAGTGGCTGCACCGCCAATTTTGAGTGTAACTTTTGTCTTCTTCGGATCATGCTGAATGTAGGTTGTGTTACTAGCTGCTATAGATGGTGCTTTATCCTCAGGCGCGCACGGTTTTGTATTACATGGCTTCTGACTGGCTGGCTTCAGACTGGGACACAGCTCATCGCGTCGTTCAACTTTATGCTCCTGAGCTATTATTTGCTTGCATTCGACCCTTCGTTCTTTAATACCTCCGCCACATTGTCTAGAAATAGTTTACCGATTATTTGTTGGATTCAAACAGGAACAGGAAAAAGACCGTACTTCGAGCATTTAGACCAAGCTGAAACCTCCCAACGAACTGGACAATCCAACATATTGCAATACTGTCTTTGTGCTGGTGGAGGCTGTGGGCACATCGAATCCGGTACAACCATTGTATTTTCACCACCTCGTGTTACCTCATGGATGCATTTCACCTGCAAATTAATGATTTTAAATGAATAATTGTCGTTTACGATTTGTCAACTGAAAATTCGAGAAGATTTTTACCCCTCGTTCTCGAATGCCAATTCCGCATGACTTTGAGCATGGCGAGAAGTCACTGTAGTTCCATCTTGGCGGACAGGGCCGATCATTGCATGTACGAATCCGAGCTTCTGGTTTTGTTTCTGGCGAACATAGAAACGGTGAGACTACTTTGCCTGTATCTTCACGGACGCAATTGATGATAAGCTCCTCAACCCCGCCCAAGCATGATGCACTGCAACTTGTATAGCCTTGCTCTTTCCATATATATGTTTTGCCTGGCTCCGAAACTCCCACTTTTATTGAATCTCTGTACGATAAAGTAAAAAGTCATTTTTATTTGTTTCTTTGGTGAAAAATCGAAGCTTGTGATGGTGCAGTATAGCTTGCATATCAACATGAAGATGACTGTGCAAGTGTTGTCAATTAGAAAAAGGTGATATTTAACAAAACAAAACACGGCATCGACAAAACTACCTTGGATAAAAATCATACGCATACCCATAAGCCAACATAGACGAACATGGTTCCATGACGCATCGCTCCACTCTGAATTGTTTCCGAATAAATTCAATTAATAAGTTGATTCCTTCGAATTAAGTTTTTGATGTTAAAAAATACTTACTGAGGGGGTGGCTTTGGTCCCAAGCAAAACGAATCATTGTGCAATGGGGCCAATGTTTGTGACAATTCCAAAAATATTTTACATCTATATTGCTTTGTCCGAATGCCCTCACCACATGTGACACTGCATTGCGACCAGTGTGCATCTTTGATAAATCTACAATTGCACATCATGAATTGCATTAGTAATAAATGACAATTTGAGCACCCGAACAGACGTGATATGGTGATAAGAATGTGACCAAATCGGACGAACGGCCTCCGTTTGCGAGAGACTGAATCGGAAAATGGTTTTTCTGACGGAAGCTATGGGTCTCCCCACAACAACTAGCTATGCGTTGCCATTTATAAAATATAATAATTGTTAAATTCGTCCCAATATTATCAAACACTGAAATAAACATTCTCTATCACAATGGTCGAGAGTCTCAAAAATCGGTGAACCGCCGATTTATTATTTCAACCCAACAATTAATTTAAATTTAATGTAGTTCAAAAGAAAATCGCATTTTTTACACGCTTAAAAAAATCCTCATCGATTATTGAAGAATAGAATACTAAATAAGTGAATTGTGTCTCGTCGGAGGCACCATTTACGGTCGAATCATTTTCTGGGGGTTCGAGAAAAACTGATTTTGCAACCAATTTAATCATAGTTTGTGTCTTACTATTTGAACAAGTAAATTGATATTATATCTCATTCGTAAGTTTTATATTGTGATTTAAATGTGAAAGAAAAATTTTTATGATGCAGAATAGAAAATATACGATCAACAGTGCATCATATATGTGCAATGTGTGTTTGTGTTTGCGAGCATGTCCACGTGCATCCCCTCACAATGCATAAAATATAATACACTATCTATTGAACCATACGAATTTTAACGTTATAATTTGCTGTCTTCTATGGTTTCACCTCTGCGGACACATAAACAAAAAGTTGTACATATAAATACATGAGTACGAAACCGTAAATTGTTATTTAGATAAAACCGCACACGAGGAGCATATAGCAGCAGTCGAAAGAGCGGCAAAAAATGGTTTTCATTCGTAATGTGTATTTAATAGTATGATCATAGCACGAAAATTTTGCAATAAAATTGAGCATCCACTTAAAAAATTGTGTGCTCGTGTATGTATCTCTTTCAGTGCGAAGTCTCACACTCTCCATTGAATTCCTTGTTTAGCGAACGCAACAGCAAAATGTGTCACACACCATACAAATAATATAATAATAATTATTGTCTTTCGTGGGAAAAAATTAATGTGTTCATGTAAGTTTTTCAGTTTTTGTTACAGTGCTGTGCTGTTGTCATGGCGTGATGTGTGTTTGAGCATTTATAGCAATGCATGTCTGAGTGTGTGGCTGGGCGAACTGATGGGTGATAGCAAATCGAATGATAAATAATTCATAGTGTCATCTGGTAATTGCAAGCAGCCACTTATTGCTATTAAAGCTTATGTTCCGTGTTTTTTTCCTTGATTGTGTGTGCGCACAGCAACGGTTAAGGTTAATCACAAATGCTACGCGCACAATTTATTTGTGTGTGCATTTCGCACGTGCGAATGTATTCGGCATTTTTTGTCCCATTTTCAACCACCATTGAGAACTGACTATGATTTTTGCTGCGCTTCGAAATGTAAACAACTGAATTACATTGCAGTTACACAGGTGCAATCTCGCTTTTTCCAATTTCCAAAGTCATAAATCTAACAACCACTACGCGTCCCATTTTATTCATATTTTCCATTTGATCATTCTCTCTATCTCAATTTAAATAAATTACGTGAGTGACATTAATTTTTCTCATTGTGTGTGTGTGTGTGTGTGTGTGTGTGTGTGTACTCATAAAACAGTTGTCGGCATTCGAGGCGAGCGCTCAACAAAAATACCACAATTGCACAAATGGATATGGCGCGTTATGGAGAGGAAACTGTGTCATATTTCATATAGAGCGGATAGTGAGTTTTTAATTTTTCACTTCCACATTAATTGCCATTGTTTCGTAATGAATGGAATTGTTTATAGATGATTGGAGATTAAGTGGTTTTATCGATTTGTTTTTACTTACGTTGCTTCGCTAGGCATTTGTTGTTCTACATCTTTTGAGCGTTTTTCAGTGAAGCGTTCGGCTACTGGAATCGGTTCATCATGATGCAAATGCGATTTAGTCAAATACGACGGGTGTTGTTTTCTGCCTTCATCCGCCATCACCTGTTCATCCGAACTATTCCTATATTCAGCCTGTAAATACATAAAATTTGATTTTATTCAAGCACAAAAACAATGTATTTTCACTAAAAGTCGATTTCAATTCAATTCAAAACAAAACGATGCTCCAAAAATAGTTTTTCAATCCAAAACCGAAAAAAACCCCGTAAAATTAGTTGAATTAGTAACTTAAGAATCGAAAATTTGCACAAATTAATACATTTCCAAAAAATGAGAGCGATACTCCTATTCATATATAAATCGATTGTACATCAATTTATAGGCAAAAATTTCCCAAAATACCTCAGTCTCGTCGAATTCTTCGCTATCTGTGCTGGAATTTTCAGTGTTACCGATAACAGCCTCTTCGGAATGCCCTTCAGCACGTTCATTGTGAGACTCAACGCTTCCTCCATTCACATTCTGGTCGGTAAGATCCTCTTCAAAATTCTCAGTTTCGGAGCTTAAATTTTCGTTTTCGTTGTCGTTTTCAGTGTTGTTATTCTTGATATCATCCCCGTCCTCCCCGTCCTCCCCGTCCTCCCCGTCCTCCCCGTCCTCCCCGTCCTCCCCGTCCTTCCCATCCTCGTTTTCGTTCTCATTTTCGTTCTCATTTTCATTTGATGCACTCGTTATTCTATCGACTTCTTCGTGGTCATTTCTGACAATGTTATTGTTTATTATCGTTGTGCATTCAATTCCAGTGGTGCATGATTGCGTTGCGATTGGTTTTAATTTCGGATCACAATCCATTGAAATTTGTTCATCCGAAAATATTTGCATTGATTCATCAATGAGCCGACTGCTTGGTGCATCCGATAATGATTCGATGTGGTCATTTTTTTCATCATTATTGTTCCGATTACCATTTTGACGATACAAGTAATCTGTGTGCGAGCCATTTGCCAAAGGCGGTGATACGCAATCGATTTTCCTGACCTGAATACCCGTTCCACACGATACGGAGCACTTGAAAACAGGAAGAACAAAGAAAATGCACATGCCACACAATAAATATGTTGCAGTTATTTTACCAAACCATTTGCGAACATGCATCGGGATGATTTCAATGAAAATTCTGGGGAAATTCCGGATGTTGGAATTTTGTATTTTGAGTGGCATTTATTCAAGGGGAGGGAAGGAATAAACACAAAATTCGATAAGCTCACAAATTAAAATTTAAATGGGAAATGTTTCTGTGCATTTTATTCCAGATCATTTCTGATAAAAGGGAGTTGGGTTCCATGATTATTTTCATGATATACGTGATTTATACACCGAACATAGATGGAGTTCAATTGGAAGTTTTTAATTCAATTGAAGAGATTTCTGGCTCTCTTTGTGCACTTCGTATGATGAAGCCCCAAGCGATTTCTTTCATTAAAAAACGTGATATGAAGATGATGATGATGGACTCGAGTTTATACTTCTCTCTTGCACAATTTAATTCCTTTTATGCCTTTGAATCTTTGAAGTTCAGAGGTTTTTATCTATTCTAAAGATGAAAATAGGTAATTTTCCAGTGGATGTCTTTGAATTATATATGATAAGCTTGAGCTGGAAAAAAGGCTTGATTCGAGAAAGTATAGAGTAATAAAAGAAATGCACACACATAATGGCCTTCGTCAAATTAACTTCAAACGAAAAGGTATTGCACTCAAGAAAATGCAATCGATCCGCATGCAACGATTTTCATTCTGTTAATACATGCGGTAATTAGTAGCAAATACTCGATTTTACGCATTTGAATTGGCCATGCCAGAAAATGGGTTTTTGCATTAATGAGCACAGTGTGAATTGAGTGATATTGAAAAGATACTTGCTCCTGATGCGCACAGCATTTAGCATCGAATGAAAAAGTGGATCGAAGCATATGTAAGTGCATATCACATGTATATTATATGAACTTTGAGTATGACAGCACGACAGCACATGCAGCTCCATTGGGCGGCTGAATGAGACAGAAGGTACCAAAACTCTTCCATTGTTGGGAAATGTGAATGTGGATTGATGTTTTAGACTTCTCTGTCAAATGTATCTGTTGTTATCTTGCATGCTTGGTTGATCCACATCGCGATTTGCATATTGTTCGTTTGTCGGGATGATAAGTATCACATGCGCCCTGTTCTATTTACCCAATGTAATGGTTATTATGTTTCATGTTACCAAACGTTTGTTAGTTCTGTTTTAGTAGCTCAAATGTAGTGGCAAAATACACAAATGTCGCTAATGCAAACACACACACAAGCAAATAAATACACTATCGAGGGAAAGAGAATTGAGATGAAATTGTGAGAAATAAAATACTCACGCCAGACCATTCACGCGCAATCCACTTGGGGCAATATTGTACGTTGCATGGTTCAAATGTTGGTGGTTTGGCTGTGTCACGACAAGCATCATCTGGTAGCTGTGTTGGGCGTTGGATCCGGTGTTGTTGGGTCGTGAGTTGATGCGTTGTTTTGTGATCAATGTCAGCGCAAGCAAAAGGCACAAAGATGTATAGTTTTGCATGTGAACATCACCAGCGGCAGAGCATCAACGACAGAAGCATGGAAAAATACAACAACAACTATTATTTAGCTTTCTATTTTATTTATAAATTTTTGCTTGCTTGAAAGCCATCTAGAGAAGAAGGGGAGACAAACACATACAAGTTCAAAGAAGCAACCCCGAAGCAAATAATAATAGACGACAACAAATCGCCGTATATTTGTGTCGTTTTTGGCTCATTGTAACGTTTGCATTTTTCGCGTGCACAACCATAGTTTCTCTCTGTTTGTATTTATTTATTCGCAATCTTCTTGCTCCGATTCCTTTTCTCTCTTTATTCTTTTATATCTTTCGATTCATTCTTCACACACACACACTTCGACAAACATTCACTTTTAGCCAAGATAGCAACAACTATGCATTGAATGAATGCAATCACAAATGGATATACGTACTTTATTTTTGAGGCCATTGCTTTCTTCAACGCATACAACAGTTCGTTCTCTGGTTCCACGGCCACAGGTTTTGCTGCATGAACTCCATTCGTCTGTTATCCACCTATAAATTTAGTTAAGATTTTGTTAGATTTTTCGAGCCCTATTATATGCAATTCGTTATTGGTGTGCTTTTTCGTTTCTTTTCACATTTGTTCAACACATAAATTCAAATGTTAAGCGAGCTTTCGCGTCCCAGGCGCGAGATTGTCTTAGTATGCGTAATTTTCTACTCCTCTCGCTCTCAGTGAGCATGTTTTTCTTTTAATTGACTCATATTGCCACAAATGCAAAGGAAGAAAAGCGATCTCAAAGAAAGAAAGATAACGTGCCCCAATCTTCTTGCTTGTCGTTACTTTTCACTTGCTCGCTCGCTTTCTGTCTCTGAATGATGGCATACATGATCTCTTCCATTGCTTCTTACATCTTGGCTTCTATTTGCCTTGACTATTTATTTTAATACAAACAGATAGCCGCTGCCACTACTGTCCACCAAATTGTCTATAAATTTTTATTAAATGAGACCGAAGCTTGACTTAAATCACCAGCAAAAACGGACACAAGGAAAAGAAATAAATATTATTTGCTAAATACAAACACACCATCATACTATATTTGATGCATTCGCCTCTCACATTTTGCTCTTTGGCATTCGATGTTGAAATAAAACTGCAAATATAACGTAGTCGATAAGCATCGTTGAAGCACCATTTTCAGTGGCACAGTTCCGAGTGATTTCGGTAAAGTGTCCCGTTTTTGCAAAAAAAATTACAAACGATTCCCAAGTAATTACGATAAATGCAAATAAATGCGATAGTAATCGAAATTAATTATGGAAAATTTATCTTACTTTGGTGGACAGCTGTGCGTGTTGCACTGCATGACGGCCGGCTCGGGGCGCATGGCCGAATCACATAGTGATTCCTCAACTTCTTGACTCGTCATTCGGTGGCGACAAAGTGGCCTGCTCATTTTATAACCTGCAAATAAAGAAAAATCGCCTTAAGTCGAGCAAAATTTATATTAAAATAACGGCAAACTGAAAATTAATTTAGATGTTGTTGCCGGTCACAAATTTAATATCGCTATAAATGGATTGCCCACGCAAATAAACTGAAAGCAATAAATGTTTAATCTCGAAATGTGGATCGATACGGTGTCGAGCATTATCAGTTGGCAAAATGTAGCAAATCACATCATTACCATAATAAAATCGAAGCAGCTCCGTATTTTACGTCGATTGTGGTTGCTGTGTCACAAACTGAATTCCAAGCAGTTCAGGTATCTGCAATGTCAAGATAAATGGCAAGACCATCTGAAGTAGACAAGACATTATCAAAATATATACGCATTCACGTGAATCGTGGATTGATTGTCTGCTGATTAAGACCAACCAAGGAATTCAGGTTTGTTTGGTGGAAGAGTTTCATTAAAGCGAAATCTGAAGTCACAGAATATTGTGTTGCTTTTAATGTTCAGGCAATTTAGTTATAGTAACGAATTTTTAACGGGTGTTTGAAAAACTTTTCACTACAGGGCGCTTCTGGGAAAGGAATGTCTATCTGAGCATTGACATTATTTAAAGTGGTAACCGGTTTCATTGCATTCGATTCCACTTATTTTTGTATGTACAATTTAACATTGAACGCACTCGAAATTCATCTATCAGAATAAAACGGTTTAGCATCCAACCTTCTATGTTTGAACATCACGCCTATGATTCAGCTCTAGGAAAATTATGAGACACAATTTATGAAAGACAAATTGGATGAAGTACTGTTTAGTTTTACTAAAACTAGATTATACATCATTTGAATATAATTTTTCGATGAATCTAATCCTTTTTCATATGTGTATATTATGGCAATAATAACTGACTATCGAATTATAATATGAATGGATGAGAATAATAATGCAACGTAGCTGATAAGAGAAAAGTGATAAGTGTGTTCGCCAAATATGCAGATCTTAAAATGCCTTATAATATTTGCTAAAGACACTTATCACTTATACCTTATCAGTGATGCGAAAATCAAATTTGAAAATCTGGGACAATTTTACTGAAACAATTATCAGGGACACTTATACTGTATTTTTTTTTGTGACACTTCATTTGAAAACCCGAATACGTTGCACTATTATACTCAGCCATTCATATCAATATAGGAAATTCTGAATGCGGCTCATATTCAAACTGGCTATAATAACTCAAGTATTGTATATGGATCGCTGTGGTTAATTACATGTACACTGCAAAGGTTCTCCTACTTCCATAATACAATCAGGCAAATCTATCAAATATGCATATGAATAAATTGACAATTCGATATTTTGATATGCCTGATATGCTAATTACAAAGCAACTACGCTCTCTTGATCAATACATTTTACGCTGATGAATTTTACTAATGCATAGCAGAATTTAAGGTCTATAAACAAGCAAATATGAAATGGCCCAACGAGCGTATTGAGAATATTCCATTTGAATGTGAGACTTAACTGCTTTGAGCCAATTTCGGTATTTTTACTGTCTGTGCTTTATGACATTGTCGAAATTCGAAATATGTTATGACAGTGGCGACAAGCGCACAAAAAAAGAAAATATTGCTCAACTTTAAAAGGTATATTGGCACACTTAAACATATTTTGTATACACTTAATATGATATAAGCAATTTGGAGGGAAAAAATTATTCAAACTTATTCTTGTCGCACACGATGATAATCTATATGTATATTATAAATATGTATAAACGACCCATAAATACTCTTTTATGTGGAGCCAATATTTTTCATGTGCTTCAATTTCAGCACCCATCATTTTTTGCCGTTTGTAAAGTTTTCGCTTCTGTCGCTATAATGATACCGTGTGTATTATTCGTATCGTAGTGGAAAGAATGCACGGGAGAAAAAAAAACAAACAAAAAAAAGCGCAGTGTAGCGACAAAATTGTGTGAATATGAATGTGAATGTGCATGTGCGGAGCGCCACTAAGCAATAATCCCATGATTTATATTCAAATGTCGTTTGAACATTTTCGATCAAACAACTTAGTCCTTGTCGCCTTTCCATCGGAACACCAGCACCAGTCGAAGTAACGACAAGGAATATGTATTGGCTTCTTTTTTCATTGCACTTTGTTTGTTGGCTTGAATGAAATTTTTTCTTTTTTTTTTTACTTCAACACTCGTGTGTTAACTCGCATAATCGATAAAAATCATTGTCGCGCATTGTGCTTGTCGTGATGATTCACTTGCGTGCTTCTGTCTCTATCAAGGTGCTTCTGTTTTCCATGCTTTTTCTCTCCTCTCCTTCTCTATATTCATCTGTCACTTTTCCCTTTGACAAAAAATTACTCAAACATACTTAAACATCATTTCGCCATTGTTCTGCTCTTTGTTGGCTCGATGAATGTTGTTGCTTTTGTTATTAGAAGTTGATGCCACTTTGACTAATATCACCGAAGATGCTTTGCATTCTAGACAAGTATTCACTCGTGTTTTTGTTTCGCAAAGCATCCGAACCAAAATTGAAAATAAGCTTTTCCGTTTTTAACTTGTATTGCTCGCTATTGCAAACACAATGAATGCTCTTAATGTGTGAGAGTGCACGAAGTACTGTAAAGAAAAAAGTAATATAAAAAAACCGAAACAGCCAAGGTTTGACATCGTGGCTGCACAAATACAGGCGTCGAATACATAAAGAATACACAGCCACATGTATAGATAGATTCAGTGATGTACTTTTGGCAAAAGAATAAAAGCCATGCTCACGACTATCGTCTTTGCACTGATAGCGTCAAAACAAGCAGATATGAAAGCGTCACGTCGTTTGTTTGCGTAGACATTAAACGCAAGACAAAATACATTGAAGCACGAAGCTCTGGTGTAGCGCTTCATTTTTTTTCTCTGCTCTCCATGTTCGAACCAAGCAAGCAAGTACTGCCAAAGCCTACGCCGCTTGAATCAGAATAATGTTTGTGAGTGCGACCGGTGCCACGATTGAGTTTGTGTTTTTCTTATTGTAATTCTCGGCACAACGAAGAATTAAGATTTACAGGAGGAGGGACAAAAGATCATTGAGCCAGTTTCGAAAGGCACACCAGGGAAAAAGTTGACAATACTTTTTGCCCCGTTTATAATATTTACATTTATTTCTTATGTTTTTTTTTTTTTGTCGTTGATTCGGTGTATTTTTACTGCTTAACTTTGCGACAATCTTTTATGCAAATAAAATACACCACAAAATCTCATGAATTTGTATTTGTTTTTGCTGTTTGGTTGTGATTTTTCTTGTTGAATGTGTGCATCTCGTTCAGCATAGATCCGAATGGATCTACGCGTTTGTTCTTGTTTCCTCTTAAACACACAATAAATTTTCATGAGATTATATTTGATAAGTTTGTATACACAACAAATAAATGATAAATTGATATGTTACAGAAACCGACTACTGCTACAAAACGTTTTCCATTTCTCACACTCATCATGCGCTCGAGTAGGCCAAGGGTTCGCTTCCATTCACTCTCCACACTTCGATCTCGATTTTCTTTTTGTATCTTCGTGGAATTCCACCGACAATGCGACAGAGTGAAATGACAATAGCAAACCGGGAAACGATTTTAACTCAATCAATCGTATTACTTTAATAAATCCATTGACACGAAAAATGTGTGCGAAGATTTATGATTGCCGCTGTTTGGAAAAATTCGTTGCTTACATCAACATGATAAGGGTTCAGATTGTTCCATCTATTGCATATAAAGCGATTTCCATTTATAGTCAACTCTTAATTCAGAAAATTTGTTTTGATAGTAGTTTGCTTCATAAAATGTCCACATCGGTTTGAATTCCCGAAGAAAAGGTATAATGTTTCTGTTCGGAATTCAAATGTTCGAATTTCAAACTATCTAAAACATGCATATTGATTTTCAACTAACCTCCACCACAAGTAACGGAGCATAAGGACATTGGGGCCATGTCCCACTGATACATCGGTTGCATATCAGAACACGTTGATCCATTTCCCCCACAAACTCCACAAGCATCAACCTTTTTCGATGAGCCAATCCGCAAATCGCAGCCCACACGCTGAAAAACACAAGAAATACACACAAATATATAGCAATTAGTCCGTAATATAATATCAATAAAAACCCTCCTTTCTCTTTCCGCAAGTGAATACAAAACACAAAATATTGATATCAATTTCAGCTTAATGGTGTTTTGTAAACAAACCAAAAATACGCTGTGAAATAGCAAGAGTTGGATACATTTCAACAATTGCATCTGTGTTGCGTTGGAATACTGAAATGAAAATATATTCAAAACAAAGATGCAATCAAAAAATAGTAGCCAACTCTTGCTTTTGCACAGAGTATTTTTGGATTATAAATAAAATATCAATGAGCTTAGTTATGCGTGCAAAAAGCAAAAGTAAAATAAAAAAAACATGTAGTTCTTTCCATTTTTAAATGTTATCGCTTCAATTGGTATCCTAAATCACTGTCTAAAGCATATGGAGAAGAGTTGAAAAAAAATATTCATCTTTTTACTGGTGATGCTTGCGTCACACACTTAGACTACCGTCCATTATGATATAAAATACAATTCTCGTAGCGGAAGCAATTTCATTGAGGTCACTTTAATCTTTAAAGTTCGAAGGCAGAAACTCTTCTTCGTAAATCTATTAATCACATTCCAATACGAATTATTTATTTAATTTAACAATAAGCTGCATTGACGTGCTTAAATATATTCCAATGCTTTGGTCAATTTCATGCTCACCATTTTACTATGGTGATGGTATCACCATCATTTAATGATGACAGCCGAAAAATGGTCTCGAAGGCTGCTTAATTATTAATTGAATATTGTATAAATTTTTTCTACCCATAAACAAATGTCCCCAAATTAATAATATAATAAAAACAAGTGAAAATAAAAAGTGAGTTTATTATTTATGCTTGTTTGAGTTTTCAACAGTATTTTGCTGTTCATGTTTGTACATGCGTAGCAGAGGAGCTCCGAAACAAAAGCAGAAAAGTTTCACGCAATCAATTTAGAACCAATAAAATTTAATCCAATTTCTCCTGTCTCCGCCGTGCTCGATAAAGCGATACAGAAAAAAATGTGCTTATCATAAGAAATCGAGCAAATGAAATTAAATGAATTCCCATAATCGAGTTGTTTTATAGAAACAAATAGAGGAAAATGCAATCAATCAAATCCTCGCTCCCACACATACACTCACAAAGACTGGAATTGATCGCAAAATTTTGACCAGATTTTCTCGTTACCAATGAGTGGAGATAAAGTTTCGGTTACTTCGGAAAGTGTCGTTTCGAATTTCATCCGAAATTCACTTTCAGTGCGAATAGTTTGGACGGTCGACATCTTACATGCGACTTTTACCTAAATTGATCCACTACAAGATGGATCGAGGAATGCGCTGTTGAACTTGTGTAGAAGTAAGTGCGCACATAAAAAGCATTGAGCCGTTCTCTTGAGAGAGTCTTGACAAAGTCGGTATATTACCTTTAACTTCATTGCGTTGGCAAACACCTAGCAAACACTCATATAATTTGTTTCAGGCGAAAGTGTTTCGAACATTCTAGAAACAATCGGCAAAATCTTGAAAGACGACAACCTTTTGTCGAATAAATCCATTTCAAAATTAAATGACAATTACTCCAACTAACTAAACTATCGTAGAAGAAGACTGATAATTTAGTGAATAAGACATTCGACTCCATTAAGTGACCATAGTGAGATGAAATTGCGTAATTCAGTTATTCGACACTCTTTTTTGTGTTCGCTCTCAATCAGCAAAATGGCCCTTATGTTCATTCTTATATGCTGCGATCCACTGAAAAACTATTGGAAATGGTTGCTTTCGAATTGTTTATTGTCTTTGGTTATTCTTCGTAAATTCCCGATGTGATTGTGAAGATCCATGGTGCGGTGTGGTTTGAAATCTTAGAAGATTATTTGGTGAACTCGGTCACATTTTTCTTTTGCGTGGAACGAAGATTCAAATGTAAGGACCATGCAGCTGATTTTGCCTAACGCCATTAGCATTCTATGCCACTCCGTGCGAAAAGCGAACGAAAAGTTCACAGTTGCTCGTTTTTATTTGTCAAATCGCCTTATATGTGTATTTGGCTGGAATTTTTTTTCACCTTTCTACTCTTTGCAATGCTTGGAGGCATCCTATTTTCTCTCTTTTCTTGCGGACTTTTCCCTTTTTGTTAGAAAACTTTTAAAACCGGAAAATAATGGACGAATCGACGAAATTGGCTCAAACGACGTTTCACATTCCGAACAACACGACAAATTTCGAAAGCGTATTTCATTCACGGTTTAGTGGAGAGAATCAATGAAATAAAATCGATGAGAATGGTTGGCGGTGGTCGTCCTGATGGTGCAAAACAAACTACATTCTTATGTCAGCTAAAGCCAAAATGGAAATCTTGAATTCGACACTCTTTTCATTACTTTTCCGGTCGATATTAAAGAAAGTTTTGAGTTTTGGAACTTTTTTCGTGTGCCGTACTTTTTCATTGCTCGTTCAATTTTGGTGGCGACGGCGGTAGAAAAAACACACGAAATGCATGGCAAAATAGGTATTGAGAATCTAATTTCCAAGCCATTCAAGAACAATAATTCCCTCCAGTGTGACAACAATGAAAGGGAAAAGTTTCCGCTTCCTCAAAAACCTTTATTCCCCATTTGTAACGCCATAAGCATGATTTACACTTTAAATTTGCATGGCTTTTGTGCGCGCCAACACCTAAGCTCATTGTGTCCGACGCACGTTTCATTGTAGTTCCGCCTGTCCCGGCGATTCAAATGTTCAAAGAAGTAAATGATCGAATTGGAATTTTTGCACGTTTTATCGATAATCGAGGCCTTATTTACAGTATGTGTCTTCTTGCCGTTCTTGTTTGGATTCTTTTTATGGATTCTATTTTCAATTTGGCTTAAGGTAGCTTATGAACAGAAATTGCGATAACATCTAATTAGTTCAATTCATCGGTTGACGCAATCTCTACTTGTTGTCAATCATTTGGAGCTTTCAAAAGAGCATTTATTCATCATTTTTATGGACTCAAACTTTTATATACAATGGATAATGTTTAATGATGACACTCTTATTCGTCGAATGAACGATTCGTTTGTTATTTCGGTGAATTGAGCCGCCATAAGATGAGCCTCGTTTTGTAATATTGCACTTTGATGTTATTGTACCCAGTTAATCTTTTCTTAGGCTTAAAAAAATATATTTTCTGATTGATCTGTGTCTAGATAGTTTAGCGGTATGCATTAGCTTGGCTCTATAAGACACATACGATTTTGACAGTACTCAGTGCTGTCGCTGCTTTGGTTGGGTAAGTTCATATTCAATTTCACACGTCAAGTATTCATTTGATATGAACGATGCTGTAACTTATAATCTGCTTTGCACACTTTATTATGATTAAATTTATTATTATTTTTGGCACGTATTCATTTTTCTTGGTTGTCTTTCCCACCGCCAGTGTTCGTTCAGTTTGATGCGAGCAATGAATAAGTTTTTGTGAAATTCGGATTGCAAGCGCAAAATATAAAACAAAAACCAGACCCAAAATCCATAGATTGGTAATTGGAGAAGCAGGAGCAGCAGCAGTAATGTCGAAATGCTGTAGACTAACTCAACGCAGACGCATTTAGGCGCATTGCATATTTCGATGAGCACAAAACATGGGAACAAGCTCAGAAACACATACAAATGTTTGTAATAACATGTGCAAAAGTTTTTCATAATACAGAATCAAAGTAATTTAACTTTTCTTATTATTATATTATAAAGATTATTATTTTTTCGTTATTTCTGTTGTTTGCGTTGAATTGTGGACACACACGCGCGCGTTCCACGTTATAGTTTCGCATGTCGATCAGGTTTCGAGTGAATTTTCGATATGTATATAATATATTTTTGTTGCGTATTGCTTTTTCTAAGGACCCAAATAAAATATCAGCTCGAGAAAAAGCAAAGTTACGGATTCATCGTCTACGGAACTTTTTGGTTGCACACTCTTGAGCAGCCCCGTCCGGAAGAGAAGGATATGTAGTTTGTTTATTTCAAAACCATAAATGTATTCGCAAAACAACGATTAAAATGTTTAATGTCAATGCAATATGGTTCTTGTGTGCTCATCATACATTTTCCGCATCTAATATGATGCTCTCTACCTCTCCCGATTCCTCTTCATTTTTCGCATTTCTCTGGATGAAATATAGCCGAACGAGCACATGAGCGATTTTGTTGTACGCTTCCAGTTTTGAATTTTGCGCATCGTAAAGCAGTAAAATTCCAATTAAAGCACATACGATGCATAAAACCAGGAATATAGTTCATTGTAAAATTTTATTAATCCCGATCGAATTAAAATGATTGTTCGCAATGGTCAAATCCAAGTCCATGATATCGTCGAAATGATACGCTACGATGTTTTGAGCTCGAAATGTTGACCAAATGTCGTGTTTGTGATTGTGCTTGTTGTCAACATTTCAACTTTCTGTTCAATCCGATTGATTCTGGCGTCATTCAATTCGATATTTAATCAGTAAATTCTCTCATTCGGACGGAGTACTTAATTAATATTAAGTGGATTACGAACGAATTTATTGATAAATTTCATTATCCAATTCGGAATTTCCAAGTAATAGAATAAACACGAGAAGAATGTGTCTCATTTATCCTATTTAATATGGATTTTTAATGTTCTGTGTTCGCGTTTGAGTTCATTTCGGAATATTCGCACGCGTAAAAATTCTGAATCGTACTGTGATCGTTCCGCTTGCAGCTTAATATATATTATATCATGGAATTAATGGTATAGCTTTTTCATATTGTTTTATGCATGTGTTAAACAAACATGCTCAACATTTATGGCAAATTTGATTTGAAGATATTCGGCTGGTATCATACGGCTGCTTCTGTGAATATAGCGACTGTCTGGCGAATAATTTGGCCTCGTCTGATTATTTAATTTGCCAAAGCATTGCATCTGTTAGAATAGAATCGATAGATGTTGCAAGCCAGCAGCCGCACCCACACTCGTTTTTTTCGAATGGATGGAATCGTGAAATTTTCAGGACTTTGCAATATGATCTATTTTCACGGTGCAACCCTTAAATACTATTTTCGCTATGGAGAGCGATATTTTCCTCCATTAAACTTGTGAGCAAAACCACTTTGTACATAATTTAATGAATTGGCATCACCCGAGCGCCAGCACTTCCCGCGCAGCATTGAAAATGCGATCCAAAAATCCGACTATATAGGTATTTAATGGACTCATAAATGCAAACATTAAAATCTCTCTCTCTCTCTCTCTCTCTCTCGACACGTATGCATATTCAGCGAAATTTCAATTTTCCCAGGCGCGTTACAAACAAAATAGAACGTTAAACGCTCTTAGACAAAATATTACAAATAGCTTTATGTACGCTTGGTATTCACATGCTCGCCGCCGCCACCACAAGTAATGACTATATACCAGTGTATATCCAGTTTATAGATAACGAGGATTTGTTTATTGAATGAATTATTCCACTTAATGATACATATTTTATTCGCTAATTAAATTATTAACGGAAGATAGCTGGTGAATGGAAAATGTGTATTTGTGCGGTCTACGCGACTTATTATATGCAAAAAAGAGCAGCATAAAATATCTGTGCATTGAGTTAAAGCAACAGCCATCGTATTTGCATGCATAATGATGATTTGTTTATGGAGTCAATGGTTGGATTACGTTGTAGCTGACATTGAGTCGGAAATTCGTTGCACAAGTGAACGATTCCGAGCGTTTCCAATCGTATCTATTGTTGTGAACTCAATAATGGTTTAAGATCGATACAACTCATGAAATTGAACACGACTTCGCGTTTGTTATATTATTTTACATAATTATATTATTTTGAAACTGCAATGAATGTAAATGAGGAGACCTCCTGTTCATATAATCATCATTGTAGATGAAACGTACCTGGCATTTTCTCTGGATGCACATATCTAAACTGCCGATTCTGCATCTGGTTCCATCTTGAACGCGATTACTCAATTGCACGATAACACTGGGCTCTTCATCTGCTCCAGTTCCAGTTGTCGCATCCGATTCACTATCTTCATTTGTTGTTAAATGCACTGGTTTACCTCTGAAAGAAGAAAAATATCGAATATTACCGCTTGGTAAAACTTTTAAAAATAGCTCAATTAGAATCGACGATTAGTATTTCGAATAGCAGCAAATTGGGGCAATTATTATCGAGTGGTTGAAAATGTTTTGCCATTCCGAAACTTAAATAGCTACAAAATGCAAAACTTCTACGCTATTTCAATTATTCTCTATCAGTTGAACGTAAATTTTCATTATTTTGAGCCCGTTCAAGTTCGGTTGAATCTAAACATTTCACAAAACTAAATAGAAAATCTCAAAAGAGAGTATTTAAATAGCATCGAACTATCCATTCATGTAGGAGGTACAATTTAAACAAAACAATGGCCAATGTGGTTTGATGCTTCAATTTGTGGTTTATTTCCTTATTATTTTCAAAAACAATTCCACATTGATTGTCTCAATGCCTCTCGAAAACAAAAGGTCCAATCATTTTGTATTCATTAGTACATATGATCACATTTATATAACATATAACACACCAAATAAGCTCCCACACGTGCACACGATGTGTTTCGATGTATTCCTATGCAGTCTGGTTTACCGGGCACGATGCTCGACCTACTCTCACCCATCGTGCTCTCTCGCACTTTCCGGTCTCGGAAATGAGGCCATAGACTTTATGCGTTTGGTTAGCACATTCATGAATATGTTTATTTCCGATTGGTTTTGTTCCTGAGCTTCTATTCGCTCCCTTCTTCGGAGTATTCGTCCGTGGCATTGTATGAATTCATCGTGGCAGATTGAGCAGCTAACACGAAAACGCCAGACTTGAATAAATAAATTCCCAAAGAATTTACGGGGCAAACCATCTTGTTGAATTTATAGTGGTTGGATTGAGCTACTTTATTTATGTTCATCATGACCTCACATAATTGAGAAGCGAATATATCTTTGGAATATTGCTGCATTTCGCAGATACCGATAAAAACGAAATATGCTGAAATTGCACGGACCAATCGAAATTTCACTCTCATTGATCTGAATTATCCACAAAATTCCTTATTCTCGTGTTTGAACGGAAAACAATCATCTTTTGATTGCGCAAAATTGTCCGTAGCACATAAACTTCTTAAACGAAAGCGACTGTATATGAAAATGAAAAATAATTTGTTTTTATTGAAGAACGATTGTTTGAGAGCCAGGTTTAAAAGCATGAGTTGAAGGAAAAATGGGTCAAATTCTCATTGGCAACATTTCAATCATGAGCGAAGAATAAAAGCATTTAGATGCTTTCGTTGGACTTGCCTTTAGCACTTCACTTCATTTCTGTAAAGTTTGAACGCTCTTCTGGTCATATAAATAATTCGAAAGACGTGGCAATTTTGGTGATTCAGCGTACACATTTATCAGGCATTACTATGCGATGGATACATCAACTTATTTGAATCCATCGCTTAAATTTATCTACTAAATGCAATGCGACTGACGTATTCATGCTTGTCTGCTACAGCGTAAGCAGTGGTACAGTGGACGCGTTAGTGCAACTCTCAGTCATTATTGTAACACAGACAGCTTCGCAGCGAACACGAACACCCGTTCACTGTATCACTGCTTACGCTGTAGCAGACAAGCATGAATACGTCAGTCGCATTGCATTTAGTAGATAAATTTAAGCGATGGATTCAAATAAGTTGATGGATCCATCGCATAGTAATGCCTGACATTTATTCGGTTTGCAAGCGCTTTAAACAATGACACAAATGATCCAAATAGAAACACATTGCCGTCAGCACAGTGATGAGGTTGCGAGGGACAAGTCCGCTCCAGCCACAGAGTAAGTAAATTTTTCCATTTCACTTATCATGAAGATATTCGACTTCTGTGAATTGAGCCTCAAAATTTAATTGCAAATTTTAATAATGTACATCACATTTCGGAATCGTGTGACCGTATACCGAGATTTAGATTTGATTTTGGCAACATGTTTTTATAATTTATTTGGAATTCTATTGCTTTTCGTTATATTCAAAAATCGAATGCTATGCAAGGAACTGAGCTGAGCTGAGCGAACGAGCAGACGGACGCGATACGACAATGTGTAATATTCATGAGACCCAAATGGAATTTAAGAAAATGGACGAAACGTCAAAAATCTCAACGGACTAGAAAATGAAAAGCATTTCGAAATCGTCTCGAAAATCATATCAATGCAAACTCATTAAAATTTGCCTCGGAGTGACTCAATTCATCAAAAACGAGAGAGAAAGAGAGAGAGAGAGAAAGAGAATAAAAAACTCTACTTGCAATTCTCTATGTAAAATAAGATGGTTTTTCCCTTCGCCCCTCATTTTCATATGAATATTTATTCGTTTAAGCTAAGTGGTAAGTCTAGTTTCAGTCGGAATATTAAACGTACATCGATAAAAAGACGCATTTACATGTTCACCATCTCTCTGCATAGCTATATGAATCGTTGGAGCGGTGTAATTTGATATGATAAAATACATGTCACAATTTCTGCGTGCTATTTGCATTCGGTGTAATTTGAGGTTTAAGGGCAGAAAGAGAGAAGATAGTTTACCTGCATGTTAGAGCGCATGGTTCGGAATAATCATAGTGTGGTGTCCATTTAAAAAGACTCCCATCATAGGGAACATCATCAAAAGCGGCACACTGATGAGCTCGAAAATCTTGTGCTTCGGGGCATGGCTGAAAAAAAGTCGACAAAGAATTTTGCATTTAGTACAACGCTATAAAAATCCACAGCAATAAAACCATTAGGATATGACTAAAATGGAAATGTGGAGAAGAAAACAAGAAATATGAATCTAAAAAAATATACTGACACTAATATTTAAACGTATCGCTTAGTGCTACCAGCGATTTTATTTACATTTCTAATAATTCTAATTTCAATGAAAAGAAGAGGGCAGATTCTCGAAAAAATACACACGTTGATGCTTTGGAGGACGCGATTCTACCTTGGAACCACCTTGGAAAATGCGATAGATTAATCGAGCAGAGCCATTTCACTGAATTTTTAAACGACACTTTCAAAAATACACGGGACCCGTTTATTCGTTTTTGCAACATTGTCAGTCGATGGCCGTTTGATGTGCAAAACAGCAACGCGTGGCGAATTTGTTGCAAACGATCGAATACAAAGTTATTGGTGCGATTTTTCTTTGGCTGTAAGAAAACGACTTGCTAACCAGCAGTCGTCGTACGTGTGCGGAATGCACAATGTCGTTTAAGTGTTTGGCTGTGGTTGGTCGTTATAGTCATAGAGATAAAATACTGATAAATCGCTAGTCTTGTTTTTATCCCCCGCCCCGATCCCGTTTTCGTTTCAAATGTATGAGAAAAAGATGAAATTTTCATAAAAAGTAATTTCGATGGGAAAAATATGGCCATGCATGTTCCATTCCGCATCGTGTAGACACTTCTATCGATTATCCCTTAATCGTTCCGGACAGATAAATATTGGAGAGTCTATTTTTCGTTTTTATCACATACTTAAAAATTTCACCGTATCGGATTGCGGTAGATTGCACAAAGTTTCTACAGCAAATGGTTTCAATCATCAGATTATGCTCGGATATCGTTGAATATGTGCGAATCGCTTTTGCAGCGTTCGCGTAGAATTTTATTAAACGCTCTCTTCCTAAGTTCTCCACCACACACACACACATGCTCGAACTAGAATCCCTTTTTTGCAGCAAGAGGCCTTGCAATGAAATTGCACCAACCGTATCAGCAATATTTCCACATTAAAACAAATGGTGAGAAGAGACGTACTGCAGGTATTTCCCGGGTCCACTTCGGCAACCAGCACCGCTTTCTCACTGTTTGCTCTATTTTGAAAACAAAACCTGAGAAATTGAGGTTGTGCAAATTTTGTTTGAAGCACATTCAATATTTTCAATTGAATGTGGTTGAAGTTTTTTGAGTTTGTTTTGCTTGGCAAACTGTGCTTGTTTGTGTTGCGTGGTGGGGGAAAAGAGTCCATAATTTACATTGCATTTATAAGCATGCTATTAAGATATTCAAAAACGTTTGAGATTCATCATTGAAATTCACCACCGAAACAAACATACACACATTTGTGATTTTGAGAATTCATCGAAATTTTTGAGATGGCAAAATATTTGCACAAACTTTTTCGGCATTGCGAGCACTCAGTTCAGTTCGCCCTTGTCAACGCCATTCCATTCTTAATCACAGTTTCAATGTGACGCTTTCGATTCGATTCGATTCGATCGATCTTTGTTGCTCATTGAATGCCATAGTTCCACTTTTTAAAGTATTTTCGTTTGCCGGAGCCCTGATCGAGAAACTTGAGAATATCTCATACTCGGACAATTCCTTTCAAAGCCAAAGCATAATGAGCCAGAGGAAGATGAATGAAGGAAATAAAGAGACAAATATTTGAATATCTAAGAATGAAAGAGTGAGACCTTAATTCGGAACATGTACAATTGCAACATAAAATAATATTGAATAATATTTTTGAGTGCAACACCGAATGAGTCATCTTATAGTTTTGCGTTTTGGGATATCGTAATAAATTTTGTTTATGATGATAATTATTATGATGAATTTCATTATTAGGATTGGATACTAATAACATTATTATGATTTTATTAACTTATCATAATAAAATCCTAATAATGTTACCAGAACTACATCATAATAATTATCATGATTTATCATATTAATTTATCAGGTTCAATCATGATAATTATTAAGATTTCAATCAAAATAATTATTATGGTTTGTACAACATATTTATTAGGATTTATCATGATAATTATTACGATTCAACCTGAAAATTATTAAAATAAATTTTGAAAATTATTATGATGCGATCTTTATAATTATTACGATCGAAATCGAAATACAAGCAGTTTTTCCACAAAACTCATCAGAAACACAAAGAAAAGAAAATAAGCTGCTTGTTTTTCGATTTCGATCGTAATAATTATTAAGATCGCATCATAATAATTTTCATGATTTATTTTAATAATTTTCAGGTTGAATCGTAATAATTATCATGATAAATCCTGATAAATATGTTGTACGAACCATAATAATTATTTTGATTGAAATCTTTATAATTATCATGATTGAAAATGATAAATTAATATGATAAATCATGATAATTATTATGATGTAACTCTGATAACATTATTACGATTTTATTATGATAAGTTAATAAAATCATGATAATGTTATTAGCATCCAATTCTAATAACGGTATTTTTCAAAATGCTTATTATTATTAATTTATCATAATAATTTTTTATTACGTGCAAAACTATAAGTCATCTATTTAAACTATGTCGATATCGATGTTGCATTTCAAAATGTTTTGATTTCGGTGTTACACTATGAAATGTTGCATTTCTGTTGTGAATTCAGGTCTCAATTTCATTCTCGGACATTCATTTATGAGAAAATATGAGAAATGCTCAACATTTCTTGATACGGCTGTGTCAAGAATGACGAGAATTCCTTTATTTTTTCATTTATTTGTCTCTTTCTTTCCTACTTTCATCTTTCTTATGTACATAATCATTTCGATTTGGAACAATTTTTTTTGATAATGAGATATTCCGAAGTTTGTGCAGAAGGACCCAGCCATCAATACGTAAGAATCTGGATTTCTGACAAAAAATATAGCAAAATAATAATTCTAATAACAAGCGTTTTCATTCACAATTGATTTATTAACTTGCAAATAAAACGAATGCTGAAAGCTACCGAAAAATATCAATTTCTGTGCACATGTCGTCTTTGGAAAATGAAAAAAGTGACAAACTTTTTGGCTGTGTGTCCAGTGTGTCGTCGCTCGTCGGGTCTTTGCGCAAAAACAATATCATAGAAACTAAAAAATTTGTGCTTTTTACTATACGCATCAAAAAAAGGTTGCGTTTGAATGAAAAAATCAAACTTTCTGCATGTTCAAAGTCATAAACTACATCCTGTTCCAACATCAAAAAAATTAATAATAATAATGGAAGTGCTTGAAGTGATAAAAAATTATCTGCGCCTCAAGACGGCAACAATGGAATAAATATTTTGACACCAACAAATGTCTTAATCACAAATAACAAGAGCACAGAATAAAGAAAATTCGTTTAGCTTACGAAAATTATAATCAAATCGTTTTCAAATTATAAGATTTTATTTCTTGAATTAAAACTCGAGAGTAAAATCTAAAAATAAAATACAGTTTGAAAAAGGCTTAACAAACCGAAGCACAAACCTGCATGTTGCAGATGCGATATCTGATAGGTTCCCCCCTGCAATGGGTTGAATGACAGCGCCGTATTTGTTGAGCTATTCCACCATCGCAGCTACGTGAGCATGTCGACCAGGCGCTCCAGCTGGTCCAGCCATTTTTACCACGTTTTTCTAGTTCATTTTCCGCGGTATCTGGATGTGAAAGCCAAGCGTGGCCGCCAAATGTTTTATTACCATCACTATGCACATTTTCCAGCTTAATTAGATTTAGCTGCTGCCTTTGTGTGTTATGATGTCGATGATGTTGATGATGCTGATGCTCTCTTGTGTGTAGCTCCTGTGATGCAATTGTGGAAAAAACACACAACAAAATGCTCTGAAAAAAGAAAAAATCGAGAAAGAAACAAATTATAAACTGATCGAAGTGGTTTAGACAGCGAATGAGAGGGATTTAAACAAAGAGTGATCGAAAATCGAATTTTTCGTCTAAATTTATTTTGGTTATGGGAAAGCTCATTTTAACTGCACACAAAAAACTTTGAGCATATCTGACACTTTTAATAGATTAACGAAAGAATGCTTGCGTTTCGTTCATTATTATTGCCTTTTCAATTTCGTTTTGTCCGGAATTTGGCTGGGATTTAAATAGACTTCGATGTAAAGTGACTGTTCGTCTTGCAAGAAATGCCGTCGCAAAAAAACACCGAGGAGATATTTCATAGTAGTTGTGCCTGTCGCAGAAGTATTTTCGTCTTTCGATCCTTTTAAAAAATTTAAAGTTCGTTGACGAGAGCCACGGCATACAATATGCAGCTCACATACCATTTAGTATTCTATGTCCCTTTTTCTCGCTTATTCACATTTTGATTGATCAAACCTTCCGCTTTAAATTCGAATAAACTTTATGAATTTTTCAAATTGCACACAATTCGTGACCGTTTTTGAATCGCTCGTTTTATATAAGAGGGACTCACAGGTATATGTGCAGATGAATCTATGCACATCCAACGAATGAATAAACACTCACTTACTCACTCACCATCCGAAGAGATTTACACGGCCACACATATAGGGCATACTCATAGCACCGCAACCATTCCAAATGCGAATGGCAATAGACGACACATAAAAGCTTTATAATGGAAATGTCAATTACCTTTTACTTCATTTGGAATTTTGGTAGTGGTTTCGGCAGTGGTAGAATATAGAAAAATTTATCCGAAAATAGCTAGTGTGCATGTGTTTGTATCGTCAGAATTTTGTTTGTGTGCTCAGACAGTGAGAATCATGGAACAAAAAAATATTTCGAAAAAAAACTTTTGAACGAGACATAACGCTGAAAAGCATTGCAATCCATCCGATAGAGACCGAGCATAACAAGGTGCAGAAATCGAATACATGCTTAATATGGCATCTCGCTTTGCCATTCCGAGCAATACATTCACCGCATCCTTTCTTTTCACGACATTATTATTTTTACATTTGAAGCAATTTTTAGAAAATGTTGTGGGAATGCAACGGAATGATCGGTGTAAAAAAGAGCACTTGCAGTATAAGGGAGCTAGATCGGTGTGTAACGGAAGAGTTTGGTTTTGAAGTTACATATGCGTAACATCAATTGTGTATTATATTCCGACAACAACAATAACTAGATGACAATGCGATTGCAAAAACAACATTGATGTATGGCTGTGCTGTGCTGTGTCGTATTCTACCGTTCCGAGCACCATGGCTGTTCGTGCCGCACACAGACAATGTAAATGCATATGATTATACAGAACATTGAAGAGGAAAGTGATGACTAAAATGTTCGAAGTTCGGAACATGTTTGAGAGAGCGTTTACGAGAGATGGTATGCATTCGGCTTCGTTCCGTTTCGGTTGCAACTCTCGTTGATCATCTTCTCTTCTCGCATTGAACATGTGCTTTTCATATGTAAATGTATTAGTATAAATGCAAAGACTGGATGATGATACAATGCACGAAAGTCAGTCATTGAATTTCGACATTTTCTGCCATTTCAATGCAAATACGTAATCACTATTATGGCATGCCGATACAGATCCAACCGATCCACTTGCTGTGAATCTATATACCACATGGTACAATGTGAAAGTGCATGGTGCGCTGCAACAGATAGACGATTTATTTATTTATAGCATAAGTACGGATAATATGAGCACAAGTGCTCACTCTTCTACCATTCAAAATATCGGTAAACTCCACTTGGCCGTACAATGCACTGGTAATTGTGTTTCGAAAAATCCGTATAATTTAACGTCTCAGTTCTCCCAACCTCTCTCTTTCTTCCTCACTCACACTCACACACACACACACACACACACACACACACACACACACACACACACACACACACACACACACATATATATATATATATATATATATATGTATATATATAATGTATATATATATATACACACACACCGTAATAAAATCAACCGTTCAGCAATTGTAATGAACAATTCATGGATCGAAAAACATGGAGACAAATTTCATAATATGCGTTTTCAAATTTTGCTTATATACTGTGCATCAAGTTTGACCATATAAATAAATACAGATGCAGATATTAATGGCCTTAAAATACAATTCATACACTCAAAAGCTGTACCGGGCATAATAGACATCTTGTAAAGCGGCCATATTCCTCGACAATTCAACCGACAAGGTACGATCAAAGTGGGAAAACTTTTCAACCGAGACCCATGTAAATGCAATCCATGCAAACGATATGATAATATTTATTTTATTTCAAAAGTTCGATGGGGTTGCACACAATCAAAAGCTTTACAAAATCGATTTTTTTCCTTTTGCATATGCAATCAAGCGCATGGATGTGAATGGACGAACAAAAAGCATCTACTTACCAGCACGAGTGACGAATTCCTTACTAGAATCATTTTCATCTAAATTCCATATAGAAGAGCCTAAAATGATGAGAAAGAGAAAGAGAGAAAAAAACTCATTAAAAATGCCATATTCATAAAATTATTCACCAGTTTTTGATAGAAAATTCAAAATTATGCTTTCATGCGTTTATAAATAGAATACATAATGGCACATGTACATGTCAATAAATATGCGCACGTTTGCATGTAGTTTGTCGTAAAGCTGAAACAAGTGAATAATATTTTAATTATGTCACTTTTTGCAGGTAATTGATTGAATCGCTAATCTGCTTTCATCAATAAAACCGGCGTCGTGTGTTTATTTACGGCTTGATTAAAACGCTTAATTGTTTAAATTTTCTCTCTGTATTTGTTCATAGTGAAATAAATTGAATGTAAACCGTAGCCATGTCAATATCAATTTTCCTCATGGGCACATTGAATTGTCTAAGTGTGAGTAGCAAATAATATATAACGTTAAAAATTTTTTATTTGTGTCTGTTTCGATTCCTAAAATGCAAAAGTGATATTTTTGCTTTGACTCATGCATTCGGAATGTAAGTTTTTTCCATTGTTTTTTTGTGACGACTATTTTGGGTGTTACTAAATTTTGCACTTTAACCTATCATTTGACTATTGATCCAACCGATTAAATCTATCATTTCCAAGAAGTGTACATTCATTTGAATTTAAACAGAAGACAATGTATATGTTTGTTTATTTCCATACGTACAGAATTCACGCGAGTTTTTTTTCATCGCAATTCGTTTCATATTAAAAGCGCAAATTTGTGTTATTATGCAGCAAACACTGACATTGCTTTGATTCTATATAATCTGCGGTTCACTAAAAAAAATCTGAATATTAACATATCGTTTTGAATATTGCATTTGCAACAAAGTTCAGTGGTACTTCTGATTATGGTTTGCAAATTGCATGCAATGGTCATAAATACAGATGTTTGGTTAAGAATGCTTCCAACATAAATGTATGATAAAATGTAGCAAATTTGATTGGTTGTACATTGTACATTGACAATTTAAAATTGTAAATGGATGTAATCAATTGAAGCCATTTAAACCGAAATGATGACCGACATATCTGATTTATTCGCATTTGACTTTTTGCAATAACCTCTGTGGGGACATGAAAAGTAAATATTGGAGAAAATGTCTATACAAAGCCGAAATGAATAGAACATCTATGGGAATTCATTATCAATTCATGAGCCCAATGATTCTGATTATTTCATTCGGATGTTTTAACAAATAAGTAACAAAATGACGTTGATAGCGTAATTTGTCCCATAAAGTATTGCGCAATGGACATTTGAATAAACTTGAATTTCAAACGTTCATCGAACAGTTGAACCATTTTATGTATTACACGAAGTTAGACATTGCATCAATTTTAAAATTATTGTGAGATTGATTTAGTTAGGAAAATAATTCAGGTTTTCAAGAAAAGTGAGTGATGAATGATGATCAGTGAATGTTGAACTACATCAATTTCAGATGAACGACAAAATATATTATTATTTTCGGTTTACTCATTGCAGCTGCTATGCCAATGAACCAACGCTTTTGATGCCCAAATAATTTGACACAGTCTGTGTCAAACAAAAAATTTGATTTTGTTATTCTGAACATAGAAAATAGAAAATAGAAAACTAAACTCCGTTAAAACCGACTGAATCAGAAATTGCCATGCAAATGAATTACGATGCTCTCGTGACAGAATGCATGCCAATGCTAGTGGTATACGGGCTATAAATCAAGCTACGTGTATCGTGTTGATTTTGGGCTGTGCGTGATTTCGAGTGTATTAATGCCGTTCTGACAATGAGAGACATGGTTTAAAATGCGACCATTTATTCAATTTCATAGTGAATGGTTTCGCATGGAAATAAACTGATGCAAAAAGTGAAGAGAAAAGACAATCGCAAAAAATAGCACGAAAAATGTTTTCAAAGTGACAGACTAGAGCGTGCATAAAAAATGGTGGGTATTTTCCGTGGCTTAGGTGATGAAACACGAGATTCGCAGGATCAACATAGAGTAAGGATTGTGAATAGCTACTCTTAGCACATCGCATCGCAAATATGTCAATTTTTTTACAAAAATATGTTCATATTTTCCTAATTAATGTCAAATGGTAGCCTCAAAGACAATCGAAATGGCTCTCAACTTTGTAGATATTATTCGCTGTTCGTAATATCATGTTCAAGTTCAACGAATAAAGCTATATATTTTTCTTGATTTCAAACCTTTCATCCAATTGCAATCATTGCAATGCAATGATTCTACTTTATTTTTCACAAATAAATCGGAACTATAATTCGATGAATTTGAATTCGGTGGAAAACTTTTTGATTTGACTATAGTAGCGTGGCGTTTAGTTGTTATCGTTGAAATTAAATTATTTTTCAGCATTCAACAGAACGATAAAGCTCCCAAGTTTATTCTCTTCTATAATTGTTTCATATTTGTCAAAATAAATCGCGTTTTTTTTAACGTTCGTTGCAAATTTTTGAATTGAGCTTGCATGTTGGATTCTTTCTCATTCACTGCATGAGGAGTTGTTGAACGGTAACAGCCTCATTTCGTTTTTTTTTCAACCGAAAAATAACCATCTTTCTTGGTGTTTTCTCTTTTACGATTGTTGTCTGCATCAAGTTGCGAATGCATTTATATTCGTTGAGTGCACTGTATGAAAAGTTCGTACCGAAATGTGAGCGTCACTGGGATGGGACTACTTAATAAACATGAATTTTTATGATCAGTTTGTTTACAATCCTTGCTGTTGTAAAAAAATGCAAAAAATGTTTGCCGACAAAGTAACTTCGACCCATATTCGGAAGATACGAGTGGCAAGGGTGGCAAAATCCTTTTGAAATTCCCGGATTCGGAATGATTTCTCTTGTTGAGTTGTTTCTTCTCTCCCTCTCTGCCCTTTTGTGATTCTGTTGCTTCTGTTTTATATCAAGTGCTTTTCTGAATTGAATTTTTGAATGGTTTAAGGACGGGCTTAGTGTTTTTTATATTGTGCACTTGACAATAAAAACAAAAGCTGTCCATACACAATTTTAGTTCAGCAAACGGATTAAATAGTTTCAACTGTTCAAACATAATTAGTTACGTCAAACATCGTTGAGTTCATCGAAATAAACGTTTGCCATGAGATTCTTCTCGTTTTGTTTCTCTTTTTGAAACCAAATATGCATAGACCCATCAATTTTTGATCAGGATAAGCATCAGACAATAATATTATTTTATTGAGAACAATACGAAAAAGCGAAGAAATAGAATTCTATTGTATTTCTGTGCTCATCGATTTTCATGTTGATTCTTCTTTTGCTTTGCTTTGCTTCGCTTTGATTTTTGTTCGCTTTGTTTGAAAGCATTGAACATGATTTACGTTTAGTTTTGTGCACCACAATTCCAGCGAATAATTTCTCAATTAAAGATCAAAGTTAGGCATCTTTTCAGAGCACTAGAGAAATCTTTCATCCAAAAAGGAGTGGTTTAGCCAATTATTTTCTGTTGCATTTCGTCGAATATTATCTGAAACGTTTGCAAATCCAAAGCACTTGAACTTTGTGTAGCCACGAAGAAGAGTTTATCTAATTCTCGGCCAACACACAATGCGCCTTTGGCTGTCGATTCTTATTGAATTCGATTTATTTTCTTCTGACTTTGTTTTTGCTTCTTCCTTTATTTTGTTTCTCTGAAAACATCTCGATATTTGCTGTGACTTTTGTTTTTGAAAGCATAGATTCCCAATTCATTTGAACACAAAGAAAACAAAAAAAAAAGTGGGACAAAAAACGTTGTGGGGAAAACAGGACCAGACGCTTATGGATATAGCACAAAATAAATCGTCTATGCGAAAAGCACACTATCATCGTGTGTAAAAGTGGATAAATAGGACTGTGAATCCACGACGGACATAGAGCGAATGGTATGCTGCACTACTAGTGCTTGTAATGCACTTCCAGTCATTTTCTCGAAAGTGCAACGAAAAATATAAACATGCGAGATTTCGTTGAGCATCGAGGAAATTTGAAAACAATTTGAAGTAATCTTGTGTGAAATTGAAGTGAATAGCCGAGAGGTGGAAAAATGTAATTTGAACCATTTGGCTGGCCCAAAAATATGCTATACAAATCATTTACTGATAAAATACGATGCGATGCTGAGCGGCGATTCAACCACCCACTTCAGTTCTATGTGTTAATGGACTTGATACATAGATGAATTGCACTGCCAAGAGATTTCACTTTATCAATTAGACAGCATTTTAAGATTACTCGAACCGTAGTTATGCGGAATTAGATGTGGATTACTCGAGTATATGACTGAATTAATCTATTTATTGCAATAAAATGCAATTAAAATTTATTGCCACTTGAAACACATATACCACAAAACTTGTACACAAAATGAATTAACTGCGCCATCATCATGACTACGTGATCTACACATCGAACACGAACATAGGTGGCAGCGACATGAACAGCATTATTGACACTTTCCGAACAATGTGCTCAAATTCTTGTGAAACTGAAACAATTGGATAGCTGATGGAATGGTATTGATTTGACACAAACATGGGCTTGAGAATGCAGATGATAGATGTAAATGTCATGTCATTAATTTGTAACCTAATTCATTAGATTCCTTTGTGCACTTTGACTGAAGGTATGAGCATATCTATTCTTTTGTTGCGGTTTTGCTACATTTCAAAGTTAACATCATTATTTATCTTGTAATAGAATAACTCACACGGCAAATATGCACATTCGCGCATTTCAATTCAACTCTTATTTATATATTTGAAAACGAACATGCATTTCAATTGCCCTTTCTCCCTCTGTCTCTCTCTCTCTCTTTCAGTGACGTAGAAAGCCCGTCGAAAAACAGAGATTGAAACTATGCGGTTTTGCCAAATGTTCCATCCAAACTCATCTCATTCATGGCATTCTGTTGAAATTTGACTCATTGTAAATACGAGCTAGCCGCAAATTCTTAACACACTCGGTACAGCTTCTTGCGTGCCCTCTTCATATCACAATTCGCATATTTCGCGTTTTTGTAATACAGTTGCATTTCGACGTCTAAAACTTCAATTCAGTTAGCTTGAATTCAGCTTCGCCAAAATGATAGTTCTTAGGAGGAGAGAGCTCTCAGAGGAGAGTGTGTGTGATTTTGTGTATGTAAAGTAGAATAATTACGCAAGCGAAAATGTTTGAGGAACGATGCTGTAACCATAGTTGATTCATTACGTAAGCCAAGATCCAAACGAATTACGATGATGTTCAGTTTGCAGGTTACATTTTCTGAATGACTGCATACAATGGCGTCCACAACGCAGCGTGCCAAGCAACATCGCCTTTTACATAAGTGTAACAATGTTTCTGTGCAATTAGAATGACAATGCGAAAACAAAGTTAATTTACTGGAAGTTGAGTTGATCATTCTGTTTTGTTCTGACACGCATTGAGCAGCTTCAATTCGAGCAAAACGGATTTTGATTTGAAAGAATTAGACAAAACATTCTCGATGAGAGCAAAAGAAGGCGACATTTTGCAGAAAAGATGTTTAAATTATTGAAATTATAAGGAAACTGCATTGTAATCAGTATATGATTCTGCCGCATTCATCGCATTTAACGAGGCTCATTTTTGAAATGCTTCGATTATTTATATAAAATAAAATGAAACGTTTTCAATTGAGCACTCACACGCACCCGAACATTCATCTACTATAAGGTGGGTAAATTTGCTAGGATTCGTAATCCGAAGTAATGACTGCTTAATATTACGGTAAATCGCCAGAAAGCGTTTTATGTTTTTGTCAATTATAACATATTGCGGTAGACAAGCTGCAGTGTGTCACAAGACAAAATACGTTTTTGCTCGCTTTGCTATATTTCGCTGAACATTTCAATAGTTTTTCATCCAATTTCCGTCTCCGTTTTTATTAGGAGTATGGTTATAATGGATTATTCGCTTGACCTCCATTTTCTGCGTCATATGCAGCGATAGCATAACCGATATCGCTGGCGTGAGCAAAAAGTCTTCTCTCATTAAACTCGTTCGATTTTCTAGCCTTAGGTAGCAAATTCAATCAAGATTATATAATTTAAAAGATGTCGATGCAAACCGTTATTCTGCTTCGAGGCCGATGAAGAGAGATAGAGAGAGAGAGAGAGAGAGAGAGAGAGAGAGCGATAAAGATAATAATTTAGAACGTATATTTTTGTGTCCGGATCCGCGCATCAAGCATTTTCGACGGAGAATGAGTATCGCAATTTGCTTCATCATTATTTTAATTCATTTTTTATTCAATAACTGAATTTTGATGGCGGACATGAAGCGGGTGAAGCGATTTCAAAAGAAAAACATCCCGTTGCTCAAGTGGATATTGGATGTCCCACAGATTGAAAAGAATTGATTGAAACCGAATTGCGAGAGAATCTCCAATCGACATAGTGAACAGCCGCTTTTTCCTTCTGGTTGTGTGTGTATATCCATTTGAAAGGTTTTTTTTAACTCTGGTCTGTTTTGTTTCGTTATTGCGATGACTTGCTGCAAGCACAATTAAATATCGCAAATTTGAAAAAAAGTACTGGTAAAAAAAAGAGAAAAAAAAATAATCACATTTGCTCAACAAATCGTGTGCCACTTCAAACGAATGGACGGAATATTATGAGGAAGATCAAGATGCAATTGCATCAATCGAGGTCACGTACACAGTTGACTAATTCAAGTAGACTCCGTCAACTCTCTGTGAAATGATTTTTTTTGCCTTGAGTCGACTTTTAATTTCTTGTTCTTCAACAATAACTTGTCGACTCTTATTTAATATGCTCTCGCTTCTGTACTTTGTCACACATTTCCCATTGAGTTTTTGCAATCATTTCAGTGCAGCTACACTCACATTTTGTCCACTGATTTTCGTAAGAATAGTGCCTGAATAAGGAGTTAATAAGAAACAATGCGACAGGAATAAAAACAGATTCGTTGAGTCTTGGATGTGACAACCGACTAAAACTGAGTGACGACAAAAAATTATCGTTGGCGTTTTTTGTGAATCATTTTCTTTCGTCGACGTCGTCGTTGTCGTTGTTATTGTTGTTAGTGGCAAATGGCTATCGTTTTATTCTAGTATGTATCTGTTCTAAAAATGCCTTTCATTCATTATTTCTTTCCTTTCCATTCCATTTCCTCGTCGCAAAAACTTCTAGAGCTCGCATCAAGAAAACCATCGCCAACAAAGGTGTTGAAGAGGAAAATTCAACAACTTTTTGCCGCGTGACACGGCCACACTACGCTCTAGTAACGACGAACATAGAGAAAAATGAGCAACGAAAAAGATGGCGTTGTCGATAAGGACGACGACTAGCAAAGATTATGCGAATGACGATAACGACAATTATGTAAATGGTACGTAATGGAAAATGAATGTGGTAAAATTAAACCAATTCGGCAAAAAGGCTAAAAGACAAGTGTTAAAATGAAAATTAAAGACAAAATTGAAGAGAGGGAGACTGCGGCATCAACTATCTTAATTTGATTATTTGCATATTGTGTGCTACAATGCAAGAATCTCAAGTGAATTTCTGGAAAATCAGCACAATCGAGTGCATTTGTTTTCAAGTGGATTTTTGCACTTCAACAAAACAATGGAAAAAGTGACGAACATCTTAATTGTAGAGAATATCACAGACAACGAAAAACCCACTGAATTGTATTATTTTCGGCATCGTTTTAAATATTTCAACAAGAAAATGTTCACTTGAAAATTACAATCGATATGGAGGAAGAGAGAGACAAAGAATGAGAGAGAAAAAGAGAGCGTGAAAAATATTGAGATGAATGTAAAATCGATAACAGAACGACCATTCGATGTGAATGCGAACTAAATTGTGTTTGTGTTGGAATCGTGTTGTGTCAGATATTTGCTGAATATTAAATAATGAATAGCGAATGTTGTTTTTGGGGATAGCGCTCAAAACCATTAGATGAAACATGAATGAGCTTGTTTTTGCCGCATTACACATTTATTTATTTACTGTCAAAGAAGCAAAAGAATCACACAAAGTGATTGAATTTAGCATGAAGAATGGAGAAAACGTTGAACATGCGTAAATATACGAAAGCTAGAGCTATGCGGCGTGCAGTTGCACAAAGTTTTTGATTCATTCAGTTGTTTGTATTTGTATCGAGGGCTAATTTACCAAATCAACTTTTTGTTTAAGTTTCCGCGCGTAAAGTATACGGCCGCTGCCCCATCTCATGACGTTCGACTAAACGGTTGCGCTCATCAAAAAGGCTGATCCAAATGTGTTTTGTCAAACAGAACTTGCTGCAATGTAATGGATGAATCCAGTAAATTGATTAATATTTGATCTCTTTTAATGTGCTCTCTAATGTTTGGTTCGGTGGTAGTCGCGTGTTTGCGCCATAGCTCACATTTTGTACAACAGCGTGAAGATACGGCTATATACAGAGTTCAATCAAAAACGTCATTCTGTGTTGTTCCTGAATTTTACTCCTTTGTACATTTGTATTGCTGTTCGCTCACGAATAACGAAGAGAGGTATACCTCTACTCAAACTTTTTACTAATCATTTATTTATAAAATTAATTTTTCGCCTACAACTGAGAGAGACAGTCTGATTTATATCACGTCGGATTTCGTTGAATTCAGTACGAGCTAAAGAGTTTTCATTATAATTATGTTACTGCAGGTCATTGAGTCTTTCGCTTTACTTACTAAAATATGAATCGGTAAAATCGAATTATATGAGCTAAACAATTGACAGTAAGAGCATTCCGATAAAGTAAGTACCAAATTAAAACGGGAATTTCAAGTTATTTCTGGTGGAAGTGTGCTGTCGTCACTAAAACAAATGCAGGTGCAAGTTATTTTAGTTTGAAAATAGTTCCGTTCATCATGCTCTCCCGTTTTTCCGCATAATTTCCCTATATTCTCCCATGCAAACATATTTTTCATTCTTCCGCTCAACTCAATGAGGTTAGCATCCATTTTATATACACAATATGTGTATGAGTACTATCACCAAATTCCAGGAGCTGAGTGTTTGTGGTGAAACAAAAGTTTTGAGTGTGATAATTTGCGAAGATGTGTTGTTGTTTTAGCTGGTAAAATTGTCAAATTTATATTGCTACTTGTTTATTTGAGAATATGTGAACTTAAGAAAATCATTAACCATATATTTCATACGATATCGCATTACTTATTTTATAGAGTGAAAATTAGATCTGTTTTTAATTATTTTCTTCATTTGTTCTTTGCTGTGAGTAAATGAGCAGGGTAAGTGGCTGCATTTTGATTCGCAATATAATTCCAGAACGCAATGTTACTTCGAAATAAGAAAATCCAACTCAAATTGCATTCGGCGGTACAGGCATATTCAACCGTATGCAATTTTCTGCTTTCCCATTTTCAATTCATTTAGCTAATTCCTGGTGTTCTGTTGAAAGTCACGATGTGCATAGAGGCGAACGGCATGCATGTGATTCGAAACGTGTTCACTTCTAAAGCTTTACGCAGTGAATGTATTTGATAGTGACAAAATTCAATGCGCCAAGTTCCTTGAATTGCAAACGATAAGGAAATTAAATTTTCCAACCAAAAACTTTGCACGTAATTTGTTAGTGCATTACACACGCACACTCATGCAATGCGATTAAACGCAAACGCCTCGGTAAAATAATGGCAATTTGTTTCATTTTCTATATTTATTCCCGTAACTGTGTGTTTTTGATGCGGAAATGGAGCTGCATGATAAAATGCTGCGAAATCGGCTTGTTTGCGTTTCAAGAAAATAGTTTCGATAATGGCAACAACTGAAAGGCGAGAGAATATTTATTTATATTTATAATTTAGGGAACATTCAAACATTAACATAAAAGTCTTGTGTGTCTTCCAATTCCAATTCAAATTCTATTCCAAATAATGCACTCTTAATTGTATCAACACAAAGACAAAACATTGGTTATGATATTCAATTTTAGAGGTAACATCTTTGGTTTCGAGATAACTGCTCATTTGAAGAAGTTATTGTTCACGATGAGTCAAACATGCATCTTGTGGTGGAGTGAATTTAAACTCATGATGAACGGATTGAATGCCACTTATGCCGTATTTATCACTGCGGTATGCTGCAACGCATGCATCAAAGTCAGAAATAATGCATTGAAATGCTTTAATGGTCGGTTCTAATACTGTTATCGCTATTGAGAGAAAAATAATTACATTTTAGCTCAAATAGTTCCTATTCTTTTGCTTTCGATTCTCTATCCATTAAAAACTCAACGATTTTGATGAATTTAGTGAAAACATTTTTATTGCATTGATTTCGTCTTTTTCTCATTAAGATGCGCTCAAATTGAGATATCGGGCGTTTTTTTGAACTAGGGTTTCTACTTAAAGTCTCATTTTCAAAGAATTGAATTGCATTTTTAGGCAAATTAAGACTGAGTTACCCAGAACTTCTTACAAAGAATACTTTTTTAGGTAGGAACATAACAATTTGACCATAAATTAAGAAAAAAAGCATAGCTTTTTCAACATTATAATTTAGAATTGAGAAGCTCACGTTCTCTCGATATTGAAAAAATATTAGCAATAAAAAAGCGGATGTTCTTTGGTTGATTGGATTTGGTAAAGAGGTTTATATGTCTCATTTATTTCAATTATTAATATACTATGTTATCTTTACACTTATATTGTGTTAATGATCATCATGTTTCAATATTTTGCGATTCTCAAATAGAGTCTACGTAACCATTAATTCGATTGTGTACATTGATAATTACCAGGCATTCATAAGATAGAAAATGGTCGAAATTCTTTACACAAATTGGAAACATGATCTTATTATTTGATTTTGGTTTTGACTAATTTCATTCTTATTAGCACTTGGTAATTAACTTTGTACTCGCTCAAATCAATAATAAAGCAGGCTTTTTTCAAGGGCCACAGGATTTAGAAACAAAATCTCGTTTCATTAATAACATCCCTAGCAAACCTTATTTTTTATTTTGCTAAATGATGTAGACTAAACGTAGGATCTTTCTCAACGGATGAAATTAAACTAAAAAAAAATTATTATCAAAAAAACCTGCGTAGTTTTTTTCCTCGAATAGAATCGAAACAAAAACAAATCTTCTCTTTTGATAATCTTTAAATTGTTTCATTCCAAAATCATAGAAAAACATAGAACACTCATCGATAGAAATGAACTCCTATTAAAATATGAAAAAACGCACTTGAACAAATTGAAAATGATGTTCGAACTGCTGCAATTTGCATTCCAAATCTTTTGAATAGAACGTGACAATCGATTTGCAAATCAAAATTTTATTGTCATTGAAACAATGCTCGCTTAATTTTGTATTTTATGTTTTTCAACCGATGGAATAACGAACGATTCGCATACACCAGCTTATGCACGGTAACAAAATGAAACTTTCGCACAATGTTTTACTTTTTGTGTGGCAGCAAAAACAATCGTACGAGTCATAAATCTCCGAGAAATGTACATTTTTCCCGTTTCCATCTGTCTCGTTCCAGCAAAATATTCTAAACATGAAGTTTGGATATAGGAGTCGAGATAATAATAGCGTATTTTCGGTGTCGCTTATGGTTTCACTCGAATGATGTTAAAAGCTGAAGAATTATTAAAGTAAATAAACGGCAAACCATAAAGATCATGCAATGCAATTTTTATTTTTATGTATTTATGTTTCGGGAGGACCGAGCTGGCGAACAAAACTGTGTGTTTGGCAGTTTTCATGTGTACGGTTTTTTATCTGATATGTTTCCAACATAAAGTCTACAATAAAATTATCCTCAACAGCTATTTGGACCCAACGTTCGATTGCACGAAGCGTTTGGTGTATCATATAAGAAAAATGTGGGCCGCACAAAAACCGAGCGACGAATGAGAGATTGTGTTTTATCCAATCAAGCAAAGTTGCACCAGAGAGCACTATTTCAACACATACACACACGCGCTTCATCCATACAATTTTATTAAGCATCCTGGTGATGGCAAACATATGCATTTGAAATCACATTTATTCACACCAAAATCGAGTACGTGAAACTGGGTTTTCAACTCAATCCTTTTATATGTTCATGTGAGCGAATTGCGTGCAGCTGCTATTGCTCAGCGCATAATGAAAAATGATCCCTTGAGTTTAATTTAGAGTGAATTACAATAACTTTTACGTCCTAGCGCCTCTGAAATGAATTGTCTGCCAACGTTCAAACTTCATTGATTATACGCATATTAACAATTTACTTGACGATTTCGGCGAAAATTTACAGCCAAAAGAAAACTTTATAATGATCAACACTTTATCAGGGTGCATTGAGCATGGGAAAGATGATAAGCTAAGAAAAAAACATAATCCTAAAAAACAGAGTTTCAAAGTGAATGACTGTTTATACATTTTTTTGTGTATGGTTTCTTTGTAGTATATTTCCATGCATTACCCTAGAAGTCGAACTTTTTGGGTGCAGCGCAATTCAAAGGTTCCGCCAACTTTGTTATCACGAAAAGGGATAATGTTGAAAATTCCAGAAAGTACTTTTATTGCTTATTTCAAGCACTTTGATTCGATACTTATTTCTAAATGGATTTTACGTAAAATTGCTATGATGAGGGCATTCCGCAGCAAATTGTGTGCTGCTTGGTAGTTGGTACAATATATAATGGCTTAATAACGACAACGTGAATTCATTCCACTTTTAATAGAAATATGAATAGAAATCGGTGCTAAGGGATTCACTTACACTTCTATCTCTCTCTCTCTCTCTCTTTCTCTCTCTCTCTCTTTCTCTCTCTCTCTCTCTCTCTCTCTCTCTCAAGTACAAAAGCGAAATAAACTATTTGCTCTTTTATGACACCAAGATGTTTAGTATACATAAATCACATTTTATATGTTCTGAGTACTTCATTTATCAGAATATGTTGTTGAAATTTGAATTGTTTGCTGCTTACTGTGGCTGGCGTGCATTCAGAGAGAGAGAGAGAGAGAGAGAGAGAGAGAGAGAGAGAGAGAGAGAGAGTGAGAGAGAGTGAGTATGTGTGGGGCAAATGTCAATTTATTCATCACAAGAAAAGAATCTGAAAATGTGTGTGCGTTTTTTTTCAACGCCAGAGTGCCGTAAATCCTGTTCTCATTTCCAAAAATTCATGTTTTACACAGAAATAACCATGATTTTAACCTACTCCCGTAGCGCCGCTGCCGCCGCCGTTCACATATTCACTAAAATTTATTGCAAATTTGGTGACCTGCTGAGTCTTGAAAAAGTGAAAATTCACATGACTCAAATCTCTTGCACCGTTTTCAGACAAATTCCAATAAATATATCAGTAGTTTGATCAGCATGAAGCGCAGTGAATAATTCTTGCTATTAATAATATCGAGTGTTGAGAGATGCTATACTTTGGTCTTAGCTTTTGTCTTTGCGTGTATTTTATTTTACTGCGTCTTGTATTTCGACACTTCACGTTGCCAGGTCGACCAACACACAGTGTGTTAATTGTGCGAAATTAAGGCAAAAAAATTAATAAGATAAAATTGATGTTCGCGCGCCGCACAACCGCCAGTTCATGTGCGACGACGATTACGCTTATTTTTATATGTTATTTCGTTTGGATAACGTAACGCCTTCAAACAAAGCAATTTATATTGCTTTGGTTGTTAAGCCGAAATTTATCTTGCCAATCTGTGGATGTGTGATATTGCAGCAGCATAGAATAAACATTGAAGCACAATCTTAAATCTCACAATGCCACCGGCAATACATAAACCCTGTAATATGCGTTGGATTTTCGTCACCGCGCTATATATTTTGCTACTGAATGCAGTCAGTTAGCGGAGGCAGCAGCAACAGCAACACCGGTGGAGGCTGGAAGGAATGAACAACGGTTTTATCACGATTTGTTCTGTTTTCATATTTCATGAGGCAGATGAGGTCAGACATGATGAAGGCGACAACAAAAAAAAACAAACTATTAAATGCCACATGAAAATAAACAAAAGTCCGTTAAATTCTACTAAATCAATGTGGGCTCCAACGTTGAGCGGTGTCATGTGTTATGTTTGGAACTATCTTCCCGAAAGAAAAAACTGCCGCCGTGTTTGTCACCGCAATAATACACGTAAATTCGATGGAATCGAAGTACAGGAAGGATAAAAACGCACGCAACGATAATGTTGGCCTTATACTCGCCTGCCGCTATTGCTGCTTTAAGCGACGAGACGTGACTACAAAGCAAAGGTATTCAATGTGCCTGGGTATTCAATAGGATGAAAATAATAGTGAAAAGATGTTTTCACACCGAAAAATGCACAATCGCACAACGAACGTCGTCATTGTGTTTTGTTCTGGCGCTCGCTATGCCGTAAATTTGATCGAAATCTTTTGTTTCACGTTTATTTCACTTCGGACATCGAATAAATAAGTGTTGTAAATAATGCTTTCGACAAATCACCGTAAAATCTCACCAACCTCATCCTGGGTTGAACGAAGTTTAATGCTATCCGTCGTCTACTCAATTGTCCACAATTTTGTTCTAAACATTTCTTTTTTCAGTCTGCAACTGAAAATGGAAAAATAAAATGGCTAAACATTCCACAGCAACACACGACCATTATATTTATAATTCGATTTTCCCAAGTACAAACGAGGCTATGGATTTATATTCAATTCTGATGCGTTAAGATAGACAAAATACTCAAGGGTGATTCGTTTTTTCCTATTCATGTCTATGGGGCAAATTGTTTTCAGTGCCGTTTTTAGTTTGATATTCCAAATATCAGCTTATTTTGTCTTCAGAGAACGGTATTATCTTTCGTCGAAGTCATCTTGATCTGTGTACGTATACGTAGTCAAGCGCTTGGAGCCCATGCTTGGTTGTGACCTCTGTCATAAACCTTATAAACACGAACTTGCTACTATCATGTGGCGCATCCATTCCTTTGGTTGTTCATTTGATTTTGTTGTGATTTCTGTTTTTTCGTATTCGATGTGGGCCAAAATAAAAGCATATTCTATCTGCGTCAATGCGATTTTTATCATCCGCCTTTAAGTCATGTACACACACTATCTCTGTTGAATGCTCACTGAACAGTGTTCATCCTTCGTATCTACTCTATCGCAAGGCAAATAGAATCTGTGTCATTCGTAATGCACCAATTCCCTTCGATGATATATCAGCATGTACATCAAAGGGGATGATATGATCTGAGATGACCGCTGCCATCGAGAGCAAGCAAAAAAGCCATATGTGTGGAGCGAACATGAGGGTGAGTCATACATAAAAGTAGTAGACCGACTTGAATCTTGTTATATATGCATACACAATGGAATGATTGTTTGTGTGACGGTCGAATAACCATAAGCCAAAAGTAAAAAACCTATAAAGTGAAGTAAGGCTGTGAGATGGGTTCATATTGATTTGTTTTCGTGTGTCAGCAGTGGCTGGTGTGTTGCCAATATTTTTTGTATAAAACGGAATATTTCTGCGGTTCATCAGTTCGCATTAAACAAGGCACTGGATAGAATGAAAGCAAACATCGTGGTTCATATGGTTGCAGCAGTTGCGGTGCCTGCTCATTGATCATTTCTGCGTAAACTTGGGGTTTGTTCGGTTTTTGTATTTATTTTATTGTGTTTGATGGGTTTTTTCTCTTCGCTGACATCGGATACGGTTTTTGTTTGACTTGAACTTACAGCTCATGAACCAGATCTCTATGAACTGTTCCGTGCTCGACACTCTTTTTCCGCATTCAATTTGGGTGACTTTTTTTCTTTCTCCCTTTCTCGAGATCTCGAGATGTCCATTGATTATGTTAAAACGTAGCATCGAAACTGTCGAAATGTCTTTTAAGCAACGCTATTCAGAATGGTTCCATCCTGAGAAAGTGATGATGCAATCGATACACATTTCTTTGGTTCGGCTGTAAAAATAATCAACGTTTTGACCATCACCGACTTTATTGAGGTTTCATTGAGAATCAAAATGGACTAATTCTGTAACGCTTTCCAAAAGATTTTTTCGATTTGAAATGTCGAACGTGATTATAAAAAAGATTTTTTCTTGAGTAGCATTGGTTCTCAATTCAAGAGGATTCGAAATATTCTTTCAGGGCTAAATTGAGATAAGCAGTCTGTCACATTTCTCTGAAATACTTAAATACCGTTTAATCACTTGTTTGTTTTCGTGAATAAATCGGAATTCAGCTCTGTGTGCGCTTTTCTTTTTCATCCGTTGTTGTGACCTTTTGTTAAGTAATTTGTCTTTATTAAACGCTTCACTTAGGAGGTGTCATCATAAACTAAGTTAACATGGATAAGATAAGCAAGTACCGAAAAAGGGATAACAACCAAATGACAAATGAAAAAAGGCATTTACAAAAAAATACCGTGAGTCATCGAACAAAGGAAGCGATTATTTAGCACAGAGTGAAAGGGCGCTTCCTAACGCTGTGCGTTGTATAATTTATCAAAATGCTTCAGCCGCCAAAGCAAAAGACAACAAACTCTTGGTAGAACAATTTCAAAATGAAATGTGCGATAAAAGGTTCTTTATTTTGATTTCAACAAATATTTCAAGACATGTTTCCTTCGTTGGTTTGGTTGTCATGGTTATAAATTAGGAAATTCATTGCTATAAATAGATAATATTAAAAAAAAATTACATGAAAATAATACAATTTGCTCAAAATGTTATCAAAAAGCGGAAAATAGCAATTTCCATAACATTGAAATTGAACAATTTTAATTACTTATTGTATTAATGGCAATTCAGTTGATTAAAAATGTCATAAAATAAATCCAGTTAATGAATAAATGTTTTTTTTTGTATTGAGAATTAATTTCGTGGACATTTTTCCGGCAAACTCTTCTTAATTTAAATAAATGATGCCAATTCGCCGGATCGATTCGACATGCAAGATAGCCAAATTAATGAGAAAAAAGCATTTGAATAAAAACATAATAGGACAGGGAGTGTTTAAATTTTGTAAGTAAAGGAATGGTTGGCTAATGATCAAAAATGTGTGAATTCTTTGTCGTATGTTCAATGGATGACTGTTGAATTTCAAAAATTCTTGATTAAAATAGGGCATTTTATTTTTAACAATGTATCGTTGATACTGGTTATACTGATGGAAAGAATAACATTAATTTGGCATTGTTGCAACGAAGCAATTTATTTTCTATAGAGAATAAAAACAGCAGCAGCAGCAGCAGCTTGAATCGTTTTCACCGAAACCGAATGCGATAAAGTGAATGAACGAAACGCTTTCCAGAATCAATGGAAAAAGTGCCATTGTTTTCGGCCATTAGCAAAAATAGAATTTTATTGTTTTTTGATTTTGTTCGGTATGTGTAAAATATTAAACCCAATCAGGACATTGTGTGTATTAAAACCCGATTGTAATTTGAAAATGTGGAAGAAACGATGGAATTGGTGGTAAAAAATATGGTTTACAAGAGGCGAAAAAGGAGAGCCAAAACTATTTCACATACATCTCGTTTGGTTGGCTCTCCTCTTCGAATGATTTGCTTCATTATTTTTGCATTGCAGCTCTCATCGTTTGTGTTCGTTTGATTGTATTTGTATGTGTAATGTGCAATGTGTGCACTGAAATGACACAATGAAATAAAATGCAGAAGGAAAACATTGGCTGATATGACTTCAATCTCAGCAATTCACATCGAAAGCTGACTCTCGTGAGCTGTCGAAATCGGAAAAAGTCGTTAGCTCTTGTTTCCGACATTGTAATGCAAATATCCATAAATAGATGCATATTTCGGTATGCAATGAATATATCCTGTTGTTCGGTTAAGTGAGACGACGGTTGTTGGATGAGGGCAAAATTTTCATGCAAATTGTATTCCGAAGCGTTGCGGTGTGCATGCATGTTTCAAGCCATTGCCGAGTGATAAAAGCTCATAAAAATTTATATTCATGTGTTGATAATAATAATTTGAGCTTCTTTGTTGTATCCATTTGTTACTGACACGTCATTGGCAGGTGATCAGCCAAAAACATTGGAATCCAATCGTAATAGTATTGCGTTTATCTGGTTTGGTTCAGCATGTCATCTGAACTGTAACAAATCATCGTATATGTTTTTACTTTTCCGCACACACCATTGTGTGTGGTAAAGGTATTGCGATCGGATAATTTTTTCGGGTCGAATGGAAAAATTGGCTGTTTTTCAATATAATTACGAAAAATTTGTATGGGGACTATGTTTAGTTCGCATGGCATCATTATGAAACTTTCAGAATATTGATTTTTTAATAAATCATGTAAAATTTCAAATCATTCCGGTGAGATTTAGGACTACCTCCCCTGCAAAATTTTCGATTTTCGGGGTCTTCTCGTGGTCGAAACGAAAAATTTGTATGGCGAATATCTTAAGTTCACATTGTATCCTATTGAAACTTTCAGGATATTATTTTTTCATGAAAAATGAGTCATGCAAAATTTCAAGTCATTCCGATTAGATTAAGGACTACCTCCCTTGCAAAATTTTCGATTTCTGGGGTCTTTTCGAGGTCAAAACGAAAGATTTGTATGGCGACTATCTTAAGTTAACATTGTAACGAATTGGAACTTTCAGGATATTATTTTTTTATGATATATATAAGTCACACAAAATTTCAAGTCATTCTGATGTGATTTAAGACTACCTCCCTCACAAAATTTTCAATTTTCGGGGCAAAATTAAAATTTTGTCATTAAATTAGATGAAGTATTTGTGATTTTCTAATCTGTGTTTTTTCATCAATTTGAATGCTCATTACAAGCTGTCCGTGCTTGTATGGAATTGGAGAGCTATTCGAGAGTATGCCAATTGACCGCGCCATCTTATTTTACATACGTGAACTCAATTTAGATCCATTGTAATACGAACAAAATTTTTATTGACACAAATAATAAAATAAATGAGTCATTGAATCGATTGAAATATCACATCAATACTACTGCCCAATAGATGGCGCTGGAGAATAGATATGATTAAAATGTCTCAAATAGCACGCCCCCCTTGGCTCATTAACTTTTTAACGAAACGAAAAAAGTTATACATAACATAAATGTGGAATCATATTATTCGTTGACATGAATTGAAAGTTCACATTAGAGTGAACTAATCGTAATTGTTATTACCAATTCAAAAATAGAGAACGTTGAAGTAAGAATTAGGAACTGAGATGTTTATTTGTTTTTATATTAAAATTTAAATTTAAATCACATGATGTGTAATGACTTGAAATTCGATCTCATTGTAATAACTTGAAATTTTCTGTGATTTATTCTCAAAGTTGCATGATGATTCGATAAGAAATAAACATAAATCCAATACAAAAGCGTATCAACAAAAAAAAAAAAAACGCGTAAACCCGAACAATTTCGGGAAATGTGCGGAAAAGTTAGTTTTAAGTACGTAAGACCATTTATTCTGAGTAAAACTACTCTACATTTTGATTGTACTCCGAAATATGACGATATCGTATCTAATTCAAAGAGCACATCAATACTCACAATACAGCGAATCATGTGCATAAATTCGGTATTGGATGACATTGAATTTCAATTTAGAAAAATAAGAGCATTTCATTGACCAAACAATTGGAATTGAAAAATCGAAGCTCGACTGTGATTTGACCGTACGCAAACAAGAATGTTAATAAAATCATGGAATATTTGTTACTAGCCATAGAAATAGAGTATGAGGAAACTAAATAAACATACATTTGCCATTTTTCAGTCGTTGAAAACAAACAGATTCCTTTTAATGAACCATCCATTTACTTGTACACTTTATTTTTGGACAGGAATCAAAAATGAATGCCTGTCTTCACGTTCGTGAATGGATGCTATATCTGAATTGCAGTGCGCATCGCTTCGAATTCCGAGTTGAAACTGAGAAATGCGGCGGAGAGCAGACTTCTCCATCAACACCACCACCAACATCGACCTTACTTTATTCCGGACTTCGTTTCGACTATCCACAAGGACTCGTGCAAATAAAATATTCACAGTTGATAAATGTTAATTGCATTATAAGTTCGATTTTTTGTCGCTTGAAACTGGTATTTCCGATTCTTATGTCCTTCAACATTTGCAGGGTGTTTTTTCGCTCTCTCTATGTGTGTGTGCCCAATGTTGCTTTAGTGTGGTTGTGACTGTGACTGTGGCTGTAGCTTGTGATTCATTTCACTCGGTCTTCGAACTTTCTGTTCAACATTTAAATGCATACAGCAGCCCAGAGATAAATTTGTCCTGTTCTTATGCTTGACACAATCGAAGTTTCTTATTTCTTTCTTTCTTTAATTCTTTCATTCGTTTCGCTGAATTCGCTTACATTTCATCAATACGTCGGTACATTTTATTATTTTTACAAGATTGTTATGTCTTGCCTTTTTGCTGTCAAGAGACACAATTTCACTGTGAAAAAAGTCAACGGCAGTCGTAACGAGACAACAGATAGATGAACACGATGAAAAAACGTTTAAAATAAAGGTATTTGCCGGTCTGCGTATGTTTTTGCGCGCTTTTATTTATGCCACTCCTTCGTTGAAAGATATACATAACTATATATAAAAGAATGTTAAGGCGCATCAGAATCTGAGATATAAAACGGCGGCATTTTACAATGCAGTACGTAACATACATATCACCCAGTTCAGAATGATAACAATACCTGGTGAGAGACCGACATGGAGCCCAGAAGAGCGTCAACGACACAATAATACAATGTTAGAAATAACCCATAAAATGAACCATATACAGCACGCTAATTCATTTGTGTGCATTTGTTTCGCACGTTGTGTTGGCTTCACTGAGCAGCTAATAGCGGCAACATTCTGGTCGGCCATATGCTCAAGAGCCACTTAAGAATGAAGCGTGTAATGCATTTAGGGATATGTATTTTGTGGCCCAATGCACACTTGCACATTTCGATTACACAATGCGATTTCTTCTGTGCGGGTGGCTAAAGAAACGAATCTTTTCACTTTTTGCCATTTTGAAATTTATTTTGATCGTCTAGTTTTCGAACATGCAACCATTTAGTGCTCAATTCCTATAACCTAGGTGTATGAAAGTGGGAGAAAAAATAACGATACGGAAATATCTCTATCTTTTTAGACATGTCTTTTTTGTCCTGAAAAGTTTAAATCGAAAAGAAAGAACCGAAGCAAGGATTGTATGGCTATGGATTTTTTCCTACATTAAGCTATTTCTTTCTCTCTTATCCTCGATTCAGTTGCAACTTTTAATGCGTTGCGATTTATGTTTTGAACATAGTTGTTGTTATCCTATCTATTTTACTGTTATTTTTAATGGTTTTGCCGCCGCTGTTTTATCCAAATATTTCACATCGAATGGCTTCATCTTTTCTCCCTTTTAGCACACAATATTTTATTGCGTAGGTGATCAAGGCTAATAGATAGTCAAATGTGAAGTCGGCAAGTTTCAGTGCGTGTATCGCATTAACAACTCAATCTCCCAACAAAAATAAATGTTTTCCGTCTGTAAAAAGGTGTTAAAAATGGTTAAGAATTCTAGTAGCTGCACATTCAAAAGTGTAAATTAATGAAATTTACGACCAAAAGTATATCACACGAAACCGCACATGTTAAATCTATTGCATTGAAATTGACGGAAAAAGATTTTCTCATGTTATTATACATCCAAAGCAAACGAAATATAGAGAATATCGTAAAAGAACGACCGCAAGACGCAATTAGGACTGTAAACAATATAGAAAACTATTTGAAAAAAGTGATCGTATTTTCCGAAAGGTTGAGCGCTAGTTAATTGCCGATACCATTTCAGTCGTCACATCTCGCTGACACTACGATGATTAGCAATAAATTAGTGCTCATAATGTCAAGATTCTTGCTCTTTGAAACGTCACAATCGTTTAAAAATACGCTCGTGATGTAGTCGACGAAAGCGGGGAAATGTTCAGAGAAAGCCATGTACCATGAATCAGTGTCGTTAAATGTTGTCTATTCACATTGTTGAGTGAGTCAATGATTTCCTGTTCATTTTGACAATGTGTGCATGCGTGCATTTATGAGCTGTTTACTCCTTTGAATTACATTCACAAATAGTGTGACAAAAGTATGACGCTAAGTGACATTGTTCAATTGACAGAAGCGGAAAATCGTTTACATATTTCCACTTCCTTTCTTCTATTTGGAGCAGAATCATTGTTATGCGCAGAAAATTCCTGGGAATCCTTTCAGCAGGAACAACAGCAACAGCAAAAGGATGTAATGCAATTGGCACCATTACTTTGAATTTATCGCCAACTGCTGCGTTTATCGTCTTTTTGCATTGACCGTTCTCTTTTTGCTTCACACTTTCTACCTTTTTTATTTATTTATAAGTTTCACGCTGCTTTTGGGCTTCTTTTCATATTCAACATATTTATCTGTTTTCAATTATTATTAAAGTATTCTATTACCTGCACAGCTTCATACGACAAGCACAAACACACATCCCTGCATAGCTCAAAGGCCGGGTATCGTTATTTTGCCAGAACACTTTGAAGAGTGAATGTAGGATCCGCAAACCCTCAAGAGTCTATTGAAGTTTTCTTGTCATTGTTTAGTACATTACAACAGCAATTGAAGTAACAACAAAGCACAGCGTAAAACAGAGCATAAGAAGAAGAAGAAGTTGGAAGAAATACAGAGACAACAACAAAAAGATGTCGATGTGCTTGGTGTTGAAATGTAAATGCAGAACAACGTATAAATGTAAGGAAATAATGTGAATGCGTGTATAAATAAGTGTTTGTCAGTGATTCGCATCAAAGGCTGCCTTTCTATGTGCGGAGATGAAATTATCGGTGGCGGAATGACGTGAGATGAGATTCTCAATAGATCGACAAGCGATATTTTTGTTGACTACGTCGTACATGTGCTATAATAATGAATGGCAACCTGGGGAAAATGTTCAACAGAAAACAAGACAAAAATACAATGAAGGAAAAAAACATGTGAACAAATACTATGCTGTGATATTCTTTCCTCAGCTCCTTTATCTTTCGTGTATGCTCAACGTTCTGAAAAGAATCCGTTGGATAAATTTATGAAGTATTCTTCTTCATCATAAACAGAAAAAATACTTGAGCATTCGAAAATAAAAGAAAAGGCACGAACATGACACGGGCCACAAACAATCACCAACCGAAGAATTTGCATTGATGTACTTGATCATATACATTACGCTCATTTCAAGGGGAATTTAATAAAAGAAAAAATTCTATCTATTCCAGGAAATTCGTCACGAGTAAACCTATCACATATAATTCAAGTTAAATTGAGCAGCTCCTCTGACTGAATACCTAATACGCCAAATTTCCTGTCACTAAACATATGATTGACAAAGTTGACATGAAGTTGATTGAACGAAAATGGAAGGAAAGTTGAATTCAAAACTGATGATTGTTTGTCCCCTTGGCTCGTCATCAATTTAATTTCCTTTGATCGCCTTAATTTTCGTGGAGATGCGTGCGGTCGAGATATTCTGCGTACTTCAAGCCGATTCTCCCTCGCCTTGCAATTCCTCTCGCGATCATTTTTCTATTCATCTTTTGCCTGTTTAACATTTTCTTTCTTCTTCCTGGCATAATGTGTTTTTTCTCCTTTCGGCTCATTCATTTTCTTTTTGTTTATCATGCAAAAGACGGAAAAAAGATGCGCCAGTAAATGTGGAAGTTTCTTTTTTATCTAAATAGAGTGATGTCGATGAGAAAAATTATGCAAATAATCCACTCGGCGCGTATTGATAAATTGCTTTGAACGTTTATAATGGAATCTACACAAAATCGCATTTTCCCTGTGGTTTTGCTCTCTCATTCTCTTAAACAAAGATTCGATTTAGCAAACGCGCTATTACAATTACGAGAAAAGAGCATCAATCTCTACTCATGTTTGCTTATCTTCAATATGCTCTGTATATGCTCCGTACCTTCGTAGCTCTTCGATGGGAAGAAAAGTGAAATTTCACATCATTTTCAAGTAATTTTCATTTTTATTCAGATGATTTTGCGCAAACAAATCAAGAAAACTAAACAGAAAATATTCAAAGATGAAATATTTCAATAGCTGAAATGCGTAGACATTCTTTATACCCACAACTGGAAGGTCAACATCATATTGAATCGAAGCAGAGAATTCCGCAGAAACAAAGGTGTACGGAATATGGTGTTCAACGTTTTGAACATGCATTTCGAATACAATAGACAAATGCGATGAAAACAAATAGCACAGAAGCAAATATAAGAGGGACGGTTTTCGGATGCCAATGTAGCCGGCACTTATTCGACATTTTTTTATGTTCAATCTGTTGAATGCCCAAGAAACACGAGGTACTTTTGAAAATGAAAAGGATCTTTTGACCAACTGTTGGTGTGGTTTGCCTACTCAACCGTTTTTGTGCTCAAAAAAGGGACACCGTGCTTAATTAAATCATTGTGCAGAGGAATTCGTGTGTGACCAGAGGCAAGACAGAGAGACTTTTCAATGATACAACATTTACTTGAATTGTCGGGTGATAAAATATTTGTTACATCATCTGGAATTTTTTTTTTCTACAATATATTTTAAACTTTTTCAGGCATAATTTTGTCAATTTGGTTGGGTGTTAGGCTTCGGCGGGACCACCTTGAAATGGTCGAGCTGTCGATTATTGTTGCTTTTCTCATAATCAATTGATTGAAACATAATTTATGGCAATGAAAAATGAAATAATTATATTAAATTTTCAAAATTGAATAAAATTTAAGAGCGTGCCTCTACCATCCAACAGCGTGCAATTTGCAATTATTCTTCGAAATGGAGTGAGTTAAGCACGGTGTTGGTTGCCAAAACCGAATGTCAAATTACAATAATCGTACCAAAAGAATGAATGCGCGCCATTTGTTGAATCAATTCAGCTCATTTATTCGGTAGAACAACGTTTAAATCGGTGGTATACCTCTTTATTCGTACTTTTCACTTTACTTCAAACTGTACATGCAATTCATATTTCATAAAAGAGTGAGTTGGGCAACGGCAGCCACTGCACCATACTCCCGTGAACAAAAAGGAATAATCAAAAGCCATATGAAATGAATGAATAGAAATATTGGTTGTACAACCATAAATTATGGGCCGAACACAGAGAAACATTGAACCGTACATAGACATTCAAATTGAAATCGACAATGAACACCATAAATGCAAACCAGGAACAGAACAAAGGCAACCACCGTCGACTTGCAATCAAAATCAACGTTATGGATTGCATGTAATTTGTTTGTAAACAAAACGAAATTCGAAATGAGTGAACAAAGAGAGAGAAAAGAAGCTCTCAGAATTGATTCTTGTTGTGAATTCCAAAATGCACATTCAATTCAACGTGTGTAAAGGGATCGAAACAATATTTTCGTTAACGTACTCGAATGTACACGTTAATGGGCATCGGCGTGTTGATTACAACTTATATGACCGATTCCGTTTTATTTCCAGCTCATACAACACACAGACATACAATTTGTATTAAAATGGAAGTATATGGGCGCTCCAATATCTCAAAGTTGAAAAGTCAAAAGATGGAAACAAAACGAACATTTTTTTTTTCATTTTCAGTTTTCAATTCGAATGATGAGAACCACTCCAGTGAATGCTCACAATAAAAAAAATGCGGCAAAACGATGCAATTTATTACAATTTATTATCATAAGAAACATGCAATGATATGGATTGCAGCTGAAGAAATAACAAAACGCATTTTCTGTATTGTATCACTGTGCTGAATTGTAGTTATTTTGAGTTGGTTTCCCGGATAGCTGTGTCTCGGAGCATGTGAATTTATTAAAATAAACATCATTATTTTCTCAACTAATTGTTTTTCCTCCAACACATTTACTCACTCCTCTCTCTTTTCTCCCGCCCGTTCTAGCTTGGTGTTTGTTGTGTTTTGTGTTTGTGTCTTCGTTTCATTTCGTTTTGCAGCAAGTCAGTCGGTCATTTATTGAAATGGCAAAAGGTGCATATGTATAGAACGACAGGAAGAGAGAGATGAGAGAGAGAGAGAGGGAGAGAGAAATTGGAAGAATGCAAGCGGCAACCAAAGAATTTTCTCAAGCATTATAATTGAATTTCGCATCTCGGCAATTGTGCACACATTGTCTGTGGTCAGGTCTTACTGAATTCGACCCAGAAAATGTTATCAAAATTGTTATCTGATTCCTTTTCAACGGGTTAAACACAAATTATGCCACACGATGCCTGTATTTCCTTTTCTAATGGTTCCGACTTCGTCTCGCCGCTTGTTTTATTATTCAGTTAAACACTGCGAACACAATTAAAACGAGTATTTCATTATTCGCATTACATAATAATTGAAATTTAATAGGGACTTTTTTCCTTATTTGAGCCATTGTTTTGCTTCTGGTTGAGTTTCGCCATTGCTTCGAATTTATTCTTAATATTTCGACCACATTTATGGGCAAAGTGATGTCTTTAATTAAAACTTTATGATGGTCTCGAATTTGCCCGAAATGAACATTTTGATTCATTTTTCCTGGCAAATTCTGAAAATAGTTTTCATATTTTGAGTTTCAGGATATTTGGCCTTCGAAAGTTTATCCGTACAATATCCAATGTGAATGAGATCAGGTAAAATAGAACCGGATTTTTCATTTTTTTTTTTTTTTAAATTAACATGTTGTTAACGTCCATTGTGTATTTTTTAACTGAACTGAAGTATTCCGACAGCCGCCTACATCGTCATAATCATGAACATGATTATCGTGTTTCGATGAATCTCTGCTTAAACAATGATTAATTGATTTTACAATTACTCGGTTGCGTTGCCATTACACATATTATTCACTTAGAAAATCATCGAGACCTTAAAATGAGGAAGATGTTTGAGGCCGCTGTCGACCCAACAAGTGAGCGTGCTTCAGAGCATATTTGATGTGTGATAAGCATCAGAAATATTTCAAACATGAAACGAAATGTTAACGACCAGATTGGAAAACAAAAGTGATAAGTGCTTCTCGTCTCTGTCGTGCATCCATGAAAACAAATTCTCACTTTTATTTGTCAGTTTATTTGATTTCTACAAATATTACGCGCTGCGTGAATCTTAATGATAGGTTTGCTTTCAGCACACAATAGACGGCAACTCGTGTCCATCCGAATTCATGAGCCATATTTATTCGATTGCCACATACTCACACATTCAAAAGAGAGAATCATTGAAATCTGTGTAAATTGGTTTAGCTCAAGTTGATTTTTTCATGGAGAATTTTTTGTTTGCCAGTTGTGAAATCAATTGCACTTTAGTGCGTCGAGTGGCTCTTCAAATGCTGCTGATGCACGATGTGTACATTCATTTCTGTCACTGATAACAATTCAAAATGAACGAATAACGAAAGGAATCTCATGTGAATTCTGAAAATTCAATCAATCAGTTTGAAGGATGTAGAATTTTTTCAATAGTTATTGCGTCGCATCGCAATTGGCTACCTCTAAAATTGATCCTAAATCCATTTTGACAGGGAGTTAAGATTTATTTCATGTGCAATGTGAGAAATCCTGAAATATGTCGTAAATATGTTTTTTGCTTTTTTCCATTATCACTGTTTGTTTTAGGAAAGCAAAGTTATCAAAACAAAAAAGAATTAAGGTTATTTCGGACCTGTGTGTTGAAATTCAGCTAAAATTTATAGTATCGCTCAACGGGTGAGAAAATGGGAGGAACATACAGAACTATAATAAAAAACTAAACTTGAAGAATTTGGCGTCCGAATCATTGGTATGATATATATTTTTTCTGTGAATTTTCAAAAAGCAATTATTTATCGGAAACTAAGAAAATCGGCACGATGCAAACGCATAGACGATGTCGAACGAAAATTATGAGATGTTCGACATCTAACGACGGTGCAACTGCTCGATCGATTGCACACACACACACCGCCCTTTGTGCAACGACAGCAATAAAGATTTTTAAATGTCGGCAGGAGATTTATTACATATAACGCGAACGACAATACCATTTTACTCGCTTTTGAAGTAATTCTTTTGCCATTCGTGCGATTGGCAGAAGAAGCCAAAAAAAGTGGGACAAGTATGTGAATTTGTAAATTGTGATAATGATAAATTAGCCTTTCGATGTGGATATGGATACGAAAAAACGAGCGCATTTATGTGCCACTTACAAAATTACAGACTTTAACAATCTGCAGTGGCGAATGACTTTTTTTGTTCTGCTGATAGAATTTATTGATGAAGGCCTTTTCTCTGCTTTGCTATCTGATTTGATGTGAAACGGTGTCGATGGAGCTCCGGTCGAACGACATAAAACAGAACAGTTCGTTTTGTACGTATGTCGAATCTACATTGTAAAGACACTAAAAATGTCGTTCTAATTGGAAAATGGTCTTTCTTGCGGAATTCAAGCAATGAATAAGTCATCAGCTCAATGAAAATTGAGTGGTCATCTTATGATTCATTTTCTAACACAAAATCACTTTTCATTTAGCGCAACGCCTTTACAGCTTGTAAACATGAGTGTAAAGGTGGCCACAATAAAATTAGATTACAATATTAGATAAAAATGGTAGAGCGAAATGAAATGCCGCATTAAGCATAAGTGCAAATCAGCACCAGGAGGAGGAGCACCACGAAATGGCGACTAGATAATTTCCAACTGATTGGTTTCTCGTGCAAGAATTTGAGAAATTTCAATCACCACAGTCATTTTCATGTCTGCTGCTGTACTGTTTATTGAATTATTATTTTCGAGATAAATATCGAAACAGAAACAGACATTCACGAGTGATTGATGTTAATGCGTTGCTTGAATACATGATTCCATATTTTTCGATATGATTTCCAAAAGGGAATGATACATTCTGTTCCCGCAGCGGAAGTCATTGAAAATCTCTTCATCATTCGGACCAATCTATCCATCCGTCCGTTTGCCGGTCGTCATCTTAATTTGAATTTTAATTTTTCCCCTAACAGTTTTTTTACAATGTGAAAATATTCAACTTACATAATTTAAAAACGAGTCGATCGATTTGATTGGTGTAAGCAATTAATCCAGAAAAAAAATCTTTTCCATTCGATCGCAATGAATATCAGAAGTTTTGTACACTTTTTCAACGATCGAGGAATTTCTCTTTTTTTATCCACATTCAGTTGCAGAAGTACATCGATTTACAACAACAAACCGCGGTTGAAAATTGAAAACAATATTATCAATATCAAGTGTTTCGCCTCTATTTCTGTCTGCATTCGCATATTCAATTGATTGAATTTTTTTTTATCTATTGAACCAAAACTGATTTCGTTTTTCTGAAATTTTGTTATGGGGTGCAAGCGAACAAATTCAAATATTCAAAAAATTTCCGCCGTCTTTCCCTTTCCCAACGCTAACTATAAATCGCTTTGGAATTTTTCCAATTTGTTGCAGCTAACAGTTTCCTGTATATGCGCGCAGTCCTTTCTTTTAGCACGTTATTCGTTTTTGTTGTTGGCTTATATCACTATAAATTCCTATTTGTTTATGCACGTTATTCTCCACGTCAACATTTATTATTGTTATCTCGAAGTTGTTTTCTATGCTGCACTTTTTATTGTGTTCAACGGCAAAAACGCATAGCAAATGCACTAAATTGTAATCCTAGGATTTGGCCTTTTTTAATTAGGTCGATGAAATAACGGAATTGTGTTTCACTTTTCCAACAAATTCATGAATAAAATAATATTTTTGCTATTCAATTTAATCATTTTTCTCTCACACTCATTGTTTGAGTTGAATGAAAGCACAAAGTGTTTCACACTTAACAAATCTCCAGTTTGATGCATTTGAAAAACATCCACGATTTCAGATTAGCTACCGAGCTCGAATGTGATGAATAATTGAATTTTCATGGAATACCCCATTCCAATTCACTTAACATTTAATTATATAGTTTAACTAAGTTCGGTTACACTATTTTGCCCGCTAATTTGAATGCACGACAATTCATTTAGGGCTAAACACAAAAAGTCATTTTTTCCATCCACCAGATTCATTAAATTTTAATAACAATTTAATTTCTTTTTGATGTTTGAATGCGTCGAACTTACGATACGAATGCTACAGCATCCCGAAGGAGAATGAATAGACGAATCGAAAGCAGCAGCTAGCACACTTCGTTTCACCGACAATACAGTGCTGCTCCAGTGAATACGCGTGTGTGTAACAGCACCGTACCGTTCTGTATTGGCGACACTCATGCCGTTGTTTATTTCGATGTGAGCCGCTCTGCGACGCTCCCATTGGTCGAACGAAATTTTGAAAGCGTGTCGTCTGCAGCGTAGGATTTTATCCATCGGAAATGCTACGTGAATGAGAGGATTTGAAATGTTGCTCAAAAGCTCTGCCGAAACAATTGAAGGGGTACATATTCCAACTATCGCATGAATTAAAGTCGGTCGGTAGGTCGGAATAAGAGAGAGAGAGAGAGAGCGACCAAGAGAAATCAGTGTTTGGGGTAATGAAACATGTGCGTGACTCAAAATTCGGCAATAAAGCAATAGACAAATGGTTACACTGGGATATCCGAGCATGTTTATTCGAAAATGTGATTATTTTTCTAACCTCTTGACAAATGTCTTCATTCAACCGCATTCAGCACATACAATAATGCGAACGAATTGCGTCCGATGTGTGCATTAAATGTTCTCATCAATCGATTGAACTCAAATAAATATCGAGCGCTATAGGATTGCTCGGTTGGATCGAGTGCAGAATCGCAAATACGGCAATCGTGATCGGAAAAAAATCTATTAATTTCGGTGCACTTATTAATTTTGAATGAGAAAGTATCCATCAATCGAACAGGAGCCTTGTTCAAAATATTTACCGACCAGATTTCGGCTTTTATTTCCATGTTTGCGTTATTGACCAGAAAATGTTTTAATTTATTGTGTGCACGAATTTGCGAGCTGCGGCTTACCCAATTGCTCTTGAACGCATTGCAATCAACAAAAAAGTAATCCACTTGTGTTTCAATAACTTTGTAGCTTTTACTCAAACTGGAAATCACCGACGGATGGAAATTGTCTTTGTGACATTGGTCGGTGCGATACATTGCGGAGAGTGGGAATCAAATTGTTTTTTTTTCTATATATAATTGATTTCTCATTTATTATCATTATCAAATCAATTTATTAAACTGGACCATAATGAGCCTGATTGCATTGCTGAGCATCGCTAACGCAGAGGCGCATCACATTGAAAATTGATCGATAAATTATTCATTAGCGATAAACGATAAGATAACGTTTGCGACAGTAAATAACGAATTCCATTCGGTGGCGAATCAAACGAGATCGATTAAACGAAGGATGCGCTTACGTCAATAAATTATCTATTTAAAATGCATATATTATAGTTGACGAAGAACAAAAAAGCAGAGAGAGCTCTTTTACACATTGAGCAATGTCAGCAACAAGATTGAACGAATGAGTCACGTTCGGTTATATGATCACTTATTACAGTAGGTCTTATAAACCTTCGAAATAACCGTTAATTCAATTTCGGTTTCAAGTTTTTGTGCTATTGGATTCCGTTGTTTGATGGGACAATTATTCAAGATGACAATTAAAGGCTCATATTCGGTCATAACGATCTGTTGGAAATGAAAATAGCTGCGAACGAACAGGAAAAAAGGAAAATGCCGATAATTATGCGCAAAAAATTTATTGTGATAAATCGTTGCATATTCGCAGGTCTCCATACGTTTATGAGCTGGACATGTAAAACTTGACCATGTAAAGTGCATAATGCTACTGGCACCGGATTTTGTCTAGCATATTGAAAAGCCGAACGATGAAAAAGCAATGCGAAACTGTTTGTATTTGATGGTTGGATCATTGGTAGAGCTCATGTGTTGGAAGCAGTTGGTTTTAGAGTTGAACGTTTGAGTTTGTTTGCCACCGCATTAACATTAAATGCTGCTTCATTTTCCATGTAATTATCTACACACATTCAGCGAGATCAGGAAGAGAGAGAGAGAGAGAGAGAGAGAGAGAGAGAACGAGGGATATTTGGCTCGGCCGTGTTTATTGAACTTGGTAACTTATTATGAGTGCTAGTGCGTCTGCTTCATCTGCATGCTCCTGGTTTATTCACACTCTGGATTCTATGTTTATTTATATGGCTGTTTGTTGCGCTCCCTGGCTCAATGTTACTGTCGTACGTTGTTTGTGATGTCAAAGCATCGGTTGATTGGATGTGAATATGATTGGATAAATGCGCTTCACAAAGTCAAAGAGTGGAATCAATAACACGAAAAAATATGGTAGCAATTTCATCCGATCAGAAATGAACCGTAAAATAATAATGGTTAGCGCGGCGCAATGTTTGATAAACGATGAAAATCGATTTTTTCTGAACCAACAACAGAGTGGAAGAGATAATTGGAATTGATTTTTCATACAATATGTAAATTGAGACATTTGAAGTGTGTGTTAAACGATTGTTTGACGACACTTTTTCTCGTTTTTAGTTTTAATTGCTTTAACGACTCTAAAAACGGGATTATGATAACGAACTCTTCAAGTTGAGTTTGATGTATTCAAGTGTGAATTTTTTATAAATATTTTAACGAATAAATAAACTGCTCATATGCTGCGTTTGCTGCTTCTGCTGCAATTACAAAAAGAAAAACTGTATAATGCAAGAAGTTCCCAACCAAAGTATTTGCCAAGCGATTATTTCGCTTGGCACCAGTAATTTAATAAGACCCGAATAATACCTCTGTTGACAACCGACTACCAATTTTAAACATTATATTATCTCAGAGATGAACATATAAGCTTTCGCATGTTTTTCGCATTCTCTATTCTTAATTCTACGGATAAATTTACCGCTTGGTTGAGGCACAAACGTTGGCCCAGTTTGTCTGCACATTATCAACCAAAGCCGAATACGCTCATTCGAACTAGGACAGCAAGCTAGCTACAAATGTGCATGCAACACACACACGCACACGCGTATATATGTCAAAGGTATAAAATAGAGCGTGATTTTCTACAGTATCGCAGCAACTGTCTGAATGAAAAAGAATGAGGCGAAAATAGCAAATGAGACAATTTTGAATGTTCATGCGATTTGTGTTTGTTTGTTTCTTTATGCGTATGCGGTATATCTGTTCATTTCATCCGCAAGTGGCGACACGGTGTCTGCATCTGCTTCAATTTTATTGGCAAATCTTTGTATGTGTGTATTGCCGTTTGTGTCGTGTTGTTTTTGTGCGACGCCAGTGTCCGTGGTTGACTATCACTATTTCGTCTGCTAGTTTTCGTTCTGCGTTCTGGCACAACGACTTCTGTTTATGATTATGTTGATGTGCTGCCAGTTCGCAATTTTTTTTTTCTCTCAATTCTTCCGTTGGCCTTAAAGTGAACTAAGTCGTGATATCATAGCGATATCATGTCTCCAAATGCATCTCCATTTTTCTGTCAAGCGATGTGCTTTTTTTGTTCTGTCGACTTCTCATTTTTTTCTCGTCGAATATATATATGAATAAATGGTGCTTTATCCTGGCACCACGACAAATTATGTGGATACTGTAGTGCTGTGCACACAAAACCGAACAACAAAACCGAATCCATTTTATGGACTTGATGCGTGCATAACGACATGAGCGCATCCATTTTTATTGCAGGAGGTAACGAGAAAAACAGAAAATTTAATGTCGTTGTGTGTCTCTGTTTGATATCTGATTTTCCGATTGCAGTAACAGTTAATCTTTTGAGTGCAGAAAGATTTTTTGGCCATTTATTTTTGGCTCCGATTCATTCGGAAGAAACAAAACTAATAGAAAAGATATGAGATATGTGCTCTGATTTTTGGAACGGCTATGCAGTTAAGATGCTTCAATTTAAATTTCATTCCATTTGCGCTATTATCTTCTTTTACGCTTCAACTTGAGATACAGGGTGGGCCATCTAACGTTTGCATTTTGACAAAATTGTTTATTTAGAGAATGATAGCTCAAATGTCAAAATGTCTCAAATGTCAAAATTTAAATTTCAAAATGCAAATTTTATATGGCCCACCCTATATTTATTATGTTGGATGACGCGAGAGACCCAAGGACCCCCAGAGAAAAAATCTCAAGCCATAGAAGTTCGGAGATCGATCGACTTACATTCTAGTTATGACACCCATATCCCCTTTGTGGGGAATATTCCCTTCGAACCATTCATAATCAATAGGTAAATATGGCCTTTTCAGAAGCTATATGTAATCGAGCTATGAATTGGTTATATCAGTTTAAAATATTTTCCTTTAGGATCTTGTTTGTCCCGTCCCATTTTGCTATCTGGCTGAGACTTCCAGAGCTGGAAGTTATACAACAAAATAAGACATTTTTATTCTACAACTTTCCATTTAGTTGGTGTGGTTGGCCTAGGCCACTGTGGCGTGTGCGAACACACAACAACATTTTGCGTTTATCGCAGTTGCGGTTTTATGAAAAGCGGACAGGTTTTTCTAGATCATGTTCCTAGTTTCTGTTGCTTAATCAATACAGATTTTTTGTTCTCGTCACGAAATTCGATATCATTAATTTTTGTGTCTTGAATTCACATGGAGCACAAGTATTTACCTCGGCAAGTGGTTTTTAATTTGATCAAGGCTTCACCAATTTAGTGGAATTCATTGAACACTCGATACGATGAACCGTCAAACAAACAATTTTATTATTGTTTCAAATGCATAAACAAAGTTGCAGTCATCCCAAATCAATCAGTTATTGTTTTTTCCTTACTAAACCGTATTCCTCATTGAAAATATTTGGGTTTGCTGCCGATGAAATTCTAAAAAATGATCGCAAAAGAGCTCAGCTGCGCACTAAGATGGAATGTACTATGAAAGCGAACATATTTACCTGTTTGCTGTCGTGTGTTTATTCAAAAGGACACCTGAAGCGCGCGTTTATTGTTATGCTCATTCCACAAAATCGATCGACTCCTAATAATAATAAGCACATCGGCGTTTGAATATCAAATGAGTTCAATGTTTAAATTGTGTAGCAAACATAATGTTCGGAGTAATTAATCACACTGCATCGATTTGTGATGGAGTTCATCGAAAGCGTTAGCCGATTCGCACGTCGATGGCAGACGCGAATGAAATTGTATGAATGCATGTACGCCATGCTATTCAAGAGTAAATATAATTAAGCTTTGTATGAAGTCAAAAATAAACGAAACAATCGCACATACGCATCAATGCATCATTGCGCCCATTTATATGAATGTGTGCGTTTCATGTGCCGTGTGTTACGTATGCAATGAATACAAATTCCCACTTACGTTACATGTTTATTAATTTATTTCGATGTTTTATCACATAGAATCATCGCTGGAATATTGTTAAATGGATTGATGCTGGACATAATTTGTAAATATTGTAAATATCAATGAAATTACAGGAAATTTGGCTAACATCGAATGAAATAACGATTTGAATAAAAAGCATATGAAGGATTTTGGTCTGTGGTCTCCCGATAATATTTTTTCAAATGGTTGGGTATTTACCGTTGTCACGAACACTTAACTCTCCATTCTGCGCGATACAAAATCACATTTCCCATTAACTTTGTTTGCGATTAAACTGCCACAAAATATGCGATAATTCAGCTATTCGACACTGTTCATGCGTTTTTCATTTGGTTAATTTTGGATTAATAACATCTATTTTTGAACATAAATGAAAATCTATTACACGGAATTTTACATTCACATGAGTGCGAGCAGAACGATTTCACTTTGATATTGATATTTTCGTTAATCTCTCATTTATCGTCCATATTCAGTGAAGATAAATGTCTGTTGGTCGGTCGGAATTTATTAGCTTTGATTTCAACAATTTCCCAGGAATGAAATTGACAAAAAGATGGTTGACATGTAATCAACCGTATTTTGATTCGGTCAGACGCCTGACAAAACGGAAGAATGTCGTCAAAAATCAATTCTGATGCAAACAATTTAAAAATAGAAAACTTTTGATCTTCAAATCATTCAACAACTAGTTTTCCCTTGAGTTTTCCAGAGCGTACAAGTTAAGTTGTTTATTTGCTTGCTTCAACGTAATGCATGCACTTTTGAAGAGAGATTGAATCACTTCTTGCTTTTTCGAGTGTAACTTGTGTTCAAGTGTTTCAAAAAGTTGTATTACATTTTTCTATTCAAAGTTCTGCGAAACAATTTTGCTTCAATTTATGATATCAATTGCGAACAACGAAAACTCAACTTTTCGAATATTATTCGTAAATCGTTTTTTTTTTGTGATGCGACACATGATTGCTTCATCAAGAAATCGTTTCCAAAGTTTTGAACTGAAAATGCACTGAAAAACATATAGAATAGAAATTCCACCTTAGACTCATGCATTCGATACTATGCATAAGTGATTTTATATCATGGATTCGTTCCACACGAGCCAAAGCAGAATGATGATACTATTAGTAGCTGTTCATTATCACCGCGTTCCTTGTATTCTTGAATTCTTTGGTACAACAATAATTCTCTAACCGCCGACTATCTCATTGAAAATCCATAAAACTCGAATTACAGAGGTTTTCTCGTGTAATGGATTTTTTACGGCATTAAAATGAAGAAATGCCGTGAAAGTCCCACAAACGAAAGGAATTAAAAAAACATAACGATAAAATAATTTTGAAAACAACGTTCTGAAATGCAAATAAAAGGAAATACAACACATACATTCGATTGGTTGCATCTTTTGTGTATTTCGAGTACAATGACTGCATACGGTATAGACAGAAGTAGCATTGTATAACGTTTTTTTAGAATTGAAAAACAAAATCTTGGAATAAATCTATATTTAAAGCGATGCAAGACATCTTAAAATGTATACAGACACATAAAACTGTGCGGCACAGTTATACTTTCGATAAACAGAAAAATTTCGAAATAATTTATGATAATGTTAAAGCTATGGTTTTATGTGGCTATGGTCTTAAGAATTCTAGATAGAATTACTGGGGACCCACATAATGATTTCGATGAGTTTTGGTCGAATTATTCTAGAAATAAATCATAAAGCAAACCCTTCGTCATATTAATGAAGTCGCTCAAGGCGACCCACCAAGTATAAGAAAAGATCAATAAATACAATTTCTACGGTAAAATCAAGACGTCTTTTCGAAGCCCGTCATGTCGTGCTATCCTTATCGAAATTTATGACTTCGGAAATTTGTTTTAATTGATTTCAATCTGTGGCTCGTTTATCGCAAAGCAGAATGTATTCTAGATACGATGAAATCGATCTACTTCGATGTGCGTCGAAACTTTCAAGTCGGTCCTTGAAATCAATTCAGTTTAAAAACATCGCAAAATCTCAATTCATCCTATTTTGTGTAAAAAATGGTTTACCAAATTCATTTACCTTCTGTGACCGACTCGGAAAGTACGCGTGCAGGCAGCTCTAATTAGTTGCGTTAAAAACATTTTCTCCCAATGTTCGTCATTATTTTGAGAAGTTTCTCTTGAAGATAATTCACTCCAATTATTGAAATAGATTTCAATCACTCCCAAAGGAGCATTTTGCCTTGTTCACACAACACGTTTACCGTTGCCGCACGAGAGTATCGTTGCAAACGATGAAAATGAGAGAAAAAGTTACGAAATGAAGATGCTACGCCAAGATAACAAAGCAATACATCGAAATACTTACATGCAAGTTCGGTTGGTTATAAATAAGGTGTCGACATGAGAGGTGTTTAACATAAGCGCTTTCTATCACTGTATTTATACCATGCCATTTGTTTGCCGTCGCACACAAAAGACTCGCAATGTTTATTTTTTTAATGTGGCTTATATTTGAGTGAAATTTTCGATCGTGTTTGATAAATTTTTCAGAAACTGGTGCCAACACACGATGGCTGGGTCGTCACTGGAGAGGCAGTTGATAAATATCTCTGATTGCGACGGAAAAAAATGCAGCGAATATATTATTCGTCATCATTTCAACGCAGCCAATCGTCTGCCACTTGAATTTGGATTCATTTCCTGACCATAAAATTAGTTTGAGCGGAAGAATATTCAATAGCGATGACATACTTGATTTATATTCAACTCTTTAATTGAACGTTTTATATATCTCTTTTCGATATGGCATCGTTTTCATGCGGAATGTGTCATACGATTCTATGTCCTATTCAAATGTGGCAATCGTATCAGTATTTCACTCGATCCAAAAATAAAATGATTTTAACATTCCTTTGCACAAGATTTCTGAGCATAAAACCGAACGATGCACAAAAATGCGGATTCCCAAAACTGTTAATTTCGTTTTTATTATTGGACACGAATCACATCGTCATTTTCACAATGATTTATCTGTCGCGCGTATTTTCACGTTCAACTCAGAGATTTTACTGAATATATCCATTCCGGTGGAACCTATGAAAGATTTTTCGATTATCCGAACTAAATCGACTAAAATTGAAGGGAGTGCTTACGACTAGCGGCAAAAGAAAGATTTAACGTTTCGACGATCCGCTTTATAGAGCTGTTATCAAATTTTATCAACCAGATAATACTTACTTGCTCATTACATTGTTCTACAATCAATGCACCTGATAGACGTCAACGCTTTCCAAGCTAATCAAATGTCTAGACAATTTAATCGAAATGTCCGACAGATCGTTTACCGACTTGAATTTGAGCACAAATTCATTTGAGTGCAAAAACTCAAATTACCTAAAGTCTAAATTTGGACAAATGGTCGCGCAGACTGGCGCACATTTAAAAGCATTTTTTTCTTTCATGTTTATGCATTCATATTTTGACATTGCATTTATAACCTCCATTTATATCAATACCTCACTGAATTTATGGACAGTACGAAAATATTCAAGTTGTTTTCTCATTTGGTCGTTGATCTTTCTGCATTTGAATTTGGACTAATAAATTACATTTATTTAGATCGAAAAAAAAATTGAGGCCTGGCAAAACATCCAATTATGGTATTATGATTGCTTTCCGCCCATTATTCACTAAAAATTTTTCAAAGATGCATGTAATCACCGCAAAAGTCAAGTGATTTGTCGTTCATTGTACGTTTAACTTGTGCCAGTTTTGAATAACCATGACACACAATTTGGTGACACGAAAATGTTTTTGGCATGAATGCGATGCAAAAAACCATCTAAGATGACAGCTTATTCAATTCTGCATCAATTGAAAGATGTCAATAGTCGGATGGACGAAGTGTGTACAACCGGAACACATAATAAGATAAGCCCTGGATCAATTTATTTTAATTTTTTTCCGCCCGTATGTGTGCCAAATGAATAATTGCCCGATCTGAAAATAGAAATATGGACAACCATACGCGGTGAAAATAGAAAAGGCTAGAAACTTTTTAGATCAATAGATTGCTGACAAGCAAATATTTTCGATATAATGCTGGGTAATTGAGCATACAAAAATAGATTTGACAGCAACGCTATAAATAAACTGTTCAAAATATCTAAATCGGTGCTTCCAAATGAAGATATTGTTTGCCATTCGAAAAATATTCTGAAAATAATTTGCACACAGCAAATGTAAACGTCCCTATTGAAAAGTTTAACGATTGCTCGTCGTGTTAAGCAGAAAGTAAGAATTTTGATTCTATCCAAAGACGGTTGAAACATTAGACTCAATTTTCTGTTCGATTTCACAACGCCAACGCAATTTTTATTGGAAAAGTGAATCTCGAAAAATATTTTTGCACAGATTATGTAGTTAAAATCGGAGGAATACCTAGAAAATTTTCCTGTTTGATATGTATGATCTTTGAACCTGTGTTGTTCATTTTGGCATGTATTTTGTAACTTTTATTCCTGACTCTGCCTATGATAATATACAGCGAACACATGTCAAGTACATAAAAGCAAAATGTTGAGACGCGAATGCGTAACATAATATTAACAGATTTAATTTTTGAAGGAATCACATACACATTCACATTCTCGCCTTCTTATTTATTATTTTCATGAATAACGTCGACCAGCTAACGGATTTCCACTTTGTTGTTGAGTTCGTACGTCATAAATTATTGCCGAGTAGTTGTTTGAAATGTGTTTAGTGCCAAAAGGTTATTCAAAAGCGCTGTAAATTAAAGCGATGCAAAGTCTTCCCGCAATTATTGAGATATTAAAACGATTAAGTAGATGGGAGAGCATGTGAAATCAAGCGGATGAATCTACACATCGGTCTTCTTAAATCGGATTGCGATTGAATGAGTGAGAGCTTCGAATCGTTGTTTGAATTCGGGTTTGACTACAGGCATCGAAAACTCTATGTCTTCCAGTGATTCGACAGATAAAAGTAGCGTGGATGGAATAATGTGCAGAGTATGAGGTTAAATCTTATAAAATGCACGCCTTTTGATGAACATCGTTTTCCATTCACACTTACATCCAAACGAACCATCATATTATTTGGCCATTTCATGAAAACGCAATTTTCTTTCATCCATAAAAAGCATTAGGTATTAGGATGCATTGCAATTTGTATCGCACAATATATACAATTCGGATGTTTTGTTGATGCTGATTTTATTTGACTGCACGCAGCACAAAAGCATCAACATCAAAGTGCTTTACAAGTGGCTAATCTATGAAAGAAGAAAACAGAGAAAAATGATGGCGATTCCATAGAAATTTGTCCAATTTTCTTAAATTAAAGTCACATTTTTACGATATTGGATGGTTATCATCATTTTCCAGTTTTTATCGCAATCGAAAATAGCCATTGCTGCTGCCAACATTCAGCCATCCTTTGCTTTCACCCGGCATACAAGCATTCAGTGCGATTGTTTTGGTTTTTGTTCGTTTCGTTTCGTTTCGCTCCCATCATGTACTGCTGCACACAGCTACGTGTGGTTTTGTGTTTGTCTTCCGTATGACCAGCATTTACGCTCGCTACTGTTTCAGTTAAATAAGCTGGTGCTGTCATTTTCACTGCTCTTATTACGACGATCTAAACCATTTTGTTTGTGATTTTTCATTATCTTTTTTTCCTTTCGTCCGCAATTCTATAATATATAAGAGTTTTTGCGTCCCTTACAAATGGACGACCTTTCAAACCGAGCCCAAGTGTGCACTTCATTCCCTCAATACGCAGAATTCGAGACAAATGCCATCATTTTGATTATACAGTTTACTACACTGGAAACAAATATTCAATATTTATAATGCACGAAAATGTTTTTATTTCTGTGAATCATTTGTGATAAATAAAATTGTGTATTTACTTCTCATCACCAATTATCTTGAATTTAACAAATATTCGTAAAATGTTCTAATGAAATGAAAAGAGAATAAGTCGTAGCGATTTTACGAAGTATTGTGTTTAATGTAGAGACAATCGAAGCTGTCTTTGCAATTTCGCATTAGCCACTAGCGCAAACGTGTTTTCTCTGGGCCAGCAAGAACAATATGAAATTTACCACATATTGCGTTTCAGTTGCAGCGAGCAAGAGCAATAGTGAGAGTGAGAGCATACCTTTAGTTGAATTGGATTGAAGTACGATCGAGTTGACGATGATGCAGCTTGCTTCTGGTTTTGATGTTCTTGTGTATTTTCCGCAATAGCTGTAGTGTGGTGTAATGAATCGTTTTGTGGAAATGAATGGCCGTCGTCAACACTTTGGATAATTTCACTCAATTGTGCCGAATGCATATATTTTGTAATTGTTTTTCCATACATATGTATTGTTTGGTCGTCGTACGCATACAATGCACTCTTCATGCGCACACATTGTCATCTATTTCGATTCGTCTGTTGAGGGTGTCGAAAGTTCGTTTATATCCTATTTCATATTGTTAGTTACGTTTTGTTCATATTCACACTCACATCAACGTACATTGTTCGTGTGCTATTTCCAGAGCCACCATTTTTCGTTTATAGCGAATTTATTGGTATTTACAATATTGCCGAAACATGATTCAAATAAATTGACTTAGATATAAACCAATTTGGCTGAAGTGCCGTAGAGAACGCATTTTCGACGAGTCTTTTTTCCTATTATTTATTTATTTTGCGGCATCTCTTATGCATAAAATGCAATAAAAAAAATGGATCCGATTGGATCCGGACAAAATTATCGAATAAAATAATCTGCCATGAGACAAATTCAGCAATTCAATCGATATTTATGACACAAATAATAATATACACCCATTTAGCCCTGACCAAATTCAAATTTTAACCTAAACTACATTTCAACTATCATCACTTCAAATTTTATCGGTTTTGTATTCTTCTGTTTCAAAATCAAGAGAAACAATACATCTCCACTTGCACACGATTTCAACGAAATGCGTCTTTGTGATTGTTGATAAATGAAAGCTTGAACTGTTAGATGGCGCTATGCAGTGTAATCCAAAACACGAACCAACATAGTCTGTATATCAGTTTCCAGTATGAACGTATGATTGTGCCTCACTCAAGTTTGTTTTTTAGACTTAGAGACATGTTTGTTTTGAATTAAATTAAAAGTCAATATTGCAATCGAGCTATCAGTAGAAATGAAACATCATTGTCATGAATCGGTTTTATTTAGCTTTATCAAAATGATATTAGTTTACAAACCATCAAAATCCACTAATGAGAAATCTAATAATTGCTTTTGACTTTATTTAGTTCAAACTAAAATTTCCTTATCAACACGTTCACTTTTTGAATGGACTTATTTTCAAGAAAAGGCCACCTTCAGGTGTTAAAATAAATGATCTACTTTCAAAACGAAGAGGCATTTGTGTTTTCGAACCAATCGATATTTCGAAGTTATTCAATAAAGTTACGAGACCAATACGCGCCTGCATCATTCCAAAACGAAGCCCGATACAATTACGTGGTCCAAAACCAAAAGGCAACCAGCTCATGGCATCTCGGTTCCTTTTAGTGCCACTTTCAAACCTATCGGGATCAAATACATCTGGATTTGGAAAATAATCTGGATCATGTTGAATGGCATGAACGGGAATGATGAGACTCGTTCCTTTCTCTATAACCAGTTTGGTTCCGGGTATTTGATAATTGTTTTGAGTCAATCTGTTCAATTGGGCAATGGGTGGATATTTCCTTAGAGTTTCTGTATGTGAATAAAATTCAATATTGTAAAGAACGTAAGTGATTTCTTTTTTTATAATTATTTTACCTTCTAATATTTGATCGATATATGGCATGTCCATCATCATTTCATATGTGAGTCCGTTGTGTTTCTCAAACGCCTCTCTTATAATTTGTCTCGTTTTTCCCTGTATTTCGAAGTTCTGTGCTAATTCATACAAACAGAATGTGAGAGTGGTCGACGATGTCTCAAATCCCGCCAAAAAGAAAACAAAGGCTTGCGCTGCAATTTCATTGAGTGTGACTGCTTTCTCATTATCGATGATTTTTTGGTTTTTCAAGTTTATCAATATATCCATAAAATCATTTCGAGTGATATCATTTTTCTCCCGATATTCAACAGTGTCGCGCACCATTTTCATGAAAAACTTTGACACATCATCATGGTTAATTTTCACATGAAGTCTTTTTGCCGTATTTTTAAAACCATTTATTAGCACGGAAACTAAAAAACTATGCCTAGGCTTTGAAAAGATTGCATTGCCATAATGCCTGAATTCAGAATTTGGATCTTTCAGCGAATTACATTCAATACCAAATGCGCATGTTCCAATGACATCAGTTGAGAACCTAGCCAACAAGTCCTTGATTTCTATTTGTTCATATTGCTGAACGATTTCAAATAAACATTCGCGTAATTGATCGGCCACTTTCACGATCGTCGGGAACATGAACTTCATTTTCCCAGATGTAAACGTTGGTGTTAGTTTACCTCGCAGTCTTTTCCAATCGTCTCCATTGAGCGAAAATAAATGCGCACTTAATGGATCATCTCTTTCGTTATAATAGATTCCTCGTTCGTTGAAATTTGTAAAATCTTTTACTAAAATACTCCTTACAAGGTCGAGGTCGAGTAAAATGGCGACTGGCCGCAAGATAAAATAAACACCACACAATTTTTCACCCGTTGGCTTGTATTGATCGTAAATTTTTTTTATAAAATGAGATCCGTGTTTTGTTCGACCAAAATCTCTTACATTACCAAACGGAATTGATGGTGTATCCTGAATGAAGTTTCTCGATTGCCAATATCCGTATGAATGTTTGAAATAAGCACAAATAATTCCGACAAATGACAAGAAAACAACAGTTAGTGTAATAATTAACTCCATATTATAATGAGTACGACTAATTTCGATCAAAGTCAAACAACAAGCTATGATTGAATACTGATCAGCTTATCATGTCAATTTATAATGACTGCACGGAATTCTTATCCCATCTCTACTTCGTGCGCATATAGTCGATCAGAGCTGATAATTCGGAAGATAACATATTATCAAAGGCAAAGTCATTTAGGGCTCGATCAACAAGAATCGAAAATTTATTACGTGAAATGGATAATGTTTGAAGTGAAAATGCATTACTTTGCGATGCATCACGCAAAATTGATTACATTAACTGTGAAAATAATTATTCATCATAAACCACAGACTTAGAATTTACACACTGTGTGAACGTGCATATTTTGACAGCGCAAATACAAGAGCTGGTGCGACGCACATTAAGTCTGTGTGCGGACAAATAAGAACAAATAATAAGATAGCTTATGACTATATTTGCTTATTCAATCTGGTTCACTGAAGCGCATTTCATTCAAAACTCTTGAGATATAAGATTTGGAATAAATATTCCAAAATGATCCGGTTATAACCGTAGAATCAACACATAGGTGATGAGTCATGAACATCCATTAGCCCAAACTCCATTTATTCCAACAATTTTATAGTTTTTAGCTTATCGTAAATTGAATGGGATAGAATAAAAACTTCTTCTCGCAAAACAGAAAATAAAAGTGAACTACAAAATAATTGCCAATAAAAGTGGACTTTAGAAAAATTGCCAGTAAATGTGGAACAAAAACAAAGTTGCAATAAAGGTGAGCTATAAATTAAATTTTTAATATATTTTTCGTGCGCGTTTTTTGCTCAAGTGGTGAGAGACAAGCTTGAACAGTGAATTAGAAAGTTGATGTTACGGCCGACGTAGCCAACCAAACTAAATTCATGATGTTTCTTTTTGCTCGAAATGTCAAATCTCGAGTCGCTGTCAACTGCGACAACACGAATTCGCCCAAAACCGCTCACACAAGTGTAAATGTGAGCGGCTGTGGTGCTATGAACTTACTACTACGGAAGTACATCCTACGCAAGTACCGAACTAACTCCGATGGGAATACGAACTAACTCATATGAATAAATTCGATATTTTACGAATGTAGTCATATGTTCGATTATGAGAACTTACCGAATTTACTCATATGAGTAAATTCGTCATTAGATCGTATGACTTAATTCGCCTATTAGTTTGTAGGTCTTAGTCGCCACTAAGAAGTAATAATTATTATTTCATTAGCGACTAACATCTAGTTTTCATTAGATTTATAGTATATTTTTTATTACTCTACTGTAGATCTAATGAAAACTCTACTAACAGCCACTAATAATGAAGAATCTACTAACATTCTACTAATAAATCTACTAACATTCTAATAAAAATATACTAAGACCTACTAATAAGTAGATGTTAGTCACTAATAAAATAATAATTATTACTTCTTAGTGGCTACTAAGGCCTACTAACTATAAATATTTTATTATTTATTAGTTACACCAATGGCCTGTCAAATCTGAATAACGTCAAACGCCACCGTATAAACCTTCATCGGAACAACATCTTTGTTTTATTTCACATTTTAAATTGAAGCACTGGTTGCGCATAGAACATTAGTATTTCTCCTTTTTCTTCTATTTCTTTTATTTTTCTATCGAATAAATTCAAACATGCTCAGATTTGGTATTATGATCATTCTCGCCTATAGATTTAGGATGAGTTTTTGCATTTTATAAAGTAGGTAAAAATATTAAGTAAACAATGATGTACTTCCCCTGATTCTCCTGAATCAGGCCGGTTTTGCCATGGTTTTCCGGAATCAATATCGGTATTTAAAGTCTATTCATAAATACCATCCCCCCCTTGATGAAATGTAATAGTCTTTTTGCTTAAGTCGCACCATGGGCGGAATTCATATTGTATTGGGTCTAAGGCCAGCATGTTCTCAGCTTGCTGAGAGCACATATTGGTATGAATTTAGGTTTTGCAATAAATAAATAAATAATAATTCTTAGATTCACAAGACAAAAAGTAAATTCAGTCTAATAATTGAAGAGAATTTCAGCCTATTTAAAAATAAATTCAGACTAATAAAAGTGAGAAAAGTAGTGAGAAAAGTCTCTATAGAAGATGTGAGCGATCGGCCTAACGGGAATTGATACATTTTTGTTGTGATGAGTAAGCATAACGGACTTATTGTTGCGGATGCAGCGCGTGCCGAACATTCGAGATTCTTGGTTATTTTGCAATGAAATTGGTCGTCACCTTATTTTATTCCAGATCGGCTCACGGGGTATATCATCAATAGTTCAATTGCCATAGGATACATGAGTGCGTGAATCCATATGATCGAGAATTGGGTTGAATATTGAGTGGATTGCAAATAGTGGGTTTGATTGTATACAGCGTGATAGGGGCAACTGGGGGTCACCAAACTATAAGAAATTGAAAAATCTTATTGAGCGTGAGAGGAGTATGGGCATGACTTGAATAGGATAAAAATGAAATTTTCCGTGCAAAGTCGTAAAAAGATCGCCAAGAGGCCAAATGAAATTTCATCGTGGAAAGTTGTAAAAGGATTGCCAAGAGGCATTTGAATTAAAATGAAATATTCGTCCATGCTGCCTACCGACCGCCAATGAATGATTTTGCTGATTTTAACAGACGAGTTGATCAGCAGCCACCCCCGAGTGGAAGAGCAATGTTCCTCAGAGATCATAATAGGTCAATAGAAGAACCGTGGGTTCAAATAGACCATCATAGGTCATGATATGGTTTGGCCAACCATTGAAATTTCAATATTGAATTTTTGAAATGAATTTCGAATTGTGAATAAATATCCACAACGTACTGAAGGTTAGCGAGACTGTTTGTGAAGTGTTGGGCTGCGTCCCTTCAGTGTGACCCAAATAGGAATGAATGAGACGTGATCACGTGCACAAAATAATAAGAATTGATAAAATTGCATGGAATAAGTAGAAAATAGATGCATGAAAGTAATAGTTTCTGAATTAGTTGCCCAGAGAGATAAGCAGTCACAGTTGCATAAAAGGGACAAAGTTGTAACGCAGAGCAATGTTGTGATTGATATATACAATTTATTTTGTGCCTTATTTACGATTGACATTTTTCCAAAGATAAAATGAAATAAAGGAATCATTTCTGAAATTGAAATGAATGAAATTGCTTATGATTATTTTCTGAGTCTATCCAATTCTGTGTTGAAAATGTCAGACAGTGAGTCCGACGATGGTTCGACGATATCGGATCCAATCTACAATGATGATCGTCAGAACGAGGATTGCGAGTGCGCAAAGAACATGCACAACGACATTTTAATGGAATGGAAAGGGCACATATGCAGTATCGAGAAATATGCATCATGGTCAGTAATGAGATCTATGAAAGATATGAGTCGAGATTCCTTTGGGCTATGTCGGAAATCAGCGAACGACTCGATGCAAATTCGTCAATGCGCCAAATGCTACCATCGGTCATTAGGGTTGAGACAGCAAGACCGCCACAAATCGGTACATTCAACGGTGACCCAGCAGAGTGGCCAGCCTTCCGTGACTTATTCATAGCGGAAGTGCACAAAAGGGAGTTGGATCCCGTCACAAAGTTATTATATTTGCAAGAAGCATGTGTAGAAAAAGCGATATGTCGGTCCCAGGCTTAAGAAGGACCTCATCGACATCGTCATGAATTTCCGCACAGGTCGTGTGGCCATGACAGTAGACGTTTGCAAAATGTTCCGGCAAATTGAAGTGCAACCCGAGCAATGGGACTTGCAGCGCATATTTTGGAGAGAATCACAACAAGCGCCAATTCGCAAATACTGGTTGACGGTTGTCACCTACGTTATGCGTGCTGGACAATGTCAATGAATTTCCACGGGCAGCGGAAACGGTTCAAAGTGATTTATAACATGGACGATCTGCTGACGTCAGTTGAGTTGGTCACCAAGGAAATCACTTTGAAGGGGGCAGTGATTGGGATGCGCCGTTGTCAGACGAAATGCAAGATGAATGGAGAGGCTTCTATAAGAAATCCTTTTAAATTGTGATGCTTCTGCCAAAGCATATAGAGCGGCAGCGTATGTACGAGTTAATACAGACGGCAAATGGAGTGCAAAGTTGTTATGTTCAAAAAGTCGTGTAGCGCCAATCAAAATTGTCACGAATCCAAGATTGGAGCTCTGTGCAATCGAGTTGGGTTGTAATATGTTGCGTAAGATACGGGAGATTCCGATGTTCCCTACTGCAGCAATCTTCCTTTGGATGGACTCCGAGATTGCACTTTATTGGATGCGTAAATCGGTCAACGAATTGAAAACTTTCGTCGCCAATCGCGTGAATAGGATTCTAAAGGCGGTCACAATTGAGCAAAGTCGTCACGTTCGATCGGAAGACAATCCAGCAGATTTATTGTCACGAGGAGTCGAGGTGGAAACGCTGCTTGACAGCCAGCTGTAGTGGAATGGACCAAATGCACTCCGTGAGAGCAATGAAGATTGGCCATTATGGAACCCAAATGCCGCCAGACTTGATGTAAGCGAACAAATTGACATTGAAAAGAAGTCAGTCGCGAAGTTTGACAATGTGTTGTTGCCAATCATCAATGATAAAGAGGAAGCCATTAATTTGATTGAGAGTTTTTCATCTTTTCGAAAAGTCTGCAGAATTATAGCATACGTGCTTCATTTTTGCGCAAGGTTGTATGAGCCATGTTGTAAGAGGAAAGAAAGAGAAGAGATCCTGCGTGGTATAAAATTTACACGAACGAAGCTTGGAAATCGCGATTCATCCCTGTCGAAGTTGGTAAGAGGTTGTACAAAATGCGCAGATTGTCGATATTGGAGCACAACAACGCTTTGAATTATTGGATTGTGAAAGCTCAGAAGGAGTCATTTCCAACAGAATCAGAGGTCTATGAACGAACCGAGCACACAGAGCGTTCTGTGTTTCACTCGTTTCATAGCGTGCTGTTTGTACGTATGAGTTGCCGCATACTCGATTAATTTTGCTCTTGCGTCAAGTGAGTGGACGCAAACTCACTGCGAGTGAGCCAAAGAACAAGAACAGCGAGAGACAGATTAAACGCAGTGTGCCTATTTATAACAGGGCACCCACCGGAAGCAATTTGATTCCCAATTCAACTATTTTTTCCATGGTTTTTTTCGACTTGTGACACGGTGCATTTTCTTCTGGTTTAAGGAAACGCGGCACCCACTTTGAAAACAGTTTTTTCATGGCCAAATGTCCGTGTATTATGGTGAAAACAATACCATTTGATAACTTTAAGGCATCAGCTATCTCTTGAAACTTCACTTTGCGGTTTGAAATTATCATTTTCTCGACTTTCTCGACGTTTTCTGTGGTAACTGCCTCATTTGGACGACCAGAGCGTTCAGCATCATCGGTGTCTGTACGATCACGTCTAAACTCAACGAACCAGTATTTGACGCTTGATTTCGATGGTGCAGATTCCTTATAACACTTTTCAAGCCATTCGTGTTATATGTGCAAATAAAAAATATGCTTCACCAGCTCAGAACACGAATCCTACGTCCCGACATGAAAAATAAAGAGCAAACACGATTGAACTTGAGAGATCAAATTTTATTTATATTTGAAAGTTTGAATAGAATTAAAATTTTGAACTAAATTTCTTTTTTTTCGCATGCATGATATTATTCAGCAGTGTTTACCGACGAGCATTTTTTGTGTTGATTAATAGACTTTGTAGTTTTTCGATGCACGTAGTTACGTGTTTTTGGAAAAAAAAAATCACGGTTACGATTGCCATATACACGTACAGCAAATAAATCTGAAAATTCAAATAGAATAACAAATGAAATAATAAAAATAATTTTTCTTAAAAACTATTCTCGCATTTTAAGCAATACACACTCAGTGAGATCGAATCTTCAATACACAGCTTCGATATAGCGAATAACGTACACTTACTGAAGCGAACGCACACTCAAGCAATGAAAGTGAACAACAACTGAGTGAAAATGAATTGAGTGACCGTACACTCGCCACTGCGAGTGAACGAACGCACGTCAGTTCAAACGAGCGAGCAGCGGAGCGCACGCGAACAATGTGAGACTCATTCGAATGAGTGTAGCAAAAGAATGAGTGTTCGATTTCGATGCTCTGAACAGAATACAAATTGGTGGTGAAGAATCAGGAGGTGCCGCGAAGTAGCCAATTATGGACACTCACACCACAGATGGATAAGAACGGATTGTTGCGAATTTATGGTAGATTAACGCAATCGCTTCGTCAAAAATTTTGGATAATCGGCGTTCGAATTCTGCTGCGCAACGTCGTATCAAATTGTGTAACCTGCACACGATATCGGCAAGAAGTCGGAAATCAATTCATGGCAGATATGCCAGCACTGCGATTGGAAACGGTACCGGCCTTCTATCACACAGGAGAGGATTATGCCGGACCAATATAGCTAAAACACAGTCGTAATTCAACCACAAAAGGATACGTTGCGGTATTTGTGTGCATGGTTTACAAGACATGCCATTTGGAATTAGTGAGCAGCATGGAGGTGGACACACTTGTCGCAGCGCTGACACGCTTTGTAAACCTGCGTCCCGGCAGCGCCAAACATATGTACAGCGACAACGGCACGAACTTCGTCAAAGCAGATCGAGAGTTGAGAGAAGCTGTAGAAATATGGAAATCGCATGAGGTGATGGATTACTTGGAGTTGCAATCAATTCAATGGCATTTCAACCCTCCAGCAGAAGAACACCATGGTGGAGTAGAGAAGCACTGGTTAAATCAGCTGGGCAGAGCATTGTAACGCAATCCGAACGGTTCCTGGCTGATGGACCAGTGAATCGTTTGAGCGCCTTGCAAAAGATTTAGAAAATCCAACAAGAAATCTGGATTCGATTTTCGCAAGAATACATCACCGAGGTGCAAAGTCGTAACAAATGGGCCAAGTCAAATCGATCACTCAAAATAGGTAATGTTGTGTTGATCAAAATCGAGATAACACCACCGAGCCAATGGTTGATGGGTCGAGTAATCGCAGTATTTCCCGGTCCAGATGGTCGAGTGCGATCATGCGAAGTGCAGACACAAATTAGTAAGACCGGTGACACGACTGTGCTTGTTACCTGTCAATTCAGCAGAAAAGGACGCATCCGAAACTGGTTTCCCTTAGTTTTTTCCCACTAGGTTTTTAAGGATTTCCCAGTTTCCTAGAGTAAATGCTGGATGTAGGGCAAGTCGTATAGGCAAGTAGTATGCGTTATGTAATAGTAAGAGAAATGTTGTAACGAAGAAGGACAGTCCGGACTAATCACACTATTCCTTTTTGATTCTCCCGAATCAACGCGGGCAGGATGTTACGGCCGACGGAACCAACCAAACTTAATTCATGATGTTTCTTTTTGCTTGAAATGTCAAATCTCGAGTCACTGTCAACTGCGACAACACGAATTCGCCCAAAACCGCTCACACAAATGTAAATGTGAGCGGCTGCCAAATCTGAGTAAAGTCAAACGCCATTTGCGTATAAACCTTCTTCAGAACAACATCTTTGATTGTCGGTTTTAACAGTTGAGCTGAATAATATCATTTACAACTCTGTAGAACATTGTTTAGGCCTATCTCTTACCACTTGAGCAAAAAACGCGCACGAAGAAAATATTGAAAATTTTATTTATAGTTCACTTTTATTTCATTTTTTTTTTGTTCACATTCTTTGACATTTGTGATGAACGGGCTTTAGTCATGTTGTGTTTGTGTTTGTGTTTGAGCTGGACTTTCATTACACGCATAATCGCCCATTCAATTGGAAGACAACAACTATCAATGGGCTCACTTTTATATTTATATACTACAAATTTATTCTTTTGCCTTCTACACACAACAAAACTTGTCATATTTTCAACTGAAACTTGAAATTTATCAGATAACCAACGGAAGAGTTGAGAAATGTCCAAACCAAGTTGGAATTAAAAATAAACTTGATATGAATATTTCAGACTAAGTTGACAGTTTTATAATTTCAACTGTCAGTCAATTTTTGCTCTGTACACCTTTATTAAAATATTTAAATTATCATCGGTCGATTATTATTATTTTCATGTATTCTAAGGATTTGTTGAAGAAAACAAGTTTTAAAGTAATTCCAGTGCATAGCCTTACATTCGGGTAACATTTTCTTTGATTTTAATAACTACTTTTCCGCGCAAATGGCCTTTTTTCACCTTCTCGAAAGCTTCTTTCGTTGCATTGAATTCAAAGACTGAATCTATGATCGGTTTCATTTTGCCAGCTTCGACTAGTTTTCTTAAATATTCGATGCCCTGTGGTGCGGGCACGAAAAAGCCCCATTTCAACAGTCCTTCATATCCGTAGATTGTTTCTAAGTTGCTCTGCAACAGACTAAGGGCACTTTTTATAGTTCCAAGGACGAGGCCATTTGTGTCGGTATTGTTAAGAAGTGGGGGTGCTAAAGTGATGTATTGATCAAATTTCCAAGGTACTTTTGTGGCATATTCAGGGCCCAACCCGGCGCAATCAAGGATTATATCGAAGAACAATCCACGAAACTTTTCGTTCACATCATCTTTTGTGTAATCTATGATGTGATCGGCGCCAAGATCTCTGACCATCGGGATAGCTCTGGTGCTGCACGTGGCAGTAATTTTCATATTTTCTGCTTTTGCCATTTGCACTGCGGAAAAGCCGTGAACAGCCGGCAAGCAAAATTATAATTACTGTTTTGTCATGACAAGTAATTTATGTTGACCATCAATCAAATTAAAATTCACCTGCGAGCGTTCCAACACCACCTGAAGCTCCTAAAATACACAGCCGAGTTCCGCTTCCGCCTCCTGTCAATCGAAAAATCGAACAAATTAAGTAGATTTGTTTTGCACAAAAATGATTTTGAGTCAAACCTTTTGATGTTTTTGCTCCTTGAAGACCACCAGCCAATCCAATGATGTAGAGGCTTGACCAGGCCGTCAAACCTGCGTACAAAATGCCAGCCGCTCCAATGTCATCTATGCCTTCTGGCTTAGGTGTTATCTGCAAACATTGGAGTTTGAGTTTCCGATAACATTCAAGTTAATTTCTTAAGTTTTTTTTACTGTATTCTGCTCGACTACAACATATTCTGCTTGGGAGCCAACTCGATGCGGAGGCACTACTCCCCATACTTTATCGCCGATTTGAATATCTTCTCGCACCGATTTCCCCTTTTCTTTCACAATTCCGCAAAATTCTCTTCCCAAAATTAATGGAAATTCATTGACTTTACTTATCCAGCGAAGAGTGTTCAACACTCTCATACCGTAACCAACTAAATGAAGCAACGTTTGAATCGAGTACAAAAGCAAACTGAATCCGACAAACCTGTCATAAGTTGATCAAGAGGATTGACTGATGTTGTATACACTTCAACAAGTACGTCATCTGGTGATCGGATGGCCGGTATTGCTATGCTATCACTAAATTGAAGTGCGTTTATTCCTCCGTATTCGCGAATTTGCCATCCACCCATTTTGCCGCTCTTGGGGAGTTCATAAGAATTACTTGGAAGGTCTATAATGCGACACAAATTCGAAAAGCCAATTAAAAGTTTAATTCGGTACACTTCAAACACAAAAATATAAGTTTATTTTACCACCTCCACTTTTCCTAACACACACCGAAGAGGCTACTCGTCATACATTTCATAGAGTAATGTAACACATTATTTTATTCACATATTCGTTCAATAATGAAGCATCACTCATGGCAGGCACATGAAAATCAATTTTAGTAGACCTGTTTGTTACACCAACACCGAAAATGTTTAAACTAATTTACCTATTGACTTCCAATACTCAGCTGAGACTTGTATGTAGCCGTAAATGAAGGCTATAATCGAAAGTAAAGTTGTCTTCAAATCCATTTGCTCACGCTTATTTCCTCTCAAAATTCAATTTTCGGTGTTTTACATTCCTACTGCCAAGTATGATGGTGATAAACTAAAACACATCTTGTTTTCAGCAATGTCTAATAGTGAAAAGATTCATAAATATCAACAAAGATTACAGCTGTTTGAAACGAATACACATTCGACAACAATCGCACAGCAGATTGCGTAAGCTTGCATACATTAAAAAGATTGTTAAGTGTTTACAAGGTAAAACGATGTTGCATGGCTCCAATACACAGGCTTTAATCTGACTAATTAAGACTTTATTATCGCCACTTATTTCATAATGCTGGTCTCTCTGTGTATGTATTTCACTCACTTCAGCTCTGACTCGCAATCACACAGCAAATTACTAAACATAGATTTTTTCATCACTGAGATAAAATGTTCAAAAGCAAAATTCACTCATTTCAGTTCAACTATAGCCACATATGAAATAGTATTACATATTTTTCATTACAGTGATTGAAGTGTTATGATGTATTTATTGACTTTATAAAATAAATGTGTATGAACACTTTGCGAGATTCCGTCATTCCACTAGGAGATTCAATGAGTTTGAATCCATTTTCCTAATTTATCTGTCGAAAAGCTACGATAATAGAAATGTACCTATTGCCTTAGCCTATGATACAGTACAAAAGCTCTTAATTTGCACACTTCGATTCGTGTGTGTCGCTTTTAGTGAGCTCGAAATAACCAACATTACGTATCAATCAGCTGATAGCCCTCAATTCGCATCAAAGGCATTCATGTGAATATAATTTTAGTCTAGCCAAATTGAATATTTTCCAACATAAATTAAACCTTTTTATGTTTAAACAAATGAATGAACATGATTATGTGCTGGAGCACAGATCACAGGATACATAAAAAGTTTGAAATAATTTTGGCAACCTAAAAAATGGTTGAGTAATAAAATATATCTTAACACACTCATGACTTTCAAGGTCAAATTCAATAAACCTTATACACCTTGAGAATGAGCTCATGTTCCATGTTGCTCTTATACTCTTTCCTTATTATTTTGAGCACTCACTATGAATTAACAAAAATTATCAAGAATTTCAAATTCATGGATTTATGCAGTAGTATAATATGCACACCAAAAAATTCTAATCAATTATATCAAGTGTAAAGCATTGTATAGTGAAATTGTATAATTCAGTACATATGTTAAGGAGATTCAAACATAAAGTTTGTACAATATTTCACAGCAAACTAGAAAACCCCTAAAGATATGCACTGAATTCAACAATCTCCTTGCAAACATTTATATAATCAACTGAACACTGAATACAAGAGATGGATTTTTTCCAGTGTGTATATAAAAATATAAATGGTCTTACATACGTAAAACTATTGTAACTTTTCCGCACATTTCCCGAAATTGTTCGGGCTTACGCGTTTTTCATTGATTGCTACTCATTAGAATTGGATTTATGTTCATTTCTTATCGAATCATCATGAAACTTTGAGTATAGATCACAGAAAATTTCAAGTCATTACGATGAGATCGAGTTTCGAGTCATTACACATCATGTGATTTAAATTTAAATTTTAATAAAAAAAAACGAATAAACATCTCAGTTTCTAATATTTACTTCAACGAACGTTCGCTGGTTTTGAATTGGTAATAACAATTACGAATTAGATCACTCGGATCTGAACTTTTAATTCATGCCAACGAAAGTTATGATTCCACATTTATGTTATGTTTAACTTCCGTTAAAAAGTTAAAGAGCAAGAGCATTCAAATTGATGAAAAAAACACAGATTAGAGGAACACAAATACTTCATCCAATTTAATGACAAAATTTTAATTTTGACCACGAAAATTGAAAATTTTGTAGGGGACGTAGTCTTAAACCTAATCAGAATGATTTTGCACAACTTATTTTTTTCATAAAAAAATAATATCCTGAAAGTTTCAATTCGATACAATGTGAACTTGAGATATTCGCCATACAAATTTTTCGTTTTGACCGCGAAAAGACCCGGAAAATCGAACATTTTGCAGGGGAGGTAGTCCTAAATCTTATCGGAATGACTTGAAATTTTGCATGACTCATTTTTCCACTAAAAAAATAGTATTCTGAAAGTTTCATAATAATACAATGCGAAATAGAGATAGTCCCCACACATCGAGTTTGACGTTTAGTCTCGTTTAGTCTCGTTTAGTCTCGTTCGTCTTTATTTTATTTTTATTTAGAGATAATCTGTGTTAAAAAAACCAAAAAACTGATATAAACAATAGAACTAGTGATTTTATCTTCGAAAAATATAAAGTGCAACATCAAATATCAAACAAAAACGATAAAATCGGGTTAACAGTGACGGCATTCACGAACAAAGTGATTGTTGTTGTTGTCGCTATTGCAACACAATGACCAAAATAAAACTATGCTCCCGTGACGACTGTCCGCCTGCAAATATAAAATCGGATTTGTCAACGAAGTGTGCAGGTTGTGGTCATGTTGTTCATCTTCCATGTATTGGCATTTTTGTGAAACTCGAGCAAATAAAATCACCGAACGTCAGAATATTTTGTAACAAATGTACTGGCGAAATGTCAAACGAATCGAATGTACCGAGTGGTGAACCAAAAGTGGTCTCAAAAAAACCCGCCGAAAAATCCTCAGCACCGAGTAAGTCAAATTTGATTGTACCAGAAACATTTTCGACACCGAGTGGTACACTGAAACCGCGCCAAACCAAATTGACTGAAATGGGGTTCGCAGAAGCAAAACCAGATGGTCCGTCAATTTTATCTGAATTATCCACAATTAAAAGTATGATTTCGAAATTGACTGGGAAAACAAACGAAATACACGAAGACATGCAATTTTTGGCCCAAAAGTCAATTTCTCGAGGTGATTCGGTACAGAAAAAAACTGTTTCGCGAAACATTTCAATCGCTCATGCCTCAAAATCATCTTTTGCACACACCCCGACCAATTCATTCGCAGACACATTGCGCAGTGGCTCACAGCCTCAATCGGCCAAGCGTCAACGTTCCGACTCACCGAAATTCCTTGCTCCGAAAATTAATGTTTCGAAATTTGAAGCTCCAAAGCCAAAAATGGGCACAAAATCGTCTGTCACTGGCCTAAAAATCGTAACAAAACCGAAACGCGTCGAGAAACCGGTGTTCCACAAAGCAATTTGGGTTTCCGGTTTTGATCCAATGACCACCACAGAAGAAATCGTAAATTACATTGTGCGGAATAGATTGGTAAGTGACAAGTCGATGTGCAATGTACACAAATTGGTGAAAAAGGACAAGGATGTCAATACGTTGAAATTCGTTTCGTTTAAAATCGAAGTGAATGAAGCCGATTTTAATGTTTTGTCTGCTCCGGATGCCTGGCCAGAGAATGTTTTCGTCCGAGAGTTTCTGCAAAACAAAAATTTAGGTGATTTTTTTCCGAACTTGAATTCGAACAACAGACGCAACTCGACCTCAACGGATTTAATGGAAACAAACGAATCACAATTACCGGCCAGCACCGCAATGACCTCGTCGAAATCACAATCGAACAAAACACCGAACAAAACGCCCAACAAATCACCGATAGAAACACCGACAACTTCACCGATAAATCGCATCATTATCTAAGTGATCATTCGTCTGCAGTCAATTCGAATGAAACAAATCTGAATGCGCATATACAAAATACTTCGCCTACCAATTTTCCAGGCCACATTAATATTAATCATCTGGACTTATTGGAAATCAATATCTACTCCTCGAATATGCGTGGTATGAGAACGAAATCAAAGGAAGTGTATCGCAACTCATCTTTGTCAGAATATGATATCTTCACATTGACTGAAACCTGGTTAACTGATGGAATCGCTTCATCAGAATATTTTGATACATCATTTAACGTTTTTCGTAAAGATAGGGATCAAACTGATTCAATTTTTGAACGTGGAGGAGGAGTTCTGGTAGCTGTCCGATCTCATTTCATCTGTTCAGAAGTATCTATTTTCAACGCATCATCAATTGAATGCATTTGTGTTAAATTAACGTTGAATAAGCATACAAATGTATTTATTTTTAATTCGTATATTCCACCAATGTCGTCAAACGAAACTTATCAATCTCATCTTAATGCCATAAAATCAATACATTCATCATGCCGTCCATCGGATATTTTTATATTGACTGGTGATTTCAATATGCCAAATGTGTCGTGGATCGCGGATGATGATTCTAATATTCTCCTGCCAGAGCAAATAGAACCATTACATGCAGCTGAATTTATTGGTACAATAAGTGAGCTTGGATTGTTTCAAGTCAATAATATTCGTAATTCAATGGGTAGACTATTAGATCTTGTATTTACGAACGACCACGAAAATCTAACAATTTTTAGACCGCCTCCGTTAGTCAAATTAGAGGATCTTCATCCACCGATTTTGCTCACATTTGAATGGCATTTCAATGTTGCTTCATCTGAGCCAAATACCGACACATTTAACTATAAAAGAGGAGACTATTTTGGCTTGAATCAGTATTTGTCATCTTTATGCTTGGAAAATCAACTTATTAGTCGTCATCTATCTCTGGACGATAAGGTGACTGTGCTTGTTAATTCATTAACGACAGCAATAGAGCGGTTTATACCAAAGAATACCATTAAACGTAATGTAAAGTGTCCATGGAGAAATGCTCAACTACCTAACCTAAAAAACAAGAGAAATAAGGAATGGAAGAATTTCAAAATCTCGGGTGACCGACGTTCGTTTGATGCAGCATTCGCTGCGTTTGATTCATTGAATACAAAACTCTACGATGACTACATCAATAATATGGCTTCTACTGTTCGATCAGACTCAAAATCATTCTGGCGTATTATTAATTCCAGGAGGAAAACTGATAATATACCGAAAATTCTTCATTATGGTGATACATCAACGACTAATATTCAAGTTCAAGCTGATCTTTTTGCAAAATTTTTCAACAAAAATTTTGAATTTAATAGGAATGGCTTACAACCCAATCGAGTTACCACCATTGGAGGAACTAATGATTTATTCCTGTTGGAAGAAGCATTTGTATTCGACGAGCTTATGAAAATTGATATATCGAAAGGAACGGGACCTGATGGCTTTCATCCATTATTGCTGAAAAACTGTGCAGCCTTTTTGTGCACTCCACTTCACATCATATTCAACGAATCACTAACTCTCGGATTGTTTCCTTCTCAGTGGAAGAGTTATAGCGTGAATCCAATCTTTAAAAAGGGATCTAGATCAAATATTGAAAACTATCGCTGTATAGCTAAACTACCAACTATAGCTAAATTCTTTGAGAAACTCGTGAATATTAAACTGACTGATATGGTTGCAAATAGAATATCACCGAAACAACATGGATTCTATAAAAGGCGTTCAACAGTGACCAATCTTATGGATTTTACTCACTTTGTGTTTAAAAATCGACGACAAGTAGATGTGCTGTACACAGATTTTGCAAAGGCCTTTGATAAAGTCAATCATGATATATTGATTTCAAAGTTAAACAGATATAATATACCTAGTAACCTCATCTATTGGATCAAATCATATCTTCGCGACCGTCGTCAATTTGTATACTACAATGGTAGAAGTTCCGGGGAATTCATAGTAAACTCGGGTGTGCCTCAGGGAAGTCACTTGGGACCTACACTTTTTTTACTATTTATCAACGACATAGTTGAGGAATTGGGTATTGATGTGTTTATATCTTTGTTTGCTGATGATCTTAAAATTGCAGCTGCAATCAATTCCGCTATGGACACATTGAAGCTTCAACGTGCTATCGATAACTTGAGGCAATGGTGTATCGCAAACGATTTACACCTAAACTTAAACAAGTGTTCAGTGATGTCAATTACCACCAAACAACAATCGAACATCTTTATTGGAAATTACCATTATGGGGATCACGTGTTTGAGAGAGTTAAAGAGCAAAAGGACCTTGGTGTGATTGTGGATTCGAAACTGAATTTTAATAACCACATAAATATGATCGTGTCTAAAGCAAAATCTACACTTGGATTTATCAAACGCTTTTGCTTTGACATAAGAAATCTCAATACTCTCAAGACTTTATATAACACTCTAATTCAATCATTGCTTGAATACTGTTGTGTCGTATGGTTACCATATCATTCGATATCGATAGACTTAATTGAATCGGTGCAAAAGCAATTTACAATATTTGCATTGAGAGAATATCCATCTGCCGAAAACAACTATCATATTTCTTCATATGAATGTAGACTGGAAAATTTGAAAATGATGAAACTTGAAAGGAGGCGTATCAATGCAGCTTTGCTGTTTTTCTACGACGTATTGAACGACATTATCCCATGCTCACAGATAAAAAACGATATTGCGCTTCATTCAAACCCATTCAATCTTCGTGAATCGTCGGTGGAAACTTTTAGAATAATAGATCTATTACTTATTAATGAACATACGGCACCAGTAAATCAGATGTGTAAACTTGCAAACTTCATTGATGAACTGTTTAAAGAACCTGCTTCTCGTGCAAATTTTAAATCTCAATTAGTTGCCTGTGATAAATTGAATCTTAGGTTGAAACAACAACAAATCCAATGATTGTAATTAAACCATTTCTTTTTAAATTTCATTAGCATTGTTAATATTGTGATATTGTGATTATGTGATATTTTTAGCATAGTTATCGAATGTAATATTTATACAAATTGTATTTATAATCATCCAACCTTGCAATGTTTGAATGGATTTTTCTAAAAGAAAAGATACAGGTTTTAATGGTGGTGAGATCCGATATAATCGATTAATGACCCTTACCTTTTCCCTGTCAGATATGTAATTAATCAATAATGAATAAAAACAGCCAGTCTTTGGCGGTGTATTGTTAAATAAAATGTTTCTTAATTATATTGAAAAATAGCCCATTTATGGATTCGACTCCACTAGATTTCTATTCCTAATGAAGAACAATGTGCGTGTAAATTTTTGATCAATTCTAATATCAATTTTTTGAGTTATTGTGTTAACAAATTTTTGCGTACAACGTACAACGTACCACACACGGACAAAATTGTTGCAATCGTTATTGCAATCGTTTTTTCTAGGTTCAAAACGCATAGAAAACTTATTCCGAGCGTTTTGAATTTTTTGGACCGATCGTAATACCTTTATCGCGCCCGAAATACATTGCGTAGTCTACTACGCGCTCTACCGCTTTTGTATGCTCGTTTCGCCGCTTTGGAAATGTACTCTATTCAAGGTATAAACTATTAAATTTAGATTGATTTCACAATGAGTCAGCTTCATTTTTGAAAAATGTAAGTCTAACCTGAATGCATTTCGAGACAACTTATGTTTCATTATGAGTCATAAGCTATCACGATGTGATTGTAACAAAGGCGATATCTGCTCTTGGTTTCGTGAAACGTTTATGTTTCGACATCAATGACCAATCAACTTTTAAAGAATTTTACTCGGCACTCGTCCAATCAAGACTGGAATACTGTAGCACAGTGTGGTTCACCTTACCATCAACTCAAGCTGATTCAATCGAAAGCGTTCTCAACAAATTCTCGAGATTCGCACTTAGAGAACGTCAAACACCATCAAACGCCTACCAAATCTCACCATATGTCGATCGTCTTGAGAAACTCGGCATGATCTCTTTAAATCGTCGAAGAATAAATGACGCTCTCATATTCTTTCATTATTTGTTAAACAATTTGTTCATTGTCTATACGGATTTGTTTTATATCAATCCTAATGATCGAAATTTTCGAAATGCAGAGCGTTTTAATATTAGTAATCTCAATTTTAGTAGAATTTTAAATGCCCCAATTACGCAAATTTGTAAATATGCTAATATTATTAAGGATTTGTTTATTCTTGGCACTAGTCGAAATAACTTTAAGACATTGCTCAACGATGATATATTTTTGTAAAAGTTTCTGTAAATAAATCTATTCAGCCAGCTTTTGGCGGTGAATAAATAAAATAAAAAAAAAAATAAGTTCTCAGTTACATCGATGAAAATTAGGTATATTTTTGCAAAATACTTAATATTTTTATTTTTCCGCACACCTCACTGTGTGTAATAAAAGAATTGCGATCGGTCCAACAAATTCAAAACGCCCGGAATGAGTTTTCTATGTGTAGAACGTAAAAAAAAAGATTTTAACCATTTCCGGAGAAATTTTTGGTTCGTGTGTGGTATTACGTTGGACGCAAAAATTTGTCAACACGATAGCAAAAAAATTGGGATTAATTGATTGAAAATTCAGTCTTCATTTGGAATAGAAACCTATTCATTTTCAGCTCAATCGGATCATGTCTTCGGGTAGCTCTAGTAGTGTCGAATCCATAAATGGTTTTTTTTTTTCAATGTAATTAAGAAACATTTGTATGGGGACTATGTCTAGTTCACATTGTACCATAATGAAACTTTTCGAATATTATTTTTTATTAAAAAAAATAAGTAATACAAAATTTCATTACGATGAGAGTTGAACACAACTTCCCCTACAAAATTTTCGATTTTCGGGGTCGATAAGAAAAATGTGTATGTATTATTATATGTAATAATTTAAACCAATGTCTTTACGTCTTAAACTTCAAATCTAAACCATATTGGTCAATTTTCAATGAAGTGAATTCATGTGTGAGTTTGAACCAAATACCAGTACATTGGCCAACATGGCACGGCTGATTCGTAGTATTAATTGATCCTAAATCTCATCGTGATGATTTGAAATTTTGTGTAACTTAATCTCAAAGCTAAAGGGTGACCCAATAAGATTGATAAAAAAAATTAAATAAAACAAAAACTTCTTGAGATATCAAATTGATTTTGGCTTCATTTTGAAGCTACATTTATGCCATTATGTATGAAACAAGACGTCATTCAAATGACCACCTCGACTACGTTTGCAGCTCATCATACGGTCGGCCCAATTTTTGATGACCCTGTCCAATATCTGCGGTGTTATCCCAGCAATGGCGTCTCTAATATTTGCCCCAAGAGCTTCTAAAGTGGCTGGCTTGTTGTTATAGACCAACGACTTGACGTACCCCTAAAGAAAGAAGTCGTGAGGAGTCAAATCGCATGATCGCGGCGGCCAATTGACAAAACCTTTACGCGAGATAGTCCACTCACCGAATTTCTCTTCCAGCAAATTCATTGTTTCGTTGCTTGTGTGGCACGTAGCGCCGTCTTGTTGGAACCACATCTCGCTGATATGGACGTTGTCAAGTTCTGGCCACACAAAATCGGTTAACATCGTTCGGTATCGCTCGGAACGTCGCCGAATCGTTTGTTGAGGGTCATCCTGAAGACTGACCGCTACGGCGTCTATGTTTTCTCCACTTCGACGCTCAAACTTTTCCACAGTGCGACGAATGACTTGGGTATTGAAGTGATGATGACGACCAAGTTCACTAAAATCACGGACAACTGAGCCGGAATTTCCAAAGTATTTTTTAATAATTTCCAAACGATCGGGAAGCGTGAAACTATGCATGGTGAAATGGCAATGCATACTGAATATTTTGATAGCATGAAGTAAATAATTTATTTGAGAGGAGTTGAGTAATCCCTATTGAAAAATATATAATCCCTATTGGGTCACCCTTTACATGATGATACGATAAAAAATAAACATAACCTGTGAACCCGTTGACTATCGGGAAATGTGCGGAATTGTTAGTTTTATGTATTTAAGACCATTTATTTTATTTTCATTTTACGCAATTTTTTTTTATTTTTCTGCTTCTACCATATATGTAGTACTTATGACATGCATTTCAGACATGCAATTTTGGGGGAGTTTTTGTAGTTTTTGGGGAGTTATTTGTATTTTTTGTGGTGATGTGTGTATTATTTTGGCGAGATTTTTGTATTTTTGGGGGGGATTTGGTTTTACCCGTTATTTATATGAATGTTTTCTATCCTACATTTTTTTTCTTTGGTTTGAAATAGTTCAAAACTGTGCTCATCATCATCATCATCATCATCATTCAGTATTTATAGACCGAATTGTGTACCGTTAGGTGTGTTCAGTCTTTTTCGTATTCCATGAATACCACCAGCATGAGAACTATTATTCGAATACATTGGTGAGGGGCTTGCAGGGCACGACTGCACCGCATTCGAATGCTCGGGCCCATGAATGGCTACTACCTTTTTTGCGGTGGTGTATTGAATATTGAAATACCCAATAACACAACCTGAGCGTTAAGGTAATCAATTTACGTGTGTCTGTGCTAACTCAAAATCCTCTTTGTGCACACACACAGGACCGACGTCCTCCGAAACACTCCGTGAGTCGAAAATCACTGTTTTATGTGTTAGTTTGTCTCCCATCAATATATCACTGTAGCAATGATGAAATTGATAGAAAATCAAACGGCCAAAACTGTGCTTAGTTAATAAAATGACTCAACTTTTTTCAACCTAACACATCACTCAATAAGTCTTTGATCTGACATACAAAAAAACATTTTTTTGGCAAAATTCCACTTTACTTATCAACATAGTTTCCTTCGAGGGTTATACATTGATTCCAACGATCCTCCAACTTTTCGATGCCTCTTTTATAGAACGATTTCGGAAGTCCCTCAAAATAGGCCTCAGTTTCGGCGATCACCTCCTCATCAGAGCGAAATCTCTTGCCCTGGAGCATCTTTTTGAGATCTGAAAAGAGCCAGTAGTCGCTGGGGGCCAGATCTGGCGAATATGGTGGGTGCGGAAGCAATTCGAAGTGTAAATCGTGTATTTTTCCCATCGTTTTCCACGAGTTGTGACACGGTGCATTGTTTAACAATACACCGCCAAAGACTGGCTGTTTTTATTCATTATTGATTAATTACATATCTGACAGGGAAAAGGTAAGGGTCATTAATCGATTATATCGGATCTCACCACCATCAAAACCTGTATCCTTTCTTTTAGAAAAATCCATTCAAACATTGCAAGGTTGGATGATTAAAAATACAATTTGTACAAATACCACATTCGATAACCATGCCAAAAATATCACATAATCACAATATCACAACATTAACAATGCTAATGAAATTCAAAAAGAAATGGTTTAATTACAATCATTGGAAACAGCAATCGTCTTGGTGAAACAGCAATCGCGGTACCCACTTCGAATGAAGCTTCTTGAAGCCCAAATGTTCATGCAAAATGGTGCAAACACTTCCAACCGACAACTTTAAAGTGTCAGCTATCTCCTGCATTTTCACTTTGCGATTGGAAAACACGATTTTGTGGACTTTTTTGATGTTTTCGTCGGTGACAGCCTCATTTGGGCGTCCAGAGCGTGCAGCGTCATCGGTGCTTGTACGACCGCATTTGAATTCATTAAACCAATATACCACGCTTCCTTTCGACGGTGCAGAGTCCGGGTAACACTTATCAAGCCAAGTTTTGGCTGTGGCGGTATTTTTTCCCATCAAATAGCAATGATAAATCAACACACGAAATTGCTTTGAACCCATTTTTTTTTAAATGACAAAAGTAGCTTCACCCAAATGACTGTAACTCGCAAACTAATCGATCGATTTGGCTCAAATTTTGACAAACGTCATCTTAAGGTTTTAGCTGTCAGCTGATGTGGGCAATTCGGTACTAGTGGCGCCATCTATGTGTCAGATCAAAGACCTATTGAGTGATGTGTTAGGGAATATAATCGACACCTTTCTCTGAGAGATGAAATAATTGATTGTGTCCAAAAGTTTCCTTCGCTGACATTAAGATTTCGTCACTTAAAATTGTGCGTAGCTTGAAAGCAGAAAGTTTCACTTTTCATTCAATTTAAAAAGGATCGTGAAAAGGTGTTTTTCCGAGGGGCCCTTCTTCTCTTATTTCATTTCAAGAAGACTGCCGCCGAAGCTCATCGAATGCTTTCGGACACTTGTGGTGAACGAGCTCCATCGGAACGAAGCTGCAGCTAATGGTTTCAACGATTCAAAGTGGTGATTTTGATTTGAAAAACATAGAATATTCAGCTCGGCCAGAAAAGCTAGAAGGAGAGGATTTGCAAGCATGGATGAAAACCCGAATGCAAAACGAACTTGCATTGGAGATGATCGTCAGTGGGAAAACGATTTCCAGACATTTGCATTCAACGGGAAAGATTCGAAAGCTGGGAAAATTGATTCAACATCAATTATCTGAAGAGCAACTCGAAGATTCACAACATGCAAAAAACATCTTGCAGAGCACGAAAAGAACAGTTTTTTTTTTGGATAGAATTGTTGTTGGCGATGATACAGGCCAACCATCGTGTTCACAATTAAAACGAGATATTCATTGAGATAAGGTGATGCTATGGATGGAAATGGTTAAAAAGGAACGCTACCGACATCAACTAGGTGATTTAGCACGTGCATTGAAAAAAACACGGCCATTGATAGCGCGTAAACACTCCAAAGTTTGGTTCCATGATTAAACGCTCAACTCAAAAAGAAGGTAGAGAAGCTCGGTTGGGATCTGCTTGATCAGTCCACTCACTCTCCAGACCTTACTCTCCTTTTAACTATCACTTGTTCCGGTCGATGGAAATCGCCCTCTCCGATGCACGCGGATATTTAGTTCAAACTAAAATTTCCTTATCAACACGTTCACTTTTTGAATGGACTTATTTTCAAGAAAAGGCCACCTTCAGGTGTTAAAATAAATGATCTACTTTCAAAACGAAGAGGCATTTGTGTTTTCGAACCAATCGATATTTCGAAGTTATTCAATAAAGTTACGAGACCAATACGCGCCTGCATCATTCCAAAACGAAGCCCGATACAATTACGTGGTCCAAAACCAAAAGGCAACCAGCTCATGGCATCTCGGTTCCTTTTAGTGCCACTTTCAAACCTATCGGGATCAAATACATCTGGATTTGGAAAATAATCTGGATCATGTTGAATGGCATGAACGGGAATGATGAGACTCGTTCCTTTCTCTATAACCAGTTTGGTTCCGGGTATTTGATAATTGTTTTGAGTCAATCTGTTCAATTGGGCAATGGGTGGATATTTCCTTAGAGTTTCTGTATGTGAATAAAATTCAATATTGTAAAGAACGTAAGTGATTTCTTTTTTTATAATTATTTTACCTTCTAATATTTGATCGATATATGGCATGTCCATCATCATTTCATATGTGAGTCCGTTGTGTTTCTCAAACGCCTCTCTTATAATTTGTCTCGTTTTTCCCTGTATTTCGAAGTTCTGTGCTAATTCATACAAACAGAATGTGAGAGTGGTCGACGATGTCTCAAATCCCGCCAAAAAGAAAACAAAGGCTTGCGCTGCAATTTCATTGAGTGTGACTGCTTTCTCATTATCGATGATTTTTTGGTTTTTCAAGTTTATCAATATATCCATAAAATCATTTCGAGTGATATCATTTTTCTCCCGATATTCAACAGTGTCGCGCACCATTTTCATGAAAAACTTTGACACATCATCATGGTTAATTTTCACATGAAGTCTTTTTGCCGTATTTTTAAAACCATTTATTAGCACGGAAACTAAAAAACTATGCCTAGGCTTTGAAAAGATTGCATTGCCATAATGCCTGAATTCAGAATTTGGATCTTTCAGCGAATTACATTCAATACCAAATGCGCATGTTCCAATGACATCAGTTGAGAACCTAGCCAACAAGTCCTTGATTTCTATTTGTTCATATTGCTGAACGATTTCAAATAAACATTCGCGTAATTGATCGGCCACTTTCACGATCGTCGGGAACATGAACTTCATTTTCCCAGATGTAAACGTTGGTGTTAGTTTACCTCGCAGTCTTTTCCAATCGTCTCCATTGAGCGAAAATAAATGCGCACTTAATGGATCATCTCTTTCGTTATAATAGATTCCTCGTTCGTTGAAATTTGTAAAATCTTTTACTAAAATACTCCTTACAAGGTCGAGGTCGAGTAAAATGGCGACTGGCCGCAAGATAAAATAAACACCACACAATTTTTCACCCGTTGGCTTGTATTGATCGTAAATTTTTTTTATAAAATGAGATCCGTGTTTTGTTCGACCAAAATCTCTTACATTACCAAACGGAATTGATGGTGTATCCTGAATGAAGTTTCTCGATTGCCAATATCCGTATGAATGTTTGAAATAAGCACAAATAATTCCGACAAATGACAAGAAAACAACAGTTAGTGTAATAATTAACTCCATATTATAATGAGTACGACTAATTTCGATCAAAGTCAAACAACAAGCTATGATTGAATACTGATCAGCTTATCATGTCAATTTATAATGACTGCACGGAATTCTTATCCCATCTCTACTTCGTGCGCATATAGTCGATCAGAGCTGATAATTCGGAAGATAACATATTATCAAAGGCAAAGTCATTTAGGGCTCGATCAACAAGAATCGAAAATTTATTACGTGAAATGGATAATGTTTGAAGTGAAAATGCATTACTTTGCGATGCATCACGCAAAATTGATTACATTAACTGTGAAAATAATTATTCATCATAAACCACAGACTTAGAATTTACACACTGTGTGAACGTGCATATTTTGACAGCGCAAATACAAGAGCTGGTGCGACGCACATTAAGTCTGTGTGCGGACAAATAAGAACAAATAATAAGATAGCTTATGACTATATTTGCTTATTCAATCTGGTTCACTGAAGCGCATTTCATTCAAAACTCTTGAGATATAAGATTTGGAATAAATATTCCAAAATGATCCGGTTATAACCGTAGAATCAACACATAGGTGATGAGTCATGAACATCCATTAGCCCAAACTCCATTTATTCCAACAATTTTATAGTTTTTAGCTTATCGTAAATTGAATGGGATAGAATAAAAACTTCTTCTCGCAAAACAGAAAATAAAAGTGAACTACAAAATAATTGCCAATAAAAGTGGACTTTAGAAAAATTGCCAGTAAATGTGGAACAAAAACAAAGTTGCAATAAAGGTGAGCTATAAATTAAATTTTTAATATATTTTTCGTGCGCGTTTTTTGCTCAAGTGGTGAGAGACAAGCTTGAACAGTGAATTAGAAAGTTGATGTTACGGCCGACGTAGCCAACCAAACTAAATTCATGATGTTTCTTTTTGCTCGAAATGTCAAATCTCGAGTCGCTGTCAACTGCGACAACACGAATTCGCCCAAAACCGCTCACACAAGTGTAAATGTGAGCGGCTGTGGTGCTATGAACTTACTACTACGGAAGTACATCCTACGCAAGTACCGAACTAACTCCGATGGGAATACGAACTAACTCATATGAATAAATTCGATATTTTACGAATGTAGTCATATGTTCGATTATGAGAACTTACCGAATTTACTCATATGAGTAAATTCGTCATTAGATCGTATGACTTAATTCGCCTATTAGTTTGTAGGTCTTAGTCGCCACTAAGAAGTAATAATTATTATTTCATTAGCGACTAACATCTAGTTTTCATTAGATTTATAGTATATTTTTTATTACTCTACTGTAGATCTAATGAAAACTCTACTAACAGCCACTAATAATGAAGAATCTACTAACATTCTACTAATAAATCTACTAACATTCTAATAAAAATATACTAAGACCTACTAATAAGTAGATGTTAGTCACTAATAAAATAATAATTATTACTTCTTAGTGGCTACTAAGGCCTACTAACTATAAATATTTTATTATTTATTAGTTACACCAATGGCCTGTCAAATCTGAATAACGTCAAACGCCACCGTATAAACCTTCATCGGAACAACATCTTTGTTTTATTTCACATTTTAAATTGAAGCACTGGTTGCGCATAGAACATTAGTATTTCTCCTTTTTCTTCTATTTCTTTTATTTTTCTATCGAATAAATTCAAACATGCTCAGATTTGGTATTATGATCATTCTCGCCTATAGATTTAGGATGAGTTTTTGCATTTTATAAAGTAGGTAAAAATATTAAGTAAACAATGATGTACTTCCCCTGATTCTCCTGAATCAGGCCGGTTTTGCCATGGTTTTCCGGAATCAATATCGGTATTTAAAGTCTATTCATAAATACCATCCCCCCCTTGATGAAATGTAATAGTCTTTTTGCTTAAGTCGCACCATGGGCGGAATTCATATTGTATTGGGTCTAAGGCCAGCATGTTCTCAGCTTGCTGAGAGCACATATTGGTATGAATTTAGGTTTTGCAATAAATAAATAAATAATAATTCTTAGATTCACAAGACAAAAAGTAAATTCAGTCTAATAATTGAAGAGAATTTCAGCCTATTTAAAAATAAATTCAGACTAATAAAAGTGAGAAAAGTAGTGAGAAAAGTCTCTATAGAAGATGTGAGCGATCGGCCTAACGGGAATTGATACATTTTTGTTGTGATGAGTAAGCATAACGGACTTATTGTTGCGGATGCAGCGCGTGCCGAACATTCGAGATTCTTGGTTATTTTGCAATGAAATTGGTCGTCACCTTATTTTATTCCAGATCGGCTCACGGGGTATATCATCAATAGTTCAATTGCCATAGGATACATGAGTGCGTGAATCCATATGATCGAGAATTGGGTTGAATATTGAGTGGATTGCAAATAGTGGGTTTGATTGTATACAGCGTGATAGGGGCAACTGGGGGTCACCAAACTATAAGAAATTGAAAAATCTTATTGAGCGTGAGAGGAGTATGGGCATGACTTGAATAGGATAAAAATGAAATTTTCCGTGCAAAGTCGTAAAAAGATCGCCAAGAGGCCAAATGAAATTTCATCGTGGAAAGTTGTAAAAGGATTGCCAAGAGGCATTTGAATTAAAATGAAATATTCGTCCATGCTGCCTACCGACCGCCAATGAATGATTTTGCTGATTTTAACAGACGAGTTGATCAGCAGCCACCCCCGAGTGGAAGAGCAATGTTCCTCAGAGATCATAATAGGTCAATAGAAGAACCGTGGGTTCAAATAGACCATCATAGGTCATGATATGGTTTGGCCAACCATTGAAATTTCAATATTGAATTTTTGAAATGAATTTCGAATTGTGAATAAATATCCACAACGTACTGAAGGTTAGCGAGACTGTTTGTGAAGTGTTGGGCTGCGTCCCTTCAGTGTGACCCAAATAGGAATGAATGAGACGTGATCACGTGCACAAAATAATAAGAATTGATAAAATTGCATGGAATAAGTAGAAAATAGATGCATGAAAGTAATAGTTTCTGAATTAGTTGCCCAGAGAGATAAGCAGTCACAGTTGCATAAAAGGGACAAAGTTGTAACGCAGAGCAATGTTGTGATTGATATATACAATTTATTTTGTGCCTTATTTACGATTGACATTTTTCCAAAGATAAAATGAAATAAAGGAATCATTTCTGAAATTGAAATGAATGAAATTGCTTATGATTATTTTCTGAGTCTATCCAATTCTGTGTTGAAAATGTCAGACAGTGAGTCCGACGATGGTTCGACGATATCGGATCCAATCTACAATGATGATCGTCAGAACGAGGATTGCGAGTGCGCAAAGAACATGCACAACGACATTTTAATGGAATGGAAAGGGCACATATGCAGTATCGAGAAATATGCATCATGGTCAGTAATGAGATCTATGAAAGATATGAGTCGAGATTCCTTTGGGCTATGTCGGAAATCAGCGAACGACTCGATGCAAATTCGTCAATGCGCCAAATGCTACCATCGGTCATTAGGGTTGAGACAGCAAGACCGCCACAAATCGGTACATTCAACGGTGACCCAGCAGAGTGGCCAGCCTTCCGTGACTTATTCATAGCGGAAGTGCACAAAAGGGAGTTGGATCCCGTCACAAAGTTATTATATTTGCAAGAAGCATGTGTAGAAAAAGCGATATGTCGGTCCCAGGCTTAAGAAGGACCTCATCGACATCGTCATGAATTTCCGCACAGGTCGTGTGGCCATGACAGTAGACGTTTGCAAAATGTTCCGGCAAATTGAAGTGCAACCCGAGCAATGGGACTTGCAGCGCATATTTTGGAGAGAATCACAACAAGCGCCAATTCGCAAATACTGGTTGACGGTTGTCACCTACGTTATGCGTGCTGGACAATGTCAATGAATTTCCACGGGCAGCGGAAACGGTTCAAAGTGATTTATAACATGGACGATCTGCTGACGTCAGTTGAGTTGGTCACCAAGGAAATCACTTTGAAGGGGGCAGTGATTGGGATGCGCCGTTGTCAGACGAAATGCAAGATGAATGGAGAGGCTTCTATAAGAAATCCTTTTAAATTGTGATGCTTCTGCCAAAGCATATAGAGCGGCAGCGTATGTACGAGTTAATACAGACGGCAAATGGAGTGCAAAGTTGTTATGTTCAAAAAGTCGTGTAGCGCCAATCAAAATTGTCACGAATCCAAGATTGGAGCTCTGTGCAATCGAGTTGGGTTGTAATATGTTGCGTAAGATACGGGAGATTCCGATGTTCCCTACTGCAGCAATCTTCCTTTGGATGGACTCCGAGATTGCACTTTATTGGATGCGTAAATCGGTCAACGAATTGAAAACTTTCGTCGCCAATCGCGTGAATAGGATTCTAAAGGCGGTCACAATTGAGCAAAGTCGTCACGTTCGATCGGAAGACAATCCAGCAGATTTATTGTCACGAGGAGTCGAGGTGGAAACGCTGCTTGACAGCCAGCTGTAGTGGAATGGACCAAATGCACTCCGTGAGAGCAATGAAGATTGGCCATTATGGAACCCAAATGCCGCCAGACTTGATGTAAGCGAACAAATTGACATTGAAAAGAAGTCAGTCGCGAAGTTTGACAATGTGTTGTTGCCAATCATCAATGATAAAGAGGAAGCCATTAATTTGATTGAGAGTTTTTCATCTTTTCGAAAAGTCTGCAGAATTATAGCATACGTGCTTCATTTTTGCGCAAGGTTGTATGAGCCATGTTGTAAGAGGAAAGAAAGAGATCCTGCGTGGTATAAAATTTACACGAACGAAGCTTGGAAATCGCGATTCATCCCTGTCGAAGTTGGTAAGAGGTTGTACAAAATGCGCAGATTGTCGATATTGGAGCACAACAACGCTTTGAATTATTGGATTGTGAAAGCTCAGAAGGAGTCATTTCCAACAGAATCAGAGGTCTATGAACGAACCGAGCACACAGAGCGTTCTGTGTTTCACTCGTTTCATAGCGTGCTGTTTGTACGTATGAGTTGCCGCATACTCGATTAATTTTGCTCTTGCGTCAAGTGAGTGGACGCAAACTCACTGCGAGTGAGCCAAAGAACAAGAACAGCGAGAGACAGATTAAACGCAGTGTGCCTATTTATAACAGGGCACCCACCGGAAGCAATTTGATTCCCAATTCAACTATTTTTTCCATGGTTTTTTTCGACTTGTGACACGGTGCATTTTCTTCTGGTTTAAGGAAACGCGGCACCCACTTTGAAAACAGTTTTTTCATGGCCAAATGTCCGTGTATTATGGTGAAAACAATACCATTTGATAACTTTAAGGCATCAGCTATCTCTTGAAACTTCACTTTGCGGTTTGAAATTATCATTTTCTCGACTTTCTCGACGTTTTCTGTGGTAACTGCCTCATTTGGACGACCAGAGCGTTCAGCATCATCGGTGTCTGTACGATCACGTCTAAACTCAACGAACCAGTATTTGACGCTTGATTTCGATGGTGCAGATTCCTTATAACACTTTTCAAGCCATTCGTGTTATTTGTGCAAATAAAAAATATGCTTCACCAGCTCAGAACACGAATCCTACGTCCCGACATGAAAAATAAAGAGCAAACACGATTGAACTTGAGAGATCAAATTTTATTTATATTTGAAAGTTTGAATAGAATTAAAATTTTGAACTAAATTTCTTTTTTTTCGCATGCATGATATTATTCAGCAGTGTTTACCGACGAGCATTTTTTGTGTTGATTAATAGACTTTGTAGTTTTTCGATGCACGTAGTTACGTGTTTTTGGAAAAAAAAAATCACGGTTACGATTGCCATATACACGTACAGCAAATAAATCTGAAAATTCAAATAGAATAACAAATGAAATAATAAAAATAATTTTTCTTAAAAACTATTCTCGCATTTTAAGCAATACACACTCAGTGAGATCGAATCTTCAATACACAGCTTCGATATAGCGAATAACGTACACTTACTGAAGCGAACGCACACTCAAGCAATGAAAGTGAACAACAACTGAGTGAAAATGAATTGAGTGACCGTACACTCGCCACTGCGAGTGAACGAACGCACGTCAGTTCAAACGAGCGAGCAGCGGAGCGCACGCGAACAATGTGAGACTCATTCGAATGAGTGTAGCAAAAGAATGAGTGTTCGATTTCGATGCTCTGAACAGAATACAAATTGGTGGTGAAGAATCAGGAGGTGCCGCGAAGTAGCCAATTATGGACACTCACACCACAGATGGATAAGAACGGATTGTTGCGAATTTATGGTAGATTAACGCAATCGCTTCGTCAAAAATTTTGGATAATCGGCGTTCGAATTCTGCTGCGCAACGTCGTATCAAATTGTGTAACCTGCACACGATATCGGCAAGAAGTCGGAAATCAATTCATGGCAGATATGCCAGCACTGCGATTGGAAACGGTACCGGCCTTCTATCACACAGGAGAGGATTATGCCGGACCAATATAGCTAAAACACAGTCGTAATTCAACCACAAAAGGATACGTTGCGGTATTTGTGTGCATGGTTTACAAGACATGCCATTTGGAATTAGTGAGCAGCATGGAGGTGGACACACTTGTCGCAGCGCTGACACGCTTTGTAAACCTGCGTCCCGGCAGCGCCAAACATATGTACAGCGACAACGGCACGAACTTCGTCAAAGCAGATCGAGAGTTGAGAGAAGCTGTAGAAATATGGAAATCGCATGAGGTGATGGATTACTTGGAGTTGCAATCAATTCAATGGCATTTCAACCCTCCAGCAGAAGAACACCATGGTGGAGTAGAGAAGCACTGGTTAAATCAGCTGGGCAGAGCATTGTAACGCAATCCGAACGGTTCCTGGCTGATGGACCAGTGAATCGTTTGAGCGCCTTGCAAAAGATTTAGAAAATCCAACAAGAAATCTGGATTCGATTTTCGCAAGAATACATCACCGAGGTGCAAAGTCGTAACAAATGGGCCAAGTCAAATCGATCACTCAAAATAGGTAATGTTGTGTTGATCAAAATCGAGATAACACCACCGAGCCAATGGTTGATGGGTCGAGTAATCGCAGTATTTCCCGGTCCAGATGGTCGAGTGCGATCATGCGAAGTGCAGACACAAATTAGTAAGACCGGTGACACGACTGTGCTTGTTACCTGTCAATTCAGCAGAAAAGGACGCATCCGAAACTGGTTTCCCTTAGTTTTTTCCCACTAGGTTTTTAAGGATTTCCCAGTTTCCTAGAGTAAATGCTGGATGTAGGGCAAGTCGTATAGGCAAGTAGTATGCGTTATGTAATAGTAAGAGAAATGTTGTAACGAAGAAGGACAGTCCGGACTAATCACACTATTCCTTTTTGATTCTCCCGAATCAACGCGGGCAGGATGTTACGGCCGACGGAACCAACCAAACTTAATTCATGATGTTTCTTTTTGCTTGAAATGTCAAATCTCGAGTCACTGTCAACTGCGACAACACGAATTCGCCCAAAACCGCTCACACAAATGTAAATGTGAGCGGCTGCCAAATCTGAGTAAAGTCAAACGCCATTTGCGTATAAACCTTCTTCAGAACAACATCTTTGATTGTCGGTTTTAACAGTTGAGCTGAATAATATCATTTACAACTCTGTAGAACATTGTTTAGGCCTATCTCTTACCACTTGAGCAAAAAACGCGCACGAAGAAAATATTGAAAATTTTATTTATAGTTCACTTTTATTTCATTTTTTTTTTGTTCACATTCTTTGACATTTGTGATGAACGGGCTTTAGTCATGTTGTGTTTGTGTTTGTGTTTGAGCTGGACTTTCATTACACGCATAATCGCCCATTCAATTGGAAGACAACAACTATCAATGGGCTCACTTTTATATTTATATACTACAAATTTATTCTTTTGCCTTCTACACACAACAAAACTTGTCATATTTTCAACTGAAACTTGAAATTTATCAGATAACCAACGGAAGAGTTGAGAAATGTCCAAACCAAGTTGGAATTAAAAATAAACTTGATATGAATATTTCAGACTAAGTTGACAGTTTTATAATTTCAACTGTCAGTCAATTTTTGCTCTGTACACCTTTATTAAAATATTTAAATTATCATCGGTCGATTATTATTATTTTCATGTATTCTAAGGATTTGTTGAAGAAAACAAGTTTTAAAGTAATTCCAGTGCATAGCCTTACATTCGGGTAACATTTTCTTTGATTTTAATAACTACTTTTCCGCGCAAATGGCCTTTTTTCACCTTCTCGAAAGCTTCTTTCGTTGCATTGAATTCAAAGACTGAATCTATGATCGGTTTCATTTTGCCAGCTTCGACTAGTTTTCTTAAATATTCGATGCCCTGTGGTGCGGGCACGAAAAAGCCCCATTTCAACAGTCCTTCATATCCGTAGATTGTTTCTAAGTTGCTCTGCAACAGACTAAGGGCACTTTTTATAGTTCCAAGGACGAGGCCATTTGTGTCGGTATTGTTAAGAAGTGGGGGTGCTAAAGTGATGTATTGATCAAATTTCCAAGGTACTTTTGTGGCATATTCAGGGCCCAACCCGGCGCAATCAAGGATTATATCGAAGAACAATCCACGAAACTTTTCGTTCACATCATCTTTTGTGTAATCTATGATGTGATCGGCGCCAAGATCTCTGACCATCGGGATAGCTCTGGTGCTGCACGTGGCAGTAATTTTCATATTTTCTGCTTTTGCCATTTGCACTGCGGAAAAGCCGTGAACAGCCGGCAAGCAAAATTATAATTACTGTTTTGTCATGACAAGTAATTTATGTTGACCATCAATCAAATTAAAATTCACCTGCGAGCGTTCCAACACCACCTGAAGCTCCTAAAATACACAGCCGAGTTCCGCTTCCGCCTCCTGTCAATCGAAAAATCGAACAAATTAAGTAGATTTGTTTTGCACAAAAATGATTTTGAGTCAAACCTTTTGATGTTTTTGCTCCTTGAAGACCACCAGCCAATCCAATGATGTAGAGGCTTGACCAGGCCGTCAAACCTGCGTACAAAATGCCAGCCGCTCCAATGTCATCTATGCCTTCTGGCTTAGGTGTTATCTGCAAACATTGGAGTTTGAGTTTCCGATAACATTCAAGTTAATTTCTTAAGTTTTTTTTACTGTATTCTGCTCGACTACAACATATTCTGCTTGGGAGCCAACTCGATGCGGAGGCACTACTCCCCATACTTTATCGCCGATTTGAATATCTTCTCGCACCGATTTCCCCTTTTCTTTCACAATTCCGCAAAATTCTCTTCCCAAAATTAATGGAAATTCATTGACTTTACTTATCCAGCGAAGAGTGTTCAACACTCTCATACCGTAACCAACTAAATGAAGCAACGTTTGAATCGAGTACAAAAGCAAACTGAATCCGACAAACCTGTCATAAGTTGATCAAGAGGATTGACTGATGTTGTATACACTTCAACAAGTACGTCATCTGGTGATCGGATGGCCGGTATTGCTATGCTATCACTAAATTGAAGTGCGTTTATTCCTCCGTATTCGCGAATTTGCCATCCACCCATTTTGCCGCTCTTGGGGAGTTCATAAGAATTACTTGGAAGGTCTATAATGCGACACAAATTCGAAAAGCCAATTAAAAGTTTAATTCGGTACACTTCAAACACAAAAATATAAGTTTATTTTACCACCTCCACTTTTCCTAACACACACCGAAGAGGCTACTCGTCATACATTTCATAGAGTAATGTAACACATTATTTTATTCACATATTCGTTCAATAATGAAGCATCACTCATGGCAGGCACATGAAAATCAATTTTAGTAGACTGTTTGTTACACCAACACCGAAAATGTTTAAACTAATTTACCTATTGACTTCCAATACTCAGCTGAGACTTGTATGTAGCCGTAAATGAAGGCTATAATCGAAAGTAAAGTTGTCTTCAAATCCATTTGCTCACGCTTATTTCCTCTCAAAATTCAATTTTCGGTGTTTTACATTCCTACTGCCAAGTATGATGGTGATAAACTAAAACACATCTTGTTTTCAGCAATGTCTAATAGTGAAAAGATTCATAAATATCAACAAAGATTACAGCTGTTTGAAACGAATACACATTCGACAACAATCGCACAGCAGATTGCGTAAGCTTGCATACATTAAAAAGATTGTTAAGTGTTTACAAGGTAAAACGATGTTGCATGGCTCCAATACACAGGCTTTAATCTGACTAATTAAGACTTTATTATCGCCACTTATTTCATAATGCTGGTCTCTCTGTGTATGTATTTCACTCACTTCAGCTCTGACTCGCAATCACACAGCAAATTACTAAACATAGATTTTTTCATCACTGAGATAAAATGTTCAAAAGCAAAATTCACTCATTTCAGTTCAACTATAGCCACATATGAAATAGTATTACATATTTTTCATTACAGTGATTGAAGTGTTATGATGTATTTATTGACTTTATAAAATAAATGTGTATGAACACTTTGCGAGATTCCGTCATTCCACTAGGAGATTCAATGAGTTTGAATCCATTTTCCTAATTTATCTGTCGAAAAGCTACGATAATAGAAATGTACCTATTGCCTTAGCCTATGATACAGTACAAAAGCTCTTAATTTGCACACTTCGATTCGTGTGTGTCGCTTTTAGTGAGCTCGAAATAACCAACATTACGTATCAATCAGCTGATAGCCCTCAATTCGCATCAAAGGCATTCATGTGAATATAATTTTAGTCTAGCCAAATTGAATATTTTCCAACATAAATTAAACCTTTTTATGTTTAAACAAATGAATGAACATGATTATGTGCTGGAGCACAGATCACAGGATACATAAAAAGTTTGAAATAATTTTGGCAACCTAAAAAATGGTTGAGTAATAAAATATATCTTAACACACTCATGACTTTCAAGGTCAAATTCAATAAACCTTATACACCTTGAGAATGAGCTCATGTTCCATGTTGCTCTTATACTCTTTCCTTATTATTTTGAGCACTCACTATGAATTAACAAAAATTATCAAGAATTTCAAATTCATGGATTTATGCAGTAGTATAATATGCACACCAAAAAATTCTAATCAATTATATCAAGTGTAAAGCATTGTATAGTGAAATTGTATAATTCAGTACATATGTTAAGGAGATTCAAACATAAAGTTTGTACAATATTTCACAGCAAACTAGAAAACCCCTAAAGATATGCACTGAATTCAACAATCTCCTTGCAAACATTTATATAATCAACTGAACACTGAATACAAGAGATGGATTTTTTCCAGTGTGTATATAAAAATATAAATGGTCTTACATACGTAAAACTATTGTAACTTTTCCGCACATTTCCCGAAATTGTTCGGGCTTACGCGTTTTTCATTGATTGCTACTCATTAGAATTGGATTTATGTTCATTTCTTATCGAATCATCATGAAACTTTGAGTATAGATCACAGAAAATTTCAAGTCATTACGATGAGATCGAGTTTCGAGTCATTACACATCATGTGATTTAAATTTAAATTTTAATAAAAAAAAACGAATAAACATCTCAGTTTCTAATATTTACTTCAACGAACGTTCGCTGGTTTTGAATTGGTAATAACAATTACGAATTAGATCACTCGGATCTGAACTTTTAATTCATGCCAACGAAAGTTATGATTCCACATTTATGTTATGTTTAACTTCCGTTAAAAAGTTAAAGAGCAAGAGCATTCAAATTGATGAAAAAAACACAGATTAGAGGAACACAAATACTTCATCCAATTTAATGACAAAATTTTAATTTTGACCACGAAAATTGAAAATTTTGTAGGGGACGTAGTCTTAAACCTAATCAGAATGATTTTGCACAACTTATTTTTTTCATAAAAAAATAATATCCTGAAAGTTTCAATTCGATACAATGTGAACTTGAGATATTCGCCATACAAATTTTTCGTTTTGACCGCGAAAAGACCCGGAAAATCGAACATTTTGCAGGGGAGGTAGTCCTAAATCTTATCGGAATGACTTGAAATTTTGCATGACTCATTTTTCCACTAAAAAAATAGTATTCTGAAAGTTTCATAATAATACAATGCGAAATAGAGATAGTCCCCACACATCGAGTTTGACGTTTAGTCTCGTTTAGTCTCGTTTAGTCTCGTTCGTCTTTATTTTATTTTTATTTAGAGATAATCTGTGTTAAAAAAACCAAAAAACTGATATAAACAATAGAACTAGTGATTTTATCTTCGAAAAATATAAAGTGCAACATCAAATATCAAACAAAAACGATAAAATCGGGTTAACAGTGACGGCATTCACGAACAAAGTGATTGTTGTTGTTGTCGCTATTGCAACACAATGACCAAAATAAAACTATGCTCCCGTGACGACTGTCCGCCTGCAAATATAAAATCGGATTTGTCAACGAAGTGTGCAGGTTGTGGTCATGTTGTTCATCTTCCATGTATTGGCATTTTTGTGAAACTCGAGCAAATAAAATCACCGAACGTCAGAATATTTTGTAACAAATGTACTGGCGAAATGTCAAACGAATCGAATGTACCGAGTGGTGAACCAAAAGTGGTCTCAAAAAAACCCGCCGAAAAATCGTCAGCACCGAGTAAGTCAAATTTGATTGTACCAGAAACATTTTCGACACCGAGTGGTACACTGAAACCGCGCCAAACCAAATTGACTGAAATGGGGTTCGCAGAAGCAAAACCAGATGGTCCGTCAATTTTATCTGAATTATCCACAATTAAAAGTATGATTTCGAAATTGACTGGGAAAACAAACGAAATACACGAAGACATGCAATTTTTGGCCCAAAAGTCAATTTCTCGAGGTGATTCGGTACAGAAAAAAACTGTTTCGCGAAACATTTCAATCGCTCATGCCTCAAAATCATCTTTTGCACACACCCCGACCAATTCATTCGCAGACACATTGCGCAGTGGCTCACAGCCTCAATCGGCCAAGCGTCAACGTTCCGACTCACCGAAATTCCTTGCTCCGAAAATTAATGTTTCGAAATTTGAAGCTCCAAAGCCAAAAATGGGCACAAAATCGTCTGTCACTGGCCTAAAAATCGTAACAAAACCGAAACGCGTCGAGAAACCGGTGTTCCACAAAGCAATTTGGGTTTCCGGTTTTGATCCAATGACCACCACAGAAGAAATCGTAAATTACATTGTGCGGAATAGATTGGTAAGTGACAAGTCGATGTGCAATGTACACAAATTGGTGAAAAAGGACAAGGATGTCAATACGTTGAAATTCGTTTCGTTTAAAATCGAAGTGAATGAAGCCGATTTTAATGTTTTGTCTGCTCCGGATGCCTGGCCAGAGAATGTTTTCGTCCGAGAGTTTCTGCAAAACAAAAATTTAGGTGATTTTTTTCCGAACTTGAATTCGAACAACAGACGCAACTCGACCTCAACGGATTTAATGGAAACAAACGAATCACAATTACCGGCCAGCACCGCAATGACCTCGTCGAAATCACAATCGAACAAAACACCGAACAAAACGCCCAACAAATCACCGATAGAAACACCGACAACTTCACCGATAAATCGCATCATTATCTAAGTGATCATTCGTCTGCAGTCAATTCGAATGAAACAAATCTGAATGCGCATATACAAAATACTTCGCCTACCAATTTTCCAGGCCACATTAATATTAATCATCTGGACTTATTGGAAATCAATATCTACTCCTCGAATATGCGTGGTATGAGAACGAAATCAAAGGAAGTGTATCGCAACTCATCTTTGTCAGAATATGATATCTTCACATTGACTGAAACCTGGTTAACTGATGGAATCGCTTCATCAGAATATTTTGATACATCATTTAACGTTTTTCGTAAAGATAGGGATCAAACTGATTCAATTTTTGAACGTGGAGGAGGAGTTCTGGTAGCTGTCCGATCTCATTTCATCTGTTCAGAAGTATCTATTTTCAACGCATCATCAATTGAATGCATTTGTGTTAAATTAACGTTGAATAAGCATACAAATGTATTTATTTTTAATTCGTATATTCCACCAATGTCGTCAAACGAAACTTATCAATCTCATCTTAATGCCATAAAATCAATACATTCATCATGCCGTCCATCGGATATTTTTATATTGACTGGTGATTTCAATATGCCAAATGTGTCGTGGATCGCGGATGATGATTCTAATATTCTCCTGCCAGAGCAAATAGAACCATTACATGCAGCTGAATTTATTGGTACAATAAGTGAGCTTGGATTGTTTCAAGTCAATAATATTCGTAATTCAATGGGTAGACTATTAGATCTTGTATTTACGAACGACCACGAAAATCTAACAATTTTTAGACCGCCTCCGTTAGTCAAATTAGAGGATCTTCATCCACCGATTTTGCTCACATTTGAATGGCATTTCAATGTTGCTTCATCTGAGCCAAATACCGACACATTTAACTATAAAAGAGGAGACTATTTTGGCTTGAATCAGTATTTGTCATCTTTATGCTTGGAAAATCAACTTATTAGTCGTCATCTATCTCTGGACGATAAGGTGACTGTGCTTGTTAATTCATTAACGACAGCAATAGAGCGGTTTATACCAAAGAATACCATTAAACGTAATGTAAAGTGTCCATGGAGAAATGCTCAACTACCTAACCTAAAAAACAAGAGAAATAAGGAATGGAAGAATTTCAAAATCTCGGGTGACCGACGTTCGTTTGATGCAGCATTCGCTGCGTTTGATTCATTGAATACAAAACTCTACGATGACTACATCAATAATATGGCTTCTACTGTTCGATCAGACTCAAAATCATTCTGGCGTATTATTAATTCCAGGAGGAAAACTGATAATATACCGAAAATTCTTCATTATGGTGATACATCAACGACTAATATTCAAGTTCAAGCTGATCTTTTTGCAAAATTTTTCAACAAAAATTTTGAATTTAATAGGAATGGCTTACAACCCAATCGAGTTACCACCATTGGAGGAACTAATGATTTATTCCTGTTGGAAGAAGCATTTGTATTCGACGAGCTTATGAAAATTGATATATCGAAAGGAACGGGACCTGATGGCTTTCATCCATTATTGCTGAAAAACTGTGCAGCCTTTTTGTGCACTCCACTTCACATCATATTCAACGAATCACTAACTCTCGGATTGTTTCCTTCTCAGTGGAAGAGTTATAGCGTGAATCCAATCTTTAAAAAGGGATCTAAATCAAATATTGAAAACTATCGCTGTATAGCTAAACTACCAACTATAGCTAAATTCTTTGAGAAACTCGTGAATATTAAACTGACTGATATGGTTGCAAATAGAATATCACCGAAACAACATGGATTCTATAAAAGGCGTTCAACAGTGACCAATCTTATGGATTTTACTCACTTTGTGTTTAAAAATCGACGACAAGTAGATGTGCTGTACACAGATTTTGCAAAGGCCTTTGATAAAGTCAATCATGATATATTGATTTCAAAGTTAAACAGATATAATATACCTAGTAACCTCATCTATTGGATCAAATCATATCTTCGCGACCGTCGTCAATTTGTATACTACAATGGTAGAAGTTCCGGGGAATTCATAGTAAACTCGGGTGTGCCTCAGGGAAGTCACTTGGGACCTACACTTTTTTTACTATTTATCAACGACATAGTTGAGGAATTGGGTATTGATGTGTTTATATCTTTGTTTGCTGATGATCTTAAAATTGCAGCTGCAATCAATTCCGCTATGGACACATTGAAGCTTCAACGTGCTATCGATAACTTGAGGCAATGGTGTATCGCAAACGATTTACACCTAAACTTAAACAAGTGTTCAGTGATGTCAATTACCACCAAACAACAATCGAACATCTTTATTGGAAATTACCATTATGGGGATCACGTGTTTGAGAGAGTTAAAGAGCAAAAGGACCTTGGTGTGATTGTGGATTCGAAACTGAATTTTAATAACCACATAAATATGATCGTGTCTAAAGCAAAATCTACACTTGGATTTATCAAACGCTTTTGCTTTGACATAAGAAATCTCAATACTCTCAAGACTTTATATAACACTCTAATTCAATCATTGCTTGAATACTGTTGTGTCGTATGGTTACCATATCATTCGATATCGATAGACTTAATTGAATCGGTGCAAAAGCAATTTACAATATTTGCATTGAGAGAATATCCATCTGCCGAAAACAACTATCATATTTCTTCATATGAATGTAGACTGGAAAATTTGAAAATGATGAAACTTGAAAGGAGGCGTATCAATGCAGCTTTGCTGTTTTTCTACGACGTATTGAACGACATTATCCCATGCTCACAGATAAAAAACGATATTGCGCTTCATTCAAACCCATTCAATCTTCGTGAATCGTCGGTGGAAACTTTTAGAATAATAGATCTATTACTTATTAATGAACATACGGCACCAGTAAATCAGATGTGTAAACTTGCAAACTTCATTGATGAACTGTTTAAAGAACCTGCTTCTCGTGCAAATTTTAAATCTCAATTAGTTGCCTGTGATAAATTGAATCTTAGGTTGAAACAACAACAAATCCAATGATTGTAATTAAACCATTTCTTTTTAAATTTCATTAGCATTGTTAATATTGTGATATTGTGATTATGTGATATTTTTAGCATAGTTATCGAATGTAATATTTATACAAATTGTATTTATAATCATCCAACCTTGCAACGTTTGAATGGATTTTTCTAAAAGAAAAGATACAGGTTTTAATGGTGGTGAGATCCGATATAATCGATTAATGACCCTTACCTTTTCCCTGTCAGATATGTAATTAATCAATAATGAATAAAAACAGCCAGTCTTTGGCGGTGTATTGTTAAATAAAATGTTTCTTAATTATATTGAAAAATAGCCCATTTATGGATTCGACTCCACTAGATTTCTATTCCTAATGAAGAACAATGTGCGTGTAAATTTTTGATCAATTCTAATATCAATTTTTTGAGTTATTGTGTTAACAAATTTTTGCGTACAACGTACAACGTACCACACACGGACAAAATTGTTGCAATCGTTATTGCAATCGTTTTTTCTAGGTTCAAAACGCATAGAAAACTTATTCCGAGCGTTTTGAATTTTTTGGACCGATCGTAATACCTTTATCGCGCCCGAAATACATTGCGTAGTCTACTACGCGCTCTACCGCTTTTGTATGCTCGTTTCGCCGCTTTGGAAATGTACTCTATTCAAGGTATAAACTATTAAATTTAGATTGATTTCACAATGAGTCAGCTTCATTTTTGAAAAATGTAAGTCTAACCTGAATGCATTTCGAGACAACTTATGTTTCATTATGAGTCATAAGCTATCACGATGTGATTGTAACAAAGGCGATATCTGCTCTTGGTTTCGTGAAACGTTTATGTTTCGACATCAATGACCAATCAACTTTTAAAGAATTTTACTCGGCACTCGTCCAATCAAGACTGGAATACTGTAGCACAGTGTGGTTCACCTTACCATCAACTCAAGCTGATTCAATCGAAAGCGTTCTCAACAAATTCTCGAGATTCGCACTTAGAGAACGTCAAACACCATCAAACGCCTACCAAATCTCACCATATGTCGATCGTCTTGAGAAACTCGGCATGATCTCTTTAAATCGTCGAAGAATAAATGACGCTCTCATATTCTTTCATTATTTGTTAAACAATTTGTTCATTGTCTATACGGATTTGTTTTATATCAATCCTAATGATCGAAATTTTCGAAATGCAGAGCGTTTTAATATTAGTAATCTCAATTTTAGTAGAATTTTAAATGCCCCAATTACGCAAATTTGTAAATATGCTAATATTATTAAGGATTTGTTTATTCTTGGCACTAGTCGAAATAACTTTAAGACATTGCTCAACGATGATATATTTTTGTAAAAGTTTCTGTAAATAAATCTATTCAGCCAGCTTTTGGCGGTGAATAAATAAAATAAAAAAAAAAATAAGTTCTCAGTTACATCGATGAAAATTAGGTATATTTTTGCAAAATACTTAATATTTTTATTTTTCCGCACACCTCACTGTGTGTAATAAAAGAATTGCGATCGGTCCAACAAATTCAAAACGCCCGGAATGAGTTTTCTATGTGTAGAACGTAAAAAAAAAGATTTTAACCATTTCCGGAGAAATTTTTGGTTCGTGTGTGGTATTACGTTGGACGCAAAAATTTGTCAACACGATAGCAAAAAAATTGGGATTAATTGATTGAAAATTCAGTCTTCATTTGGAATAGAAACCTATTCATTTTCAGCTCAATCGGATCATGTCTTCGGGTAGCTCTAGTAGTGTCGAATCCATAAATGGTTTTTTTTTTTCAATGTAATTAAGAAACATTTGTATGGGGACTATGTCTAGTTCACATTGTACCATAATGAAACTTTTCGAATATTATTTTTTATTAAAAAAAATAAGTCATACAAAATTTCATTACGATGAGAGTTGAACACAACTTCCCCTACAAAATTTTCGATTTTCGGGGTCGATAAGAAAAATGTGTATGTATTATTATATGTAATAATTTAAACCAATGTCTTTACGTCTTAAACTTCAAATCTAAACCATATTGGTCAATTTTCAATGAAGTGAATTCATGTGTGAGTTTGAACCAAATACCAGTACATTGGCCAACATGGCACGGCTGATTCGTAGTATTAATTGATCCTAAATCTCATCGTGATGATTTGAAATTTTGTGTAACTTAATCTCAAAGCTAAAGGGTGACCCAATAAGATTGATAAAAAAAATTAAATAAAACAAAAACTTCTTGAGATATCAAATTGATTTTGGCTTCATTTTGAAGCTACATTTATGCCATTATGTATGAAACAAGACGTCATTCAAATGACCACCTCGACTACGTTTGCAGCTCATCATACGGTCGGCCCAATTTTTGATGACCCTGTCCAATATCTGCGGTGTTATCCCAGCAATGGCGTCTCTAATATTTGCCCCAAGAGCTTCTAAAGTGGCTGGCTTGTTGTTATAGACCAACGACTTGACGTACCCCTAAAGAAAGAAGTCGTGAGGAGTCAAATCGCATGATCGCGGCGGCCAATTGACAAAACCTTTACGCGAGATAGTCCACTCACCGAATTTCTCTTCCAGCAAATTCATTGTTTCGTTGCTTGTGTGGCACGTAGCGCCGTCTTGTTGGAACCACATCTCGCTGATATGGACGTTGTCAAGTTCTGGCCACACAAAATCGGTTAACATCGTTCGGTATCGCTCGGAACGTCGCCGAATCGTTTGTTGAGGGTCATCCTGAAGACTGACCGCTACGGCGTCTATGTTTTCTCCACTTCGACGCTCAAACTTTTCCACAGTGCGACGAATGACTTGGGTATTGAAGTGATGATGACGACCAAGTTCACTAAAATCACGGACAACTGAGCCGGAATTTCCAAAGTATTTTTTAATAATTTCCAAACGATCGGGAAGCGTGAAACTATGCATGGTGAAATGGCAATGCATACTGAATATTTTGATAGCATGAAGTAAATAATTTATTTGAGAGGAGTTGAGTAATCCCTATTGAAAAATATATAATCCCTATTGGGTCACCCTTTACATGATGATACGATAAAAAATAAACATAACCTGTGAACCCGTTGACTATCGGGAAATGTGCGGAATTGTTAGTTTTATGTATTTAAGACCATTTATTTTATTTTCATTTTACGCAATTTTTTTTTATTTTTCTGCTTCTACCATATATGTAGTACTTATGACATGCATTTCAGACATGCAATTTTGGGGGAGTTTTTGTAGTTTTTGGGGAGTTATTTGTATTTTTTGTGGTGATGTGTGTATTATTTTGGCGAGATTTTTGTATTTTTGGGGGGGATTTGGTTTTACCCGTTATTTATATGAATGTTTTCTATCCTACATTTTTTTTCTTTGGTTTGAAATAGTTCAAAACTGTGCTCATCATCATCATCATCATCATCATTCAGTATTTATAGACCGAATTGTGTACCGTTAGGTGTGTTCAGTCTTTTTCGTATTCCATGAATACCACCAGCATGAGAACTATTATTCGAATACATTGGTGAGGGGCTTGCAGGGCACGACTGCACCGCATTCGAATGCTCGGGCCCATGAATGGCTACTACCTTTTTTGCGGTGGTGTATTGAATATTGAAATACCCAATAACACAACCTGAGCGTTAAGGTAATCAATTTACGTGTGTCTGTGCTAACTCAAAATCCTCTTTGTGCACACACACAGGACCGACGTCCTCCGAAACACTCCGTGAGTCGAAAATCACTGTTTTATGTGTTAGTTTGTCTCCCATCAATATATCACTGTAGCAATGATGAAATTGATAGAAAATCAAACGGCCAAAACTGTGCTTAGTTAATAAAATGACTCAACTTTTTTCAACCTAACACATCACTCAATAAGTCTTTGATCTGACATACAAAAAAACATTTTTTTGGCAAAATTCCACTTTACTTATCAACATAGTTTCCTTCGAGGGTTATACATTGATTCCAACGATCCTCCAACTTTTCGATGCCTCTTTTATAGAACGATTTCGGAAGTCCCTCAAAATAGGCCTCAGTTTCGGCGATCACCTCCTCATCAGAGCGAAATCTCTTGCCCTGGAGCATCTTTTTGAGATCTGAAAAGAGCCAGTAGTCGCTGGGGGCCAGATCTGGCGAATATGGTGGGTGCGGAAGCAATTCGAAGTGTAAATCGTGTATTTTTCCCATCGTTTTCCACGAGTTGTGACACGGTGCATTGTTTAACAATACACCGCCAAAGACTGGCTGTTTTTATTCATTATTGATTAATTACATATCTGACAGGGAAAAGGTAAGGGTCATTAATCGATTATATCGGATCTCACCACCATCAAAACCTGTATCCTTTCTTTTAGAAAAATCCATTCAAACATTGCAAGGTTGGATGATTAAAAATACAATTTGTACAAATACCACATTCGATAACCATGCCAAAAATATCACATAATCACAATATCACAACATTAACAATGCTAATGAAATTCAAAAAGAAATGGTTTAATTACAATCATTGGAAACAGCAATCGTCTTGGTGAAACAGCAATCGCGGTACCCACTTCGAATGAAGCTTCTTGAAGCCCAAATGTTCATGCAAAATGGTGCAAACACTTCCAACCGACAACTTTAAAGTGTCAGCTATCTCCTGCATTTTCACTTTGCGATTGGAAAACACGATTTTGTGGACTTTTTTGATGTTTTCGTCGGTGACAGCCTCATTTGGGCGTCCAGAGCGTGCAGCGTCATCGGTGCTTGTACGACCGCATTTGAATTCATTAAACCAATATACCACGCTTCCTTTCGACGGTGCAGAGTCCGGGTAACACTTATCAAGCCAAGTTTTGGCTGTGGCGGTATTTTTTCCCATCAAATAGCAATGATAAATCAACACACGAAATTGCTTTGAACCCATTTTTTTTTAAATGACAAAAGTAGCTTCACCCAAATGACTGTAACTCGCAAACTAATCGATCGATTTGGCTCAAATTTTGACAAACGTCATCTTAAGGTTTTAGCTGTCAGCTGATGTGGGCAATTCGGTACTAGTGGCGCCATCTATGTGTCAGATCAAAGACCTATTGAGTGATGTGTTAGGGAATATAATCGACACCTTTCTCTGAGAGATGAAATAATTGATTGTGTCCAAAAGTTTCCTTCGCTGACATTAAGATTTCGTCACTTAAAATTGTGCGTAGCTTGAAAGCAGAAAGTTTCACTTTTCATTCAATTTAAAAAGGATCGTGAAAAGGTGTTTTTCCGAGGGGCCCTTCTTCTCTTATTTCATTTCAAGAAGACTGCCGCCGAAGCTCATCGAATGCTTTCGGACACTTGTGGTGAACGAGCTCCATCGGAACGAAGCTGCAGCTAATGGTTTCAACGATTCAAAGTGGTGATTTTGATTTGAAAAACATAGAATATTCAGCTCGGCCAGAAAAGCTAGAAGGAGAGGATTTGCAAGCATGGATGAAAACCCGAATGCAAAACGAACTTGCATTGGAGATGATCGTCAGTGGGAAAACGATTTCCAGACATTTGCATTCAACGGGAAAGATTCGAAAGCTGGGAAAATTGATTCAACATCAATTATCTGAAGAGCAACTCGAAGATTCACAACATGCAAAAAACATCTTGCAGAGCACGAAAAGAACAGTTTTTTTTTTGGATAGAATTGTTGTTGGCGATGATACAGGCCAACCATCGTGTTCACAATTAAAACGAGATATTCATTGAGATAAGGTGATGCTATGGATGGAAATGGTTAAAAAGGAACGCTACCGACATCAACTAGGTGATTTAGCACGTGCATTGAAAAAAACACGGCCATTGATACCGCGTAAACACTCCAAAGTTTGGTTCCATGATTAAACGCTCAACTCAAAAAGAAGGTAGAGAAGCTCGGTTGGGATCTGCTTGATCAGTCCACTCACTCTCCAGACCTTACTCTCCTTTTAACTATCACTTGTTCCGGTCGATGGAAATCGCCCTCTCCGATGCACGCTTTCTTAATACTGTGTAAAGTTTGTGCTGCGTAGAGTTTGTCGTCGAAAAGGGATATTACTCAAATGAATAGTCACAAAGATTTGTTATCGATTAAATAATTAGCTAATTTTTAATGGAATTATTTCAATTTGAAAAAATGTTTAATTGTTAGTTTGTTCGTAGTCGTGGAATGGATAGTATCGAGGTATCGTATTCGATGTATGCGTATCGCGAATCCATCAGCATCGTCTCGTGGTCCAAATAAAAGAGAGCGAGCCGTTCGTGATCATCCATTCATTAGCCGATGCTCGTCTCTAGTGTCATTGTTTATTGGTTCTGCTAAGCTGGCACTCCTGTTATTATTGGTACTCCATTTCAAATTAATATTTTGCATTAAATTATGATGATACACGTACTTCATAGCTGGAGAAGTGTGAAAATGGATCGATGGCGGGATTGGTTTAAAACATACCTCGGAAGCGCTAATACTTTGAATATTTAATAATGGCCGATGATTCAATGAATCGTTTCTAAAAATTTTCGAATTTTATTAATTGTTAGGCTAGATTAAATTTTATTTTTGTCTAGTAATCGTGTTCGCTTTAGTATCTTATGGAGTTCGCGTGTAAATTTCAATTTTTCGGTTTTTTTTGTATAAAGTGTGTGTTCGGTACGGGAAAGTGTACACTTGTTTACGCGGCAAATGTCAAACTTGAACGGCGTTTTATTTATTTTAAGTGGTCATTAACTATCAATTTCAAGTTATTTTATTAGTAATTTTACAATTAATCTCATGTTTTCTCCGCGCATATTCTCTACTATTTATGTCAAAATGGTTAATGTTCGGTTAATACTGCTTTCATATGTGACGAGCGTACACGTAATTTGGTGAGTTCGTTCCAATTTCATACATTTGGCCAAGTTTAATTTCGCACATTTTTACTAATTCCGAATTCGGTAGCATGGAAATCCCGCGGACATGTCTCTTTCGGCAAAATCGATGTGTTTTTTCTCGGGTGCAGTGTGGCTTAGCACGCCCCTCACCTTAAAATTCATTTAGCTCGAAATCGAAACACTGTGCCTCGGACGAGGGTAGGCCACGGAGCTCGCCCTCCCCGGGACCTGACCGGAGCTCCACAGGTGAAAACCGTTTTGAATATAGGAACCTTGAATTTGAGAGGAGGTTTTGATTCGAAGAAGTTCGAATTAGTTGACAGAGCGAATGTTTTCGGTTTAGATGTCTTAGCTTTGAGTGATGTCCATATTAAAGGAAAGTTTGAGGATACGTTTGGGAATAATCTAGAGGAAGAGCTAATTGGGGCTTAGGGTTTTTGATTCACAAAAATTTAGAGTCTTCAGTAGTAAGTCATAGATTCGTCAATGAAAGATTAATCTGGATCTCGAATAAAATTGGGAGGGGGGGGTTCAGTTTATAGATTTGTGAGTGTTTATTCGCCATGTGAAGGGGCAGATTCGGACCATTTGAATGATTTCTACATTGATCTGAATGACGTAGTCGATAGAAAGGGCAGTGAAAGAGTGATTCTATTAGGCGATTTCAACGCGAGAGTGGGTAGAAATGATCCAAATTTTTCCGCTGTACTGGGAAAAATTGGAAAAAAGAGTTTTGTGGCATGTTTGTAGTCAAGAATGGGAGAAAGAAGACTGAATGGTGGAATGAAGATATTAGAATTGCTGTGAAGGAAAAGAGAATGAGATGGATCCGCTGGTTGCAGAACCGAACTGATGAAAATCTGGAGTCGTATAGGGAACAAAAGCGTGTGGTGAAAATGATGGTGAAAGGAACAAAAGAGAGAGAATGGGGTAAGTTTGGTCAGGATCTAGAGGTTGCTGGACAACAGTGGAATAAGGTATTCTGGCCAAGGGTTAAGTATCAGAGACTGACAATTGACCGATTTCGTTGACATTTACTTAAGTATATAAATCTAGTGGTATGTACCTCGATGAACCTTTGACATATTGGTTTAGAATGGGTGCATCATAAAATGTCCGTTAATTCAGTTGAATTTCAAATGATATTAGAAATGTAATATTCTAATAATGTTATGATGATAATATCATTAAATTTAAATATATGAGTGAAGCAACCTTAATTAAAACAAACATGAGAAATCACAATTTGTTTTCAATTTTTTTATTTGACACTGGCATTTACATTGTCATTCATTTACTTTAACGTTAGACGCACCCATTCTTTGGACTATAGAGGTTAATCGAAAGTGCATACTAGTTAACGCAAAGTATATACCTACCGAGTGAATTAACCGTTTATTTGTCAAACTCTGTTAAGAATATTAGGAATGGAGGCAAGAAACATGCTCATGGAGCTGTTTTGGACAAGTCTGACAATGTAGTGATGGGCAGAAAGAATGTGTTGAAACGATGGAAGGAATATTTTGATGAATTGCTGAATGTAGAAAATGCAGATTTGGTGAAAGAGAATGTGAATGTAAATATGAGTGAAGAGAATTTGGTAGAGATTAGCATGGATGAAATTCAGAGTGCAATTAATAAGTTGAGTTGGGGTAAGGCTGCGGGTGTGGATGAGATTCGGAATGAATATTTGATTAGTAGTGGTTTGGTAGGTGTTCGCTGGTTATATCGCATCTTTAATTTAGCTTGGAGTTCCTCTGTTGTCCCTGAAAAGCGGGGTGGCGCAGTCATTCCGCCACTTCATAAAAATGGCAGGAATAGAGACTGCAATAACTATCGAGGAATTTCTCTGTTGAGCGTTGTCGGTAAAGTGTATAGTGCAATTTTTAGAAAAGAGAACAAGAGCTATTGTCGAATCGCTCTTGGATGAAAATTCAATCGGGTTTCCGTCCAATGCGCTGCGGTCAAAATCAAATTTTGTGCATGAGACAACTAACGGAGAAATTCCTTGAAAGAAATAGGGAACTGTACTTCTGTTCCGTGGATTTGCAGAAAGCATACGACTGTATTCCCAGATCTGAGTTGTGCTCCGTCTTGGCCGAATATGATGTGATGGTGTGAATGGTTATCTTCACAACGCGATTCAAAGTTCGTACGCAAACATTAAAGCAGCAGTAAGAGTGGATGGAGATTTGAGTGACTGGTTTAAAGTACGTAATGGTCTGCGACAGGGTTGTACACTTCTATTCATTATTTATATGGACAAGCTGAGCAAATCAGCCAATTTAAGGGGTAGAGTAGCTTTGGGGGGCAATATTATCTCTGCACTGGCTTACGCAGATGATCTGATACTGTTTGGTAATTCTGAACGGGAGCTGCAAAATAGTATCAAAGATTTGGAAGAGGCTTGTACGAACTTCGGAATGACCATTAGCGGCAACAAAACTCAAGTTATGCATGTGGGCAAAACTCGAAAGCCATTGCATTGCACATTGAATGGCAACTTGTTGGAACAAGTGTCCCAATTCAAATATTTGGGTTGCATGTTTTCGGAAGATGGCAAGTTGAACAAAGAGTTTTAACAGCGAAGGGTTAATGGAAATAAGGTAGTAACGCAACTTAGATCACACGTTTTCAATAAACATGAATTGAGTACAGAAACAAAGATGTTGATTCACGGGTCAATCTTCAGACCAACTATTCTATATGGTAGCGAGAGCTGGGTTGATTCTGAGAATTTGATTCATGATTTGGAAGTGTCGGATATGAAAGTGTTGAGAATGGTTTCGGGAGTCTCGCGCCGCGATTGATGGGAAAACAGAATCCGAAATATGTCGATTCGGGGGGATTTAAACGTCGATTCGGTAGGAGAGGAAGCAAGAAAATCCAGACTGAGGTGGTTTGGTCATGTTAAACGCATGGGAGATAAGCGATTACCGAAACCTTTTCTGTTCGCCGAAGCTGATGGGCCGAGAGGTAAGGTTAGACCACGACGACATTTTTTAGATTCGGTTAAATGTGATTTGAATGCGAGGGGATATGAATGGTGTGTTGAAACTCAAAACTTGGCTCTCGATCGGAGTTTGTGGAGAGGTATTGTTAGAGGTAAATGAGGCATTTTTTTTCGTAAAACAGACCAGACACTGAAAGGCAAAAATGTTGTTGTTGTTGTTGTTGTTGTTGTTGTTGTTGTTGTTGTTGTTGTTGTTGTTGTTGTTGTTGTTGTTGTTGTTGTTGTTGTTGTTGTTGAAAACTTTAATTTTCTGCGCCACCGTTCAGATGGCGACATTGCTGCGAATATTTTGACTTTTTCCGAGGTCCGGTTTAAAAGATGAGAACTTCTTCAACGAGGAATCAACAAGCTGCCAGAAAGATGGCTAGAAGTCATAGCTAACGACGGCGAATACATTGATTGATATACTCTCTAAATGTATTTTGGAAATAAATGTACAATAATTTTGAACAAAAAAAAACACGGCGAATACTTTTGAACACACCCAAAGGTGGTTTTCTATCTCCTCTATGATTTTGACGCTCTGACATTTCAATATCAAAATCACAATTTATTCTCCATAGGAGATAGAAAGCCACTAGTTTCATATCTCAGAGACATGATATCTTCAGAGAGATTATATTCACTAGGGGGGAAAAGTTGAATCATTTTATTAAGTGAATTCCATCAAATTACTTGAGTGGAATATTGTTGTATTGCCCCAATAATATCCGAGAAACAGAAGCCAGATTTTGTCTTTAGGTTAGGTCTACATGTTTTGGACTATGATGATGGGCATCAGGACCTTCTGGAAAACAGTTTCAAACGATTTAATTTAAAAATGTGTATAAATATTTGGGTAAATTACATCTGGCATCAAAATCATTCTTGCTCTGTGTTCACGATTTTTATATGTTTATCGGTTAGAGAATACTCTCTGAAGTAAAAGATAAAAAAAAAGAAACTATCCTTACGAAGTTAGCATTTCCAATTGAAATCATTTCATTTGTCTATTAATACCTTCTGATTTCAATTCATCTGAATATTTGTGTAAAATTCGAATATCATTGAATTGTTGATCATTAATGGCTTAACATTGGACTGTGCACTATTCGATTTGTTCCAAAATAACTTCAAAAACATTTCGACACTTATTCGTTTCAATTGAAAGTATTAACTGATTTGATCAGCTGTCAGACTTGGCTTTATATGCAATAGATAGTTGAAAGAAATAATTGATAGGGAAAAAAATATAGGAAATATCTGGAAATACCTCTGAAAGTCGTCTACTTTTTTTCGTTCGCACATAAAAAGCTTAATTACACGCGACCTGGAAACCATATGCCACGGCATTAACACTTGAAATGATGAGAACGTGTGTAATTGATTATAGCATTTAAGCATTAACATCGTAAGAAGCATACACTCAATGCACTACTGGCGCGCAATAACTATTACGCTAAAAGGAAATCATTAATTTCGTTTTGGTTGTATATCCATAAAACAGATTCAACTTAGTTAACATGAAAATAGAAGCCGAAGCCAAATCAAATTCCATAAAAGTTTTCAGCTCGAAACAAATTATTGCATTGCTCTTAACGCAAGATAGTCTCGCACAGAACAACGGAGATTTCATGTATTTGGAAGCAAAGGAAAGTTCCTATAGTTCCTATAGGAAGAATATAGTCTTTCTATACCGATCATATTACGATTAACTTGGTCGTGCCAATAACTACATTAAATTTACAGGAATATCTTTTTTAATAGTAGATGCATACAACCATTCATATCGCATCTGGTGCACGTGAAAAAATACAATAACACACGATTTGTTCTGACTGAAATTCCATAAATTTGTTCAAACGATAAAGTGCTGTGTTGTGATTCAAACGCTCAATGGGAAACATTGAAAGAGAAAAGTAACAGAAGTATTGCCATATTATATCAGAAATTATGAGAAGTTGCTGCAGGAACAATCTCCGCACTTTTATACCAACTCATTCTCTCTCTCGCTCGCTATATAGGGCTAGCTCTTCACATAATATGTGCGATCAAAGATTACAAACAAGCCGGTAAATAGCGGCTATAAAAGCGAGTTGATTCTCATAATATTTATCGAGGAATGCAAAATTAAAAATTATTTAAAGCAAAGAAGAGAGAAAGACAAAAGAATGAGTTCGTTTTTCTTTCCTTTCATACATAATTCTACATAAGGTAATTTCACATAATCCACCGCGTATTTGTTCGGTGTATGTATGGTCGTGATGTGTGTATTCGTACTGTTGTTGTTGTTGTCGTGAGTAGTTAAATTAAATTCGTGTTGAGTCGTAAGCATGCGGCTTGTATTGTTCTGCCGGATAATTTCTTTAATTCAATGGAATTGGATTTTATTTTCTGTTGTTTTTGTTTTGAGAATCAGATGAGTTTAGCATTGAAATTGATCGTTCAATGACAGTATGCTATTGCACTCGAACGATTTGAAGTACAATGGCAAAAATGCGATCAAATTCTCTTTTACAAAACCAAAAAATATTCATTGTGTAGCAACCTGTTGGCTTGAACACAGTGGAATGATGCATAAAGCTGTTACGTCATTCGTAGCAACTGTGCATTTGAACGATTTGAAAGCATTTCGAGTAATTTTCAAATGCACTAGACCGTGCTTCCACAATATCGCACATTCATGCTCAATCGAAATGCAGGCAGGAGGCTTTCATGCGTTCCGTTTTCTTCCATTTTGCTCTTCCCCAAGTCGAAATCACAGCCATTAACCGACCATCCAAACAAATCTACCTAAATGTATTTTAACGAATTTCACCTAAAACAAACATATGAATTATTGCCTCGGATATTCATGGAAGAGAAGCGGTGCACAAAATGTGTAGGAATCGTGCCCCGAACTGGATTTTGAACGGAATATATCGCAGTTTATTTTGCACCGTCACATTGGCTCATACGCGCTCACGTCGCATCCACGAGCGGCACAACAATCATGAGCATTCGATTCGCCTCGGATATTATGTTTCCATCACAGCGATCAGTTGGAACAAAACTGTCGACAAGTCAGCATCTATATGGTGTTTTCTCCGTGCAATTCGTTACAAACCAACGACAAACGCACAAAAACCGAGTTGAAAAATCGAACAAAGTTCGGAAAGATTTTTGTGTAAATTGAAAATTGAGTGTTAAAGCAAATTATAGGTAATTGTTTTCGTTGTAGTCTCAAAAGAAACACGCTTGACGACAGTAATAATTTGTTGGAATATTTTTTTGTGTGATGCAAAATAATACTTGAGCATCGAGTGGGCAACCACCGGCTCAGTGCACTTCAAGTAAAAAACAAAAGAATTATGCAAAACGTGCAAAAGTGCTTGAACCTGGAGTTTTTTCCCTAAACCAGCATGCTTGGATGCAAACCGTTCTTCTAAAGTGTCTGAAACGTAATTCTATTTGTATTTGAACCCAAAGATTACCAACCGAACGGCGAAAAATTTTCTCTTTCTTTTTATACTTACGATATAAACGTTCAATAGAAGTACGTTTCACCAGAGTACTGGTGTGCTATTCATTTTTTCGAGCTATTTTCATTGTTGTTATGTTCTGGCACTTTCGTTGCGGACTAAAATGTTGACAAATAAAGGATTATTATTCCATTAAAGCATTCCTAGGTGATTGACATGTTTCGCTGGTGCAAAATCACAGTGTAAATAAATAAATAGTGTGCAACACTTAAACAAAATCAGTTTATTTTGAGACAGGATAAGGGACTATTTAGATTGTTGGTAACGCACAACAACAACCATCTCATAAGAGAGAGGGCGAGAGTGAGAGAAGTGTCTAATGGAAAATGCCAACTGGTGAATTGCGATTTTTGCTTGGATGATTTTTGAATGTGTTTCGTGTTCTTTCACAATCTGTTCATTCCGTATATTTGAACTCATACATTCTGGTACTTATTCATTCGCATGAATATTTTAAACGACGCAAATTCCCACTAACAATGGACAACTAAATTATGTCTTTCTTTCGTCTTTGTGAACGAAAAGTGATGGTATTATAGCTACGAGCGATTCAGTAATTACCCTTTCGGGTAATCTCAACGCCTCTTTTCCAAGAATTTGGAATAATGTCATATCCGTTGGACTTCACATGCGATTGACTGATATTTTGCATGTTCAAATAATTGGGACCAACTTTTCAATTGATCTGTTCACAAAATTCTCCATAGATTTGAAAAAAGACACCGGATCAACTGAATTCATAATAATGCTCTTAGCCGAATTGATAAAATGCACTATATGAATGGAAAAACCGTTAAAAATCTAATTCACGTGAGATAAAACAATAGCAATCATACCAAAATATTTGTGAAGAAATCGCTAGAGTATCCAGTAGCAGCTATTGAATCACACGCACACAGAGCAAGATAGATGAATTAAGTTGAAATGCATAAGACAAGAAACGCTGTATCGTCGCAGTTTGTTTTTATTCTCACCATCAATAGAACCCTATTTTCTATTATGTGTTTCGGATTTCGAGTGAACGGAAACTAGAATGAAATTAATCACCTGTTCAAATACTTCTTAGAAATAAGTAAAAAAATGGTCTTACATACGTAAAACTAACTTTTCCGCACATTTCCCCCAATGTACGGGTTCAAAGGTTATGTTAATTTCTTATTGACTTATTATGTAACTATGAGAATATGTCACACCAAATTTTAAGTCGTTCCATTGAGATTTAGGATTAATTAATATATACTACGAATCAGCCGTGCCATGTTTGCGATTGTATTGGTATTTGGTTCAAAGTAACTAATAGCGGGACGGTAACTGTTACGAATTTGTGATATTTGATTTGAAATGATATTTCAGTATTAAAACACTACAAAAACTCATGAAAATATAATTTCTTGCAGTGAAATGAAAGACATCTTTTGGTGTTTGGTGATGGTCACCCCCATTTTTTTTTTCGTCCCCGAAAATCGAGAATTTTGTAGAAAAGGAAGTCGTAAATCTTATCGAAATGACTTGAATTTTTGAATACAAAATAATATTCTGAAAAATGCAAAATGCTACAATGTGAAATAAACATAGTCCCCATACAAATGTTTCGTAATTATATTGAAAAACAGGCCATTCATTGATTAGACCCTAATTCAGCTACTGAAGACATGATACGATTGAACTGAAAATTATTTAATAGATTTTTATTCCCATTGAAGACCAATTCGTGCTTTCATGTGCAATGTTAAATTTATTCGTGTTAATTTTTTTTTGCGTACAGCATAAACGAACAACGGATAATGTATCACACACGCACAACAAATACAATACCTCCGGGAATGGTTGCAATCGTTTTTTTAGGTCCAAAACGCATAGAGAACTTAATCCATGCGTTTTTTGGGCCGATCGCAATACTTTTACGCACACAGTGATCTTTGCGGAAAAGTAAAAGCAAAGAACAAAAATTCAGTGGCAGGAGTTCGAAAAGTGAAGAAAAAAAGTCAAAACGGAGACAGAAAGAGAATCAAATGGTTACTGTAATGCCATTAGAATGAATAGTCTAACAAGACATTTGTTGATGTTTGTTTTTATTCTCTTTTCGTATCATTTTGTACATTTAATTTCTCAATCGTGGGTGTGAAAATGCCTACTTGGTCATTAATAGATTTAGGATTGCAGCACAATTTTGGGTGAATGATGTCAACACTTCACTTAACAGCAATTGGCTTCACAAATTGTTGGTGTCACAGCGAGTGCACGCGCCATTGTTTTCCTAGAAATCCCAAAAAATTATGTCACAGTATTGGATTATATTGTCATGTGTTTGCAATTCATCGTACAAAATAAAAGTTTGCCGCAGTAAAATAAAAACATGAAATTGTAATAGATGAAAAGATACCGTAAAACAAAGAGAAGCCGTGCGTTAGAAAACGACAATGAAAATGCACGTTTAAAACAATACATACACCTCATATTTTCAATACATAAAAATATTTGCTCCATTTTACTGTTTCAACCGCTCAGCATTATATTTTCAATGTTTCTAACCATGCGTGGTAGTTTGTTTGACTATCGAATAGTCTCGTTGTTTGGAAAAAAAGTTGTAATTCATCTGTATTGTAAAAAACGGTTGGCATGGCGCATACACTTGCATGCTACGCAAGGCTTTGCTAGAAAATTTAGCGAAATATGGGAAGAAGCATTCGAAACGATTTCATCGAAATCACGAAATACAACGTATATTTTTGTTTTGAATTTGTTCTACTTACATAATTTATATGGTAAAATATGCAATCATTATTTGGCGTCGGCAGAAAGTGTGACATTTTTCCTGTTGTTTTTCATCGACCCATCACTATGATGATGAGTTCGATACGCCGACATGCATGCGCATTTTCAAATATGGAGCGCTCAGCTACGAAAATGGAATTATGTAGACATTACATTTTCATGATTATTATAAATACAGATGGCTGCTTTATTGAGTAATATTTTGTGAAATGCGCTCTTTCCGATCAATTGAAATCCAGTTACTATTGGTTCGAAGTTTAAATTGCAAAAACATATTAAGAGAATCAGTGAAAATCATTAATAGTAATTGGTTTTATCGATGGAGTGGCAATCAAATGAGCCATTATTATGAAATATTCAGAATACATTAATCCATAAGCACAAACAAACAATTTCATTCGCTCGCCATTGAAAGATCATCATTAAAAAGTCCGAACAAAAACACTCACTAGGTAATAATTGGCGTGAGTATTTTTTCATTCATTTTCATTCATTTTTCTGAGCACACGCTCCCGAAAAATACCAGTAGTTGGAAAGTTTTGTAGAATGGGAAAAAATACGCATTGGTCAAATTGCGATGACCGATTGGAATGTTGAAAAAAGGGAATGAGGAGCTAATAGAATCATCAACAGTAAATGATCGCAGACAGAACGGACGGATGATGTACACTTGATGGCTACAAACTATGTGCCTGCGTTTGAATTCACATCAAAAATCCATTATAATAGCAATGTTTACGCGAATGACAATTCATAATTCTTTCACTGCTGTACCGCACGGCGCATGACGCCACGTTGCTAAAAAATGATCAAAAAACTCTGGCAGTTAGTAAAAAAGAACCGCAAACTGCTGAGAAGAAGACAGCAACAAAAAACAATGGTGATTATTGCGAATAATTCCATTAACATGACATGATCAACCAAGCGTAGGCTTCATTTCAGTAAGTTATGTTGAATATACAGATTCGTTCTGTTCAGTACTTGTGCTTAATGGCATGTATATTATGTAAAGATGAGTAGTTCCTTCGAAATTGACATTTTTCTGTCTCTCTGTTTCTCTCAAAACAATTGTGTCGGAATTTTCATGACTTAGATTTACAGTTCGAATGACGAATGACAAACGAAGCGCAACACAGAACGTAATCAGACAATTTGTAACTGAATGCAAAATAGATGTTGATTGAAGAAGGAATGATTTCATGCTATCAGAGCATTCGGTGCAACATAAAATCATAGCGATCGATTAAATGAATTAGAGTGGATTTTGCAGTTAACGACAATGTGGATCGGTCGTGCTTCGATTCATCCATTTCATTATCCGATTTCTGCAAAAGCAATTTGTACTCAATATGAACATTCTGCTTCAATTGAATTTGTCATTATCTCCAGTGAAAATATAATCTTGTGATTGGGCAGCAATTCATACTTGGTAGTCGTTTTAGGTCTTCGCAAATAATGCCTTCATGATACTGAATCATTACTACCGAGATTCCGTTAAATGGAAAATATTACTCGAAAAAACATCAATTTAATATGTCTTTCAATCGCATCAAGTAATACATAAATCGATTGCACTTGCCACTTGCCACTTGCGACTGCCGGCTCGACTCGAGAGGATATTGAATTACATCGGTGATGTCACGAAATATGCACACTGAACAATCTTGGGATGTGAAAGCTCTGCAAAATTGATATAAATTGCTACTTCCTCGAAAAATCAAAACTTTCCAAATAAGCGATAGCATAAATCAATGCGTAAAATCCAATTTGAGGAAAAAGCGAAATGGAATTATGTTGTCACCAAATAGGAAGAGATAAAATTGCAAAAACTATTGCCTTGTTATGGTGACGATGTTGGTGAAATGGGAGGCCCCTTTTTAGCTTTTAATGCAAATGAAAGGTCGAAAATTGATTAAAACGGATAATGAATCGCTAACGATATATCAATTACCGCATTTTGCGCGGAAATTGTTGTAGCAGCAGATTAAAACTTGTCGATACAATACTTGTCTGGCTTCTTCTTCATTTGCATGACAATCGGCTGCGTGAGCTGGCAAGCCGCAACATGACAATAGATACGATGACAAGGTAAAGCGGGAGAGTGAACAGAGCAACGACCGTTACTTTTATACATTTTATAATTCTCCAAACGGCACACGCAAGTGCACGCGCGATTGCATGTAACTCAAAAAATACAATTTTTACTTTTTATTAATCAGATGGCAGTTTTCGTTTTGTTATTTGAGTTCAGAATAACCGGTCTCTCGCATTGTTAAGGTACTTATCGAATTTTTTACTGTTTCTTTTTCCATTTCGATTCTCACTTTACATGCACTTCAATGTACCTATTTTCACTGAATACTGTAAAGCTGAATGTTTTACAATTCATGAAATACTTATTGAAAGCATTTCAAATTCATTGAATATTTAAACCGCTCTAGCAAGAGAAGCGAAAGAGAGTGTCGTGACACCCAACGAACAACACCGTTGACACTATTCATTTCACTTTTTATCCATTCGTTGCAAGCGAATTTGGTCACGTTTTATTTATACTCTGGTTCGGAATAACGTTTCTTTGGTTCATATATTGAATCTATGTCGACGATAGATATATCAACAGAGCGATTTTCGAATGCAACGAATCATGTTTTTTTTATAAATACTTCATCGTTCATTCTTTTAAAATAAATCTGTACTAACTTTATGACGCATGCAAATCGGAAACATTCCGTTGAAAATTTTATGCGATAATGTTCAATCAACAAACTGTTAGTTGCCTTTTTCTGTAGCTTCTCCATTTACGACAAGAAGATAAAAATGCAATGTCAAAGTATATTTTATGTGAATTTTCAGAATAAAACCTGATTTCTGAGACTGAAACGCGGGATGCAATAGAAAAAGTGGTGGCCGTAAAATGTGTACGAAAACTTGGAGGACAATGGAAAATGTTTTGCATTGAATTTCAGCGCCACCTCAAATGAGATTATGTGAAATGACAGCGACAAGCAAAGAGAAAACCGCAATACACACATGAAATAATAGTGATGTACAATGTGTTAAATAACCATAAGATTTGTTACACATTTCGAAACAAAAATAAAACGTTCAACAAATTAAACGAATCCAAACGGAACGATAAACGTTTTTCCATGTGTCTTTTCGTGTTTGTGTGTGTAACAAGTGAATCAATTCGTTGACTATAAAGTATACAATTAAAAGCAGTGAAATAGTGTGAAAAGTGAGAGAAATGCAAAAGTTTGTAGTAAAAAAAAGTAAAAGTGCTCCGTTAGCACCGTCATCTAGTCATCTATTGCATGAAAAGCCGGTGCTATGTAGCGTAGAAAAAACGGTGCCACTGAACGGCGTTCTAAATGCAACGACCGAGAAACCGAATGCATTGGAATCGACAGCAGTTTGTAAATCAGATGTGACAACAAAGCCAGTAGCCACCGTGTCGTCGTCCCCGTCGCATGTATCACACGTCAAGATGAGCGGATACCTGAAAAAGAAGCGAAACGTAAGAGCGGAATTTGCACATATATTGTGCACCCAAATGAAAAGCATATAATTAAAAGCATTTCTCAAATGGAGAAATTTTTCAGCAACTCAATATAAATTCATCCAAGTAAAACCAATTCGGATCATATATTTTAATGTCATGCATATTATATTTGTTTATGTTTGAGTTTGGGTTTTATTAACGCCCGCGGTTGTGGTTGTTTTAAACCGCATCATCGACATTTTTTATGTCTGGCTTTATTGTATGAAAATACTATTCCCATATAAATTCCGGCCAACGCCGAAAATCATATCGGTATTTCAATTTGCATTTACATACGTAATCGCATCGGTGATTCCGTATGTAATTAAAGTTAAATAATCGTGCTACAAAATTTGAGTGAATATGGTCCAACGCAGAGCGCATTTCAAATTACATAACGATTTGGCAGCACACAATATTATCCGTTGTTGCTCTTTCACTTTTTGAAACGATTAGATAAAATATCGTTTATTCCACTCTGTGCCAACAGCAGTAATAAAAATCATCAATACACATTAACATGTTTATTTTTTTGGCAAAATTACTGTCTCTGCAACCGAACACATACAAACACTAAAAACACTTGCAACCATTTTCTCTTCCAAATCAAATTAAATTATTATAACGAATACATTGAATAGTATTTATTAATTTTTTATCGCTGTTCAATAGGCAAAATTAATCCAATGAAGAAATTAATCCTTTGGAACATCGCATTCTGAAGAGATACTGCGATTGATATGAAATTTAACGTAACGCAGGTTCCCAACTATGGAATTTTAATGTGACATTAAACAAAAGAATGATTTATTTGCCACACGATTATTTGGAAAACTCTAAATTCGATTTGTTTGTCTATGCTTATAAAGAAATACTAAAATTATTTCCAGAAAATGGGCGGATACAAAAAACTTTGGTTTGTTCTACAAAATCAACTGTTGCTTTCTTATTCATCGAAGGAGGATTACGAGAAAAAGTTGGCGCCATTTAAAGATGTTATAAATTTGGTTCCTGGAACCGTTGTGCGGCCGACCAAAGGACCGCGATTCACAATAGAAACGGCCACTAATCTCATCTACACCTACGTACGTATAATATAATGATTTGTTTGCCCGATTCGGTCCGCAGAAAAGAGTTTATGACTTGTGTGCTTTTTATAGCGCTGTGACAACAACAAAGAATGCTCCGAATGGATTACAGCATTGCTCGAAAGCCTTGGACTTCAGTCAGCTGATTACAAGCAGTAAGTCAAAATGAAATGAAAAAAATTGATTGAAATAACTTTCCAACAATAAACTCCATTCGATTGAAGCGCGTCGAATAAATTGCATTATTCAATGGAGAATCTTTCGAAAACGCGAACATTATCATCGTCAACATCGCCAGCGTCTTCATTCATGTCATCACGTAGTTGCGATTCCATTTACCGTGCACAAAAATCGAAAATTAATCCGAAGGTACCGCAGGGTACGGCCCGCATATTGGAGCGAACTCAAAATGCAAAAAAAGAAACGCTGACTCAACAGTAAGTAAATTACATGGTCTCTTCCGGCCATTCAAAATGGATAGAACATTTTTTTAATAATATAAATTTCGAACAAGCAAAGAGCATATAAGTTGAACATGGGTTTTTTAAATCGATATTGTTTATGGTTATTTCGAGACAGTCGAAAAACAATGAGTGTACATCGCATTAAGTTGATTTCAAACAATTCAGCGACAATTAACGAAATCAATTAATTTCACTATGCTTCCGCTTTCAATGTACACAATTCAATCGCAAGAGAACCGTGACAATGATATTTTCAATCGGAGTAAATTTCACATGCTTTAATTAAATTCAGTATGTTCTTCGAAAGAATTGAGCATTTCGCATGTATTCTTTTTACACTGGGAACTTTTCAACGACAACATTCGCTGAATGAAACTTGGTTTCTCGTTAGATTCAATGTTTCTCTTTGTTATCTATTGAAATACGAATGAATACTCATTTTAATATATGTGTTCATGTGAATACTATTGATTATGGTTATTGTTTATTAATTGGTTACCTAATTGCATATAAACATTGTCATTAATATGCAAAAAACATCGGAAATGACACGAGTTTTCTTTTCGCCAAAATTGCCATTTCATCTATGACTTCTCCGAATATCACAAGTGAATAGTAGAATTCAATTCATTTCATTTAATACTTAGCTTTCAGATTCTCCCATTCAAGAAAACGTCTCATTCAATGCTCCCACCAAATTACAAAACGCACACAAAAGATTAGCGGTGAATCTTTGACTTGAATCTAACATAAAGCAGCTTGGCGTCTGTTCAAATCCGTTATATTTCCATAAAAACTATAAAGTATAGGCTGACGAATGATTGTTTAATGCAGACCATCGTACGGCTTCAAAATTGTCTTCTTTGCTTGTTGTCAACACAAAAATATAGCAACAATAAGCACATACGTTGAAAAAAGAACATTATTAGCCCGTGCTCCAAATACAATTGGACGTTTTTTGAATGGAGTTCTGCAAGTGCTTCGTCGTCTATAATAGAATACGATTAACTAGACAAAAATCACCTACAACATCTAACAAAGGCCATGCTACGGAGGTGGTTGCTCCTACAAATACGATGACAACGGTATAAAGCCAATCCCACAAAAACCATACATGGAGTGAGGAGAAAAGTTAAATACTCGATTTATACGGTAGAATCGATTTTAAACATCATCAGCAAAGAAAGTATCAGTGAAAAAAAAATCGTTATGAATACGTACGAAAGAGCGATTTAAAAATAACAAAGGAAATGAGCGCTGCACAGTTTCGAGATGTGTGTGCCGCTGTATGGATGTGCTTCACTTATGTTTTGTTTCTGCCAGATGAATAATCTGGAAACACGCACACCATCTCGACACAGACAATCACTCACACTCAAAAAAACTAAACGCCATCGCTGTAGAACTTCTGATTTTTGGAATGAACTCATGATGGTACAATATATCAAAAGTATCTTGCACTCGAACGAAATATGCACCGAGTTTACCTATGCAATAGTTATTTGATCTCTTTTTTTGTTCAATCATCTCGACCAAATACAGTTTATATTCAAATAGATACTATCTTGTCGACGTTCATCTCCTTCTCTCTATCTCTCTCTGTGTCTTTCCGTCGTCAGTCGTTCCTCTTGTTCATTTCCTGATTTATGTAAATTCTTTAAAAGTTTTTCAAATATCAAATCCACAAAAAACGAAATTTAGTTTGCAGAGGATCGTAAAGCAAACCAACGCTGAAATCCACTTCGAGTGATGTGTTTTGTTAGAACAGAAATAGACAAAAAAATCGTAACTGTATGGACCTGGAGGTACGTTAATGTTTGTTTGTGCATATGTTTGAAAACAAAAAATACAATAAAAACAATTTGATGATTGCGTGGATTCAAAGCATTAGCACTGGCTACGGCTGGATGGAAAATTGAAAAAAATAGTAATTTCTCTAGATTGCTCCAGCCGTATGGACTTCTCGTGATAATAAGTTATTAATAAAAAATGAAATCTCGCAGAGCCCGACTGCGTTTCATTCATTTATGACCAAACTCACTGCTAAAGAAATTCACTTTTTTTCTTTCTCGCCTCCAACCGAACGATGGAGCAGCACTCAAACGTAGCAATGAAGACCATTGTCAGTCGGCGTGCCGCTCATAAAAAGTAAAAAAGAGACGGAGAAAATTGTTATTAAATCCCTATGAATTCAGTCCGCACGAATTAGACACCTTTTTCCCTTCCTCATCTATCTCTTTTTGACTCGTGTGTTTCATGCGATCCACGGGTTTTATGAATATTTTACACATATTCGAAGCGGAGCATAAATGAACGTAGAAACTCGTTGCTGTTGGGATATTAGAAGTGTTCGTGTTTTCATCGCGTTGTCGTTCTTTCTCTCTGCTTTATCACATGCTTTAATAATTCACTGTAGATGTGTGTTTGTTGTTGCTGTGTTATTTTTAGGGTTCAAAACTTTCGGCTGCATCCGAACGAGCAGGCACATGTAAATCAGTCATTTGAGGTGCACCAAATAAATCGAATGTTCAACGCTACTGCTGTCAATTTAAATTGTAAGAACACAATCAAAACCGTTTCAAACTCATGCAATAATTCAGCACTGAGAAAAACATCGTGTAATGATCATCCGCGACGTAAACACCATCATCACCACAATCATCATCATCATCATCATCATCACCTAAGTTTAGGGGAAGTGCACGAAATGCCAAAAAACAAACAAATAGCTACTGCCAATGGGAATATAGATAATGATTGTATTGATAAAAATAGTAATCGTTCAGAGCCAACGCACCGTATTGAAAACGGAAATTGGTAAGTGGTTTTGATTTGACTCATCTATTCTAAGGAAACATTCTTTCTGATATTTCCCAATACAATGATTTTATTTTTGAGTTGAAAATGTGTATTCAAATCCAAGAGAAGGCGCATATTTACGAGCAATGCGTGAACAAAATATACACGATTATCGCAGATTATATCGAGTTCTGCGAGATGTTGAGCACACAAAATCGTGAATATTTTATCTTCATGCTGATTTGACGTATGTTTTTTGCCTGACGCAATTGAATTAATGTTCAGTGAATAATTAGATCGCTGCTTATGATGTGTTTTGTGGCTAATAGCAAGTAATCTGATATGAGATTTCTTTCTTAATTTTTATTACACAAGGTTTTCTGACATTATAAAACGAATATATGCATAAAATCTGTATTTGCGTGCGTTTAATTGCGTTGATTGGTTCCTTTGTTGTTGTTTCTTTCTGTTACACAGTACGTTGGTGGAGCAGATCCAATGTGTTTCGTTAGAAAATGATAAAAATTCGAATTTTCATGCACACTGCGAGCGCAAAACGTCAGCAAATTCATCGATTGCATCACCATCTCTATCTTGTTCATCTTCGGTGTCTTCGGGATCGTCGGGCGTTTCATCGAATGCCTCAACAGCTTCAGTATCTAAATTTCAATTACTTAGCATGCCAAAAGATCTGATAAGTCGAGACAATCAAGTCAACGAAACTACCATCGTATCCAATTTAAATCAGCAAATCCAAAGCGATGAACCAATTTATGCGGTCGTAAATTTAAAAGACAAATATGAAAATCGCGCCGCCAAGAAGAAGACGTTTGATGAGCGGCTCGTCACCGATTGCAATCAACGGAGGGAGCGACCAAATAGTTTCCATGTCGTTTCCGGCGATTATGAGGAAGTAAATATAACAACGACTTCTACCTTTTTCAAATTGTGCATTGATTTTTTGCTGCTCTTTTATTTGGCTAGGTGCTCCAATTGTCAGGCGATTGTGTGGATGGTTTTGAAGAAGACGATGAGAATATTTATGAACCCGTGAGTATTCCGGATAAAAAAAAATTACATTCAAATTGAGTTTATCTTTGTAGCCGATTTTTTTTTGTAAATTTAGATAAATATCCCTGAATTGTCAACAAAAAGTCCGCTATGGCGCTATTTCTCCAAAATAAATATTGATACTCTAGTCGAGATAACGCGATGGAAGAAGGAGCAACTCCAACCGGGCAAAGATGAAACATCAACTACATTCGCCGATTTCCGCAAACGTTTTGGCCAACATCGCAAATCAATAAAGAATCGAATGAAGAAACTGTACAATCGGAGCAGCAGTTGTGATGAACAGGATAAAATTCATTCGAACGGCATCGAAATAAATCATTTGAAAGATCATGATGCGTCCGGGTCGACATCTGATTCGAATGACAAAGTGAATCGCGCTGGCACAAAAGCCGATGGTTTTTCAGCATACTTCAATAAGAGAGACCGTCATTTGTTCAGCAGCATGTTGAAGAAGTCACGCACATCGCTGACATTCGACGATATTTCTCGAAAGAAAATCATCAGTTTGGCAGCGCTTGGTGGCCGAAATGGTATTAAAACCAAACCGACACAGAACTTAGAGGTAGAATCATTTAAAATTTACTTCTCAAAACCAAAATAATACCCAAAATGTTCATTTATTTCCAGAAAAATGGGTGCCATAGCAAATTCTATGATTGAAATGGAGAACTTCTAAAATCGAAGCTCAATCAATGGATAAGAAACAGTCTGCTTTAGGCATATTGCAATATTAACTTCAACTAAAAATATATTGTATATTTATTTGACATAAATGCTTGTAAATTCAACGATTAAGAATATGAAGTCAATCCTTCAAAATAGAACCAAGTTTACTGAATGGGTGTGATGAAATCCAATAATATTGGAAAACCAATAATGTTCTAGGAATCAATGTTAAAATGAAATATATTACAACAACTTATGCATTGAAGAAAGTTGAGTGGTGTTTCGATGAGTTCACATTTCTTGGTTTGTCATCGAACGGCAAAATTAAATCGCTTAAGAACGAATCATCCTCATCGTCGAAAAATAAACTTTGATTCTGATTCTGATCCACGGATGTACTCTGATCATTTGGCTTTACTTCCCCGTTTCCTCCGGCATCACATTGAAAACTTTCCAGAGCATGATGTCATGATTGAGTCTATCCTTGCCATATGCCTGATCGAATTCATGACGTTTTTTTAACCGTTTTATTATATCGTTAGTATCAATTTCCAGTTCAGTTGGAGCACAAGCTACCCGAGCAAATACGTCGTCCGCTTTGATCTTTCCAATTACCTGCTGATGACTTCCCCGTTGTATTTTTGTCAACGGCAATTTCGATCTTAAAAAGTCAAATAGATTTATGTGGAAAATTATATTTATACAACTGCTCGACAATTCTAACCTGAACGTTCCATTTTTTTCTTTGTGTTCAAAATTCTTTGTTCTTGCATTCAGCAGGTCGTCAATTGACATTTTTTTTTGTTTCAATTTTGGTGAGTCCGGTGCCATAAAATCTACTCTTTGTTTAAGTTTATCCTTATTTTGCTGAGCATTTATGAGAGGTGACATTTGTTTTTTTGAAATATAGGTGAAGTCACAAATCTTAGATGGAGTTTGCTTGCGTTTTCTCGATTCCAGTGATAAATATTTTTGTTGTGGCAGCTTACAATCAAATTTGCTTGACACACGACCATCATTTGCTACTGAGCTTTGATTCTGGTCTGTTGAAATAATTGTTTTGGTCTTTGCTGGCATGACTTGGTACAATGCTTTCGACTTAGATACAAATGATGGTGAATTTGATGTAGTTCTAGTGGCTTGGTCATGATTGTTCTGCGTCACTTCATCATTTAAAGATAAATATTGACCCGCAATTTCATCTAATAAATCAACATTTTCATCGAGTGCAAAAAATGCATCAGTCATTTTTTCAGAATTTAGATTTTCTTGTGATCTTAAATTTTCCATGCTGTCACCATTATTTTCGAAATCCATTCGAATTCTATTGTCAGCATGGAATGGAATGTCCTTTAAATTAAGAATTTTGTGCAGTTCATTTTGGTTTGAGTGTTTTGTCTCTCGTGGAAATGGTTCGGATTGTTCCGAACTGCGTTGTTCAATCGCAAGGTTTGTCAATTTCAACTCATTTGCCTCAGCCAGAATCAAACAATTGAATTCATCGAGATCATTATCGAAGAGATCATTATTGAGGTTAGCTAGCTCCGAGTGGACATTGTGTGATGTTGCTGGTGTTAATTTGATTTTATTCATTGCATTAGCAACATCTGCCCTGAAGATCGATCGAGCAGGAACGAAATCCTCCGATTTCTGTTGATGTTCGTATATTTTCTGTTGAATTGGCGTGCTTTTCGAACATGGCGATGATGCAGCGTTGTTTTTATTGATTCTCGTCAATGAACGTTTGCAAAACGATTGTGGCGTATTATTTTGCACATAGCTAAAGTCATACATATCTGCGCTTGGCTTTTGAGGGCTTTGTAATTGAGTCGCAAATAAATCCGGAGATTGAATGGTTTTTCTTATAGATGGGGTTGCATTATTTCCATGTGAAACTTTTTCAATATTCGATTGATGAGAAGCAAAAGCCTGAGGACTTTGGACCATTTTAAAAAATTGAGGGAGCGTCTTTTGCTTTGAAGAATTATTTGAAATTTGACTTTTAGGCGCGGCTTTTGATGAGCGACGATTTTTTGGTCCGGGCGTTCTCGGCATGCCCTGGCACAATGTCGTCGGCTTAGACACAAGTGATGGTAAGTTGACAATTTTTCTAGTGTCTCCTCTTTGATTGTCCTGCACCACCTTATATTTTGTGGACACATTTTGGTCGATGCTTTCACCCGAATGATCGGGTTTTCCGTCTTTGGATGCTGCCATTTCATCGGGTGTTATTTTAAACCGAATAGTTTTGTCGACGCCAACTTAAAAATAAATTATACACATATATTGACTCATATTTAATGAGAAAAATTGAAATCTTTTTACCCAAGCTGTGATGAATGACATGAATAAATCCAGAAAAGGTAGAATGCAGTCCTGATAGCAGTTTCGTATATTCAAATTGCGCCTGAATGAAGTGGCTATAGAGTAAAAATGGCGTTTCTTCATCAATTATTCTAATACAAGTGAGCTAGTCAATTAGGCTTATTCCTTACATGTCTTCACATAAAATCACATTGTTCGAAGAGTCTCCAACAACTAAAATCAATTCAGCAGCAGTTGCTGTATATTCAAATGCGCTATTGTTCTGCTGGATGCGAATTAGAATGGTATCGGACTCCATTATATCAATCTTCGCATCGTAATATGGAAGTTTCCTCGCAGCATTGATGACTGTATCACCGTAGGGTCGTGCTTTTTCTAGAATCTGGTAAAATATGACTTTTCCCAATATTCAGATTTCTTAATGATAAAAAAATCTAATCACTGCTCACCTTTTCAATGTCTCGTGGGTCTGTTTGCATTAACAATTTGATCGAATCGATTCCCGATTCAATTAGTTTGCAAGCATTATCATCATAGATATCCAGCTCTTTGAAGACGTTTAGATCATTCCAGATGCGTCTTTTGATCGATTTAGCAAAAGTTATGGATGAAATCAACGCTTGACAGGAATTTCGATTGGTTCGGACAAATTGATCAGTTCGTAAAAACTCAACCAAACTGTATGCCATGCGTTCGGCGCATTGAATTATTCTTTGCGCATCCAGTTGAAGTGCGGTATCCTCAATTGGTATTTCGCTCAAAACCGCTTGTAAAAGGCTTAAAGACGAAACAAATATTCAACTAATAACTGAATGGCAAACAATTATTATCAAAAATTATTTTACCATGAAACTTTGTTTTCACTTTCAAACTTTAGTTTCGGAATTTTGTATCGGATTTGTTTACCCGTCGTGCCATTATTAATGTCATTCAAGAATTTTCTTTCCTTCTGCCTCAAGTAAATGTCCGAAAACTCATTACAGCCGACAATTATGTTCAGAATATTTTCAACTGATTCATTTCCACGAATCTAAAATAAAAAAAAAAAAAAAAAACAATTCCCAAATATTCGGAATTCCAGAAGAATAATATTTTAGAGTGAAATTAAACTAACGCCACGAAATGTATCCATCGTTTTGACGGACAAAAAGTATTTCGCCATTATTGCACCGAAAGGAAGAGCCGAAATGGAGCCATCTGATTTCAAATTGATTAGCTCAGAACGTTGCAATAGCTCAATTTCACGCTGGCACAAATCTAAAAATATGATTAAAAAAAGGGGAAATATTTAATAAGTGGGCATGAAGCGAATCACTATAAAAAAAAGCATCATTAGGAAATGTTAAGTGCGGCAAAATAAATGTGCAAACATATATGCCACAGTCACTTGAACGAATTAGTTAACCTTTTTCTCATTAGTCACTTAAAATCTTACATGATTGTGCATTTTGCATTTTTACTGTAACCGTTAAACTGTATTCGTTGTATTTATCAGCTATAATTCATTGATATGGAGACAAAACCGCATAACTGCCGAAGATTTTTCGATGCAGCGATGATATTTAAGCAATTACAACACATATTCCAAAAGGTATTGTTGGTTTTTGCTGCCCGTTTGTACCGAACATAGTTTGGCTTTCAGCAATTGCACCGCGTGAAGTATCCATATTGTAACAATATTACCGATTATGCGAAAAGAATACTTTCAAATGCGCTATGAGCTATTCACAGCGAACCTCATGCTATCAAAATTGTTCGGTTTTTTACTTTTCCGTATGCACATATGTAGTTTGAAGGCGAAAGTATTGGATTTGGTCAAAATTATTAAGAATCCTAAAAAAATGTGTTTTTATCCATTTTGAGCGTTTTTTCGGTGTCGTAATAGTAAGTTTGACGTTTATACCGAACTGGAGCAAACCAATACATGTTTATTCCATTTCGGAGTATTCGGATAATTTATGCATAGATGGAATGATACATCCAATATTAACTCATAGATTTGTGTGTGCGTACAAACTGTTCGAGTTCCGGGGACAAAATGAATCTATGGTACTGGAGGTACTACCTAGATTTTATCCGAATGACTTGAACTTTTGTGCAACCCTTTATTTTCGATAAGAAAAGATACCAAAATTACCAAAATAATATGATGGGAAATAAATGAAGATTTCAGATCAAAACGGAGCTATGTGCAATGTAAATGTCCGGCAATTTTGAACCTAATTACTTTATGAAATACATATATCAATAAGGCTTAAAATCGCTTGAAATTTACGTTGCACATACCACCGTTTACAACTGAAATCTTCAAATACATTCTCTCGGGGTCAAAACTATTTAGTTCAAATTTTGGCATCATGTAGCTTTCAGATTAAAATGAATAACTCAATCATTCAATCGTCTTTCAAAAGCAAAGGTTAATATTTTTAATCCTAATACGAATGAAATGGAAGAACGTAAAATGATTTTTATTAGAAATGTTTAATGTTTTCATGTCGTGAATTACAGTGCAGAAAAGTTCATCTCACGGGTGTAAGACTTTTTATTTTAATATAAATGTCTACTACACACTGGAATTGTACATGGCGACTATTTAGACACAGTCGACGCCCAAATGAGTTTCAACCTTTTGTGCTACCGAGACAATAATAACAACAACAACAGTGGCGACAACGACGACATATGTTCAAACTCAATAGATGAACTGATGTGGCAGCGCTTGGAAAATCCAAATTTTGTGAAATTTGTGAAATAGTCACGTTCGAAAACGTGCTCACAGCCTAAAGATTATAGCGATACCGTAAATAAAATAATTCTTTTACGCAAGAAAAATGATAGCGCAAAGCGAAAATGCTAAACAGGCAGGACACCATTATGCAAACGAATGATCACATACAGCAGCTTTTTATCGCTATTTCTTCCACAAAATATATACATTTAATTTATAATTGGCAGAAATCAGAAGTTGGTTTGTTTACGAAAATTCTGCCAATATTTGCCCATGGTGCGGCAATGCCATCAAAATTTAATGCGCTAGTTTCAACATGGATTTTTTAATTGCATTGATTTGTCCATTGAATTGCGGGCGCTCGCGCCGGTTCGCATTGATGCTAGTCTGACGTTAACGCACGATGGTTCTGCCAAGATTATTCAATTTTATTGAATCACTACAGAAAAACGGTAAATCATTTGGTGACTTACGAAATTGATCACTTCATTTGAAATGAATGCTTGACTTTTTACTATATAATTTATGAATTCTTGTCTGAAATATAAACCGAATGTCACTAGGGGAATCTATAAATTAATAAATGATTACAACCAGAGTCCGTTCATTGTATAAAAACATCAAAAATGCGTATGCAGCGCCGAGTACCTTCAGTGTTCGGAGCACTCATTCGTATTCTATTTGATACATTACTGCAATTCAATCTTTGTCTTCTTTTTTCACCCAATATATTATCTTTTCCTACTTTTATCTATTAAATGCTGAACTGTATTCTATTAAATACAATAACAAATAGTGAACATGCTAAAAAATGATTACAGAGAGCGTACGCAGTGATATTGTTCACTGAGTGAGTGTCGAACCAGAGATCACACCGAGTAGCAAGAAATTGATATTTCCGCCACGGATGTACTCGTGCGGCTTTCGTCGTGTTCACACAATGTTCGGACTCTGATTAAAACCAATATTCATCGGCTGATTACAAAACGTCTACGGAAATGACAAAAATGTCTATGAAAATACCATATAAATACATAACAAATTCGCCAAATTTTTTTCCTCAAAAAATGCCAAATAATCTTAAGTTAAAAAAATCAGCACAGGCTCTCCAGAGCATGTGATTGTTGCTGCTCCATTTACTGCTTCTTTCGATGTACCATAAGCGAATGCTAATTTCAAAATAACCGTGAGCCAGAATTTTCAAAGATTTCGAAATTCTTCAAATCAATTTATAACAATGTTGGGCTTTTTCAGATGCTCATTCGCATCAATCAGAAAATTTTTCAAAAAATTTTTAGACGAATTTGTCGTTTTCGGAAAAGAAAATATAGACGATTTTGTTCTTAAAATTTTGGATTTTAGATATTTTTTTCCTTTTTATAACGATTTTGTTAAGAGAAAAATTGGCAATACTTTAGATGATATTGTTATTTGTCAAAAAAAAAACTTAGAAAAACTTGTAAAAAAATGATTTTTTTAAGCGTTTTTGTATTTAGCCATATTTATTTACATAGATCTGATTCAATTCGTATAAGATTTTATATATCTTGAATATTTTTATTATCTGGACAAACCGGTATTTTGTATTTGAACCAAGCGGACCGTGCTTGTATGGGATTGGAGAGCTATACGAGAGTATGCCAATTGACCGCGCCATCTTATTTTATATCTATCAATAGATGGCGCTGGAGAATAGATATGATTAAAATGTCTCAAATAGCACGGTCCCCTTGATTTGAACCAATAAATAAAAATGTTGCACAAACTGTTCCGATGTCGCAGATATCTGATTATTCTGAGATATTTGATTTTTTCAGATCGGTGATGCGGACTGATATTCTATTTAAATACCCACATAAACCCACAATATCTTCATTTATCGGTTAAAATGTGTTAAAAATTACAAAAATTACGTAATTTGAAAAGAAGAAGGTGATTTAGATTTTTGAAATGTGTCAGATTCTCTTAGGAATTTCAACTTGATAAAATTAAATTCATATAATGGCGTTAATTTGATAATAACATGAAACTTGCATGATTTATGCAAAATGTGTGATGTGTTGGTGGAAAGGAAATCGCAAAATAATTATAGGAGTGTCAATAGAACACGACTAATCTTTCAAATTCAATTCCAACTGCTGATTATTTTTTTATGTCAATCTATGTTCCGCTCATGTCAATTTGGCTGTTTCATGCTCTCCATGTCAATGATCCAAACTGAATTTAAGCTCAAACCACTAAAATCAATAAATATTGCTTGCATCTGTGGTCTTTCTGCAATACGATGCATGCCAAATTTGTATATTTATTTCTCACTTGTCGCTGCACGCATTTCATATTCATCCACAACGAAATTATTTGAAATGAGAAGCTCAAGGCCGATTCAAAGCTAACGGGTAATAAGCAAATACATCAAACAGATTTGAAAAAGAGTTGAACGGGTGAAACAGCGCATTAAACGAATTATTTACTCAGAAAATTGGTTAGCGCACGAGCAAACATTCTATTGATTTTCTGTAATTACACCAGCTAATGAGAGCTCTCATCAAATATTTTAACAATATGATTAATCATACAAAGATGTCTATTGAAAATGTCGAATTTGATCATAATTTTATAGTTTTACTATTCAATCTCTTCCCGCTGCCAGTAATAGATCATTTTTATTGGATTTTCTGTAGCAAATGTAGTTAAATAGCACCAATTGCTACAAGTGGCTGTTGTACCTTTTAGTTTGGCCTGGCATCGATCCAGCGACTTTGATTTGCGTGTATAAAAGAATGTCGTTCGGATCCAGCGCATCACACTTGCATCTGTATCAGTAATGGTATTTAAAACAATTTCAGCATTCAAAAAGTCGGTCAGCTTCGTGTTCAAATGCGATTCGATTTCAACTTTATCCACATCTAAATTCTTGTAATAATCCTGTTGAGAGGTAGAAAAATAGAAGAAGAAACATCAATTGACAGAATTGCAACGTAAAAAGTAACGTGTGTTACGCAAATAGTGGAATATTAAAAGTAATACTAAAAAGGGTGACAAAAGCAAAAAAACGGCATTTGAAATTCCATTTGAATGAGAAACGAAACGTCACCAAATAAAAAGATGCACAACGCGCGGCAACGTTGACATCGTGCAACGTGTTCAATATTTTATTTACTGAAATCCGCATATAACAATTCATGCCGATCCCGGCTACTCACCGACAAGGTTCAAGCAATATATTTTTAATTGAAATTTAAATACATCCCAATGACGGCACCTCAGTCATCCGTTGCTTGATTCCATGGCAATATCATGATAATAAATTATTTCATTCAGAAAATGAAAAAAAGTGTTCACTTGCATTTGTTTTTTGACCGGTTATATTTATTTATCGAAAAGCACTTAGTACATTTGACATCTCAAAATGCCGTTTCCAATGAATTCACGATGTATTAATCATCCAACTGATTGCAATAAATAATCAAGTGCGCATCAAGCTCCTACCTGATATGCATATATGCAAAATATGTTTATGATTTAAAATGTATTGAGCAATCGGAGAGGGAGAAGATGATTCGAAATTTAATAGTATGTACATTTTATTGCCATCATCATTAGCAAGAAAGATATTTTTCATTGTTTGCAAATGAGAATCGCAAAAAGCCTCGATAATAATTATTGTATTAATTTTTTAGTCACGGATTTGCTCATGTTTGAGTAAAGTTGCAGTCTGTTTTTGTTTCGGTCGCAGCAAATTTGCAGGAAATTTTCAAATTGGTTTAATTCTAAAGTGTAATTGATCTCCTAAATTGGAATTAATAGACTCTTGTAATTGTTCCGTTTGACGCCATTCGTACGACGGTGCAAATCGAACGACTTGTCTGTTCATGTCCGAACAAGTTTCAAGATATCCATCTATGTCCTGAATCATCAAGCAACAAATCAACTGTCTGCAAACAACATGAAACATCTTCTAAAACTAATAAGGAATTTCGCGTCAAAAACATTCAAATCATTTGATAAATGGTATTGATTTCTCAGTTTGTGCACGGGTCACATAAAACCTCATGTTTTCCAATACAACACACACAGACTTACATTAAACCTAATCAAATCGAATTGAAAGAGCATACGAAGTGCATTTTAGAGCATTTGAAAGCGCCTAACTTGTTAGTATTTTTATTCATTTGTTCGCATGGTATATTATAGAGCAAGGTATTCACTTGACATTTTCATCAATCACGATTTTCCACACAATTATTCGATTTCTTTTTCGTTTCATTTTCCAGTCTCACTTGATTCGATTGTACTTGCTTAACATCGGTGCATTTTGAATCACAAAATAGCATTGTTTCGATAGCAAGAGCCAAGCGGTCGGTCGAACCTAGAATTCACTTGAAGAGCAAACTTCTTTTTAATGTCGTGCATAAATATGAGAAAATGATTAATGTCGGCCTTTTTCAATGCGATATTTCGGTATTTTATATCCAATTCTTCACCTTATTTGATTTATAATAAGACTTTTTCGCATCATCAAGTGATTCAACTGGCGGTGTGGCAAGCAAACTCTTCTGTTTGCTAAGCGATATTATCATTTCAATTCATTCTCGGCCGATTCTACAAATTGAAACAATACTTTTTTGACACACAATTCCTTCCTTGATTCTGTTATTAACAAGTTCAAATCAAATTCGAGCATATTATTTTGCTTCTTCACACATTTTGATATGTTGAGAAATTTTCCCCCAAATTGATATAATGCTTCTCGTCAACATGTGATTGACTGGACTTTGACACAATTTAGTAATTTCAGGCTAAAAAATGTTTGTATTGCAGCATATTGGGTGTACAATGTTTAAAATACCGGCAAAAACAGTCAATTCATTTGTGCAATTTATGAAAGATGTGGATGTTCACGAATGTGGTCGTACCAATTTCTCATTTTTTCAATGTACATTTTCTATAATAGCATCGAAATTTCAATATTGGGATTATAAATACCGCAATAAATTTCGTTGGCTGTGAGATTAAGACAACAAAACACATGCCATGATCGTTAGCTAAATGCCGACATTTTTTATATATTGATATTCCCTTCCATTAAACCGAAACAAATAATTCGATATGCTGTGTGTCTGTTTCGTGTGCGCGTACTATAGAGGAGCCATTTATCCCCGTTGCCAGCCAATTTAAATGTCTGTCTATGCACACATGCATCGTTTGAATAATTCAACTACAGCGCAATACAGTGACACATTTTTATTACGCGAATTACCTTTGACCCGTGTGAGGTTTGCAGCATATTTGCCAATAGATAGGAGCGCTACGATATAAAAGCCACCTTACTTGCCAAGCATCACTTAGTCAGTCAACCAGGGTGAAAGAATTAACATAAAGCATTAACGAGAAGATTCACACATTAAGTTGCATCGATTTGTTCTGGACGTTGAGTGTTTGACATTCAATTGAAATAAATAGCATGAGATTGCATCGGCATTGATAGTGTTAAATCATTGAAAGCGACGGCCGCATATACAGATATATCGATAAAAAGAACAAAACAATTGGAATCAAATTGATCGAGAGTGTGTCTTATACAAAGTGCTAGTGATTTCAACAAATTTGTCGAGCAAACATGTGGAAAATTTGTTTTTTATTGGGAATTTTGGTCTTTGCCGTTTACGCAGCACCTCAAGCACCAGCCGAAGAAAAATATGAACCGGTTTGTGTCCGATTCAAAATATTGTGAGAAGTGCTAAACCAAAAATTTCATATAAATTTTATTTGATTTTAGTATGAATATCAGTATGAAGTAAAGGATCCAGAGAAAATGTTATTTTTCGATAAAAATGAAATTGGCGATGCTCAGGGCAAGGTAAGTGCCCACACAAAGTGTTCAGGAATATTTCAAATTTAATTTGCCAACATAAAAAAGCAAATTTTGTGTGATCTTGAATAAATTGGTATAAATGAAAGTGTTTTTCTTCTTATCATCATCAGGTGACAGGAAAATACTCGGTTTGGCTACCTGATGGACGTTTAATGACAGTGGAATATTCAGTAGCGAAAGAAACTGGATTCGTACCGAAAGTTTCGTTCCAAGACAATGCTAATCCACTTCAAGGATAAAGCAAGCCAATGATCGATCACATTTTTTGATTATGAAATTGTTCAAAGAGCGATCATTTTTTCCTCAATAAAAATGGCTGCAATTTTTTTTTGCAGTCCAACTGTTTAAAATGAGTTTTTTTCCTTTGTTATACTTACTACTCTGTCCTTTGAAGTCATAATATATACGACACCAGTTGTATAATATTGTTGACGTCCAGCCCTACCCATCATTTGTAAGATCATTGAATCGGGGATTTCGCGTGTACATCCTTGCACGAATTGCTGAAAATCAATTATAATTGGGAATTTGGATATTTTATCGCGTTTCTCATTTTATATTGGTAGATTTTTGGTACCTGCGTTGATTTGATGATGACTGTATGCGCTGGTAGATTCACGCCTGTAGCCAATGTACTCGTGCTTAGCAAAATTGCGATTAACCGATTTTTGTATGCTGCCTCAATATATTCTCGATCCTCAAATGACAGACCTGCGTGGTGAAAGGCGAAGCCACGTTGTACTGCCAATCGCAATCGTTCGTTTTTTATTCTAAAGTTTGGCAATCATAGAATTTTATATATTTCATTTGGATTGAAAAAATACAATTTTGAAACAGAAGGCGGAATGATTCCTACCTTTGAGCGACCTTTACTAAACTCAATAGTCGATTATGTGGTAGGCAAAGGTCCATATTTCGTAACTGATCCAATGACGACTCTACGTCAAAGCGGCTTGTGCAAAAAATCTACGAGCAAAAGTTAACAATTCAAATATGAATCGGTAAGAATAAATCTGACCTCCAAACTTCATACAAAATAAAACTGAAAAATCAAAATATTTGAAAATAACTGTGCAAAAAGCCATAAAATGTACATAAATCTGCAACATATAGATTGTCAAAATAAAAGTGCAACATAAAATTTGATTCACGTTTGGAATTTAGTATGAAAAAATTGCATCAAGATAAATATGAAAATAAAAGAGAAACATAATTTATGTTATTATTATTATTTTAAACGCGTTTTATGTTTCACTATTATTTTGATCCAACTTTATGTTTCAGTTTGATTTTGTATGAAATTGGAAGGTCGGATTTATTCTTAGCGATTCATATAAAAAATTCTCAGCTAAATGAATATAAATAGCAAACTCACTAAAATCTGTCTTTCATAAGTATATTTAGATAAGATCTCATGCACCAATTTTGGCAGCTCATAGGTAAGATTCCAAGAAAATTGATATGAGTTGGTGCGCTCGAATCCCAAGATATGACGTTCCAATTTTACCGGCCTCTTGCTCTCATCAATTCTGTAAATGTCAATATGTTACATTTGCTATATAAATATTGTAATTGCCCACCGAAATGTGCGAACAGAATGATTCGAATCCTCGGCACCCATCCATTTGGCAACGTCTTCAATGTTCGGCAAAGATGCCGATACCGATATGAATCGAATATGCCGATCATTGTTTTTTGCCCATTTGAATGTTTTGATTCGCGACACGATGGCTTCAAGCGTGGGACCACGGAATGAGTCTTGAATGAGATGAACTTCATCGATCAAAATCAATTCCAAAGTTTGAATGACGTCCGGGTGATCTTTCCATTTTCGTGTCATTGAGTCCAATTTTTCTGGGGTGGTGACTACAATGTGATTCGATGACAAGTCTTGCAAGTCGGCCACTTCAGTTGGATCGGAATCACCCGTGGCCAGAGCGACTTCCAATTGTAATTCGCCGAATTTCTGTTGCCACATTTGGAAGATTTCATTGCACAGAGCCTTTGTTGGTGCAACTAAATACACATGAAATTATAAATACTTACATATTTATCCAAAAATAATAAATTACGCTAAAAACAGTGAATGATAGCATCTACCATAAACTATCTTCAATTTGCTTCCTTCGCAATCTTCATGACCCAAGCGCTCTAGTAGTTCAACTATGGCAAGTTCGAAAATAGCTGTTTTTCCACTTCCAGTCGGTGCGCTAACCACAATATGATTCTCTAATCAACAGAAAAAAAGTTTATTTCTTCTACTATATATTCATGCATTAGTCCCTGTAACTTACGCGTTTTTATCACATCGTCGAATACTTCAGATTGAACGTAATTAAATGTTGCAATCGGTGAAAATATCGAATGATATATTGCTGGTATTTCACTTAAATTGCGCAATGAAGACATTTTGGGTGTCCATCTTATTTTTTGTAAACTAATTGAATGAGCAGAATGAGCGTGATTGAAATGTCATGTAAATCGAAAAACAAAGTATAGCTAGCTGTGTGCGGTAAGCTCGAATTGAGTATATTCGAATAACTGTTCATCTAAAACCACCAACATAATCATATAGAGCACAGCATAACGTCACATTTACACACAATGAGTAGCAAAATCAAAACCGTTTCTGGGAGAAACAATTAAATCGAACAAAATTCTACAGCACCAAATTTGGTAGGATGTAATTGATTTTGATATGAAATTATATAATCGATATGATCAGAAAAAACCAAATAACTGATAAAAGAATTTGTTTGTCTCTGCGCATAGTCTAAATGCAAAAAAAGCGAGACAAACAACCATGAAAAATCGATGGATCGTCTGAAGAAATTGTAACAATATGATTCTCTGGCATGAATGCATCATTTTTCGGAAAACTTAAATGTAAAAATAAAATAAGATAACATTTTTTTGCCACCATGCATTCACTTGCGGGAATGAACAGTCTGGATAAATTGCAATGACAAGCGGATTGAAATTAATCCTATTTATATCGGATCTACACAACGTCCTAAAATAGATTTATCGGGAATATCATTTTCAGCAAAGTTGCTCTGCTTGAGATTTTCAACTTTGCCGAAGACATTATGTTGAAATTACGCATCGTTCAAAAGCTATGATTCAGACGAAAAATCCTTTTCCGCAAAATCTCCAGATGAGATTGGAAAGAAAAATATTGATAACAATCTTCTCCATTTTAGTCTCTTTATCAAGTTCAATCGAAATCTAGCGAAAAAAGTTGACATCGAGGACTTCTCCGGGTCGGATGTTTCTCATGGATTGATTCACAATTTTTGATAAAAGGATTTGTCCAAATTTGGACCTACAACTTTGAGTGTTTGTAATTATGACCTACGACTCTATTTATATATGAAATAAGGTTCATTTTTGCAGTTAGATCATAATTGGAGTGTAAGACGGAATTATAGCCAAGTACCCTTTTGCACGAATGCTATCGAAATTTTTCTTTGACTAACATTAAAAACATTTCATTTGCTTGTGTATTTAATCATTGTTTTATTTGCTTCATTTCTTTATCACCAAAGTTTCGAATGTCTTATCTATGTGGAAAACTGGAAAATTCAATCTGAAATGAAAAGAATAGTTGAGGCTGGATAGTTGTTGATGAAAAATACAGTTAAGATTTGATGTTTGTTTATCAGTTGAATCTTAAAATTATCGATTATTTTATTTCTTATCATATGCTCCACAAGTTAGTAAACTCAGTTTGTGTTTTCATTATAATTTGACATCTTTCGCGTTTAAAATTAAATTCATATTATTTTTGTTTTGATTTGTTTTGTGTCATAAAGAGAATAATGTCAACACTGCAAGAATCAGGGAGATAGGGATAAATGTTGCAGAATTAAAAAAAATGTGATCAAGGAAATTGAAAATCGCACGGCAGCATTCAGCGGGCACGCTTAAACATTTTGTATTGATCGTTCTATGATATTATCGAAGCCTTCATTCAGTAGCTGCCATTGCTCGTGCTTGTGCACGAACTCTTTTCTCATATTCCAGTCGATTTTGACAGTAAATGGTGTAGGCTTCGGCCTGAGCTGGGTCCTTGATGTTCGGTTCATTCAACAGGTCCTGGATGCCTAACAGAATCTGTTTGATGGTGATCGCTGGACGCCAGTCCTTTTCTTCGTCGAGCAGTGACAAACATACTGTGCCTGATGGATACACATTCGGGTGGAACAGAGCTGGTTCAAATTTGCATTTTGGTGGACTGGTCGGGTAGTCATCTTTGAAAATCATGCGCAATTTGTATAAACCATTTTCCCATGGAGTCTGAGCAACGTCACATAGTCAGAAAAATAGTGAAGAAAATAAAGTTATTATTTATATTGAAACAAATTGATTTTCATCAATTGGTTTTATGCTTAATTATAAAAGATTCAATTTCTCTCCAGTTTTTCAAAAGTAAAAGATCACAAAGTAGACATTGCAAATGAGATGTATAAAGAACTCAACAAACTAGCGTTATTCTCTTCGTGTGGCACAGTGTGAAAGGTGCGGGAAACGATTGTTCCGCTTTGAATCACATTTGAGTGAATGAGAACAAATACTATTCACACACACACACACATGACCGGTTTTAAGTGTATTGCAAAAGTTTACACTATAGACTGAATATCGCAATAAGATTGTGTTGCACCATATTGTGAAATTGCCATGTTGCTCCCTCAAATCGAAAATTTGTCTGACTCATCGATATTTTGTTGGATTCTCCATGATTATTGTGTTTTATATAAAAATCGAAAAATGAACTGGACATTTATTTACCCCCTTTTTACCGGGTATAGCGCAGTCCCAAACCATTAAATTTAATGTGCCATCTGGATTCTTTGTCGGGCGAGCCACAAAACCCTGCAAAAAATTTAAATTTCAATTGAATTCAGTTCGTGCATAAAAGATTCAACAAATTCATAATACTTACGAATGGATGATCTTTTCTCCACGCTTTTCTTTCTTCACCAAGACGAGCAACAGCGATTCCAGACATTTTTCGTCTTGTCAGTAATATTTCTCAAAAAAAATCTTTTTCTTTTGGAATATTTACGATTGATTTGATTCGTTTATAAATTTGTTGGAATATTTCCTTCGGAATTTCTAGAAACCGTTTATATTTGAAGCCAAAACTCCCAATTTGATTTTGTCAAACTTCGATATATTCGTCTCTGGATGCTACTTGTGCACTTATGGGCCAGTGTGTTATATGTCAGAAAGAGCAAAGATGGCGAAACGGCGCGACTAGTTGCTATATACTAACATTAAGTTTGGTAGTGCCATATTCAAATCAACCGCATTCATCAGCGAATATTCCAATTCAATTCGTCGATAATGCAGTCCATTTGAAATGGGAAGCGCTCTCATTCTTTTGCACAATAATAAACTAACCCGTGCACCGAAAAAAATCTACCATCAATTTTAAGTTCGTATTTTAATTCAGTATTAGATATTTATACTTTTGCCCTCACTTGTTTGTTTAATTTGCCGTAAGATTTCTTTTATTCGGAATAAAAAACACCAAACTACACAAAATTGACGGCAAACGTAACAAATTCAAATATTCATGTGACTGGCCGTACGTAGTAAGTAATTTTAAGATTTGTGTGAAACTCAATCAGTCTTATTCAAATATAATTCAGTCGTCCAAATTGAGACAGTGACCGAATTTTGATGAAAATGTAAGCAGCTTGATTTCGACTATATACTATTATATAATTTTTAAGTATTATAAATTAAGTTAAATCATTCATTTCGAATATACTGTATAAGTATAAATATAAATTGTAAATTAAAAGAGTTTTAAGATTAAAAGATTAAGTTCTCCTCATACAGAAAAATGCAAATTCTTTTTCGCAAAAAAATTCGTACAAAAATTTTAAAAATTCGGACTGGCTACTGACTGAGATAGAATATTTTCACAAAGTAGCGTAAAATAGTGTTGAATAGTGCAACAAAAATTAAAAGGGTATTTTTTAGATATTTGTGATTTGATGACCCTCACTTTTCCCACAAAATAAAATTAAAGTTCGAAAACTTACATTTGTTGAAGAGACAAAGTCTTTTTCAAGAAAAATATGTATCTCTTGATTTGGTTTTTAGTGTTTTTTCCGACATGAATGAAAATATTTTCTTTCTTCAATTTTTTCGGAAGAAGTGGGTAATAAATGCGTGTAATTAATAATTATGAAGTAAGCATACCGTAGACATTTTTCATAGCAAAATCAAATTACATGAAAAAATTTGAATGGTCGAAAATTAGACAGCTAATTATAATCTTCTGTGTACATAAAGTGCATTTATTCTTTATTTTCTCGTAAATATAAAAAAATGGTGTAATTTTTTTCTACACTCTAGCCATCGAAATTTTGAGGGACAGTTCCTGCTTCATCCTTATTGCCGCATTGCGATAAGTGCTTCACGATATCCACCCAGTCCCATCCTCTCGGACGTTCGCCTCCGACCATTGCTTGATCCCATTGACGACGCTTTTGTGCTTTTGTTAGTTGCTCCTTTTTCGGCGCTTTAGATCCACTGATAGACATATTGCTAATGTTCGCATCGGAGCTATCCGATTCATCGGATTCGTCGTCGCCAGAACTCTCGTCGTCACTCACTGGCTGCGGCTGGTCCTCCATCATTTCCGCAATTCGATCTTTAAGGCACTCAAATAACGTGTAAGTCATACCGCACCCAATCCACTGTTCAGCTTCGCTGTTCAATGTGTCCATAATTTTCTGTTTCGCAGGTTGAACTCTAAACACAACGGAAGAGAAGATAAATTAGAGTGAACGGATCTAAAAATGAAATCACTATTACACTTACAGATGTTGATTGTAAAATACATCCATATTGATTGTCGGAAGATCATTCGGATAATTCTCGCCCCACGATAGCTCAACTAGAAATGTATGCTCATCGCCTTCTGTTCCATACTGAAATAGAAAATACAACATATTCCAAATTGAAAAAAAAGGCATTTTCGCTACGATGAGGTTATCCAAATACTTTATATTGAAATGTTGTTGGATTTGATTGTTTGAATGCATTGTCGCCTTCATAAATTGACACAAGCGCTTCGCGTTCGTCATCTTGCATTTGTTTCACCTCCTCCATAACATAGTTTTTTTTGTGTGTAAAATATTCAATTTAAAAATTATGTGATTGGAATTCTAACCAAAAACTACGAATGATCCGTAAATAGAGAAGTGTCAAGTTGTCATGAATGTCATTCGAAAGTGTTTTCGATATTCGAAAATATCAATTTGCTGCTGCATAATTTGATGTTTCGCTCATTCACTTGTTCGCCGTAAAGTACACGCAAAATGCATAACGATCTTCAAGTCCTCAAAACAATTCACAAATAAGAAGACAAAAAAAACATATATGGAAAAAACTATGAATTTGACACCTTTAGATGCTCTTACTAAAATAATCATCTGATGCTTTAGTAAATATCATGTATTTTTAGTTAAAGTATTCAATTCGCTGCATATCAATACATCAAATAGAAATGAGCAGAACAATACGAACCAATGTTCAATTGTGTTGGTCGCTCATTTTTTATTGGGTGCTGTGATTTAGAAGCAATAGCATCGTCCAGAAAATTGTTGCGGATATTTTGATTCGGAATTTACAAAGAAAAAATAGCAATTATATAATCAAATATCGGAGTAAACAGAAAGTTCAGATAGAGCAAATTATAAATAAATAATGACTACGGGCGACGATGAAAATCGCGAGCACGTCGATGCAGTGCACACGAGATTTCGCGAGAAAGGCCCACAAAAGAATTACTTTTGTTTTTCATGCTATGAAGATTTTGTGGCAACCTCGACGTTGGAAGTGTTTCAACATTATGGGCAGAAGGAGCACTCAACGTACCATTCCGATTGTTTGTATTGCCAAGGAAAAGTTTATCAATATCGTGATGGTGACCAAAATTTACAGTATTTCCATAATTGCTGGAGATGGAAGCGGAAAATTGAAAAATAGTGCAAATCTTTTGTTAGCCGCAGTCAAACAACCCACCCAAAGTCACAAATTTAGAAAAAATCCAATATTATTTTATTTCTACAAAAAAAGACTGAATCAAACATTTCCAATCACATGTTCAATGTATCTTTTTGATGTTCTTTACTTTTTTATATCATTCAATTACCTTTGAAACCGAATAAATGAATCAATTCAATATCACCGCATTTTTGCACATATGACATATTCCTGTAGTAAAAACAAAATTTGTTGCTGTCTGGATTGAAAACGTAAACACATAAATACATATGTGATTGTAGGTCATGCACAAACTCGAGTTGCCTAAAGCGAGCATAGTGGCTCGTTCAGATGCTAGTAGTTGAACGCTTGGCGAATTATGTGCATATCGTTTTGGCGCGTGCGGCGAATTCATTTTGTGATTGACAGTTCAATTGAACCATCATCTGCGCTTCATATTTTCTTTGATTTTACTGTTGCAATCAGGCGCGAGAATAACAAACACATTCACATTGATCGGAATTTGATAATATAAAGTCGCATTTCTAGCGGAAACAGCAATAAGACAAAATAATCAGTGTTTTTGCTACTATTTCATTATAAATTTATTGCCAATAGTTTCCAAAATGTCGACAATTCCACGAAAAGTATTCATCCAAGTGGATTCAACAGAAGAACAGGTATCAATTATTCTTATAGCATCTTTTGAAGGTTATAATTTTGTTTACCGCTTGGCTCATTTTTATGCCGTCATTCACGAACAAACATTCAATTGGTTTGAACTAAATAAAAATAATAATAATCATTTATAGGAAAACATAAAAAATTCTCGAAAAACATTGAAAGTTCTTCAGAAAGAAGCTACCGACAAGGAAAACTTGGTTGGTCGACCAAGTGGCCAGATTTCTGAAAAATCATTGTTCAAAAAATCTAAATCGTAAGAAAGCAAATGATGATTTCTAGCTTCTTTCAATTACATTCATTATTATTTCATAAAAATGCATTGTGACCCGATTTTTTTTCTGTACAGCGAAACAGCGGTTGTGAGCGCAACACCTAGCTCAGAACCAAGGCGCCGCAAATCGAGCCAAGACCCAGCTGAAAAGCTTCAATGCCGAATAATAGAGGAAGACTTGACGACTGAGGGTGAACCAAGCGAAGGATATTGGAAAGCTTTGGCTGAAAAACGGCGCTTCGCATTGGACATCTCGCTAAAAGAAAACGAAGAACTGCACGAAAAAATAGCCAGTTTAGAAGAGGAACTCTCTATTTCGCGTAGCATGTTGGAGGAATCGAGAAATCTCGTCGAATTGCTAACGGAGATAATTCAAGAGCAAGAAGGTGACGCTAACGATAGCGGATTGCCAAACAACATCAACGCTAATTTATCCCGCCCAGTTATAGGTCGTGATAATGCGAGTGAGATAGCTGATGATACATGTGACGAAGGTGCCATCATTGATATAGATCAAAAGTCAGAATAAGCAAATTCAATCATCACGTCCATATAAACCATAGTATTTCAGCAACTTACCATTTCATTTGATTTGATTTTTGTTTTTTTTGTAAAGATTTGGAATTCGGAAGTTTTTTTGTGTGGGGAGGCTGTTGAAAATTAATCAATAAAACAATGAGTTTTACGAAGTGTGAATTTGAAACAACGAGCCTCTATTAAATGAACTGATGTTGTGTTTGAATAACTCCTTAATTGGGATGTAGAATTTGCGTAAATCTTCTCATACGAACCGTTTTGTTTTTGATTAACATAAAAAGAATTTTATGAGGTTGTTGAATAAAGTAGCATTTCCAAAGTTTGAACATTGTTTACGAAAAATTCTAACGTCATTCAGACGCCATTTGAATTGAATTGTAGGCTAAGTTGTTTCTATCAAGCTGTAATTGGCTATTTATTAAATGAAATAAAACAACAAATAAAACAAAATCATCGTTTTTTCTCTTACAAATGATTTAATGTTAAAATTTATCGATGAACTTAATTTCAATAAAAATGTCTTGTTACTCAATTTTAGAAATAACTCATCCGTCGCAATTAGTTAAATTAAAATTTAAAATGCACAAATAAACGAGGATTATCTGAAATGTTTCAGACAGGCCACCGTACACTCATTTCTGCTGTCATATTTGTGTTCTGTCTATTTCAGCATTAGAAACATTTTTCTGCAATTTTGTACATAAACATTACGTTAATAATATAGATTTTCAATACTTTAAATTAGTGAAATTACAAATTAGTCTGAATTGGTGTTTTTCTCTCTGATTTTCCTGTTTCTATGAATAAAAGGATGTTAGAATTGGTTTCTTATGGGACATCCGTTTATGGAGACTATTGGAGTAGCAAGCGTATTAAAGTCTTTGTATGATTTATTTATTCATTGTCGTGGCTATTTCAGGTTGTGCTTTATTTTTTTTAACTTTCTCTCGCCAACATTCGTATTTTTCCTGCAATTGACTCATACTCTTCTAGAAAAATCTATTTTTTGACACATTTTCAAACAGAACGTTCTTTAAAAGAGCAAAATCGAATTGTGATTCTCACAAAAAATTACATCAAATAAGAAGGATACACGAAAACTAAATTCTTTCTTCCTTTGCTTTTGCTAATTAGATACATTTTGGCTGTGCACTTCCGCATGCAACAAGATCAAAATCTACAATGTTAAAATTAGTGTTTGAAAAACAAAAACAAAAAAAAACATATTCATTTAAAATTAAAAACAAAAGTAAATAGTCACAAGCGTGTCGTTTGTGGAAGAAGAAACAGATGATAAAGAAGAAAAGTGAGAAATGACGTTTGAAATTTATTTGGAATTTCACCAAATGAACTCAAAGCCAATTTCTGTGTTAGAGGCGCTTGGAAAGTTTGTTGTTTATATTTTTGTTTAAATTAAAGTTTTATAAGAAAAACGAAATTAATTTTTTTTCACACTGGAATTTCCGTTCCAATTTTGTTCCAAATTGCATTCAATCAGTTCAGACACAAATCATCTTTACGTTCGGCGCACTTCAATAACAAGAGGACTAGCCGAATTCTTGCGAATTCCACGATCGGGCACGTACCGTAAATTGTTTGAATATGCATCACCATTGCGATATCGACTAGTTGTAACAGATTTTCGTTCGGATGTTTCAATTGTTTCTGCGCTGCGGCCATTTTTCGGCGGATGGGATTTTTTCGTAAAATTATGTACAGTGTTTGTTACGCTGGGACGATACGGGTCATCCGATCGGCTGGTTGTTTTGTATGTTTCCGAATAGTCTTCGGTGCTCGAGCTATTGCGTCGGACTATGGCAGCTGTATCTTTGTTGATTGTGATGGGTGAGCGAGAGCCCAATGAGGACTCACGTTCGCGTTGTACATTTCGTTCGAGGCCATATTTGTAGTGGCCGTTTCGAAACGTTGAATCTATTTCAGTGCGATAGTTGTCTGACGTGGTGCGCAGCAATGAATGCGCTCGTCGATCGGCTGTTATATTCTTGGAGTAGTGGACTGGTGAATAGTTGCGATTGTAGCCATTTCGCCGTACGTCATATGTGCTGGCACTGATTTGATTGCTACTACCAAAGCCATTTTCATCGATTTTACTTAGGTCACGTTGACTTCGGCTGATCAAATTGACAATTGATGGGCTGCGTAACTGTGGCTTCTCCTCATTCAAGTGTGGATTCGATCGATAGTGATGGCTTGCATTGTTGCGATTTGATTTTTCCATGTAAATTGGACTAGGGTCATTCGTGCCATTCAAACCGTGCACATTGAAACTTTTGCTCCGATTGATCGATTTGTATGTGCGAGCCGGTTTGGCTGGACCTTGTGACGTGGTCGGTGATCTTACGTTATTCACAATGGCAATGTTAATTGCTGACGAATGCATCGGTTTGTGTTCCAATTTACGTGGCAATGTCTGTGCACTGCGGTAATCATAATCCAAATGTGATGGCGATGTCTGCAATCGATTTGTGCTTTTACTGAACCGACCCAACGTGTTCGACGACGATTGGTGTCTGCAATGAAAAAGAAATAGACATCAAAAAATATTGTAAATAAAACATTATTTTCACAAATTACAACGGCACTAATGACAAAATGAATGGAAATTGATGTAAAGCTATTTCGTTCTGAATGCTTCTGCCGCCGCAGACAGACGAATCGATAAGATTAAATTGCAAACAAATTACATGAATTCGCGTTGCTCAAAAAACGACTTCAACCACATTGTCGATTTGTTTGATTTGCTCGTCGATCGCTTGCTCAATCGCCTTTGGAAGTATTGAAATATATTCACAGAAAGAGCAATAAACATTCATCACTTGACGAAGAACGACAACTGAATGACTATTTAAATGCGGTAATTGGCAGAGAATAGTCTCCTCTCAGCCTCCGTCTTAATCAGACGGCCAACGTAATTCTTTTCCATCCAATTCAAAACAATCAATACAGCGATAAAATCTCAATTTGGTTAAAGCGATTTTTTTCTTCCCGTTTTCGCTTTCGATCTATTCGATGACAGTGCTTTTTGACGAGTTCAGCTCATTTCTGCCCAAGATAAAAGTATTACCAACCACAAATAACAAATCAATTAAGAATTCCATTGTAAATTTGTTTGTGTAAGCGACAAACGAGCGCAAAATGAATGAATGAATGAATTAATCGCCGTATAAAACACTACTTCTGATGGACTTTACATTTTAATAAATAATTTCACTCTTGTGTATTGATGGCGGCTGCCAACTTCTTTATTTACATGTGTGTTTTTTGCCGTTGTTGCTATAGTTGTTTTGTCTGTTCCGCGTGTGTGTCGTGCAAGATAAAAAAAATTTGCACACGACACCAAAACCGGCAATATCAAGGTAAAGAGAAAAAAGAAAAAAACAAACAAAAACAACACAAGAACGAGTCAAAAACAACCGTGTAATATTCAAAACGTTAAGTGGGCGTTCATTGTATCTGTCTACTTTGATCCAAACGAAACCACATTCGGCTCGAGAACATGTCTAGTTGTAGTTCGTTTCATTTTGACACGATGGAAACAAGAACCACTTTTTTCCACATTGGCTGAAACTACATGACATTGGCCAGCAACTAAGTCGAAAAAAAGAGCTGACTATTGATTTAGTTCATTGGATTCTCGGTATTTTAACTCAAGTTGAAAAGAATGCCGCCAAAGGAAATGCATCTCGTCGTTTGATTCTTTATTAGGCTTAATATAGGCCACAGCTCCAAGATTTCTGCAAGTTACGACCAGTTAATTTGCATGCAATATTGTGCAAATTGCTGTGAGAACGTGTGCCGGAACCAATTTTGGCTTGTTTATCAAGTGATTCTGCTTTCTGCGTTTGCAAACGAAAGTATTGATTCACTTGTTTTCATTAGAAATTTCATTTAAGCCGTGAAACTGTCGGTGGTGATTCTGACGCCGTTAATAAACGTAATGTTTTAATTCTATACGAATAATGGAACAAATGAATTGAACAGGTTCGTTTGCGTGATTATAGACGTAACTGCTAGTGACCGCATAAATTAATGAATTATTATGACCATTCAGCATTGTCATTGCGAACAGACATTATGTCTTCCCACGCATTCAAATTCAAATAGTCATTTCGCATTCATTATATGGCTCAACAAAGCTTATTGCAAGTCAGTGCAGTTGCACAGCATTTTCAAATCGCCTTTACTTCTTCGACTTAGTTCCTTCATTTCTTGAACCGATACCGAGATCATATTATATAATTATATCAAAGACTTTGGATTAAAATATAGAGAACAATTCGCAAGATTTGCGTTCTTAATAAATCCACTAGCAAAATTGTGTGGAATAGCAAAAAATTTATTCAAAAATGGAGTCTTCATTTGAAAAAGTGGGTAAATAAAAGAATTTTTGGATATCTATCGCTATGTGAGCTAGGAACATATCCAATATTAAATGTGAAACATCGATTGAACATGTTCAAAGTGACGATATAAACTCTAATAGTTAGACTTTGTTTACGTAACATTATCTCATCGAGATTATTTCGGTTCGGTATAGCCATAGTTTTGATTTCTCAGGGATTTTGTATAGTTTTCGAGCCATTTGCAGATAATAAAAATTATGTACGCAGATTTTTATTGTCACTTGTATTTGCATTGCCACTCCTTACTATCTGTTGTTGTTTTTACATTAATGTTGTGAATTCACACAATGTCCACTATTGAATAGAGCTCATAAAGAAGTATGAATAACAAAAATAGTGAAATAAACCTGTCGTTCACCAACTGCGACAAATAAAATAGAACAACACAATCGTCGATCGCTCACTTTGATTTGGACAAATCAAATTACTTGATTGAATTAAATCGAACAGATTAATTCGCATTGAAATGAAATTGAGGAAAAAACGGCGCAAATTAAAGCCAAATATTGGCAAAAAAAATGTTTGCATTTTGGTGATGCTTCACAAATTCAAATGATAATTGAATTGATTGCACGATCAAATGATACAATCGGTGTTGTAAAATATTCAACTTTACAGTCGCAAAACGTGAACAATAATATCATGTGGAAATATTTGTGAACTCAATTTGATTGGTGTCCAAACGATTTCGTCTAATTTTGCTATTGTTTCTACTGCTGCTGCGTATGAAGAGTGGAAAAAGAAGCAAACAGCTCATTAGTATATTGACAATACATTGCTGAATGTAAAATTTGTATCGGAAATGAATGTTCAGAGCGAATGAATGAATGAATTTTGCTCTGTGTGAGTGTAAGTATGCACAAACGAAATAATACTCAACAAAACCGAATGTATTGAAAGAAAACGAAATTCGAATGAATTTTATTGGAGTTTTATTGTTTCGTTAGAATAGACACGCAAACATCGCTGTTTTACGAGTGGAAAATTACGGCTCGTGTGCGAAAACAGAACAATCATTAGAGATTCACTTTAGCAGGAATTCAACCTTGGAATTTCATGTATTTATGGGAAAAAATTACTTAATCGCAGCTGACACTTACCGCCGTAACCAGGGAACACTGGCAGCAGAAAGTGGTAAAGAATGTCGATCAATTGACTATTTCGTGGAACTGAAAACAAGTTGACACGAATCGATTCGCAGTTTTCGCAGTTTTCTCAGAAAGTCCTGTATTGTTGAATAGAGAACGAATTACGACACTATTTAATCTGCTGGAACGCATTTGTTTTAGTGTGAGTGGGAGCGAGCGAGTGAATGAGTGAGATTGGAATTTTCCAATCCGTCTTTATGCACACCACAAAAGTGTTCCTTTTACTCCATATTTTCCAAGATAGCTAGCGAATACATTGCAATTTAGAAAGAGAACAAAAAAATATCGATCCGCGGGCGATTAGACAACGATTTAGATTGGCCAAGATACAGTCAAATAAAATCATAGACAGAGTACAAGGGACTAGATGAATCAAATATCGAATAGCTCATCTTCAATGCCCCCTCACGACAACAACAATGCAATGCAATGCGATGTGATGCAAATTCCAATGCATTGCGACTCGCCAATTTATTGTTACTCAATTTTGTACTCGCATTTTGATATTATTTCTTTCCCTTTATCAATGCCAATAAATCTTACTAGACAAAACGTTTGAGTTTATTTACGCCACGCGCAATCGATATTTCCACCGTCTGCATCTTTGATAAATGGTCTATTGCAGAAATACTTTCTACGTAAAACACTGTGCTGCAGCTATGCATCTTCCATTGTTTTGGTCATCACACATATGCGAAACTAGTTTACAATTTGCAAACCTTTTTTTTTTTCTTTATTTTCTTGTCAATAATCTACCAAAGCCAGCAAAAACAATTTGCATTTAAGTTTTCGACCATAATTTTTTATCGTCATTTGTTTCTATTATAACACGTACTCGATGCTTTGAGCGTTCATGCTTTTTCGAATCTTGTTTGTATCTATCACGATAATTTGCAAATTAAACAAACTTCCATCGAGATTTTTTTCTACTTTTAGTTACCATTATGAGTTTAACGTTGAAAAATTCGATATCTTTTACAAAAAAGTTTCAGGTTCATAAATACGGAAGTTTTGACCAAAATCAATTTAATGTGTTCTATGATATTTCGAAAAGTAATGGATCAACCAGGTCCTTCTGACCAAATTGACCGAATGCTGTCAATCTTTTTATTTATATCATAATGTATCGTCAGCGATTTAAAAGACATCCATTTAAATAGCATTGAAACGCCAAGTTTATTCCTAGCATGCAGCATCTGACCGATCTGACGACTGATTTAATGATCAATTCCATTACCAAAAATTGAATACGATTAAGCAGATTATGAAACAAGTTTCCTTTCTCTGTGCGAATGCCAAAAATAACTCTGTTGCGTTTTCACCGCGTATCACGATTTCATTTAAAAATTAATATGCCATTCTTCGTTTACTTCCAGTTATGGACGGATTTCTTCAAGCAACAAAACTGAATTTTGCGTACTTGTTTTTTGTCAAAAATGGTTAATTAAATGGTAATGTTTTGAATCAGAGAGCGAGGGATAAAGTGAACATACCTGTTCGGATTGTAGACATCGACATCTTCTGAACGTTGGCGTCGTGATTGATATCGCTGTGCTCGTTGTGTTCCATCGTATTTATTCTCTTTGCCATAGATGCTAAGATATGGATCTTCACCTAAATAGTACTTCTTCGGTTTGGCCACAGATGCAGCCATTGTATTGTTGTTCGATTCCGACAAGTTTCTGTGATCCTCGCGTCTACTGCTCACAATGCTCGATTCACGATTGCTTGACGGTGGCGCTGTCGACAACGATGTGTGCCCAATGTGATTGTCGATCACATTGTATTGCTGATACGTTCCACCGTTCACACGATTAAATGGTTGTTGTTGCTGTTGTTGCTTTACCGACTGTTTGCTACTCTGCGGTGACAACGAACGTTTCGCTTTCGATTTCAATTTTCGGTCTACACTCGCTGAACGAATTTTGCCGACTAATTTACGAATTGAATTGCTGATTGTGGCACCCACTGTGTTTTTCTTGAATGGCGTTGTTTGCGTTTCGATTGTTTGCGTCGATATTGGTCGCGAAAGCTCCGATGATGAGGCAAATCGTGTCTTTTGATACATTTTTTTCGGATTGCCGCGATAGTGTGTATTTGGCGATGGAACCGGTGAAATTGAGCGGCTCCGATTAGGTGGAGAGTAATCAGGTTTTGGCTCTCGATGGCTTGCTTCGAATTCGCGCTTCGTTTCGATTATACGCATTTTCTTGTCGCGTTTGCGCTGTGGCACTGTCGGTCGAATTATGTCCGTATCGTATGCTTCAGGCGATGGACTTCGAATTCCACTATCTGGAGTGCATAATGGCAACGTTTTTGGTGAACGAGGCTCCGTGAAATATGTCGATGAGCTGACATACGCTGAATCGTCCCGTTGAATGGCCGATGTGTTGTATTTGATCGGATCCTTGTAGAGTTTCTCCTCTTCGCCGCTATCTCTGATGAATGAGTCCTCTCTCACAGGCGTATTCCGTATGTAACGCACATCTTCGGTTGAACCTTTAACATAACCTAACCCAAAATATTGCATTGTTGTGCATAAACTCAAAGATAATTTGGATTCCATCAGACATTAGAAAAATATGTTAATTACCTGAATCTTCGCGGTGCAAGAAGCTCGTTGGTTGCTTCTTCGATTTGGCGTAGAGATCTTCTTTTGAGCCGTGCCGTGGTCGAATGTCAGTGCGTGATCCACTCATATATCCTAAATCTTCTTTTTGTGTTTTCAAATCGCAACGAGATCCGTATCGAATATCGGTTATAATGTTTTTTTTGCGTGAATCTTCATCAGACTTTAGAATCTCTTCTTTATGTCGATTTGATATCAAATCTTCTCTCGAGGATACATGTCTCAAGCGGTTGCGCTCCAGAGTGCCCTTTAGCTCATCTTGGAATGTTTTCGTAGAGAATTTGCGTGGTGTTGTTTCTCTGCGCTCAGACCACCCAGAGATTCCTTGGAAATACTTTTGCGGCTTGGGCAAACCCTCTTTGGGTTTAATGTTCGAATGATAGACACCATTACTCAATATTGGCACTGGATTTTCAGGTGATACCGGCAATGCTTGATTCGATTTAATCGTTACTTTGAAAAATGATTCCTTTTTCTCACTTTCTTCTTCGGTCGAATCTGGAGATCTCCCTTCGCGGCCGAAGTGATTCTCCAACCACTTGATCGTCTCATCTTTTCGTGTTTCTTCCTCCTTCTCGAAATCAATAGCGCGCTCTTTTCGTTCACGCTCCAAAAAAGCTTCTTCAAATGACATGAATTAGAATTTATAATTGAATTTTAATGATTAGATTTGGAATATTAGATAAACGCTAAGAAGACCAACCTCGATGCTGCTGTAATAAAGTCTTTTGTTGTCGACGCGCTTTTCGTACACGATCCGATAAACTGTCCCAATCCGATGCATCCTCTTGAGGACCATCCCGTTCAATGTCTTCGGTTTCTGCTAGGTATCTCATTTCTTTGCCGATTGTCTTACCATCAGCTACATACTCTACTTCTTGTTCATCACGACGCTTTGAGAACCTTTGCGAAGATTCCTAATTCACATGAAGAAAAATAGGCGATTGAAAACTTAATTTTGATGATATGGCTTTGTGTAATATTTAACTCACTGTTTGTTCAATACGTTCACAGTTGCCCGCAGAATGATCGTCTTCTTCAGGCAATTCGTCGTCGTAAAATTCTTCGTGTTCGGTCGTTTGCTGTTTCTCTGTAACCAACGTACCATTCGGTTGAGCTGAATATTTTAAATCCGTATCTTCGGTATCGATAGTTTTTCGAGCCTTCGTCGAATGGTGTACGAGCCGTGGTCCAGTTGGAATGAGTTGTTTTTGCGCTTCCGGCGATAAAAGAGCTTCCTCAATGTTCTCAATGCCGCTATTAATTGCGTTGACGTATGCCTGCAAGTAAATAAAAAAGGAAACATCATTAGATGGTACAATAAATACCAATAATCATTTTTTAAATATCAATAACAACAAAACAATCCATAAAACGGTAATCAAATGCAAATCCTACGGTTAGAACAAGTTTGCCTGCGTGCACAGTTGTTCGAGAAGAAGAAAAAACTGCAGACACCGTTATTAAGTGGAAACAAATTTGTTTTGTTCATCTTCGAATGAATTCTCTCAGCGAATTTTGCCATTTGCAGAAAAAACAAGCAGGGGCCCAGTTATTCAGCAGGTCAATCGATTTGCTTTTAAATTATATGTTATGAGACTGCCTGTTTTATGATTTAAGTAATCGTGAGACGCACTTTCACCGCGTACATCAAGATGTGTATTTGTATCATGTGTCACTACCACGACTGTTGATCTACGTCAAAAAAACTTCACCAATAATGGTAATTTAAATGCGGATGATGAATAAACTACCATTTGAAAATTAAATATCATTGTAAACATATTACGATCCATCCCATTCGGTCGATCACATTACTCCAATGCGAGACTTCATAATTAAACGGGCATTTGAACATTTCGGCTCATAAATTTGAACACTGCATTTTTCATTCGAACACCGCGGCGACCAAACAACTTTAAGTGAAACAAATCGCATTTCATAAATCGCAAATATACGTGTTTATGGCACGACTCGTGCAGTTCATTTCCGGCTTTCAGTTGATTTTATGAAAACTAGTTTTCGTGAAGCAATTGGGGAGCCAGCATCAGAAATGAACGAATAATTATTATTAAAGTTTATAGGAATGCAACATGCAAACATAATCTTCATTGAAAATGAACAACAGTTGAACAAGTTATTTCGGTATATTGTGTGTTTGTGTGGAAAAATGTGACATGCATAAGCACCAAACTGCATCAACAGCAGCAGAAGCAAAAAGCCGAAAGTCGCAGCCAAACTGACTTGTTTCAAGATTCGAATGCATTGCTTGCACCGATTTTTCTTTGATATGCGAATAATTTGTAATAATTTTTAAATATCATTGCAAACGCTGCTGCTCGTCGCCATTTACTATTCTCATTGCTGACCAAAACATTCAACAAAATCGAAAGCAACTCATACTCACACACATATTTATTTATTAATTCAAATGTTTTTGCAGAATATTTCGAAAATTATTGACTGCAACTTTCAGTTTTGCTTCTTTGAATAAAATGAATCTCTAAAGATGTATTGGGAGTACAAATTGAAAACCGCGCATTTTTTTTCAAAATTACGATCTTTATTATGGAAAAATGGTTACAAATTGATTATTCAAAGTATTGTCCATCGCTAGCCACAACTTTTTCCCATCTTTCTGGCAAATTACGGATTCCGCGTCGAAAGAAATCTGTGCTTTTTTCGGCTATCCATGAATCGACCCATTTTTTGCATTCCTCGTAAGAATGGAAATGCTGTTCAGCCAGGCCATGTGTCATTGATCGGAAGAGGTGGTAATCGGAAGGGGCAATGTCTGGGCTATACGGCGGGTGGGGTAGGACTTCCCATCGAAGCGTTTCCAAGTAGGTTTTAACGACCTGAGCAACATGTGGCCGAGCGTTGTCATGTTGCAAAATAACTTTATCGTGTCTTGCGACCGTTTCCGACCGTTTTTCCTTCAGTGCTCGGCTCAAACGCATCAATTGAGTTCAGTACAATGCTCCTGTGATGGTTTCGTTTGGTTTCAACAACTCATAATAGATCACGCCGAGCTGATCCCACCAAATACACAGCATTAGCTTCGAGCCATGAATGTTCGGCTTTGGCGTCGATGTTGATGCGTGGCCGGGGTAACCATACGATTTTTTTCGCTTCGGATTATCGTAATGAATCCACTTTTCATCACCAGTCACAATACGATGCAAAAAACCCTTCCGTTTTTGCCTTTGAAGCAGCTGTTCACAAGTGAAAAAACGGCGTTCGATGTCTCTCGGCTTCAATTCGTATGGCACCCAATTTCCTTGCTTTTGAACCATTCCCATGGCTTTTAAACGATAGGAGATGGATTGTTGTGTCACTCCCAATGATTTTGCAAGTTTTTCTTGCGTTTGACACGAGTCTTCATCGAGTAATGCTTCCAACTCCTCGTCTTCAAACTTTTTCACTTGGCCTGGACGCTCTTTGTCTTCCACATCAAAATCACCACTTTTGAACCGCGCAAACCACTCCTGGCACGTTCTAATCGACGGAGCATATTCTGGATATGCTTCGCATAACAAACGATGACTCTCGGAAACATTTTTCTTCAGATTAAACCAATAAAGTAAAACTTCCCGCAAATGCTGTTTTGTAGGCACGTAGCTCGACATTTTCAACGCAATAATAAACTTGTGTATTCAACTGAATGATAAGTTTGACAGATCGTTTTCAATGTATTTTTTTATCCTCTTTAAGATACAATAGCTGTCAAAGTCAAAATAATGACATCTATGATAGATATGAAGTTAGTAACGAATGCGCGGTTTTCAATTTGTACTACTAATATATTTAACACACAAACACACTCCAGCAGCAGCATCCTCGTCGCATATTTGCATTGAGTATGCAAAAATAGCATTCACTTTCTATAGCAATGGGGGAAAATGGTATTCGCGCGCGTATTCAAACAAAAGGTATAGAAACGATGTAAAAGTCAAATGTCTCTTTGTTTATGGTTATGAATCTTGTATTTGGTTGTGTGCAGCGAGTGTTTGCATTGATTCAGTTTGGTTTAATTTTATTTTTCCATGTGCATGAGCTCGTGCTTGGATTCCATTAAATGTTCATGCTTGTGTCGGTTTTCGTTCATGTTTCACTTGAGAAATGCATTCCATTTATGGGATGCCGGCGATACACAATGTAAAATTATGGGTGATTTTAAGCGCGGGGCTTGAACATGCTCACCTATTTGCTTCAGTTATAAAATAAACAAAACAAAAAGGAAACTTTTTATATTGATAATATGAGCTGAGCAACAATATGGGAGTTTTGCCCAATGCTGTTTGCTGTTGCGTCGATTGTGTGTCTTTTTCTTTCGCTTTGTTCATTTTTTGATGTGATGCCGGTCATGTTGTTAGCGCTCTCGAATGTTTTATTTATTTAGTGTGCACACAACAAATGAAACAAGATTCAAAATTGTTGATGGAATAATTTTACACAAATAAATCGTGGCTTGAATAACATTGAGATCGAAAAAATGATGCCATTGATTAAGAAACAAAACGAAAAGCAAAAATAAAACACACATACACAAAAAGATAGAAAAGTACGCATGAATTTTCTAGGCAAATGGTTCAGTGGGAAACGTTTTCGCTTTTCAAATGCAAGCTTTCGTCCGACAGAATTATGTAATAGTGTGTCGTGCATCGCCAACGAAATTGAGAATACATTTATCCAATTCGATTGTGCATGTCATTCGAATGTAACTAACGTGGCCATCATTATAATAATAATGACATCAAACTCATTGGTATGCGATAGATGCAACAATTTAGCACAGAATTTGCGCATTTGGGCTGGAGAAAAAGAGTACATGCAATTCAAAGATCAAGCGACATTCGAGGAGTAATAAGAGTAGACAGGAATAATTGGACTTTGTTGTCGAGTATTCGATTTCTTTTTATAATGTCATGTGACGATAATGCTTGTTGATAGCATTATCGCATATGGCACAATTTGTGAACGTTCAGTGAAGCTTCTTGCCGTGCAGGTAACTCGATAATTACGTAAGCATTCGAATATTAAGAATGCAGTATGCTGACACGTGTGAATTTGATATACAATACATTGCTTCCCAGCTGCTGATACTGTTTCTTGTGGATGGTGGCATTCAGGCGTGTTTTCTTCACAGTACTTTTCAGTGTGAATAATTCCCGTGTGAATGATGTAACCAATTTATCAAAATTTTGCAGCATTTTTTTGATCGTTCATTCGCTCGTTCGTTCATGTGCCCCATATTAATAATATCGATCGGTAACGAACCGAAATCATTGTGAAAAGGAAATGCAGTGCATTAGAAAGGTGAATATTCAAGCAATCGATCCAGTTTTATCAAAGTGAGCATTTTAGGCATTTTGCAGCCGATCCATACAGCCAAAACTGAAGTTTTCGAATGAATCGGAAAACAACTTATGAAACAACGACGAGAACCACCTGAATCGTTTTCATATATAAGGTTCGATTGGTTCACAAATAAACCATATAATCTTGGACTCGATTGCGTTCATTATGCAAAGAAATCGAAAACAGATGTACCTACATGATCGCCAGCACTCCATGGACATCAACCATTCAGAAGAATGCGTCGACTATTCATGCTGATCCAATCAACAGAAAACATAGTTTCTTTCTCGTTTACAACAAAAGAAAAAATGAAAAATAAAAATTAAATATGCATCAAAATGAAGTGCATACAAAATACAGAAAAATACACAGACGCGAACATTTCCCTTTTCGATTGATGTGTGCATTGTGTTCGGTTGAATAAAGCGCGTTACTTTTACTTGCTATTGAATCGAAAATGACTCGCACAACAAAGCACACAGATATACTATTTTCGTGTGTTGATTGAAAAATAAATAATAATTTTACGAAGAAGCAAATGTATTGGAGCATCGCGCAACATTGGATTCGAATAACTTGGTCATTTAAACGGTAGAGTGTGGTACAACAAAGAAGCAAGGAGAGCACGCAATTTGCCATAGACGGCTGAAACTGGCTCGCCATTTATTATAATGCTTTTGTTCATAGATTTGTGCGAATATGCGCATTCACACGCATTATTATGGAAATATCGTACATATTGCGCAGCCCGGATATATGGTCGTAACCGTAAGGCAGTATAAACTCGCAACCAACCAACTAAACAAACAAACCAACAAACAAAAACAAAAGCTAAAACGCAGCAAAATGTAAAAATCCAAATAAACATTTACTGGAAAAAAATTATAGAGCACAAAATGGTGCGTGGATATTTATGAAGTGAGCCACAGTAAAGTGTCCAGAAAAAATCACCGCCCAAGAAATCCCATAAGAAAGATCACTGGAAAAAAAATAATTGGCCATATTCTTTGCGCATTTTAAGATTGGCTACATATAAAACAATGAGATCCGGAGCACACTTTTTCAACCACGAAAAAATCAACAATTTTTTTCGAATGTTTATCGATTGATTCGCCATTTTCCCCAAGTGTACATCAAATCATCGCAAGCTCCAGCTTGTAGAAAAGCGTACATTTTAAGAATAGAATTTAATCCCAACTTTAAAGGAACGCAAAAAAAACCTAGTGCATTCTTCATATTTTCACATCATTCCGAGTGAGTGATTGGTTCTCGTGCATCCGTTGATTTCGTTATTGCCTGATTAATTCAAATCTTTTCTATTATGTATGGATGGTCAATGAAAGCACACAGTCTATGCATTTGCAAAGATTCTTTAAGACTTCAATGCGGTATGATTTATAAATTAAAGCGCTAGAACAACGTGTAGGGATGAGATTGCTACTGCTAACTATGGCTGTCGCACTCTGCACATTGCAATAGGAACGTAATGCAACACTGAATTCAAGGTTTAGTCGTTAACTAAATTACAGTTTAAACTAAAGGAAAAATACAATGAAAATATGAATCATCCAACTAAATGAATGGTTTTTTTATTGTGGTGTATAACAAATGACAAATAAATTAATGAAATGTCTGATTTGCCGTTAAACGATGGACGCATTTTCCAACCGAACTATTTGTTGATTTGTTCTTGAATGTTGTCTACTCGCTGTGGGACCTTTTGCTCACCAATTCAACGTGATAAAATGCATTGGTTCCCGCGAAACATTATTCAAATGACATGCTGTTTGAGAATATAATTTAACATCATGTTCAACTTTCAGTTTGTCAATTGTTCCATATCGTTATCGTACTCACGTTCATGGGTTCCTTCTGCTATTTGTCGCGCTATTGTTTTCCACCAGACGCCCCAGAGTATTTATGAATATTTGAATATAATAAATCCATTTGGAAAAATAAATCACGTTATTAAGTTCAATTCCGAATGACACAAGGTTAAGATCAATTTCACAAACCTAACGGTGCTTATTGAAGATCAACCAAAACGAATTTTTCGCGGAACATATAAAAACGAGGCCGAGCATTCAAGCGTTTGGGAACGAAATGGAAATAAAATAAAATATTATAAATCAATGTGATGCAAGGTAAACATTTGCGCCTGTCTGTACGATACAAATGCACACATTCCAACAAAACATGCACTTTAATCACAAAGCATTGTTTTTTTCGGGTATATGGTGCTGCTACAGCTCTTTTGTTGTTTGGTTGTTAGATTGTTGTGTGTACTTTATTTTGCTTCGGCGAAGCGATAACATGCGCTCCGAAATGCTAGTGTTTGCACGAAAAGGCACTTCCCAAACATTGAACCAACCGGCTCAAGAATTCGACGATAATAAAACCATAAATAATGCGGTCCGCGTCATTTGTTTATACACTGCAACATGCAATAGAAACTGTATCAGTGAGTTACATTCACTGTATACTTTTTTCGGTTGCGATTCTTTTGCGAATGCGAGATACACAAAACATGGTACAACTCATGTTCAATGTGCGCTAACATTGCACAGCGTTATGTTTTTCGATCGGACGCAAGTTTTTTTCCTTTTTTTTTTTTGCTCGGTGAAATAAACGAAAAAATGCACTGCACACGACAATAATAAACATTCGAGAGCTCAGCGCATAACTTCGATAATGCCAACCACAATAAATAGCATTGATTTGTTTCCTTCTGCGAAAAACACACAAACAGTGGAAAGAAATTACAGTTATTCGAATATCATGGTGCAAATCTGCAGCTTTTTTTCTTCAGCCCAAATAAACTAAATCATACTTTGAATACACAAAACGACATAAAGATCGAGAGAGAGAAAGAGAGAGAGAGAGAGAGAGAGAGAGAGAGACAACTAGGAAAAACATACGTAGACTTGAATGATTTGAAAAGAGGAAACGAATTCAATTTTAGTTTAAGTTCTTTAACGAATTGTATTCAGGGAGCAATGAATATTATCTAGCCGAATCACCTGACCTGAAACTGAATCGTCATGGCGCACGTATTCTCAAACCGAGGAAATAGATAAGCAATCGTATGTTTGCGGATCGTATCTAACATTTTGGCTTTGTGTGCTGCCATGAGCAAACAATAACCAACTATTAAGCGAGAAATGTCCTCTAGAAGATAGCTTATAATTTCTCGGTCGCTTTAAAAGCAACTTTTTCTGTTTTCTTTTGGACACATTCTTGAGGTATAATATCATAAAAATTTATGTAACAAAATTTGAAATTTTTGAATAAGTTCATTAATCGAGACAAATTCATTTCATTACACTCAATGTGAAATTGGCTATATTAAATGCCTCTTTACTAATATTGTCGTAAAAATACCTCATGAAATGTGAAAAAAAATAATGATAAATTGTTGAAAAAGAAAGAATTATAAAGCATTTGGGTCTGACAAAAACAAATTTAAATGACTTCGATACTTGGTGTTTTTCGTGACCAAGTGAACATTATAATAAAAACACATTTCGTTTCCCATAAATAAGAGCATTTTGCACTCTCGCATTTACAAGTGGAGCTGCGCTCAAAAAAGTGGCAAAACGCTTGTCTTGAATGAATGTGTTCGCATTTAATGAAAAAAACAAAAAAATTAATAGGTGTACAAGAAAGAAAGGAATGCTTTTCTGTTGCGACAAAACGAAATGCATCAAGATCCATACAAACAAGCTGCGATACACTTGTAGGTTGAGACAACGTTAGCAGCAACGGCCATAAAGTAATTGTTCAGTGTTCCATTTCCAGAAATATTGGCATGCAAATTGAATGTTGAGCTCACGCGCGCGTTCGGCAAAAGCGTTTGTGATTTAAAGATACACACAGCCAGTTAAAGTAAGTGTATGCATGGCAATGTATTATTGCAGTGTTTTTTTACCATTTTCGATGCTGATCGTTCGCTACAAGACTATATTAAGTTCGAATTTTACAAGCTTAGAACCGAAGTGAGAGAGAAAAAAACGCAATGGCTGTGGATATGCCATTGGTAACCGTATCTCCATTTTGTGGTGATCAATTTACACAAGCCTAGGCCTCTGATTTGGTTGCCCGGCTAATGAAAACAACGAACAGGAAACTAAAGGTCGTTCACAAAGTCACACAAACACATCCAACCACAAATCAATTGCGCGATAAAAAGCACTTGCAGTTTAAGGTGCAATTGTGTATTTGCAAGTGGAAGACTTTTTCACTCTTTCTATGTGCCATTTGTAAACAATTGTGTAACTTCTTAACCTCTGTGAGTATCATCGAATCGGTTTCAGAATCAAACATGAATTCTCCCTGCTTTTTTTCATGTTGATTCTTACCGATTCAACACATTCTCGAATGCACAGCATCGAAACCGAGCTATTCATTATGAACAAGCAAAATTCTAGCTGCGGGATACATTTTAATGGTGAAAAGGAATTTGATTTCTTGTAACGTAAAAAAGGTTGCTTCGTATCAAATTCATATAGCATTTGAGATTGACAAAATGAACTGACTCGATTAATCCATTTATTGATTACATACAGAAAAATTACACAAAAGCCACACACTGCGAGTGTAATGAAATCTCCGCGTCGAAGGTAATTATCGTTTATTGGATGTGCGATCGTTGGTTAGAACATAATTTGCGTAAAGGCATAAGTATTGAAATCGGTAAAGATGTTAAGACCGATAAAAAATGTGTTTTTTATGCATTTTTAGCACAGAAAAATACGATGGACCAATTTTCACGGTGTTGGAAACTAGGTGAGTGGTACGCTGTTCGCTGTACGAAAATAATTTAATCGCAAATATCTCTTCATTAGGAATAGAAACCTATTAATGTTCAGATCATTTGGATAATGCCTTCAGGTAGTTCATACAATTGGCGTCTAGTCATTGAATGGAGGGGTTTTCAATATAATGACGAGACATTTGTATGTTGACAATATTTAGATCACATTGTACGTTTATTCATACGACCGAATTGATGAAATTTTCAGAATATGAAAACCAAAATGACTATTTTGTACTGGAAGTAGCTCTAATTTTTATCCAAAAGATTTGAACGTTTGTGCAACTCAAGTTTTTGATAAAAGATCCTGAAAGTTTCATTATGATATGTTATGAAATGAGTAGTTCCCATACACATTTCTCGTTTTCGCCCCGATAAATTAGGGGTCAGAACGAAAAATTTGTATGGAGACTATATTCAGCTCACATTGTGTCATTATGAAACTTTCAGATTCCTATTTCTAATGAAAAAAAATTATTCACACAAAATTACTCAATTATTCAAACGTCAAAATCGAAGATTAAGTTTGAACTCCATATCTATTGACTAGATGGAGAGGAGAGTATGTATTTTTAAAATAGCACATACATGCTCAATGCCAGTACAGTGCAGAAAAGTTCATATTACGGATGTAAGACTTTTTATTTTCCCGGCATATTTTAACATCTAAGCGTAAATGAAAACGGTATGTTTCAAGTTTTCAAAACATTAGCCACACATAAACTGGATTCGACTTCTGTCTAATATCGAAAATCAAACACACCAAATTCACATGTGAATGGTGCACCAACATGCAGACAAACGCAAAAAAAACCAAATTGTGCCAATTTACCGCATAGCTGCGTGACTTCAATTTCCATGCACTTTCTTACTACCGCGAAACCATGTGTCGTAAATGATTCGGTTTACGGAATACGACATTTTTTTATGAAACGTGTGCTTGGTTTGCGTGGTTTGAATTTTTTCCACTGTCTATGCATTTCCATGAAATGCAACGTATTTCGAACAGTTTTCGACAAATTCAATGATTTTACTGGTCTTTCGTGTTAAATGAAAAGAGAAACTCTCAACAAATAAAATATCCCAAGGTGGTTTCTTTATTGATTGCTGTCAACTTTTCTTTCAAAACACACGACCCACAACCATTTCAATGTAGCAAGTGAAACAGAAGAAATAACATTTCATGAACTTTGCAGCAGTTGCAAACAACGAAAATCAATATTTGCACATCAAAAAGTTTTAAATGCAATTATTTGCAGTTGTGAATGCGTAGAATACCATTTGTTTCGAGCAAATGTTATTTTTTCGTTAACTGAGCTGATTTTAAGTGACTCTCATTTATTTCAACTTAACTCTTTTGAATTTTAGCCATTCACACAACAAATTTTGATGCTGTGAATTTTGACTGACACTTATCACTTGAAGAGAATTTTAAAATATGGACCAGAAACTGTTGTCATGTAATTGTTGTTTGTTACCAAAACAGTAGTTTGGTATTTGTTTGCTATAGCTCGAAAGCCAAGCTTGTTAACCGCAGGAATCCGATGATAAAACATCCGATAAAATCAAACATTTGCTTTGAATTAAACTCAATGGCAAAATAGCAAAATCAAATTGCAAAGAGAATGTGTTATATTTTGCGCTCAATCCCAATTTCAACTATGTTGAAATCATTCACTCAAAGGGCCTTTGTTGTCATTGTTCCATTTGATGTTTCATTTCATATTTGATACGTTTGTTTTAAGTAAATCTGAATGATTGAAAGGATTTTTTGACTTCGCTTTTTGTATTTACGTCATTTACCCATTTAATTAAGAAAATAGATTTGAAATATAATTTGCCTTGATATCAAATAGTCGAATTGATATTTTGAACAATCATCTGTTGGAATCGTGAACTAATTTCAGTTGTGATATATAGGTTTATATGCCTGTTGAGAAAAAAATGACAAGTTTACAATAGAAACTGACTATTGTATTGCTGCGACCGGCTAATTGAATGATTTTGAATAGAGTCTAGTGTGTTGATATTTATTTTGGAAGATGACTCAGTTCACCATGTGAATGCGTTGATTTTTTGACCTCATTTTTTGCAAGGTCTATGAAATGCCAACATCGAATCGAAGAAATCAAGATGCATATACGTGTCAATGTAACAATTCGTGTCTAATTTGTCTTTGCAAGTGAACAAATAATCAAGCACACAAGTTGGATGTGTTGCATGGAATGTGATGATTCATTGCATTAAAAACAGTTTTGCGTTTCCATATTAGGAATAAATAAATCGAGCGTGGCGATTTCAGTGATTCTGGTCTGAAGTGACAAAATGCAGGTCTGTTGGTGACGCTAAACAAGTTTTTGAAAACACATTTGATGAATAAATAGTTAAAATTGCAAGCGTTTGAAATGAATCGCGTGTTTGATGTAGGTTGAAGAAGTCTGATAAATTCGAAAGTGCTTCTAAATCGCCGGTTGCGATATATCGAATATCGAATGTTATGAATCGCAAGAACCGGTACATACACGCAAATTGCCAAGTAATTCGATTTGCTATTCCGTCTGTTGACGTGTTGACCATAAATGATGTCCCTCGCACGGTCTCTCCAAACCACATCGATTAACTATTATTTCACCCAATGTCTGAGATCCTGTTTAGAATGTGCACACGTATGCAAAAAAACGCAACGTTCAAATCAAAACAGCGAAATTCAAAGTCTTGGTTAGTGATATTTATCAATTTTCTTTATAATACGTCCATTTGCACTCAAAGTACTGGCATAGACAAGAGCTGAACATAAGCGAGAGGAATGCCGTCCAGTAATAGAATCCAAGATGCAAAAGAAACAAACGATATCCGTCTCAATAACGCATTTAAGTGGGTTTATAGTTGGTGTAAATAACGAAGTAACGAATATTACGTCTGCGCGCACGCACACACACAAGTACCTGTCATTTTTGTCTGCGAGACGTATTCGATTTTTTTTATTTATTTCTCGTTGCACTTCTATTCGTATGCACATTTCCCTTTTTCTGTAGACGCGCACGCTTACGATTTATCTTTCAATTTAATTTTCGAGCAAATAAGCTTTATGCAACACAATTTTTATTCACAATTCGAATTGGCGAACGGCAACCGATGTCTTTAATCTTATGAACAAATTTCGTTCTGCCTTTTTTCAAAATTCTAAATATTGATTAAAATATGTAAACTTTCATTGTTATGAAGGCAAAGGAATAAAGCCATTTCAAGACATTCTGTTTGGTTCCGATGAGCGCCAGAACAAAATAAAACACAAGCACACGTCTGAAAAAGAAACAATAAAAATGAGATGCAACTTGATGATGTTTTTCCGGTGGGTTTGAATGAATAGACATTTTCTTTATGCGCTCGACTTCAGACAGCTATCGGCAAAAAGGTATGTGCCGGGCTTGAGATATGTTGGTATATCATCAGAAAATCCAATTCTTTTGCGAAAATTGTGTAAGTGATTTATGAATTATTCCGATGTGTGTGTTTGCATTGTTCGCTCCATTCATTTACTGTGATTGAGTACATCTTTTGCCCTAGTCAAAATCGTGTAGGTGAACAATTGATTTGATTCTTGATAGTTGAAAATTGTGTTGCATTTTCTAGTTCTCAATAGTTGAACGACCGAGAGAGCGCGCGTAAATTCTTGAAATAGATCGATGGGCATTTGCTGATTTTTATGCATATTTTCACCAAACTGTTCAGTTAAGACAATTAATGTTAGCTAATTTACAGAAAATAGGAAAATATAACGATGCAAACAATGCAAATTCCAATACTTGCAGCATGATCGATGACGACATTGAATTACACCCGGTAAAGCCACGCTGATTCGTATTTCTTTGCATCTCTTCGTATCTCGATGCTGAAACCATTTTAATGAGCTGATGCACTCTTCTACGGAATTTGTAGTATTTATGATCGAGTAGAATATTGCATTCGTTTGTTCTCAATGCGATTGTTCGAATGGAGTGCGTCAAGCTTTAATACATTCAATTTCAAAGTCTTGCATTGCAACCAATCGGAATAACTCGACGCTGAGTTCTAGCTCGAGAGACGAGCATTTTGTCGGATTTTATGGCTTATAACTTTAATGTACATGCTGTGCGATGAAATGGGTGGAAAGCATATTCAGAATCGATTCAGTGAAGCTTAATTAGCTCTTAAGTGTGATAAAGTGAGAAGTAAAAGTTGATGGCACGCAGCGCATCGATGTTATCTAAGCACTGTTTAATTTTTATGAAAGAAATTCAAGTTCAGGAGCATATTGCATCCTTCGTCGCATAAGTTGTATGGTTATTCGTTTATAAAAATTCAATTATAATTTCCGAAGAAAGAAACACAATTGTGTCCTAAATATCTCTCATGCACTTGAAGAAGTAAAATTCGCGAGTTGCATAATATCTCGCATTAAAACGATAAGTAATTTCACCTGAAAGATATTTGATTATCTAAATAAATAATGGATGAAAATAGAATGCAGTCTTTTTTATTGAAGCAGATGTACGAGGCAAAGTGAAAATCTTGTCTTTGTGGTCATGCAATTTACGTTGGCGACGTTTTTCCGTTGTTCAAACTAATATCCTTTAAGCCTTGCATGTATTGGTAGGTATCTATCCCTATGCAAAGCGTTGAAAATTCCTTTTTCTACCCAAACGGAGCACTTAATCAATCGCATGTGCACATACGCTATTTCAGCGGATTAACTGGCGTTTTCACAAGACAATTGTTAATAGCCTGTTGGTTTCGCGTGTTTTCTTTTGTTTTAAGACAAATTAATGAAAAAAATCGAATCAGATTTGGATACTGTGCTTCGAATTATAGTAATAAATCGTTGAGATACAACGAATTCGCGTAATTTGCCTTTGTAATCAGCAAGTGATTACATTGGAAAAGTTCGACCAAATGAAATGTGCAGAAAAAGATGATTGCAAATGTGATTGTGATGGGCTCTGGTACGATCCATTCTGTGTGAATAATTGAAGGCTCCGGATAATACCGCCCGCAAGTAAGCAGATTTGCTTCAGCAGAGAAAAAACAAGAGTTTTGCGAGCATGCATAATAAACAAAGTTACAGTGAAATAGCATCGTTTGGCACTGCAACTGATGGACAGTCATTAAAACGTCTTTTCGAATGATATCAAATCGTCTAGGAAACATCACGTTTTCTCAGTCAATCATTTCATCGTTCCTTTTTCACTTTCCATACGAATAACCTGTTCTGTATTTATTCGTTGTACTTCAATGGCAATCCACTTTATCTGCGGCTCTTTTTTCAATATGACAGCAAAAAATTGCCCTTTTTCACAACAATTTGATTTTATTACGCTCATTAATATTGATTATAATATTTCGAGCATCACACGCACTCTGCTAAAATCATCACATCAACACCGAAATTTGCTAACCATAGTTTCACTTTTTTTAGTCTTCTATTCGCGTCGTCACTTTTGTTTTTTTCCGAACTCGCATTTAACCTTCACACATAATCAGCATTTGAAATGATTCGACAGAAAAATTTCGCTAGCATTGTCGTAAATACGCGGATGCGGCGTTGAATTGTTCTTTCTGTCGACACTAGACTTCGTCGTACGAACCGAAAACAAACGAAATTGGTTTGAACCTCTTTCTTGCTCTCACGTTCCGCCCGACTCGGAAAATAATTGAAATCAATTTCGATTTTTTTATTCGTGTTTCCCTTGAAAACTAATGCGTCATTGTACGATAGTGAGAAAAAAAATGTGTGTGTGTGTGTGTGTGTGTGTGTGTGTGTGTGTGGCTTCTTAATCGAAAATCGTAGGTCTTTTTTATCCGACACTTGAAAATGATGAGTAACTAATATGCGCAGTGCCTGCTGAAGAAATGCCAATTTCATATTTTCTCAACAATCAATCTTTTATTTTGTGAATTGCAATTACGTTTTAATATGGCAGTAACATTTGGCTCAGTCTTTCCGGTCTATTTCACTAGTCAGTACTCGATAACGTTCTTAGTAGTCTTCTTGATAACATCAATTGAGTACGATATTTTGTCAATATCTTCAAAGCAAATGAAGTGTTTTTCATTTTTGATACTTAGAACTTTAGTGCTTATTTGAAGATTTCGAATGAATTATTGGGCCAATCAATGAATTATTCTTTTTTTTTTTCTTTTATTTAGTACTAATGTTTACTTGCTAATAATAATATTGGAACAATGGCTACAAACGAAAGCACTAAATAAGCATTAAATTCTGTTGTATAGGAATGTAACAATTTGTGTGCTTTCATAAAATCTTTCAAAGTCGTTTTTCCGAGTCCTACTAAAATCATGGAAAAAATGGACGTGACAATGTAATAAATTCTAGTTTTATTTCAAAAAATTGCATATAAATATTTTGGAATCACTACAATTAAGAGCACTAAATAATAAAATGTTTGAAAATTTGGACAGATTTGATTCGTAGTTTAGATAGGTAAGAGAAGGTGAAAAAAAAGAAATTTTTATGTTACACATGAGCAAAAAATACTAGATATTGCTGATATAAATAACTTTAATTTAAAAGCTGATTCTAAATGTTCAATTTTTCATTTATAACATAACCGCAATGAATTCCACCTATAAAAAAGACCACGGATGGGAGCACTAATTGTATTTCAAGTGGCACCAAATTGATGACTGAATAGTAAAAAAAACGGTTATGCTATCGCAACAAAATGACCGGTTGGAAAGATGGAGCCGTAAAATGTACCAAATTTTTGGTCAATCCAGAAAATGTATCTCTGGATGTTTGCTCATGAGCATCATGATCGCTGATAAACGAACATTCCTGAAGTTCTTTCCATCTTTATACATTGTGCTCAAGTGCTTTTAATGTGTGCAATTGATTTTTTTGTTCTGTTTTGCTGGCATGCTGAAAATGATTTTTGCCATACCAGCATTTGGCATTTTCCATTTTGTTTTATCTGGAATACAGAATCAAACGTGGAATGCGCCGGACTCTGTGTTATCGTTTTGGCTGCTGCCTTATCCACAAAATAATTTATAATTAGTTGAAACATAAGTTTTATTATGTGTTTTTTTGTTCATTGTTTTGTGTTTTTTGCAGTCGGTGTACGGTTAGTTAGCCATTGAATTAGTCAACGGCATGGATATTTTGTGTTTTCACTCATTTTCTCCCTTTCTCGTTTGCTCTCATGTGCACCAGATTCCTTACACCAGTCATATTTATTGGGCATTCTGTAGATAGTTTTTTCGTTGCCACATTTTCTACTTGACTACCAAATGCTGATCTATCGTTGGCTACGCCGATATGTTGCATGCGCTATGCGCACTATGTGAAAATGTTCATGAAGATCATTCGATAATTGGGCGCAATTCATTCTTATGATGGTTCTTTCTGATTGCAATGCATTTTGTGAATCGATCCCAAGAGGATTGAATGTCTTGTTGGTGTTTCAAAACTGACGTAAAAGAGTGAGATTGACCATAAAATCATTGGAAATTATATTTATTTCTATGACTTTTGTTGTTGTACCTGACGAATACGCTTGCGTCCGCACACTAACCAATAAAATGAGTGTATTCAACATTGCCTGTAAGTGAATTCTTGTTTTTTCTCTGTTCTGCACTTTTTATTTTTATTATAACATCGACTTATTTTGCAAACACTTTAATTTGAGCAGTGTTTTGTTTCAATTGTTCAATGTTTTGGTTGTTCTCTTTCGCTCAGTTTGTCATTACTTCAGTCGTAATTCAATGGTGTTTATTCATGTGAGCGAATTATTTGCGCAAAATGGATTTCCTCTGCGGTGTCTGTTATGCAAAATAATGGAATAAAATTGCCTGGAATAATTAGGCAGAATTCGCTACAATTTCGTGGTTTTTGCTTTTCCATTCATTTCACTACGAGCTTTTTCACATTCAATTTCATTCACTGTTCACACCGATTACGTGGCTATAAATGCAATTAGAAACGATCACAGTATGAAAATTGACGATGAAAGAAGTAATGACAGCGATAGTACAATGGACCAAATAAGATGCGAATAAAATGAGCTATAAAATATTCTGGATTACGTTACAAGTCATTCAATTGTACCCAGTCTCACCAATTCACTTGGGTAACTTAACATCTGGAAAAATTACTTTTCACGAGAATCTGATATGATATTCTCGGCAAACATAATTGCTATACCGAAGTCCAAATTCGATCAACAGCTCAAACAGATGATGGCTTCAACCGAAAGAAATAGCAATATGAAGAAAACAGTGAAATTACATTTAATTGTAGAAATCAATTAATAGAAATCGAGCTTAATGATGCAGTAATCAGGAGAAAAATGATGCGTTCAATTGTGTTCAGTCCATTAGACGTGCAAGTTTTCATTTTTAAAGGCTAATTGCATGCTTACTGCGCTGTCGTGTGGTAGAATTAATCGGAATAGGAGCTATTATCGCGTTTTCTAATTAGACTCACTTATTCAATTCTGTGATTATGGGCAGTTTAACTGTGCTTGTTCACATTGACATCACTGGAATTTTCTGTAATGCCTTATGAGACGGTGTGACGGTGCATCATGGCATTAGAAGAACAAGAAACTCCTTAATTATCCGCATGTTTCAAGGTCATTGTACCTGCTTCTTTCATTGCGCATTCGCATGTGCCAATCAGCAGCACACACAAACTGCATTACAATTACGTCTGGAATAATATTTCGAATTGAATTTTTTTTTAATTAATTGCAACTGCATTGGCCAATAAATATTCACGAAATCATTTCCCTAACTACAAATTTAATCTTTATTAAAAATTATATCGAAAACAAGACAATGCAACATAAAAGCTGCATATGGACGCAATAAAAGCGCATTCAAAATGAAATGATATGTACTTTTCATAACATCCAAATGACTGCCATGCTCCCAATTCTGATGTTTGTGAAAATGTCGACAGATGTTGTGTTGGAACAATAGAAATCACAAGAAATGAACAATGCAAATTATATTGAGTTTGAAAGCGAGAGATTTGCAGTTGTTATATTGGTTAACCGATAGAAGCGAATCAAGCTGAAAAAATGTGCATTTTCACGATGTGGATCTAAACATGTCAGAGTCCAAATGCGCAAGAAATCTGCAAACAAAGGAAGTGAAAAGAAGAAATGCCTTATCAACTAGTAGCAAACATCAAACCATATTTAATTAAGTGCACACACAATCGAAAGAAAATTTTTCTAGTGTGCGAGAGGGAGTGCCTTTGATGTGGTTTCTAGTTTTCCGCGTCTCTGTGTGTGCACCTTTTATGTGAGCGCTTTTGAATTTTTTTCATTCGTTTTTATGGAATAGAAACGACCGTGATGCTTCAGTTCTCTGGAACATCTGGGAAAATGTCTCTTGAAATGAAACATGATAATATTTCCAAGTGAAAGAATTTTTCTATAATTGGCAGAGAGTTTTCAATTTGATTGTTGTTGTTTGTGCTGCTGTTGTTTAGATTGAATGTTCGCGCGTGTTCTAACCATCATAACACTTTTAACTGCATACACATGCACGTACACGAAGCGATGCCATCGACATCATCATTTCATTCCGAATTTTTCAACAGAAATGCTTTCACAAACACTGATACATTTTATTTCCTACACCATTAAAACATATAATTGAAGAAATAGACACTCGATGGAAATGTGCACGAATTTCTAATTTTATCGGCAATTTTATAGAGATCTTCTCCGTTCATGGGTCGTCATCATGTTGAAAACAGTTATTTTATTTTTTCGAACATTTGGTGATTGTTGAAAGGGGAAAATGACTTTCTAACCGACGCTAAATTGATGCTACTTAGACATTTGTTGGAGGAAATTATGATCGCTATTATAACATATTTAAATAAATGTCTTCATTCAAGCTGTCGTCAGATGCAGTCTGAAGAGAAAATAATTTCCCGTTTCAAATTGTTTTTGCGAATGATAGGTCGAATCATTTCATTGGCTTTGATTAAATGTCATTTCGATTATTAGTTCGTCGTCGTGAGATGTTTGTGATGAGAAAATTCTCTCAAAAACTAAATGACATGCGATTCTATCATTTTGCACTCAAACTATCTTTTTCTCTGAAAATATTTGCACCAAGTAGATTATTCATCAATTTTCACATCGCCTGAAACAGGGCCTAAAATGGTTTTGCAGAGATTATTGATTTGAGTACACTTGCAACGAGGCAAATTGGAATCGATAAAAAAATCTCAAATGATCAAGCATGATGCAAAAATACCGGCAGAAAAAAGCTGAATCAGTCAATGATACATTTGCTACTTCACAATTGTGCTACCGACCAAAACTAAAATCCCGCAATTCATTCCTGTTGCATTCATTATATAGGAATATAACGAACGAACCGAAAGAATCAAGAAGGTTGCATACGAAGAACTAGAAATGAGTAGAAAAACAATCAATTGGATACATTTGATCCTCAGAAGCTGGGCTGAATAACTATAATAGCATGCGAATAGTACAAACTTGCAAATTGACTTCAACTAAGAGTCAGTTGTTTGAAAGCCCTCGACTTGGTGCGAATATTATGCAGATTTAAATGTTCACAAGATGAGTAAAAAAGGCAGCTAGCGACGCAACGCACGAAAGATAAAGTCTCACTTATCGATGTTGTTGTGCCGTGACATGCATTCGACTGTTTTCTTTCGCATTCCCTCATTCGAAAAGTGTGCGTACTTGTGCGCATTGCACTATTATGTGCATTTTATAGGTTTTAAATTGATATTTTTATATGACTTTTTCCTATTTTATGGTTGATCTTATTATATTAGGAGTGAGCCTTTTGTGGGACTAGAATTATGCGATTAGTTTCGTCCATGGATATTCGTTGATATTATCTGCTCATTGGACGGATTTTATTTCTAGTGCTACAAGAATATGTATGAAATAATAGCAAAATGATAATTTTATTGCTGCCGGTATGTGTGAGTATGTGAATGAAGGAAAGAAAATTCGTTCTCAGTAATTTTCAGTTCGAAAATTACCCACCACATTTCAAAATAAAAGTTGCCATTAGCAGCCGGTGCATTCCTTCAAGAATGAAAAACAAAATCTTTTTAAGATTACAGAATTTCAAACGAAATTGAAGAATAAAAAAAAGAATTTAAAAGAAAACCCTTTAAATATCGCTTTTAATAAGAAGTATTTTTGGATGATTTTATCTCTATCGCCTCTCTCGCCTCAATTAATAATGGTAATGAGGCTTGAGAAGTGGTTTAAACCGATCATAGTCAATAAATATACCAATAAAAGAAGATAGCCGCTTCGAAAGTAATTATTGATAAATTCTTCTGAGCCGAAGACGTTTATATATTTACTTATTATTCATTTGAAAATGCATGTCTCTTATCAAAACCAATGGACTTTCATATCAATAATTTAAGTATTTAATCGGATGTTTTACGTGTATGCGCAATATAAACATTTATTGAGCCGACCAACACGAATCATGATAGCTTAGTTTGGTGTTTCTATTTTCTAACAAATTTCAAGCGCTTCGGCGATTAGAATACCAATATGCAATAATTTTTTATGATAACTGCATGACGCGCGCATATCAACGCAATTCACGACGATCATGATAAAAGCGAGCCAAATGAAGGAAAAATGTGGGCGCTGCAGTATTTATGATGCGTTCAGTGGAACAGCAGCATCTGACAAGGAGATGGACTGAAAAACAACATGAATTAGAGTTTTATCGGGCAGCCATAAGATATTCCTACTTCTCAACTCGTTCTTCATTACGTTTCAAATACAATGCATTAGAATGGGCACAAACTGCAGACACATGCCTATTTTTCACACATTTTGAACTTGCAGTTACTCTTGAGAAGTAGGAAGTCAGATCGAGAGACCCAACACGAAGTCACGACACCACGAATCACTGTTAATAATTCGCTTAAGTTTCTTAAACAATCACGCAATTCTGCATGCATCAAAAGCGTTTAACGAAAACCAATTATCATTTTCGATTCTAATTCGAATGTCTAATAGCACGGCGAAATTTATCATTGAATGGTGTTGACGGCGAAATGATAAACAATTAGAATTTCTTAGTATGTTATAGGGAACTATCAACACATTTTTTAGAAACGAAACTGTTTTGAAAATCGGACATTGCATCCGAAGCAGACTGATATAAATTGAAAATTGAAGTAGAAAAATCAATCCGTGCCGCTGCATTGCGTTCGAAGCGTGCAATCGAAAGTAAATCTGGCTGAGCTATTCTTGATGAACTTCAAAATCGCACGAATTTTTCCAATCAATTTTTTCAAAGTGTTTTTCCGAAGATTTTAACCAGACAAGCGAATCTAATTGGCACCGAACACAAAATTAATTGCATTTTCAATATCATGCACATAAATTACATCGAATGGATTATGGCTTTATGTTCGAATAAATATGCCATTGCCATTGCAATTGCAATGTTAAACATAAATAAATTGCTTTTCGTCGAACTCAAATCGATTTTGAGCCGGTATTGTTCTTTTTTTCTCTTCATTACGACCGTCGTTGTATTTATGCAGTTTGTGGCAGCATTTGTCGATATCATCGACAGAAAATCAGATTTGCACTTTACTGTTTCGGCTGCTGCTGCAACTGCAGCTAGTGGTGCTCCATTAGCATTTAATGGTGAATTTATAACGCTTGTTTTTGGCTAATAACCTTTCATCTTTTTGTGCTTCATCTACAAATGAATTCGTGAATAAAGAAAATGTGCATTCTGCAAAGGTTTGATTCAAATAAAGTGGTTCGGTTGCTGTATCGATCTTTTGTGGTTTAATATTGCACATTACTACACCTTCGTTAGAAATAGTACAATTGAATTGGGTCCGAACAAGTATTGTCGATTCGCGAAAGCCAATCCCATTTTCAATTAAACATAAACAATGTTCTGTTGCCAATTAGTTTATAGCATAAAATATTGGCATAAAAGTTCCTTTCAATAATAATTTGCTATGTAAATGATCTGGAACGATGGTGCAAAATATCACAGACTCAGATTGTCGGATGTAATAAGTTGTATTCATTTAGTTACTCAGATATGCATAAGCATGTGTCAGATATGCATAAGCAAATTCGCATCTTTCCAATCTATTAACGAATGCACGAGAAACAAAACGCAAATCGAGATCATTTCGATAGCAGTGGTGAAATGCGCCAAACCCCAAAATCATCTCATGATTTATTAAATTATGTAGGAATTTCGCCAAACTTATTATCACTGTTCCATCGAATTTCGGATTTGCGTTCGACCTACTCCACTTTCACGCAGCACTTGTCCGAAATCGGTTCGAAGAAATCGCATGAAAAAAACAGCACCAAAGCAACGTGGTGAAAGATAATGATCCGATAAGAGCGATGCACTTGCGGAATAATACCTCATGAACTATATCCCACGGAGTGCAATGGCACAATGGCTGAGAGACGGAAAGTTTGAGCCAGTGTACTAAATATTTAATTTTTTCGCATGTCATTAATTTTCTCTCAGTGCAAACACACACATGCACATGTGCGCGTTCAATAATCGAGCGTAATTTCTTGCAACAGTAAAAAACTATTTACGTCGATATTTTCTTTTTCTCATTCACCCATGGTGGCAGAATTTTATTGAAAGCAGCGAAATAATTAACGAGAACCATATTAGCAGCACAAACACACACACACACACACACACACACACACAGAGAGAGAGAGAGAGAGAGAGAGAGAGAGAGTTACTGAGACATTGAATTGTTGAGAAATAGATAGTTGAAGCCGGTGCAGTTCACCAGAAACCACGGTGCAAATTATGTTAAGGTTAAAATTTCATTCGACCTAAAGCATTATTCATTCAGTAGAGGATCGGGTATAGAAATACACACTTGCGTACCGTATTTTTTTCGGTTGATTGCTTTCTTTTTGCGTCATCATAAATGCAATGTGAATTGAGCTGTGTGCTCGTTTTATATAAGATATTTGCACAATGTGCGATAGTTGGAACGATCGAGTCTCACAAAGTGAGATGCATTTTGGGTCATTTGATCAAACACTTTCGGGGTTGGTGTGATTGAATGCGTCTGGTTTGTTGATATGAAAAGTAAATCACCATCATTTCAAGATAAAGTTCCATTGCCATTATATGATCATTCGTTTCGTAGAAATTGAAAGGTGCAGAAGGAATTATGTGTGCTATAATCCGGTGAATGCGAAATAAAATATTGTGTTTTGTGCGCCCGCAGACGCCAATCGTCATTTATTCCAATTATATTTGAAAGCAGTGAAAATAAATTATCAACATGATAGTTGAGTGCTGCGATACATTGTGCACCCGCAGGTTAGATGAAGCCATACGCTTGTTCTTATTAATCCTGACTCTCTTAGAATGTAAGCATCATTCAGTCTTTGTTTCCTTTTTTTATTTTTGGCTAAGAAAATTATATCGAACTGGAGAGCCCTCGACGGCTTTATTGGCTCAGTACGGCTTTTGTGCTCAAGATATAGTGTAAACGATACGAGTGCATTCGCATAACAGAACTGGTTGATGCACTGTCACGTTGTTTTCGGCATGTATGAGCATTTTTCATTGCTAATTAATTTTTACGCTCTTTTCTGCGGAATGCATTCAGATGGTGTCAATTTGGCATTTTTAATTTTAGTTTTTGGCATCAAATCCAAAAAGAAATTATAGGAAGCCATCAGACACGGCTAAGCTTGTGGCAATCGGACACTCTTTTGTGTGTTGAACACTTATCATTCTTGTTTAATTCATTCGGATAATGTACGATTGACACGATGGTGATTCGGAACATGACGATGACTTGTTTCTCAATATAAAGCCGATGAAATGAATTAGTGCCATTGCAGCGGTATAAAAAATGATTTCGTGCATCGAATGGAAAGCGCCGATCCGAACAAGGTCTAGGTTAAAGTCGTTATTTCACAGCAAAATTTCAACTTTGATTTCAGTTGGTTCATCGTACCTTTGCAATACACACGAGCGGTCGTTGGATAGGCTATCGTAAGATGTTTTATGTGAATCTAGCTGGCATTTATAGCACATTCTGAATCTTCACCATTGCTAGTGAATTCAACTCAAAGTATATATATCGGCGAGAAGCGACTCTGTTTTTTGCCTCTCAATCAATATAAGTTTCATTGAAAAAATTGCTGGAATCGAATATTCACCAACTGTGTCCCTCTTGTCTGTAATTTGTCACTCGGCCAGTGAAATTTCTCGTTGCTAACGGATCTTTCGTCACTGTTGCCGATGTCATAGCATTTGTTAGATGGTGAAGTAAGTGCAATTCTCAGCGGGAGAGAAATATGTTTACTCGAATGGAGTGGAATGGGATAATATTGTTGTATTTGACACATTGCGTGTTATTTCAAAGTGTAAATTGTTGTTTGAATAAGTTTTATTTGCTAAAATGCGGAAATTGTAGCTAAAACGCGAACCATACAAGTTCAAATGAAGAGAATGCTTGTTCTCCCGTCTATTTCGCACCGATTCGACAAGAATGTGCACAAAAAACATTTATCACAATATTTGCAAAAAACGAAATCGCGAAAACATTCTATAAAATGTGTTTAATGATTCACCGAAAATTCGTTGAAATCTCGATAAAAAAATCAGCACGCGGAGGGGGCCATTTAAGTGGTTTCCGCACAATTATTGTATTTCACGAAACTAGTGTCGGCGACGATAATAACACATTGGCTGCTGGCTCTAGCCGAAACGCCCCATGCGCAGTGTTTGCGCCACTTTTAATTAAGTTATTTAAATGCAAGGCATCAAGAACTGTAGGGCCACATGAAGTTTTACTCGATTCTATTTCATTCGGCAATTTCGGCAAAATTTCGGTCATCTTAAATTGGACGCTGGTACCGTGCACGTGCATGCGGTGTCAAGGTGATGTCTACACCCCAAAGCAAACAGGAAACCATAAAAATTTCTACAGATTACTTAAATTGCCATTAGTATATTATGTGTACATGTTCGAACAAAAATGATATAAATGGCAAAAATTTCTTGAAAAATGATTCAGTGAAGCGATAACGATCACACAAAGTGTGATGTTCAGCGGCACAGACAAATGAGCTAAGTCCGCATACAAATTGAAGATTTTTCGGAAATAGGTAGACAATAATTTGGCGGCTAAAATTGTTGACAGCCACACAAATGACGTCTCATCCAAAATAAGTAAATTTGGATAAGAAATTATTGTTAATCTTTTATGGTAAAATTTTCCCTAATATTTGGAACTTTCAAGGATTTTTACGGTACCGAGTTTTCCATTAAATTCTGTCGCGTTTATCGTGAATTAATTTTGTTGCCGCTATTGATGAGGAATGCTTCTTTTTGAAAATGGATATTCTCCAAAAACTATTAAATACTTCAATTTCGAGCAATCATCGATGACAGAGTTACAAAATTATATATACGTAAAGTATAGAAGTTTCTCACACACCAGCTCGTCCATGCGAAAGCATTTCACATGCCCAGCTCTTCTGGTGTTCGTCGTAAATATCGTCTTGATGATCGTCATTATCATTATTCGGAATGGGGAAAGGTACATCGATGTTTGTGTGTGGCAGAACACTAGAAATTAAATGCTCGACGAAACGATTAGATTCTCCTGCTGCTTCTTTATTGCCCCTATATTTGTATTCGTTAGTTCCTAACATTAGAATCGAATGAGTTGAACTTGTGATGCTTTGCTATTGTAATTTTTTAAACGACGTTTCCACATTAAAATCGACATGTTTTATAGCTTCGCCGTCTTCTTTCGTTTCCCCCTCTGAACTCCTGATAGTGTATACCTAGTTGGTAAGATGTCTGCCGGAGTCTTTTCAACTATTATCGCCTATCCTTTCAAACAATTGTATGCATTTCATTTTAATCTTAATCATTCAACTTTTTTTAAGGTTTTTTGTGGCATTTCTACTGTTTTGCTGTTTGGACGATGGATCGATGTGCAATTTCTAAAGAAAAAAATAATTTATTAGTTGTACGATATAAAAACGACCCACAGAATTGAACATTTTATTCTTATTTATTGCGAAAATGCTGGGATGAATCTTGAAAAACAGTAACAGAGCAATTCTCTCTGTGGTCTCTCACACACAGAAAAGTTGTTTTTAGAAATTGCATTTAAAATGAACTTTAACATTTTCATCGTTTTTCATTTAATCTGAATTGTTGCTTTTTATCGGAATTTCGGTGAGCATTCATGATATTTTTTGAATTCAATGGTGTGTTTTTTGGTTGAAGCCAGAGGGCCGTTATAGATGCAGCTATTATCTTACCTGATGTATAACAGCGCAAATTCCGCATGTTGACGCGCGTAAAATTCTGTCTATTTATGGCCAACCATTTCCAATTGATGAAATTCATAGGAAAAATTACAATGATCTCTGCCTGCATACAAATTGGAAAATTGCCCAATGTACTTAAGCCGCATTCTAGAGTGATCTGTGTTCTGTATTCGTGATTGATTTGCTGTAGATGTAATCGCAAAAAAAAACCAAGATTGTATGACTAATGCGATACGAAGGCAATTTTTTCAGCTAAAATTCCAAGCGCTGACTGCATACGCAGAAGCGATCGTTAAATTATGAGATTATAAGCAAATCATTTTCGAACTTTCCTACAGTTCACCGATCGTTAATCGTCGATTTAGTGATATTTTTTACCGATATACTCTCGAAGGAAGAAAGCAGTCGACTCGCTTTAAGACGAACATAAAATCTTTTACTATATATTTTTATGTGCAACAGATTGAAATAATGAATTTTCATTTAGATTAATGTTGGGTCTCTAATCTTCGCCTGTTGATACACCACGGCTCAATGCTTTTTGCAATTGTGGAGTGGAGCTGCCTCTTGACGCTGTCCGGCTGAGAATGATGGAGGAGAATGTTAAATGATTTGGACAGTTGTAATGCACTTGGCGCTTTTCTTACATAAGAAATTACTTAAAATGTGTTTTTATTTCACTCTGCACTGTCTTTCTCCACTTTTGAATTTACGATGCGCAGCCAATGTGTTTAATATGAGTAGGCAGGATTTTTGGTGAATGATGGATCGTCGCAAGTCGCTCAGCTGGATGAATGCAACGGTAAGAAATTGATAACAAACAAATCCCATCATTATAGTGCTGGGACGAGACAACAAAAAGGCATATTCAAACGGTAAATATTACATTCATTTTTTTTATTATGCCATTGTTATTGTAGGAAAGATTCCCTCGGCAGGTCCAACTATTATTTTATATAAATAAAAAAAACATTTTATTGGCGCGAGATTTGCCCACTTTTCTTTCACATTCATTAGAATTGTAGCGAATGTTTTTTTATGAGCATGCATCTCTCAGTCCGTTTAAAATCATTCGCATTTAATATGTTTTCCATGTTCCATTTAGTTGATCTGATCTGTTGTAAATTGAATAAAGCGTAAAAATTATGGGCACATCGTAATCGCAATTTTAATTGCCGTTTCGACAGAAAGCATGCAAAACAAATGAAACCGAATGATCGCAAGGAGAATTCTGTATTGCCAACGGCTTTAATCGAAATCATTCAACTGTATTTCGTTTAGGCGCATGGTTTTTGTTGTGTGTTCGCCTCGACCCACGTCATCTGAACTATTGGCATTTTCCATATCCCAACCGATTTTCAAATTAATTATTCGTCGAGGTGCAGCAATACCGGTTAATGGTTAATCATTTTTGAATACTTTTTCCGCAAAATTGCAGAATACTTCGCACGGGGTCAGCTTATGTAATTCGCATCCAATTAATAAAAAAACAATACGCGCAAATTGACAGTAAAAAATCGAAACTATCATTTTTTGTTTCGCAAAGAAGAGAACATAATTTCGTAGTTTAATGTAAAGACAGACAGGCCTTTTGCATTATCAGGAAAAAAGAAATGTATAGAAACTAGTTTTACGCCTGTCGATGTTAATACAACTTTTCGATATTTGTGTTGCCGTCAATTAAGATTGATTTTTTCCACAGTTTCTGAAGTTCCAACTTGCACTGCGGAACGAATGTGAGAATCTTTTTTGATCTATTGCACATTCACATGATATTTTTCTCTAATTAAGAGCTTAGCCGTGCTCTTTCGATGTCTCTATGATTCAGATTCAGCCAGTCAACGTTGGCCCGTTTGTTAATTCAGTGCAAAATTTGCAAATGCCATGGTTACATAAGAATACCAAAAATTTGAACTCTCAAATGAATGAATATAACGAGTCAAAAGAAAGAGATATGCGACAACCAAAGAAAAAATTATTAGAACAATAACGTTTGAGAAATCTTTTAATTACATTATTTGCATGAATGGTGTGCAGCCACACAATGAAACCAAAGAAGAACGAATAAAAGTGTGTGAAACGAACACACAGATTGTATAAACACCTCGAAAACGAAATGGTGATATTTGCACAAGAAATGTGTTTAGCGCGAACCGGCTTGTTTTTTTTTTTTTTTTTTTTTGAATATTCGTATTCCTGCTATCTGTTATTCAAATTCCAATTTTATCTTCGTATCTTCAATTTTGTTTCTTTCAATTTTCGATTTTCGGCGTTTCTATTTGGCGCAGTTTGGAATCGTTCGCAGACCGAAATACTGAAAAACTTGCTCAGAAATACATTCAGTCAGTTTTATGACTTAATTCACGAACGATACACATATTTTGCGGTAAAAGAATGCAGCCGTCTTAGTAATATTACGTATTTGAAAAAGAACCAAAAACCATTTCGGATTTTTGTAAAGTGCAATTGTTGCTTACTTGGTTATGCTATTTTTCCTTTCACTTGTTTTCAAATTGAATAGATTTTGTAATGTATATTCGAGTGTGTCACATAATTCACGGAAAATCATAAGCACAATCGAATTCTTTGCGATGCCATTCACCCACTTTGGATTTAATTATTAAAATAGTCATTCGAAAACACTAGTAATCATAAATTGAAATTCGAAATGCATGGAAATTCGTTGAAATTTTGGGATAATGTAAATGAATCTGTCGGATTAATGAAAATAAATTCTCTATTGCAATTCATAAAGGCACGTTTGGATCGTGTTTTGGACATTTTATCTGTAATGGCCAGTTTATCAATCAGTTTTAATCGATTTGTTCGATTGCATGTTTGTATTTTGATTTCCTCCATTGTAAATATCATGCGGGCACAAAAAACATATTGTTACTGCAGCCAATTCATGTGATCCCATCTTTCTTTGTAAGAACAACTGCACTCGGTCTCCAAATTTACATTTTTGCTATTATTTCGTGGGTTTTTCACGTTTAACTAAGAGAAATAAAGAAGCAGATGCTTGGTTTCATCCATTCCAGTCCATCAAAACAAAATCGCCTTTGGAATACGGCAAGAATTTTGAATTCAAATATAGAAAGCTGAGAAAAATGTATGTTTTTATTTCATTAATTTTTCTATTTAACTTAGCCATTAGTTCTAAATCTTTGTGTCGTTTTTCTTGATATTGTGAAATAAGTAGTTCGGGAGCCGCCAAAAAGCAAAACATAATTATAAAGATGTAGTCAGAGGGTATTTGATGTACAATACCAATGTTGGGCTGAATGGCACCGACAAAACGATCGAGATTTAAACCGGCCGTACAGATGCTGACGAATAACCAGCCAGACTTGGCATCTCTTGAAATATTCAAAATGAAATGAAACGTAACGAACGATTTTGTATTGTGTTTGAGAATGAGTCCGCGCGCTGTTCAGCCATGCTTTCATCGGCTATTCGGCTGGGAACTTAATGCGAATCACAAAAACATAATGCCTTTTTTTCTTCGTTTCATTGTGTTTTTCGTGTTTTTTCGTCGGGTTTTCGATAGAAAATTATTTATTATTATTATTTGCTTTTGTCTTGATTCTCTTTGCAGCTTTTTTTTCTTCGTTTGTCTCGCATTTAGTCTATTAGCCGAATGAATGATCCGTCCTTGACTTAAGCATAAAGTGCGCCTACCGGCTATTTTTGTGCGTGTTCAGTATGAATTGTGGAATTGTAGGAAAAAGAAATGAAAATGAGCGCCGATTCTGACGACGCACGCCACCACTAAACTGCTACTGTAGAAGTTTGATGGACTCATAGTTCTGCTGCTTAAAGTTTGTTCACTAGTTGACTAGCCGAAATCATCCAATGAACTGAAGATGATTTCTACTGGAGACAAACATCTGCTTGCTCGAGAGGTTCTCGGTGAGAAACAAACCAAATCAAATCAAGATTTTAAAATTTTTTGTGTATTCACGCGAATTGGATTTCTTGCATATTATTGACACAGATTGAAAATATCATTGTTGATTCAAAGATATTCTACCCGAATATATTTATCTACCATTTCTCTATTTTTCAATATATTTTTTGTTAAAATGCAAATGTCTTTATTTTTCGGCAAAAAGTCTGATTTTATTTGCGAATGCGATTGCATTTTTGTTTTTCAATTATTCCAACTTTGTGAACAGTATTCAATAATTTGTGAAAGATTTTCATTTCAAATCACCGACAGAATTTAGTTTGTATTTTCGGGTGAGACACGTAACTATTTTGGATTTGAAATATTATGGGATTTCATCCCACAACAAACACAAGCTTTGTTGGCGTACTGTTTGAATCCACGAACTTTTCATCGAGATTTATTTGATTCCCATTAAAATTACGAAAAAAATAATTCTCGAATTCGCAGCCGAATTTTGACAAACCTTTTAACGAAGAGGATTATACCGAGCGAGATAGGAATATTCGTGTACAAACAGTGGCTCCTCAATAGTTTACGCGATCTCGAACAGGTTGAGCTCTCATCAGCATAAATGCACACACTGAACCTACCCACTTTACTGTGTGCTGAGGTTATTAACGAAAAATCAAATGGCGTCGACCGCTGCTCCAGCGATTTTTATGAGCATGTATGTAAAATTTTCGTGCTTTGCTTTTATGGCATTTTTGAATATTTAATAAGTTTCAATGGCTTTTTTACAGTTCGATACACATCAGATTTCTTCAATTTTCAACTTTCATTTAGTTTATCTTCGAATAACGTTAGTGCTAACTCGATTCTTTCAGAACTTAACGGGTTTTCGTTATTGACACATTCGTTTTATGTACTACGTAGATATCAACGCACCGCCATCGTAAATTTATGTTGCCGCGTCTTTTATCGACAGATTTTAATTTGCAAATGATTTATTTGTTGTTTGCAGTAGAGAGGTACATTTGTCCTCCTCCACTTCGTAAGCTGACAACAACAATACAAGTGGAATATTATTGAAATTTTTCCCAAAATTTATGTGAATTTGCGGTCGGTGAGGCGCTTTCGTTCAGTAATTTCGATAAAGTCAGTCTTTCGTGTTATTTTTGTTTTAATAACTTTAAAAGAGTGGCTAAAGGGCAAAAAATAAATATTTTTATTTTAAATTACGCATGATTCTTGATTTCTCGATACGAGGCAATATATTTTGAATGCATTGCACTTTTTGCTTGGGATTTTTTTGAGAATTATATTTGTGGCCGCACTAAATAGCAGTGCGATTGCCTTTATTTGGAATTTATGTCGTGATTGTGAATGTGAATCGTCTGCCGAAGTGTTGCGAATCATTCATTTCCTGAGCTGACGCTTGAAGGTCAACTGGAGTTTACTCTCTTTAGCTTGCAGCCGTTCGATCCAGTCGCAGAGACGAAGAAAATGTCTTTCATGAAATGATCATAAGCATTTGTCTGCCTATTTGCATCGGTTTCGTATTTCAGTAAAGGTGAATAATAATACTTCCGTGATAAATTTTCGCAAAATAAAAATATTTTTGGTGGTTTCAATGCAGTTCATTGCAGAATTGTTGTAATATTCACAGAGTTCTCTATCTTTCTAAAAAAAAACCAATCCCGTGCGACTTTTAATCGGTACCGGTTTTGGACCACTCGCATGAAATTAATTAAAACTTCTTGCATCATAGTAAGCCGATATTTGCTGATGGTAGTGTTAACCTCGTTATATCTGAACATCACGATTATTCGTCATTAAAAATCTTTCCATTCGAAATCCTATTCAAAACCTAGGGTCAATTTTTATTTTTTTATGTAGACGAGTCATACGTATTCACGGAATTCGTTCATAAAAACCATATTTAAATCTAGTTGTAGTCATTCATCGCCATATTCAATCACGTTCAGAATATTTTGGGGAATAATATTGATATTTTAGATAAAAAAAAAGTAAATACGATTTTTAGGCTTTGAAAAAAATGTATTGTTTGTTGAAGCCCCTAGTTCAGAATTCAATTCAAAATAAAGAAGAACTTTGCAGATCTTAATGAGGATTAAGTTTTTGTTAAAGCTGCTGAAGTTTTCTGGTCGACACAATTTCATCTTTCGGTCATTTTCAACAGAATCGGTCAAATGTATTGAAATCGATTAGCATTTAGACCATAAACGTAACAATTTGCTTTCAATAATTCGTTCAATTAAATTGGATTTTTTGTTGAACGATGCTAATTCAATCTTTTGCGATCGAAAACTCTTTCATGCTTTCCAATGAATCGTCATTTGTCACAGCATAAAATCGATAGAATCAATGTTCAAATCGAAAAAGTGAGGAATGAAATCAAAGAAATTAGAAATTCAATGATATTCCTTTTGCAAGTAGAAGGGGAAAAAAGAGAAGAGTACGAGATTTGGAGTCAAAAGATCGGTATAGTTTGGAAAGTATTATCATAATTTGTACTTTACCTGAATCGATTTGATGAGATATTTAATAGATAAATGGTAGTAACTAAATGCTATCAATGTCTAAACGCAGCAAGTCTCCGAATTCACCTAACGAAATCACTATTCTCTGAAATGTTTGTTTATTGCAACGCAAGAGTTTTTTTTCGGTCATCGGTTTCTATTTTAATTCTTGATACTTTCTTTTGAAGCACACTTGATGTAAAGTTTCACCTGTCAATAAACCATTCAAAATAAACCAATGAAAAATGTATAATACATTTTTATGAACAACTGCATTTCGATGAAAATCTATAACTATTTATAAACTATATATTAGTTCAATGCACTCGCGATTGTAAACGCTTTTCAACTGTCAAAACAGTTAATCCCTCAAATTACGTGTACCGAAAACATATTTTTTCAAAACCTATTCCAAAATGCACCCATTCAGCAAAGAAATGGTTGGCAACAGGAAAAAATTCATTATAGCATTCGTTTGCACGATCTGTTTGTCGTTCGTTCTTTCGTTCACTTGGCGAAAAAGCAAAAACCACGAGCCGGTGTATGTTACTCGAAAGCACGCTGTTAAGCAACTGATTGTTTGGCCGAGTAGCGCGCATTGAGATACCTTCAAAAGACCTCAAGAAAACCGCACATCGGCACACAAACTAACAAAATACGGTTGAACGCAGCACAACATCAACATCAACAACATACGACATACGAACCACAATGTGTGCCGCACAATATACTCAATGTTACTGCTTTATTATTATTTTATTTTCAGATTCAACGCTTTGCTTGAGCTATGCTACTTCGTCGTTCGCTTTTTTCCCTCAGACGTGTTCGTATTGTGTTGTTCACGGTGCACCTCTCACTTTAGCGTACGCGTACACGTAAACGATCGCAATCGAATCCATGCTTTTGTCCCACAAAGGCATTTTGGCTCTGCAAACTTCCATGCTTCATATTTTAACCATATCATTAATGCACATCCAAAAATATGCTCTATGCTATTTTTGCGATTTATGATGCCGCAACGTTCAAAAAATAGTTCACGTCATCTTTTGTTGGGCAAATGAGAAAGTATTTTATAGTTTGGTGTCAAACAAATTGAAAAGCAAAGATAAGGTTGAGAAGATTCTGTGCGTTGAAGTTGTATTTAAAATTGGTTTTCAAATTGATTTTCGCTAACAATGGACGATGACTTTTCACATTTTCTTTGGCATCGGCCCTACAAAGCATAACTAATTTTCGCATACAAGGAATTCTCCGGAGTAAATAAGCAACGACCTACTATTTTTTGAAAATCGATCGCTCAATCATCATCGATGTGAGTAATTTTCAATCGAATGGAAATCACTGTATTTTCGTGAATACAATAATTTTTGTGCCATTCAATTCTCCACCTTTATCAAATGGTACGTGTCGCTCTTAATTTTGCACATTTGAACAAATATTTCCGATTCTTGGAAAACCAAAATGCAAAGAAATTATTGTAATCTGCTAGAAAGGCTCTCACGCAGTCCATTAAAAGTGCTCCTTTTATTGAGAAATTAATATAGTATCTCATTTTAAATGCCCGTTGAGGCAAATAATTTTGCGTATCGAAAGAAGCTCATCCTTCCTGAAGTTCAGTGTGTTATTCCAGCCACCATTGGTCGTATACAAATAAACTCAAAAAATTTAAAAACCAATGAACGAGTTAGAGAGTGAATCATCGACCTTTTCGTACTCATATCTGCTTTGGCACGCAAACATCGATAAGGTCGTAAAGTACATTGAAATATAGTAGCTCTGAAAGAGCATTTTAAAATGAATATTTTCCATACAAATATGGAAAGTAAACAGCTATTTCTGTTGGCATTATTCTGTATGCGGTCGACATTGGCGTACCAGTGTCGTTGATTGAGCCTGTTTGCCGCAATTTTTTGTGCAAGTTCAATCTTAGAATGGGCTTCCTCTTGATTACTTCATTCAATGTGATTCCATTCGATTTCAGGTCTTTTTTCGTCTATGTCTAAGTCTGTGATGTGACGCGCACTGCGCAAGTAGAAGGTGAGTGCATCGAATTCAAAAAGGAGAATGCGAAAAATCAGGCTTATTGACTGAAAAATGAATGTGAAAAGATTTTTCATAGCCATTGGGCTGGTGAGTGAGCGTGTGAGCGGGCGAGCGGTATCCGAGTGAATGATTTTTTTTAAGTATATGTTGTTTTAGTGTGGTTAGAAGCAGTGCATGCCCAATAATAAAATAATTCAGTGTAAATTTTCTATTTCTTTGAGCGAGCTCATTGCTGTGAATGGTTTTATCGGATGGCAATGAAGGCACACCGAATACGAATACGAATGCGAATCACACAGGCAAATATTTATGTTGACATGTGAACACTTTTTACCAGAATGGAGCGCTTTTCTTGTTCCATTTCAGATTACATTTCGTTTTTTATGGTTGTCGAAGTTGTTGAAATTCCTTCGGCACTCATTGAAGACTCTTTACCCAAAAACACCAAGTGTAGAATAGAACAACAATATAATGTGAGCATTTTGGTTTACAGCATTCGAATTGTTTGCATTAAATTATTATCAGTGGGTTCTACTTTTTTTTCTCATTTAAGCGTTCTCCATTCTGATTAAAAAGAAGATCACTGCCAGTATTAACCCCCCGAAAGTCATTTCATTGAAAGAAGCCATTTCCCCACCAAACGCAGTCTTGCAATAACTGCCATGCAGCTAAAATGATCTTAGCTGCTCACAAGAAAGCAATTGGTAATTACAGCTGAATTAGATAAAGTGGGCAAAAGCGCGCTCAGACTCAGACTATTTATCGTATTTGAAATTGGCTATGCTATTGATCGAATGTGTATCATTTAATGTGCTCGTCGGATATCGTGCATGTACCGCGCAAATTTATGTGATAGATGAGCGTCGAGGAAAACAAATGGTGAACAGTTGCTCGCACAGAAAGTAAATTGTTTTGAATTCGATAGCAATTGAACTGCAATGCAAACTTATACTTGATTCTTTGGCTACGAAAATAACACACACAATCGCATTTTTTCCCGTGCTGATAAAATCATTTCGAAGCACTCATTGTTGACTCGCCTGGTTATAATTTCATGTAATAGCATGGAATTTAGTGCGCTTTTGTTTGATCTGAATAGAGCACTTTATAACCGACATTCTCTCACTGCTACATCGAACACACTGTAAAACGAGCGTATTCCCGATTATTACACTTTCATTTAGCAAATTAGCGCTGCTGAAAACAGTCTCCACCAAAAAGTTGGCTGCAAAACAAATTTCCATATGGTAAGAAATACATCCGAAACTCGTAAGCAAACTTTCAAGCTCATCGTTTTCTCTCGCGTTCCAAATCATAATAATTGATAATGCCGCATTCGATTAAGATGCGTGTTTACGACTTAATCTCGTTATTGTGTGTTCCGATGCTATAACGGCGTTTGTTTTTCTTCAAACTTTCTACATTTACAGAAACGTGAACAAATTTCACGGGTACAATGTACGAAAATAATCGAAACTGATTTTCCGTCGATTAATTTGGAATATCACTAATTTAAAGTGTTTTGAATCAAATGAACTGCAATTATTTCTCACTTAATTTCCGATTGCTTTATTTGTTTTATTATTATTTTTATTGGCATCTCCATTTTCCAATAAAATCAGCCTAATCGATTCTGATACTCTCTATTTGAGGACATACATCAAATTCGCGTATTCAAATACGATTTTCAGTGATTTCATGATTTGCGTGTTTAAGTTTAAGTGGAAATATCATTGAACACAGCGAATTCCAATAGCATTTATTCAATGAGTAGCAATAACATGGACACATGGTACAATGTGTGAGATTCATTTCATTGTTCAACATTAGAAATCGATTTCGAAATACTTTTCGAAATATTGTTTCAATTGATTGTGGTTTAAACAATTTGCACATTAATGCAAATCATATCAATTGTAAATCGATATCGTAAAGCCGTAATCCGAGCTCTGATATGCGAAGCATAATCGAATCGCCTCGTCGAATTAGTGAAAATCTCACCATCAACATTTAAATGATTTACTCAAGTGCAAATGATTTGATGCATGCAGAAAATTACAGAGGAAAAGTGGAAAGAGTTCAATGGAATTACAAATTGAAAAAAGAATAGAAATATAAAATCTTTTGGATCAATGTCTATATTAATTATCTTCTCTTTCTTCGATCATTGCATCTGAACATTTTATATCGAAGATTTTATTTCAAAAATTGATTTTGCATCCAATTATGATCGTGAAGAATGCAAATTATGCGAGCATATTCGACGAGAGTGCGGATATGTGATGTGCTGGGTCCAAGTAATGATGATATATTATTCATAAATTCTAGATAATCCAAAATAGAGAGGCAAATGTGCCGCATGCAAGATAATCAAAGCAATTTATGATTAAATGGCCAATCATAACCAAATGATGCACATTTTGATTTGCTAATATTGGATTGTCTGCACAATTGCACCAAGAGTCAATAATACTTTTATGTTTTTGTTGAAATATTTTTAGTTTAGATCGTTAGTTTGTTCCCATAGCGGACAAAATTAAGAATTGCAGTGAGATCCAAGAAGAATCATAGGAATGCATGTCGCGGGATTTGAAGCGTTGAGAAGAAACATGAGCTACGTCTGTGTCGAATACTTTGAATATTGAAGTTTTTGGGTAAAATACAAACTTTTTAAGTTGAATCATGCAATACTTAAACGGGCCCCTGAATTGTTTCTAAAAAACGTTGAATTTGCAACGCGCAATGAAAGGTTACCAACAGAACAACACTCACGTTCATACGAGAGCGATTTATCGCTATAGAAATCCTTGCAAAAATGAGAAAACGATAGATCACAAAAAATAAAAACAGCGTCTTCTAACTGCAGTTAGGGCTAATGTCTTTTTTTTACCACCTTTATATACACAGCATTTGTGACACTTATACACACCCAATGATTCGAAAACTCTTGCTATTTTAATTTGCACATTTTGGCTTTATGAATATTATTGTCACTATGTTTGCAATAAAGGATATGAAGTATGCTTCACTAATTAGATTTAAATGTAAATGGCTTAGACATGTGAATATCATTTTGATCCGAATTGTTGTTGATAGACGAAAATATTCAGAAAATTGATCTATTGTACAATAGAATTTCAAAGAGAAAACAGTTATAAATATCAACCGTGAAATGCAGTAGGGATTTTGACGTTTAATTTTAATCAATTCTGAGGCAATATACATTTTAATCGAATAAAGCGAACATGTGGAGACATTCGAACTTCGGCAACATCATCAAAAAGTCCATAAAACATCGAATTTAATTCTCCTTCAAAATGAACCAAATATTTTTTTCAATTTGATATCATTTGTGTTTACATTGTGTACATTACATTCCAAAACGAAAACACACGCACTCATAATCAGCGAAAATCTCCACATCTTCGATATCTTTGTTAAAGTAGAAAGAAGCTGTTGAGAGCAGATTTGTAAGTCCAATGTTTCAAAAAACAAAAATATAATGTAATTTATTTAATTTTTTTTGTTAACATTTGTTAACCTTCTCTTAATTATTTAATGATTTTAAAAATTTAGAAAAAATGCAAAAATTTAAAAATAAGCATTATAAATATCTTTTTTTTTTCGTTTAACTATTAGCAGGGTCAGATCTGATAGGGCCAGATTCACATCTATTTTAAATAGATTATATGTATGATGACATTATTTCACATTGATAATAAACCATAAAATATTTATATTATTTTACAGAGTTTGGCGCAATAAAGTTGAATTAAACTAAAAAACTTTGAATTCAATTTTTCAAAATGATATTGATGATAGCACCTTTCACGTCAAGATTCACATTGATAAGCTCTCGAGCAGTCTGATTCGCTGTTATAAAGCCCTTGATGTAATTTGATGCACGCAAGTTTTTTATGATAATACACCCAAACGTGAATCGAAATTACTCAGCTAGTTTTTTTGCGTATGTATCGTGTATTCCTAATCTGCCATTCAAATCGTTCATTGGACGCGCAGTACGACCTTTCTGTGTTCGAATACACATCAATAATTAATGGATCGCATTACTTCTGTTGTATTATTACCTATCGCCATGCAACTAAATTTGACAGTCAATGCGTAATTATGCCGAGAAAACTTGTGAATTAAGCGGGATTTCGACTTGTTTCAAATTTGATCTTTTCTAATTTTAAACTCGCAGTAACTAAATCCACCGGCTTTAAATAAACTCTTCACGTTCTTAACTGTTTATAAACAGAATAGAGTTGATATTGTGTCTGAAGGTATGTTTGAGGTCGTTGAGCTATTCGTCCGATCACAAAGATATACATCAGGCTCTTCTCTCTCTCTCCCTCTCTGATTCATCACGTGCATCTTTCCCTGATAAATTTATCCATTTGCTTAAGTCTGCAGCATACGCCGCGTGTTTATTATGAGAATTCTTTACCGAAGGTCTTTACTGAGTTTATTACAATTACTCGACAAAATTCTTCATGCAGAATCAAGAAAAGTTAGTAAAGTGTTGGTTTTGCTTCCACTTGTTTTCAGTGTTTTGTATCCATAAAAACGAAATTAGTTCATGATAATGAAATTTCTCAAAAATCACTCATATTTATTTCAAAGAACACATTTTCAAAGAATAAATCAGCAATGATAACTCACTTTTAACTATGATAAAGACTACCTTCTTGCCTAATAATCGATTGCTTGGATTTTTCTAGTTCTTAGTTTCGATTGAGATACAAAATAAATAAAAGACAGTTTGTGAGAGTAGATCTTTTTATTTGCGAAACAATTCAATCAATGTGAACGTATTTGCATTCAATCAGCGAAAAAGTATCAATTCATTGAATGTAATCCATTGATTGGTTCATTGTATCTGCAAATATGGAAGCAGTATTAACCAAGCAGTATTCCCATGTAAATCATTGTTCAAACCCAAGATAAATGAAATGCACTGATAATGAATCCGTTTAAATAAATGACTACAGTTCTCAGAAAAAAGCAGCAATTTATCTTTTGCGCGTGATAAAACAACAAAATGGAAATACTTCAAATAACATTCAATAATTAATTTTGTATAAAGAATAAATAAAAAAAGACTTTTTCACTTTAGGACATTTTCAGTTGCCAGTAAAAGAGTTATTGGAATTCTCCGAGTCAGAACTCAATGTAATACAGAGTTGAGAATTACTTCCAGTTGGAAAATTGAGACAGTAACTTCGAATTAACTGGATTTCACGTGTCACGACAATTATGACTTTTGAGCCGGCCAATATAAATGAAATCCAACTTGTTTATCAGAAATCAATTATTTACTTCATTTTGCAGCATCAAATCAGATTTCCTTTTTTTTCATCTCAAACTTCGCAGTTAATAATCATTATTAAAATGATTTTAAAGAAGCTCGAAGAGAATAAGAATGACGCGATAATTTATTCAGCAAAAGCCATCGAAACAACACTTTGATGATTGACGAACATTCCTTGGTTCACGTTGCGGATTATTGAATTGGTTGGTAGTTTTCGATCGGAAAATTATAATAAATCGTTCTTTTGTTCCTAAATATCCACTTTCGTCGGAGTGATACAAGACAAAATCCATTCCATGCAATTTGAAGATGCAAATTCGATGGCTTTTACGATGCAATGCCGACGAAGCTGCATGCGGTGTCCACCGTGCATTAGTGAATCTGGTTATGGTTTTTAGCTCCAATGCATTTATTTTATAATGAGGACTAAGGTTTTTGCCGATATTTTCCTTTCATTTAGTGTGACCATGTTCATGTTCAGGAGGTAAAAACAATGGTAATGACGGATCGTGATTCGCGGATTCTGGGCTTGGTCGAAATAGAAGGTCTAAACACTCTGATATATCGAATATGGATGAAACATACAAAGTAATTTTTATGCGAATAAATTCGTAGAAGCCACGATTGTGTGTTCTTTTGTTCTTTCGTTTGATTCATTTTGTTCATATTGATTTCATTATAGAGGCTAATTAGCGAAAATCCTTCCCATTCGAAATTCAAAACTGAAGAGACAATAAATAGCTTGTAGGCTGAATAGTGATGTTTTTTTTTTTTTTTTTTGATTTTCTATCAAGGCAGCTCATATTTGCAGTTTCATTAGCAATGAATTTCTCAACATATTTAATGTACGGGCAATTTTTTATCGTATTCCTAAATTCAGCCTTTTAGCTATGAAAAATAGTGGACTTTCAAGTCTGGATTTAAACGGGCTTTCCATCGAAATAAAACAGACGGCAATAATGAAATCCGGCGCCGAACGTCATAAAAAACGCATAAATTCTTCGCCTTCATTTTCGGTTGATGGATTGGAGCTCATTCGTTTTGGTGCATCAATAAAATCGCTGACATTGGCAAATCATCGATCATCAGAATCGGAGCGACCATCAACGGAATTTGATGAAGTGGGCGGACAATATACAATTTATGTGTTAGCATGTAATTTAGTAACTTAAAATAATCAAAAATTTTGCGGTTCAAGTACTTGAATGGAACAACTGCGTGTTCCGTTTGGATGTGCTGATTTATGGGGCTAATTTTTCCATAATTTTTTCAATTTTGATAACGCATCAACGCCTAAATGTTCATAAATTAAGTCATTAAATGGATAAACGCGTTTTATGGTTCATTTTATTTGTTGTTTGCTCATTTTATCGGCTTTTCTTCTCAGCATTTTAGGTTCTGTGGTTCTGTCTATATAATTTCCATATTTATTCGTCAACAAGCACATGAAACTGCGGTTTTGAGAACTAAGAGCACAGCATTATTTTGTGATCAGATAAAAATTCATGGAATTCGTTTTATTTCGATCGTTTGGCAAGATTGCAGTTATAATTTAACTGGAAGTTGCAATCAAAATGTGCGATCGAATTGCATCTGAATTTTTCTGCTTCTCACTAGTTGCAGCACGGCAAAAAACCACAAAAGAAAAATGAGCGAAAAGTGACGAGAAGAATTCTGTTTACAATTTAATGGCATGTTCTAGATTCATTTCCATCACAATCACAATCACAATCACAATCATTTGTAGCTCTTCATTCATTTGATGTTGAACCAAAGGCAAAACATGTACCACAATGCCAGTCTCGTAACCATTAATTAAACCACATTCACCGAAAGAAGCCATTTGATTTTTGACATATATAATGAAAATGTGATTCATAAATTCGAATTAGTTAAATCATATACCAAATACCACAAATATAATGTAATGAATCACCGATTTGAATGTTAACGTGATAATTTATACTCATTAAAAACCCGCATTTAATGTGGTTCATTTTTTGAAATTGGGAGACCTTGTTAATCATTGAACTATTACTTTTGCACAGTTCAATCTTTTTTGTTAAATTGAAGAAACATCGCAAATTCTTTGTAAATAGAAAATAGGAAACTAATTTTTCGAATGGCACGGAGTTTCACTAGTTGTGCAGAGACCCGATGATTCCATCTGCTGCTTTTCTCTTCATTGCATTTGTTATTTCCGTACTGAGAGTTTTTCACGTACCAAAACGCCTAGCTGCTCAATGCTATCCAAAACACCACACCACACCGCATGCGTTCGATACCTAATTTGCGCACATGAATGCAATAATTCTTTTCAATTTGAATTTACTTTCTCTCATGCAATTTACCGTAAAAGAGAAGCAACAAACGAAATGAACGCAAAAGAAGTACTTTGCATTGAACCGAAAAAAAAACACTGCACAAATCGTTATGATTGCGATCGAAACGAAGAAAAGCTTCGGCATCGCTGAAAACATTCAAATTAGTAGATCGTATGCCGATTTTGTATTGGATATTACAAGCAATAAGTGAAAGAACGTAATGTAAGCTCGGAATCAGGTTCAAATGCAAATAATAATCCGAAGACCATTTCGCCAGCAGGGGTATTCAATTGGTGGCGGCGGTGAAGGTGATTATGCTGAGATATAATGAAAACAAACATAAAGCCGAGTAAATCAAACAAGCGGCTATTTTTAAAAATTTGTCATGATTCGCATAGACGTGAATCCAATTCTCAATGGGTCGATTTGTTTGGATATACTCTTTCGCCGCACTAAGGTATTCAACCAGAATTTGTCGGCGAAACGAACATGTTCGTCTGAAATCCCTGTTTGTGCATTGCTGTTCAGATCATATTCACATTACTCATAAACAGTTATGACTATTTCTAATTGGAGGCCATTGAAGTATACTCTCGTTCGACAAGAGCATCGATACTGTTGTCTTTGTTTCCTGTGAAACGTTGCACATAAAAAGGTTAATTGAGTGCTGTAAATTGCATGAAAGAAATGTCTGTGTTGAACACACACGTCGAACATTTCTCTCATTTACACTCCTCTAAGCGATGTTGCTTTTTACACCGAACGGACGTGCTCCGTGGATTAAACGTCGTTTAATGCCGCTATATAATTATATAATATGTCATTGTACATTTGAACGGAGAGATTCGAAGCTTAGGATCACTTGACTCAAAATGTATAAAATTCGAATAGATCAAAAATTCCGGTGTAATGATATTTTTTGAAAAATGAAATATATTCAGTTTATTAGCGAATTGATGATTAATCAATTTATACTTTTTGAAGTTATCGGTCGTACAAAGTGATGAACACTTCTGTGATGAGAATCGCAATGTCGCTGTGCGGTCTCGTCCGTTTAACCAGAAAAATGCCCGATAAAACATTTTTGTATGACTAATGAGAAATGACGAAAGCATAGATTTTTTTTGCATGCTTGTTAAAATTATATTTTCTCGTTCATTTCGTTCAAGTTATTCTATCATTTTGGTTCTATCAATTCGATTCATTTGAATTTCTAATTGAAAAGAATGTCTTTATTAATGCAATTTGACATTTTTAAGCTTCAACATCGAGTTGGCAAACCAGAAATATTATGTGAAATCTTAATCAAAAACCATTTAAAGCGGAGAAATTGATTGCAAACAAATTGGATAAACACGTTTACAGCCAGAATATCGAATAAATTTGAATGCTAGTCATATCGAATCTCGGTCTTTTCTCACGAAATGCATTGATTTCAATGGCTTGTCACGTAAATATGAATTGAAAATAAAATCACCACAGAAACATAAAACTTGTATGGAATATGAATTTGTCGATGAGCAAAAAAAGGGAAACATTCTGCCGTTGATCTCAACGAGATATCAGATCAATTAATGTTCGAGACAGGTAGAATTTTCTATGGGAACGACGCTGTGAAGTGTATTTCAAACAGAAATATGAACACGCGTGAGTTGTGTTTATTTTGTTCAGCCAATTTGCTGCATTTGTTTTGAAGTATTTTTTATAACAATGAAAAACAGTAAGGCTGTTTGAATGCATCTGAGCAAAGGTTTTGACATGTTTAAATTCGACTAAATGAAACTTTGAGCAAATAAAATGTTTTCAAACTCTCAGATATTTGAGATTCTACAGCAACGAACATAATTGCTGCTTATTGTCAAACGTGCTGTTGATGTGCAGTTGTGTGATGTGCTTCGTACGACCGCTAATAATTACATAACCAATCTCATGCTCATAAAAATGTCTCCATCGCGAATATGATGGCGTTAAAGACAGTGCCCAGCGATAATGCAAAAAGTGAAAATACCAAAGGAAAAATGAGAAGACACGATTCTTTGTTCTAGATCATCGCTAGATAAGCAATCATTACACACACACTGCGCCGCAATTTCTACGAGCATTTCTTCTTCTGCTTTTCTTCAGTCTAGAAATGACTGTGATGTTAATCAACTTAGAATTCCAAGAAAAACCAGTTGACTGTATATCGAGGTAACTTTTAAATTGCGATGCGAAACTTGCACACAAATATAATGCTTTGCTTAGAAATGATCAAAATGAATATTTTGATAAAATGGCTTTAGCTTACCTGGTCTGAGAAGTCTCCGAAATGTTTGACATCTTCAGTTTCCGTTCGCTCTTGTATTTCCTCGCGTGAAACTACTTTCTTGGTTTTCAATTCACGAAGTAAGCCATCAGCGCGTGGAGCCAGCACCTTGCGTCCGCTATCAATGTCTTTACTGTCATCACCAATGTATTCAATTAATGTTTGATCTTTATCCGATGGAAAGTGGTCGATTGCTTTTGGCCCATCTACATCATCTTCGCCTGGTTTTCGACGCTATTTAAATAACGCATTTTAGAATAGAATAATAAATAAGTAAAAAAAATACAATGCTTCCTTCGTCCATAATTGATGGTGTCAATTGCATGTGCAATCTTCATTATTACCTCCACTGATTCACTTTCTTGTTTGTTTGTATCTTCAGTAGTGTTTGTTTCAATGATTGGTCCAGAGTCTTCAATTACTTTTCCATCCTCAAGCACTACCTGACGTTTCACTCGTGTCTCGATTTGCCTCGTTGTCGTTAGTTCGGTTTTCTTCTTCGTTACAATTTCTTCTGTAAATCAAAGGAGCAAATTATTCATTTTTAAACATTCGAAAATAAATCGAAAAAAACGCCCGCAGGTAGGCAAAATCGGTTTTAATCTAAAACCACCTAACATTCGATGATTTCAGGTCATATTTGCGTTTAAACACACAATTTTCATAAATTTTGAAAATCAAGAATAATATAGACTCAGATTGACAAATCCATCTCATTATTTAATATTCATAATATTAATTAGAAAAACATTAATGCACAGTCAAATGTGCAACCTAATTGCGATTTCATTTTGCCGTCTCCATTTTCGAGTGATTCCAAAAATACTCATTTAATTGAGTAGCTTCATAGCTTTGTTATGATTGTTATGAATTAGCCAAAGACATGGTTACAAAAAATCAACGCATATTTGCCCAAGCGAACAGATGAACAGTTTTCTTTGCGTGCAATAAAAATATTTCACTTGTGTCAATGTTTGAGTCTGCTGCTTTGTTCCTTTAAATTATTCGGCTTGGTGTTAATCGAAGCACGATGGATTTTATTGTTGGCAGACTGTTGAATTAGCAATTTTTACTCATATGTTTGTCTCATTCAATCCGTTTATTTTCAATATACAAGTTGATGTCGAGGGTTGGTTGAAAATGTATGATTGAGAGCCGATCTATTTAAACGTCCATTTAATCTAGTCATCTGATGTTTCTGTTATTCAAATTTCTGTTAAATATTTCAACTTGAATCATTTGATAGGATCACTTTCAGTTTATATTTGCATTTAGTTTGTGTGAAATGCTTTCAAAAGGTCAATACATTATTTGAGTTTGCTGTGAAAAAACTAATCTAATTCATTGTGTACATAAGGTTTGTATGCTGAACATATCTGAAATAAATGTCACGCTGAACGCTCCATTTTGCTGCCATAAGTAGATGTAATAAAATGATTTCGCATTTCTTGACAAAAGCAAACATTAGATTGCGGCACTTTTTCTTCTCAGTATCTATCAGTATTTCTCTCACGCGTCACGCGTTGAGATTTGAGGCTTGCGACTGAGTCACCATGGTATATATCAATGAGATAACAATCTCATACTTTCAACAGCAAATTATGCGCGCTTATACTGTTTTCGATTGAATAGAATGGTTTTCGTGTCGATTAGCTTGTGGCTGCACATTTTTAGGTGCGTGATTTGAGTGCTCATATTTTGCAGCGCATGCCGGAACCATTTGGAAATGGTAAAATACACAAGACACGAAAAACACATTGAAATCTGCAAGCTTTTGATTCACTTATTATGCTGAAGCGATTTTAATTCTATTTTTTACAGGCGCTTTAATGAAAAGTTTCATGTAAATGTTGCAGATATATTTATTACTGTGGCATGTACAAAGTTAAACGTATCATTGCGGATTTTGCAGAAATTGAAAATCTCCAGATTCAATTCCGCTGTAATTACCAAGTATTGTCACTAATTGTTGAACCAAAATGAAAATGCATTCTAATCGAATTGAATTACGTTCTAATACACAATTTCCCATCATATTGAGCCACAAAACAAACAATAGCATAACGGTGGATTTATTCTGTGCAAATGGGAAATCGATAGCTTAAAACTCCCCAGCTGACGCATTGACCTGTGAACGGCTGATGGAGTTCGAATTGTGAATACCGATTTTATCATAACATAACTTGTTGGTTTCACTTCGAATGGGCAACAAAATTATTTTATCTAGATGTAAACATATTGTCAATGCCGATTCAATAATAATTAAGCCTTTACATTCAATGTGATTGATGTGTGTCGACATTTTCGGCTTAGATAGAATCCTTGTTGAAAGCGCATAAATCACAGCATGAGTCGTTGATTTGAATTTGGTAGATAATTTATTTTCAGTAAGATTTTGTTGTAGCAGAATGACGTGGAGATGGAAAAGAAAGTCTGATAATCACAAACTTAATAGCTTCATATTATTTCATGCAAAAGCCAACTCGCCACCATGCATTTTGCTTTATCTATTTCACAGCATCGCTCAGCAGAACTTAGTCCGGTTAACCATATGGTGTAGTAGTATTTCGAACGAAATAGCACAAATAACGATACAGTGTATAGTATTTTATCATTCGAATCGCGATTAATTTCGGCTCCATAAAAGTATGCAGCTTTTGAGCGTTCGCATAGAAATTCGTTTGGTTGTGCATTTGGCCTTATCATATCCAACGAAAGTAATGCGCACAAATCACGTATCGATCGATTAGTAGACGTTTTTTCCATTATATGCTCTACATAAGCACTATATTATCCATCTATTCTTGCCTATCAATCATTTGCACCGACTGCAATCTCCCAGTGATACAGAGGAAATGGCACTATCAAAAGTAGTCTATCATTATTTATGTGTCAAATTTTGATCACATAACGAAAAACACACAGCAACGATATTTAATAGAGAAAAATGGTGGTGTTAATGCTGGTTAAATGCACTTTTACGAGAAATTCTTCAATTTGAACCGAGTTGTATTTACGCTTTCATCCAGCAGATCGATAATCTTATAGCCATTTCGTTTCGGGCAAATCGATAATTTAGCATTTCAGCTCGTGCAATGGCTATAAATTAATTTGAAATTGGAATCGAATCTATAATTCAATGGCGTATACAATTTTACCCATGCAGGAAAATCGACACATAAATAATGATAATAATTCACATACATTTTCGACTAAATTCGCTGAAGTCTCATGTATACGACGCGAAGTATTCTTAAAACATTAACATGAGCGCGAGCGGCTAATCACCCGACAATCTGATTTAATCACAATTGGTCGAAGCAACCTGCTCGAAATCAAAGTTTGACTCATAACAACATACAGCTGTATTTAAAAAAAAATGAAGAATGTGGCGGTGTGAAAGGACTTACCTTCATGTTGAACTGGCTCTGGTTCGCCATCGACTTCAATCTGTGAATAAACATCCGATATATTAACACGTGTCACATGACGAACGCGGTTTTTTGACGCGGTTGTGGTGGTTGCTGCTGCTGTCGCCGACGCTGCTCCGTGGGATGTTCCCGTGCAAGGTGTTGAATAGTGATTGATTGGATCGATTTGGAATCTAATGCGTTTCGGTGCAGAAGTGCGATTTTGATATTCATTATAATTGCTAATGATGCGTGCCCCATTCAAACGAAATTGATCACAGCCGTTTACTGATGATGATGGCGGAGGTGTTTGTTCACTTGATAATAGTAAAATCACCACCATTCCATATTACATTATTCGCAGATTTGCTATGTGTAGTTTTTTTGTTGATTGTACTGCGTGCCGATGGATGAATCGAAAAGACAGAACAATTTTGTTTTGCTGTGCACGTGATAAACTTGTTAGGCGATTAGATCGAATGAGCTGTGACCGAGAATTTCGTATATATCGCGACACAGGCTCGATACAGTCCGAAGGCGGCATGAATTTATCTCATACATAGATCCATGCGCCTCACAAAACACTTAAAAAACGAACACATCTCTTATCCAATTTTCATCATTTCAAAATCCGTTTCACATACACTGAAATTCCTTTTTCTCTTTCAATGTTTTGAATTCAAAAACCGAGTTTTCGCTTGCGCTTTTTCATGCTTTGCAAATCAACGTTATTTTCTGTTGACCTACGCGTTCCACATGTAAACAATTGAGAAAAATGCAAAAAGAAAATCGATCAGCTTCTTGATTTGAATTCGTTCATATCAATTATGTGTTTATCGCTCGATTTAAGTCACAAGTGCAATTGAAAAGGGAACACGCCGACTGTTGAGTCATATGTCAGTGCAATAGCCGGAAGCAGGGAAAATCATTTAAATGGAAAATTCGTATTACAATGATATTGGTGAACGAACCAAGACCAACGCTCAAGGCCTTTCGACACATTCTGATTTGTTGATATCGTATAACAAATTATGATTTTCACTTAACTTCTAATCTTTCATTCGCTGATGAGAAGATCAATCGGGAATATTTATTTATGAAATGCAAGTGCTAATAAAATTAGTGATGATTTTATTATTTGGCATTTGATCCTAATAATTAAATTTATGTTGAGTATAGTTTTAAGTGTCATTTCACACTCACGAATAGGAACAAGAATATTAATAAAACAACAAACAATAAAAACAAACCGCACAAAATCTAAGTCATTGCCAATCAATGGCATGTCACATTAAGCATTTAATTCGTACAAATATCAAACTTCAAAGTGAACAAATGACATTGTTGTGTTCGAGCGGGGCAGCTCTAGTTCAAGTGATTCTATGTCAAACACTCGTTTTGTAACATGACGGCACGAACCACTCAGCTCATCTAGCGTAAAAGTAATTTAGATGTGTATTCGCTTCATGAGAGCGGCCAGTTTATAATTATGGTTAGTGTTGATTCGGTTGAACGAATAGACAAAAATCCATCGTTAGCATTCCGCAGCTTGCAATAAAAGACACCAATAAAATGCGGAGCAGTTTTAAAACGCAGTTCGGCGTGATATCATCATAACAACAAGGAAGAATGGTTTGGTGTCTTGTAAGCGCACTAGATTACGAATTGAAACTCGAAATGGAGACGTAGGGAAAAATATTAGAGCGAATATTAAAAAGGCATAATACAAATGGCCACGGTATGCGTGTGTGCAACCATTACCGTGAGCAAGTAATAATTACATTTATTGTATGTCGATTAAAAGTCGCATTTGCGTCGTAAATCTTACGGATTTATACACTAGCCCGCAGTGCTGTTTGTACTACGTACGCTCAAGACGATCAGGAGGAAAATAAAAAAAAAATAAATGGTCTTACGTACGTAAAACTAACTTTTCCGCACATTTCCCGAAATTGTTCGGGCTTACGCATTTTTCATTGATTGCTACTCATTTGTATTGGATTTATGTTTATTTCTTATCGAATCATCATGCAACTTTGAGAATAAATCACAGAAAAATTGAAGTCATTACGATGAGATCGAATTTCCAGTCATTACACATCATGTGATTTAAATTTAAATTTTAATATAAAAACAAATAAACATCTCAGTTCCTAATTCTTACTTCAACGTTCTCTATTTTTACTTTACAGCACACACCACTGTGTGTGGTAAAAGTATTGCGATCGGTCCAAAAAATTCAAAACGCTCAGAATAAGTTTTCTATGCGTTTTGAACCTAGAAAAAACGATTGCAACCATTCCCGGAGCAATTTTTTGTCCGTGTGTGGTACGTTGTCCGTTGTCCGTTGTCCGTTGTCCGTTGTCCGTTGTCCGTTGTCCGTTGTCCGTTGTCCGTTGTACGTTGTCCGTTGTACGTTGTACGCAAAAATTTGTTAACACGATAACTCAAAAAATTGATTTTAGAATTGAACAAAAATTTACACACACATTTGTCTTCATTAGGAATAGAAACCTATTAAGAAAAATTTGTATGGGGACTATGACTATTTCGCATTGTATCATAATGAAATTTTCAGAATATAATTTTTTTATGAAAAAAATGAGGCATGCAAAATTTCAAGTCATTCCAATGAGATTCAGGACTACCTCCCTTACAAAATTTCGGATTTTTGGAGTCTTTTCGGGGTCAAAACTGAAAAATTGTATGGCGGCTATCTTAAGTTCACATTGTTTCCTATTGGAACTGTCAGAATATTATTTTTCATGTTTTTCAAGTCATTCTGATGAGATTTAAGTCCAGCTCCCTCAAAAAAATTTCAATTTTCGGGGCTAAATGAAAATTTTGTCATTAAATTGGATGAAGTATTTGTGATTTTCTAATCTGTTTTTTTCATCAGTTTGAATGCTCATGCTGTAACCGAAAGTTATACTGTTATACATAACATAAATGTAGAACCATATCTATCGTTGGCATGAATTGAAAGTTCACATCAGAGTGAACTAATTCGTAATTGTTATTATGAATATTCTGAAAATTTCATTATGATACAATGCGAAATAGTCATAGTCCCCATACAAATTTTTCGTAATTATATTGAAAAACAGCCAATTTTTTGATTCCACTCCTCTAGAGCTAGCCGAAAAAATTATCCGATTAGGCTGAAAATTAATAGGTTTCTATTCCTAATGAAGACAAATGTTTGTGTAAATTTTTGTTCAATTCTAAAATCAATTTTTTGAGTTATTGTGTTAACAAATTTTTGCGTACAACGGACAACGGACAACGGACAACGGACAACGTAGCACACACGGACAAAAAATTGCTCCGGGAATGGTTGCAATCGTTTTTTCTAAGTTCAAAACGCATAGAAAACTTATTCTGAGCGTTTTGAATTTTTTGGACCGATCGCAATACTTTTACCACACACAGTGGTGTGTGCGGAAAAGTAATATAAGTCTCATAAAATTTAAACATTATAATTATTAACAACAAATTCACGGAGTAAATAAATATGTTATTACGTTAGATGAAAACTCAAATTCATTATCTCACACAGAGAGTTTTGCATTTTTCTGTGTAATTTATATATAGATCTCACCATTTTTGAGTGCAGTGCGCTATGTCACCATGCATTGGGAATAGGCAGCGGATAAATGGAATTTCATTTACGGCCACACTCGAATAAAGTCGGTAAAATATGTGGAAAAACCGAAAAAAATTAAAAACAGGCGTCAATGAAAAATAGAGAAACGATTTTCCACTGCAAATTGAAATGCATTCGACTGAACGAGACGTACAAAATGCTCGAAGTCATGCACTATTTCATAACAATCTAATGCTGAATTTGGCTACTTTTTGTGTGTTTGTTTCACAATAGTTTTTCTGTCGGTCAATTTTTTGTTTTTATTATGTCAGCATAGAATTGGTATTATTGGGCTGGGAACACGTCTGCATCTGACTCCTGATCTTTCGTAAATTCCAAATAGGATAAAAGAAATATGCAACAAGACTCTTCGAACGTGTGAATGGTCAGTTCGAGTGGTTGCGATAGAGATCGGCTAAAACACGAATCACGATTAAGTTGTTAATAGAATTTCCTGTGTGTTTCAGCCGAATGCGAACATTTCTTAATTATTTCGAAATTGATATTTGCCATTTTGATACGATCGAGCTTTGTTTGAGTAGCGAGATGGTATGTTAGCGAACATATGTTTCAATTATTTGTTTTCAATTTCAATTTCTATTTGCGATAGAGATACAGGCAGAGATATCTTTATAATCTATACAACCATTTTCATCTCTCGTGACTTGATATGTGGTGGCCGTGTTCATGGTCGAAGTATACATCGTCGTCGTTTGTGTCACAGTTTCTCATTAAAAAGTGAAATCATGCGAAAAATACAATGACAATTCAACTGGCACAGCACAATATCGCGTGCAAAGCATACAAAATTGCATTTTCCCATTCAGATGAGATTTGTTAAACAAGCATCAAAAAATGGCCAGCAATAAAGATATCGTTATGTGTTCAAATCGGATTTAAATGAGCAACCGTCCATCTGGAAATATCAATTCAAGACGACATTTTTTCCGTACAATTTACAGAGCAAACAAATCATATTTTTCATAAAGATAAATTCATTTGCCGTTTCAAAAATCGATAGAATTGGCATCCTCGAGCTACAAGGCAAATTTCTATGAACTTGATAATATCATATGTTTTTGGCTTGGATTCTGATGACTTTGGCATTTGCTCGTTAACCGCGACCATAAACGAAAACTCAACGATAATGTAGTGTTGCTAGCATTACACGATTATTTTGACGCACACTTGACAACATGAACAGCCGTAACTCAAATTAAATCTTAATAACGCGATGATAATAAGAAATCTATGTTATGGCATTCAGAAAATTGAATGTTTTGTTTTTTCTCATATCAAAATGATTATTACAATTTCAATCACTAGAGACAAAAAAGTGGCTTGTTTTCCTCTTGTCATAGCACTCCAATGTCATGTAAACGTTTGATTGGAATGCGTTTAAATGTCGAGTTATAAATAATATTTCTGAACTTCTTATTCTATTGAAGGTATGACACGCTTAAATCCATGAGGAGGAAAGAAGAAAAAAACGCTTCTCCGTCTTCTTTTTTTTCGCTAACAATGGATGTGTTTAATTTTATGTCAGTGACGATTCAGTGCTGGAAACTTGACCACGTATTAGCGGCTGACTAAAACAGTAGCCTTTTATATGTGTGCGATTGTAAGAGCGAATGCATAGTATACATTTTACACGCAACATTACATTACGCACACATAGTGTATTTGCATGCAACAATGCTCATGTTATATTCGTTTTTTTATTGGGAGTATAACTTAAAACGCGGCCATCGGTATCTACCTTCATATCTATCACGGATGAAATTTTTTTGACAGTGACAGCTATTTTATCTTAAAGAGCGTCAAAAGTTCTATTCAATTTCGTCTGTCAAAGTGAACACAACTTTTAACACCATTTTTTTTTTTTATTAAGTCGAATTATGTGCCAATAAAACAGCATTTGCGGGAAGCAATGCTTTTGTACTTTAAAAGAAAAGTGCTGCTGAATGTCATCGTTTGTTGTCAGGAACCTATTCCGAATATTCAATATCAAATAGTGTGTGTAATGGTGATTTCGACATCGAAGACAATGAGCGTCCAGGTCAACCAAAAAAGTTTGAAGGCCAAGAATTGGAAGCATTGCTGATGAGGATTCATGTCAAACGCAAGAAGAACTTGCAAAAACATTGGGAGTTACTCAAGCAGCCATTTCAAAACGTTTGAAAGCGGCAGGATTCATTCAAAAGCAAGGAAATTGGGTGCCGTATGAATTGAAGCCAAGAGACGTCGAAGCCGATTTTGCATGTCCAAAATGCTGCTTGAACGGCTCAAAAAGAAGTCGTTTTTGCATCGCATTGTTACTGGAGATGAAAAATGGATCCATTACGACAAACCCAAGCGCAAAAATGTGAAGCCCGGACAATCAGCCAAATCAACGGCAAAGCCGAATATCCATGGTGCCAAGGTAATGCTCTGTATTTGGTGGAACCAAAAGGGTGTTTTGTATTATGAGCTGTTAAAATCGGGCCAGACGATCACAGGGGACTTGTATCGAACACAATTGATTCGTTTGAAGCGAGCAATAACCTAAAAACGGCCGGAATATGGGACCAGACACGAGTCCATAGTTTTTCATCATGACAACGCTCGGCCTCATGTTGCAAGACAGGTCCAAAACTATTTGAAAAACAGTCCCTTCTGACTACCATTTCTTCCGGTCGATGCAGAACGCCCTCACTGGAATACGCATCACTTCATTTGAGGGGATCAAAAATTGGCTTGATCCGTTTATAGGCTCAAAAAAACGAACGGTTCTTTTGGGACGGAATCCATAAATTGCTAGAAAGATGGAACAAGTAGTGGCTAGCGATGGACAGCACTGGATAACATGTTATTTGATTAATGTTTTGAAATAAAGCGGTATTTTTTGCCAAAAAGCCACGTTTTAAGTTATACTCACAGTACATACATTCGATACATAATGAATGATCTTGTCAGCTATTGATGTGGTTATACATTTATATTTATTTAAAACGAAAAATAATAATTAATTTCTTATTTATTATTTGTACATCAAAGATTGACATTAATTTATTTTATTACTAAATAAAATTAATATGCACATGATTGTGAGTGACACTACAGACTACCTTGAACTCATGCACAATCATACGGCGAAAGCCAATGTGTAAAAGAAAATGTATTGCCCTCATATGCCTGAACCCCTGAATTCATGTGTTCGATCGAGTATAAGCAGTAGCTGACAATTTTTGAAGAGAACAAAAGTCAACACAAATGAGTAATCCAGGGCAAAGATCTAAGAAATGGAATGGGTCTCAGTGCTGACCGACTCCGAAGTTGGATAACCGAGCCTACTGATTCTCATTGTAAGCATTTCTGATAGCTCTACTGAGAAATATTTTCAATTCTTCCTCAAAACCATCCAATTCAAATCAATGTTTATTTTTATGAGTTCGATCCAATCATTAAACTCGGAATTAAATTCATCCGAGTTTATTGTTACTTCCTCAAAAAAACAGACTTTCAATGCATCGAATAAATTCATTCTTTATATTAGGAGTATAAATTGAAAACCGCGCATTTTTTTCAAAATTTCGATCTTTATTATGGAAAAATGGTTACAAATTGATTATTCAAAGTATTGTCCATCGCTAGCCACAACTTTTTCCCATCTTTCTGGCAAATTACGGATTCCGCGTCGAAAGAAATCTGTGCTTTTTTCGGCTATCCATGAATCGACCCATTTTTTGCATTCCTCGCAAGAATGGAAATGCTGTTCAGCCAGGCCATGTGTCATTGATCGGAAGAGGTGGTAATCGGAAGGGGCAATGTCTGGGCTATACGGCGGGTGGGGAAGGACTTCCCATCGAAGCGTTTCCAAGTAGGTTTTAACGACCTGAGCAACATGTGGCCGAGCGTTGTCATGTTGCAAAATAACTTTATCGTGTCTTGCGACCGTTTCCGACCGTTTTTCCTTCAGTGCTCGGCTCAAACGCATCAATTGAGTTCAGTACAATGCTCCTGTGATGGTTTCGTTTGGTTTCAACAACTCATAATAGATCACGCCGAGCTGATCCCACCAAATACACAGCATTAGCTTCGAGCCATGAATGTTCGGCTTTGGCGTCGATGTTGATGCGTGGCCGGGGTAACCATACGATTTTTTTCGCTTCGGATTATCGTAATGAATCCACTTTTCATCACCAGTCACAATACGATGCAAAAAACCCTTCCGTTTTTGCCTTTGAAGCAGCTGTTCACAAGTGAAAAAACGGCGTTCGATGTCTCTCGGCTTCAATTCGTATGGCACCCAATTTCCTTGCTTTTGAACCATTCCCATGGCTTTTAAACGATAGGAGATGGATTGTTGTGTCACTCCCAATGATTTTGCAAGTTTTTCTTGCGTTTGACACGAGTCTTCATCGAGTAATGCTTCCAACTCCTCGTCTTCAAACTTTTTCACTTGGCCTGGACGCTCTTTGTCTTCCACATCAAAATCACCACTTTTGAACCGCGCAAACCACTCCTGGCACGTTCTAATCGACGGAGCATATTCTGGATATGCTTCGCATAACAAACGATGACTCTCGGAAGCATTTTTCTTCAGATTAAACCAATAAAGTAAAACTTCCCGCAAATGCTGTTTTGTAGGCACGTAGCTCGACATTTTCAACGCAATAATAAACTTGTGTATTCAACTGAATGATAAGTTTGACAGATCGTTTTCAATGTATTTTTTTATCCTCTTTAAGATACAATAGCTGTCAAAGTCAAAATAATGACATCTATGATAGATATGAAGTTAGTAACGAATGCGCGGTTTTCAATTTGTTCTCCCAATATAATTGAATAGTTCGACCAAAAAAAAAAAATAAATGGTCTTACGTACGTAAAACTAACTTTTCCGCACATTTCCCGAAATTGTTCGGGCTTACGCATTTTTCATTGATTGCTACTCATTTGTATTGGATTTATGTTTATTTCTTATCGAATCATCATGCAACTTTGAGAATAAATCACAGAAAAGTTCAAGTCATTACAATGAGATCGAATTTCGAGTCATTACACATCATGTGATTTAAATTTAAATTTTAATATAAAAACAAATAAACATCTCAGTTCCTAATTCTTACTTCAACGTTCTCTGTTTTTGAATTGGTAATAACAATTACGAATTAGCTCACTCTGATGTGAACTTTCAATTCATGCCAACGATAGATATGGTTCTACATTTATGTTATGTATAACAGTATAACTTTCGGTTACAGCATGAGCATTCAAACTGATGAAAAAAACAGATTAGAAAATCACAAATACTTCATCCAATTTAATGACAAAATTTTAATTTAGCCCCGAAAATTGAAAATTTTGTGAGGGAGCTGGACTTCAATCTCATCAGAATGACTTGAAAAACATGAAAAATAATATTCTGACAGTTCCAATAGGAAACAATATGAACTTAAGATAGCCGCCATACAATTTTTCAGTTTTGACCCCGAAAAGACTCCAAAAATACGAAATTTTGCAGGGGAGGTAGTCCTAAATCTAGTCAGAATGACTTGAAATGTTGCATGACTCATTTTATACATAAAAAATAATATATTCAAAGTTTCAATTCGTTACAATGTGAACTTGAGAAAGTCGGCATACAAATGTTCAGTTTTGACATCGAAAATCTCCCAAAAAACGAAAATTTTACAGGGGAGGTAGTCCTGAATCTTATTGGAATGACTTGAAATTTTGCATGCCTCATTTTTTTTCATAAAAAAATTATATTCTGAAAATTTCATTATGATACAATGCGAAATAGTCATAGTCCCCATACAAATTTTTCTTAATAGGTTTCTATTCCTAATGAAGACAAATGTGTGTGTAAATTTTTGTTCAATTCTAAAATCAATTTTTTGAGTTATCGTGTTAACAAATTTTTGCGTACAACGGACAACGGACAACGGACAACGTACCACAAACGGACAAAAAATTGCTCCGGGAATGGTTGCAATCGTTTTTTCTAGGTTCAAAACGGATAGAAAACTTATTCCGAGCGTTTTGAATTTTTTGGACCGATCGCAATACTTTTACCGCACACAGTGGTGTGTGCGGAAAAATAAAAAATTATTCAATCGATAATGAATTTGAAATGACAGTAGAATTGTTTGGATTAAGTCTAAAAGTGATTTTGGAATTTTATTGAATAAAATCATTACCAAACCACGGAAAGAATGTTGAACCGATTTCTTGATGGAAATTCCAAACGAAACATACCGCACACCAAATATTGTGTGCATTGTGTTTGACGCGCGTTTGCTTACAAAATTGAGAATAAATGCTTATTTGCTGGACGCGCTTCGGTTACAATAGCTCAACAAATCGGATAAATCGCTATGATGACGTATTGATTTGATATTGTTTGCAACAATATAATGAAATTATAGTGGAGATACATTGTTGCTGCAACCAATTGACTTGGCATGGCTATAGTATTGCATGCTATCTTGATAGCAATTTGACGATAGAAATCTTTCACACCATCGAGATTTGTTTACGTTATTTTTTTGTGTGCTGCGTATTGTTCAGAATCAAATCAAACAATTAATCGGACCTGGATCAATGGCTTATGAGAAAAAATGTAGTCAAAATGTTATTTGATTCTTCGTAATACTGGGAAATATACTTAAAATCGTGCTGTTTGCATTGTTTTCCGCAATATTTGCAGTAAAATGTCACGTAAATTGAACTAATTTTATTTTAATCCAGGAAATTGTTCGTGATTTTCCACCACTGATTTGAAATACCATTAAGCTCTTTAATACAAAATCGTTAAAAAGTTGATCACTAACGAATTCGACAAATGATCACAATTCAATGAAGAAATTCACGAACAAGATCCAATTGATGGAGATAATTTTTGCAATAAACCGCATGATTTGTTTTAACAGCAAAAATGTCGGCTATGACGAAAGTTTCGAGCATTTCACTGATTGAGAGAGCATAAAGCAACAAATAATCAAAAGAAATGCTTTGTAACTTGAAATAACGGACTTCACTGGTTCAATAGAAAAAAACAATTAATGATTGCTAGATGCTTGATGCTTGACCCATCTCAATAAATTCTATTTCTTCTCGTGTCTAATGTAGAGAAACAGCCAACTATACACACACACTTTGAATGAGTTGATGAATGAGTTTATTAACATTTAGTACATGCCAACTTAGATGCACGAACGAAATCTTCACAAATCACGTTCCCAAAGTTGAGCAAGCCTAAATTGGATGTTGACCAAGTTTGAGGAAGGTTTTCAATTTCAAAAGAGGTTTCTATACCCCACGTTTATTCCAATTGAATGAGTTACAATTTCATTTCCATTGAACCTCCATCTAAAAATTGATAGCATAATTTTCACTGGAATTTGAATTCCAGCAAAGAACCTACCCTTTCTGTTGTGTCCAATTACATTGTAAATGTGAAAATCAATTTGCAATCAACAATTTTTTGAAAGTGTCGTCGAATTTAGTTACGCTGATGTTCATTACCACATCACTTTGGCTTAGCACATATACGTTAAGAGTTAAGCCAAAGCCAAAGCCAAAGCCAAAACCAACAATGTGAAAGCCAAATGGAAAGAGATTTGCTGCGAATAATACGTAAGCGTCACATTCACTCTTCCGCATTTGATTGACGAAATACCGTCAGCCTTCATTGAAAATTGTAACCTGATATATAATTTAAGAAGACAATGACTCTTCATTCTACATCATACATTGCTCCGCCAAAGGTTTTAGACATGAAATAATCTGGCAATAAAGCGCACATGTATGTAAACATAAACATTATGAGCTATTTAGTAATTCTCTTTGTACCAAAGCTTATCTTTCGGCAACTCTGTATAGAATTTTATTGCTCAGTTGAAAACTCAAGCATCGGCAAGGTTGCGGTCTTCATTCCCCTATTTTAAGTAGCGGCATTTTGAGCCGACAACACAGTAATGAGCCGCGCATATCATTTAATGTGTTTTGACACATCTGCCTAAATACCAATAATTCTTACGTCTGTGTGACAATGTGTGTAAGCGTTTTCTTTCCGTATTCCTGCATTTTGGCAGTTTATTTGCATAGAAAATGTGTCATTTTCGAGAGGGATAGTGAGAGAGAGAGAATTACACACTGACGACCGCTGTTTGCCCATTTTTTGTAGTCTTCTTCTATTATGTACATTTTTTTTTTTTGAATTGAAATAATTTCTTTTGTGTTCACAGCATACACTTGTCGCCGGGCTATTATCTGTTTCTTCCATGGGTTTCTTTCGTTTCATAAACAACTCTTTGTTCAATCGCCTACATGAAATGACAATACCAATTCTTCTTTGGGGCTTAGCGCCTTTCGCATTCATGTGAACCTTGATAATTGAATGGGCAATTATGCTTCGGACAGTGATGTCAGTGCAAATATAAAAGACTATTATCGTTATTACGAAACTCGGCTAAAAGGTGAAGAAACGCGAACGAATAATGTGTCACTTTGTTCGTATGTGTCTGAGAAAAAAACAGATCCTCATCAATAGCATCGGAAGTGTTATTCATACATCGCCAACTTGATATCACACATCATGACGGAATGAATGCATATAGTTTTTGTGTATTTTGCAAGAAAAAAAAAAACGTACGCCAAAAAACATTGCCGATTCGTTGGTTTCCGATAGAAGTTAATAATGAATTTTTGACAAGAGCAATATCAAAACTGTTTTTATTTATTCCATTGATGTTCTAGAAATTGACTGAGTCAATTGATTGTATGTTATCTAAGGACAAATATTAGATTTCAACAAATTTACGTGGAAAAAATACGATTTCATCAAATTTGTGTCTGACACTTACGCTCACTGTTTTCACAGTTCAATTATTTACTCGTTTGATGAATTAAAGAGATATTTTTAATGATTGGCGATCAAATTTACTGATTTTGCATGCTTCGATGGATTTCGTAACCAAAATTCATATTCCATTTAAATTACATGAGTGGTGAGTGTTAATCTTTCTCCCTTCTCGCAACAATAGATCAACGAAACGAATAATTGCCGCCCGTTTTTCCAATGCGCACCACTCGCCATGATCATTATCACCTGGCAACACAGCGCTTTTGAATGAATAATAAATAATTTGATTATTCTTCCACTTTATTGGCCATTGTACAGTTTTTATCCTCCCAATATAAATTTCAATGTAAATAGTTTCCACTCATCAATATTTCACTTTTTTCATAAAAGCTTGCATAATGGTGCGTGATTTCAGAGATCAATAGCACTTTTTTCTATGATTTCGATCTGATTGAAAAACCAGCTGAAATCAGTTAATAGCGGGACGGAACCCATCAATAAAAACTTTTTTAAATGAAAGACGATACGATAAAATGGAACATGCATTTTGCTATTTGGGGAGTGAAGCTCCACTTTTCACTTTTTTCAAGCATTTAAAACAAAAGTCCTTCCTCAAATTACATTTTATAGTCAACATTTTTTTAGCGAAGTAGGACAACTATTTATTCTGAAAAACATGTAAATCATATTGCGAAGCTTCATTCTGTTACAAAGCTCTGAATTGCCAACAATAATTCGCTGGTGAGTATATGCAAAATGACTTTCTCATGGACAAACTATGCCCAGCACATCGCATCACATTTCCATACAGCATTCGGTTACTTATCGTATCGTCTATTGTTGTTTGCGTTTTTTTAAACATTTATTGCAAATTACATTCTGTTGTTTCTTTCGGAATTAATTTGTAAATTAAAGACAAAGGGGGAAAAATGCACAGCACTGCTCGCTTCGAACGAAGGACAAGACGCGAATTAGCGAGAAAAAACTCAGAATGTTGTCACAGATTTTAACGCAACGCTCGATTCACTGATGTTTCTTAACACTTTTTTTTTGTTATCTCACTGCTTCAGTTGCATTTATATTGTTAATTGAGTAATCACCTTCTTTTTCAAGGAAGCGCAAATTATTCGTCAATCATATTTCGAAAAGAAAAAAAAACAAACTTTTTTTTTCTCACTCTTTTCTCTTGAATTAATCGAAAATAGTTATACAATTTCTTTATGACACATTTGGAATTTGCTTAGAAACGAAAATAAGACACGACAATACAGAGAGAGAATAAAACGGGCCAGAAAACCACCTGCTTCAACACAATCCGCTGTCGGCACTTACTCCCGGATCAAGGCGAACTCAATGAGCAATATAACGGGTAAATCGTCTCGGGTGCTCAATTCAATAAACAAAATCACACATTCATTCACAGTCACGAATTTTCTGCGTTTTCTTTTGGTATATTTTGTCTCGGATGTTTTTCAATACACTTGAAATATTCCAATTGATAGTTTCAGTTTGCAATTCGACGGCAGAGCACAACGGAAGAAACAACTGCACAAACAGAACTCAAAGACAACAGTAACTCTGACGAACGCGATTACCGTGCATGCGGCAGAGAGATGACGTTAACCGAGTGTCTCAGCAATAGCGTTTTTCGATTTGTGTACTGATATTAAGACTGAAAACGAATTTGAAATGAAAATTTCCGCCGTAAGTACAAAAAGGCAACAACAACAGCATACAAAAAAGCGAAACATAAGAAAAAAAAAAAAAGCGTCTGACGACAAACGTTCTCTGCCCTTCTCACTTGCTGCACACGGCACTTATACAAAGCAAACCGAAAAAATCATGCTCCGAAAATGTGCGAAAAGAAGAAGTTGAATGTATAAAACAGAAGACGAAAACACAACAGAGTAGACACACTCCGAATATCGCACATTCAGTGAACGAACAAAAAAAAACTAAACAAATAGCGCGTTTGTGTGTGCGTTTCGTGTGTTGTATGCGTTCACCGAAAACGTGTCTGTTTGAGCGCAAGAGAGTGATTTTACACGACTTGGAATCATTTGAGCCGAGAGTACTGATTTCGAAAAGCAATCGCATAAAAATGAATCATGTTTAATTCTCACAAAACAAACCAATCTCCGTAGTCCGTTCTACCTCAACGTTACATTTTTACAATTTTTTTTTCTGGCGTTTGTTGAATTGCTGCATTGTTGCTATTTAGTGCTCTGTCGATTCTGTCAAAGTTAGCTAGCGCGAAAATGAAAAATATCAACATTTGCTTCTCAGCCTAGCCCTACACACTCTTCTGACTTCAATTCACTCGCAGAGCGCTTAGAGACCGACACACCATTTCTGCCTATCTTTATCTAGTTTCTGTTTCTCGCAACAACTCTCGTGCTCATGTGCACTTTCAATGATGTAATAATACGTGTGAGGATATATTCCACGATTCGCTTTGCTCGAGCCATAATCAAGTGCCATTTTTTTGCATATTGAATAGATGATGTCTAAAAGTTTTTTTCGAAAAATAGAATGGATTTTGATTATCATCCATGTTACTTTAGAAAGAAACCACTCAAAATAAACGTTATTTTCGTCAATCATAACATCGAAAAACAACTCATGCGTTGTTTTTGATATTATTTGTTTTGAATTCAGTCAATTTTGGAGAGAGAAATGCTCCTCGACCTACGAAAGTTTTAATGTTTGTGTCATCAAATCTTCGCAGAATCATGAAAAAAATAGAAAACATAAATGAAAAATGCCGCACACATGAGTTAAGTGATGGAAAAGTCTTTTATATAGCTTTGAGCGCTCACTAAAGTCAATTATAATCATTTGACGCTGAGCTACAAAGTAGGCGAACACAGGTCCGCAAAGCTCCGTATTGAAGAGTAGTATGATATTTTTTTTTGCTTTTTCTATGACGTTTTCTCTGGAAAAAAATTAAAAAACAAACAAAAGCTTTGAATTGCACTGATTGCATTTCGAAAAAAGAACGGAGTTTGTTTGTGTGTTTGAATGCAATACGCGGGTATTATTTGCATCTATTTTTTCCTCTCATCGGTTGCGACGGTAGTGAAATTTCATTTGAAATATAATAGACAAAGCGCAAAATGTAAGTGCAATCTGCGAAGCAAAAAGCAGTAGCATCAGCACCGCTTTGAGTCAATTTATGCGAACTCTCTTGTTACAACATCGTTGGTAAATGAAAATAATGAAATATGTAGCTTTTGTTTATGAGTCATTCTTTGGTAGCCGGGCTATTCTGTAGCATGCAATGCACTAGCTCAACGCTTTGAAACAGCTCACATTTTCGGCTCAGAATGTATACGCAGTATAAGCTTTTGTCTTTGGCCACCAAAAATACACTATGCGAAGACAAACGGAATCAGAAAGCACTGAAGAATCAAATATGCAAATCAAATGAGAGGGAAAAAGCAGCGAACGCCGAAACGATTAATGATGTACTTATGCACAATGCGAAATAAATTACTCAGATACAGCATTGAACGAAATTATATGTCGACTGTTGCATACTAATTAATTAAAATGCTATAGAAACTTTTATTGTTCGCTGTAAAAAGAGTCGTGGTTTATAAGGTGCGTTCGCGCGACGTTTGTCTTCTCGCACAATTCTCTGCATTCAAGACTAATTGGGATCCGCCCGTTTTCGCTTCATATCGTTTTAAAATCAATGTTTATGTTTTGTGGCAGATCAATTGCACGATTGTGTGATGATATCCTCTATCGCTTTGTGCCTGTTTTTCGATAAGCAACTTTGAGCTGACAATAATTATTCGTTTTGAATAAATTAATGTCGGTTCTGACACAATCGATTACTCGGTAGTGCCCGAGCTGACATTATTAATTCTTTCCGTGTCCAATTAAGAATCGAGTGATTTCAGCGTCATGCTCATGCCAGTTGAATGCAAATTTGTTTTTCGTTTTTCCGTCTAAATTAGATGCAATGTAATGAGAACTTCATTTTCGATGTTTTTGGCTGACTAATTTTTGGCATTTTGCTTCCGGCGTATATTCTGCAGTTCCTTTTGGAGCGGCAAAAATATGAAATTCATGCACAGTCAAAATTGCAAAAGAACACACCAATGATTGCCATACAATTTTGTTGCCAGTCAAATTATTATTCATGAAGAAGCTGTTATTAGTCATAATCATAATAATTGATCGCGTCGATTGGCTCGAATAAAACGTATTTGAATTACTCCCAAATACCGTATGGTTAAAAATAATTTATCAAAATTCAGTCGATTTCGAAACTGTTCGTTTCGGGAATAAATCGTGGCAGCGGTTTTTTGCAGTGTTGCAAAATATACTGTATATTATACAGCATGGAATATACATGTATATACAACACTTATATACCATCTAATATACCAAGTTTTTAGGGTCAATAAACATGATCTTGAAAAGTGAAAAAATATTCAAAACTGTTGAAATTGTTAGAATCGGCCATTACAAATATATTTCAACGATTTTTTATGAAATTTTATATTTTTAAATGGTATATGTTCACAATGGTATATTGAGATGTATATACATTCTCTTGTATATACATTTTGTATGGTATATTGATGTATATTGAATTGCAACACTGGTTTTTTGTGAAGCACCTACGCGAGCCCATCAAACTATTTACACACACACAAATTCTTTTCTAATCGACTCGTTGAAAAAGTTTCATCGGCAAGAGCGTAGCATCGAAATTTTGTTCAACAAATGATGGAAAAAGGTATGGTGCTTAACATCAGCGTACCATCTTATTTACTACTAGCTACAAATCTTTGAGAAGCATTGGAACGCGGCGTGGTGTGGCGTGGCGTGCGAGTGAAATATATGCCCAAGAGCATCTTTCATTAAGTTCAACGGTATCTTATGCAAATATAAGACAATGATCAACACGAAAATAAATAAAGAAACAGTGTCAAAATCAAAACCATATAATTTTCAACCTAAACGATGTACGCTTCGGCGTCGACTTAACCATTTCGCCATTTCATAAAATAAAATAAGGAGAAATAGAATAACAAATGATCACGATAGCGTGGCGCTGCAATGCTTTTTCGATAGCGCGCTGACAACAAACGCCACACCAAACCACACCAAAAATGAGATAAAAAAACACAATGTGTGCTGCGGATTGTAGCATGGCTTTGAACATGGGTTCACATTCAGTTCAGCGTTGAAGTGTATTTAAATTCAATAAAAACGATAATAAATTTAAGTACGACAAAATAAAATAATTGCATATTCTCAAAGTCGATTGCATCAGAGCATCGGTAAAAGCCGTGGCTGTTCAGCTCGCACGCTCAACAACAACAATATCCACAAACACCGAAAAAGCAAATACTCGACGATTCGAGAGGCAACGGGATGTATTCTTTTTTCTTCGTTCATTACTATTTAAGTTGCGGTGTGCTTCAGCACAAATTTAGTCTTGTTACTGCGAATTATCTTGAGAAGAAAAAACTTTGTAATGCTTGTCTTTTTATAGGTGTTCTTCATGAATTCAATTTGCAGGTTGCATGAGGATCAGTGTTTTTGTCTCTACCAAACAATTCTCATGATAGCAATCGTATATCCTGGGCATGATGATATTTCACCAAAAAAAAAAGACACTCAAAATCAAAATCTCAAAATGAAATCTTCGTTTAGTTTAAAATCATAACTTTTCATTGCTCCCATCATAGTTATTGGTGTTAACATATTTATCTGTATTTTTAAGTGGCAAAATGAGCAACATAAAAACACACACAAATTCTCGGTGAATGAATCGATTCTATGCTCGTGGTGGATACAATTGCTAAAGTTCAAGCGCACATGGCCGCGTTTCTGTTTCTTTTTGTGGGGAAAATTGATCATATTCATTTTATGAACGAATTATGCACATGACGAGGCGCTTTGCCGTGGCTTGTGTGTCTAAACACCATGTATTTATGATAGTATTTAAAGTATTTAATTTCCATTTATTTTGTTTGAATCAGTTAAATTATGAATTTAATAGCATCTTTGCATTTACTTTCGCTCTTTTAGGCCATTTTGATCGGTTGAATAATGGCCCGAAGTTACGTTCATTATCATATAATCATCAACAGCAGCGCATCCACTAATAATAGAGCTAGACGGCATACACAAATCAACCCACCATTTGTGCGCTCGACTAGATATAGTGGCTGCATGTGTGTGCGTGTGCTGCCCAAAGACTTTTGGCGCTGCAATCGGTCGAAATATTTAATGCACGATGCAACACTTCAATAGAGAAGAGATTCATACAAAAACCATCGTTTTGCATTTTCAACTGTGATTGTATCGGTAAAAAAAGTCATTAAAAAGTACAAATCAACTTGAACTGTACAGAACTGAATGCATTTGATGAAGAATCAATATTTTGTTGTACTATTATTGTACGTACGCGCGCATTTGAATTAATGTGATGCAATCGCGTTGGATGCCTCTTTTCTGTTGTTTAGAATTTTCATAAATCAATGCGATTCTGTGGCTTGTGAGACTTCTTCGGATCGTTGAATCTCACATGCTCACGATTAACGTTGGACGATTGCATTCATTTGTGTGTGCGCTCTCCTCGCTACGGATGGAAATCGCTTTTGTCGATTCGATTTCAAAAGATTTTCGCTCTCAATTCCTTCATTCATTGGCCATGTTGAATGTGCGACTCGCCCCGATATGGACAATGATATAGAATGATATAAGTGCGAAGTGAAACTCAGCAGATAGAATGCGGTTAGTTTCGTTCTGCTTTGTGGATTCCAAACATTTTCCAATTTTTCACTTTCGATTGATTCATTTCTTATGAAACGAGCCGCATTTCAGTTGGTACTTTGCCGGCAACTACTCGATTGCTACACATATTTTATTGCGCACAATGCGCTGGACAAGTATCGTTATTAATGCAATATGATCTTCGTCGCAGGGCGTAAAAACGAGGTGCTTACGTGTTAAATTATGTGCGAAGTAATGAGAAAGCTAAGTCGAAAATGATAATTATAGGGCAGTGCCGGCTCTGTATAAATGCGAGAACTGTGTATCATCGTTCATTCTCTAGCCGAACTCTCCACAAATTGAAACCAATTCAGTGCAGTGCAATGCAGCGCAGCGCAACGTTTTGCACTCATTGCAAAGCATGAGCATGCACATTTTTAATCAAGTCCAGTGCGATGGTCTGAAGACTGCAACCAAATTGTCTAAAATGAAAGATAAATGAATGGGTCGTGCAATGTTGGAATTAAGCTGCTGTAAGTAATTTCGCGAAATTACGAGATTAATTTAAATTTCGAATGAAATGTCTTCCTGTCGAAAAATTGCTGAAGATGTTTCCCTTGTAAAAAGTTTATTTTGGTAACGTTCCGACGGAAGTTGCAATAAATAAAATCCACAAAAATGTATAGTTGATTAAACATTCGGTGTTTGTTCGATCTAAGATACGATTAAATATTTGTTTGCCCGACTCTCCCTCTCTTCCTCTCTCTCTCCCTCTTTCTCTCTCGCGCTGAAAATGACTTTCGCTTTCTTTGACTACGCTTGTTTCGCTGTGTTTAATTTGCCATTTGTTTGTTTTTACTTGTGTTTTTTCTTCACCGACCGTTCACCAGAATCTATGGTTCTTCTTTGCGTGCCTGTCGTTGCCAATTCCACATGGCTGGCGATACTCTATTGTATGGAATTTAGTGGCAGTCGTCTTGGGTGCTTTATGACTCGTAACATTCATCACGCCAACTACAAAATATGCCAGCTCTTAATGCGTCGTGATCGAATTAATTTGGTTTCGATGGAATTTGCAAATAGCTTACAAAACGTGGCATGCTACAAAATGTCGTAATCAAAATGGGCATCTCGCATGGATTATGCTATTTTAAAGAGCAACGTTCAAATAAAGTCTTCACTCGACGAGGACAAAGGTGTGTATACATATTTGATAACGGTGCCTCGCTGTTGTACTGTATGTTCAAATATTTCCTCATGCAATTCGAATGTACGGCCGGTAAGAATCGAAACGAAATGTATTCATCAGAGTCAATTGCAAAATCAAAATTTGCATACGACGATGGGCTATCGTGTCATCCATCACAATTTTCCCCAATTACCGTATGCAACACACTGGCCTTTTGTAATGATTTTTTAATAAATATGTGCTGGCCTAATGACTTTGCTCTGCTGTGCATGACTTACGTTAGCACCGTTGTATTTAAATGTAACTCAATTGGATGCATCGTTGAACAGAGCGATATCGATCGATTACATGTGTTATTTCAATTATTACGAACAAATAAAAATATCGTTTACTTCAATCAGATAAAATTGACGGGCCCATCTATTGGGTCCATCTTGTGAAATTGTGCCGTTAAATCTAACTTTTCGACTTCCCATTGTAAATATGGCAATGCAAAAAAGTGGAACCATTTTGACAATTTGCTCTAGGCAAGGACGCCAGCCATTCAAGACGCTTCATATATGTCTTCCAGTGCGCCATCTGTTGTTGATGGTCGCAAGGTCATTTAACGTTGAACCAAAATTATAAACAAAACAGAAATTTTTTATTGATTATGCGATTAGCACCAATGGTGGAACACGATTGTTAGTTCACGAAGCAAAACATAATAGCATTGATACTGCCACCAATTAATGGTTCATTGGATGTCGCAATGTTTTTAAGAATGTGTAGAATGGCTGAAGGAAGCAAAAGATGGCTTAGCTAAGTGCCAAGGTAAAAGGATTAATTTGAAACAAAAAAAAAAAATCCACAATTTGCACATTGGAAAGTGAGGGTAATTTTCCGAATAAGAATGATGTCACTATAGTCGGGTCAGTTTGTAATATCACAGTACAACAGTAAAAAAAGTCCAGAGATCTCATAATGCGATCTGTAAAGTAGACGTCAAGAAAAGAAAAATGTGCCTAGTCCGAGGCCAACGTTAGGTCATTGAACTGAGATATTCAATTTTGAATTTTTCCAATTTTGTATTAAAAAAATATATAGGTTTACACTACAACTATACGAAAAAAGCATCAGATCGTAATGAAATTTTGCCACGATCCATTTTTTGGGATAAAAATAAGTTAAGCAAAGTTTCATAATGATATCTTGTGTTTTTCGAGTACCTCCCATACAAATTTTCCGAAAAAAGTATCAATTTTCAACAAATTCATGACCAAATCAAATTGATATCGATTTATTTATACCATTTCAGAGAGGAACACATTAAAATATGTTATTGAAGTTTTATTACTAAAATTCCGAATGAATGTTTGACATATCGTTGAATGACAAATCAATAATGGTTGTGCCATATTTACGATTGGTTGTGAAATAAAAATTGAATCATGAGTTGTGCTACGAAAATTAACGAATTTTGTTATATATGTGGAAAGTTCACCATTCCATTAATTCGAAGAAAAATGTCTCCAGAATTAGAAGATATTTACAAATTTTATTTCGGTAAATCTGTGATCAGAGGTGTCAATTATGCCCCCGATAATGTATGCAAAGTTTGTTGCAACGGATTGCGATTGTGGTTTACTGAAAAACGTGAAAGAATGCCATTCAAAGTGCCGGTTACTTGGTCGGATCCTGGAGAACACAATCCAGCAGATTGTTATGAGTGCGCCAATGATGTTTTTGGATTGAATCGAAAAAAACGGAAATCTTTCGTTTACAAGGGTGTACCATCTGCAGTTTTACCAGTGCCATATGAACGAGGTGAAGAAGCTCCAAAAAAACCAAGTTCAACATTCGAATCGCTACAGCTCACTTTATACAGCGCAGCCGCACCTGATGATGATGATGACGAAACTTATCAACCCTCAGTTTCTACAGCACAACCGGTGGCTGTGAAAAAAAATGTTTTGGACAATGTTGTTCGTAAATTAAATCTATCTCAAACACAAGCTGAAGTATTGGCTAGAGAATTGAAAAAAGCCAAAGTATTGAGCTCAAATGTAAAAGTAACCGGCTACCGATACCGAGAAGAACGTTTCGTTAAGTATTTCATGGTTTCCGACGACAACAAATATGCCTACTGCAGCAATTTGCATGACCTAATGGATGAACTCAGCATCGAATACAATCCGGAACAATGGAGATTGTTTATTGACAGTTCAAAAAGCGCTATGAAAGCCGTTTTGTTGTTCCATGATAACAGTGTAAGGCCTTTGCCACTTTTCTACGGTATCGAGATGAAAGAAACGTATGAGAGCATGAAATTCATCTTGGAAAAAGTCAATTACAATAACCATAAATGGCGTCTCATATCCGATTTCAAAGTGGTTGCTCTGGTCACTGGTATGCAAGCTGGTTATAATTATACGAAACATTGCTGTTTCCTATGCTTATGGGACAGCAGATTCCGTGGCAATCAATATGAAAGAAAAGAATGGCCAAATCGAGACAATCGACAAGTTGGACAACATAACATACATCAAGAACCACTCGTTGCGATCACAAAAATTTTACATCAAGCTGGGTATCGTTAAAAATTTTGTGAAGGCTCTGGATCGAAATGGGGAAGGTTACAAATACCTCCGAGGCAATTTCCGCGTATGTTCGAGGCAAAATTGAAAGAAGGTATATTTTTGTCAATAGAAATGATCCTTTTTTCTGTAAATTAATCAAATTGATTACTTTTTCTTATAATTTCAGGAGTGTTCAACGGACCTGAAATTCGTAAACTGATGGCGAATAATGATTTTGACGCAAAACTCAATGCTAATGAAGCCATCGCATGGAATAATGTTAAGGCAGTCATTCATGGTCTTTTGGGATCACACCGTGCAGATGATTACCGAGTGCTTGTCCAAGAAATGTTAACATCATTCGAAACAATTGACGTTCACATGTCCTTGAAAATCCATTTCTTAAACAGCCATTTGGACTTTTTTGAACGACAGCTGCCATCCGAATCAGATGAACATGGTGAAAGATTTCACAAAGACATAATGGATATGGAGAAGCGATACAAGGGAAAGAAATTGGACCACATGTTGGCAGATTTTTGTTGGTGGACATGCCAAGCTGAATCTTTTGAATCATAAATTCATACATATTCATTCATTCATTTGTCTTTCTATTTGAAATGGTATAAATAAATCGATATCAATTTGATTTGGTCATGAATTTGTTGAAAATTGATACTTTTTTCGGAAAATTTGTATGGGAGGTACTCGAAAAACACAAGATATCATTATGAAACTTTGCCTAACTTATTTTTATCCCAAAAAATGGGCCGTGGCAAATTTTCATAGCGATCTGATGCTTTTTTCGTACAGTTGTAATGTAAACCTATATATTTTTTTAATACAAAATTGGTAAAATTCAAAATTGAATATCTCAGTTCAATGACCTAACTTTGGCTTCGGACTAGGCGCATTTTTCTTGTCTTGACGTCTACTTTACAGATCGCATTATGAGATCTCTGGACTTTCAAAAAAGTTGATTTTTGTTGTACTGTGTATTTATTACAAATGTTATTATTTTTGGATCTGTTATAAAATACGATCTTATTATTTACTACATCTTATTAAAATAAGATTGTAATAAGTAATATTTATTACAATCTTATTAAATAATAAGATCCGAAAACTTATTAGATTTTTCGTATCAAAATATTATTTAATCTTATTACTTCTTGAATTTTTCAAAATTCACAGAGAATTTGCTTTTCATAGCTCTTCTTGAATTTAAACAATAGAAAAGGTTATTTTTAAAGGTTTTTTTTATCACACAGCATAATTTCCAATTTCAATTCAAAAATTTCAAAGTAATAAGATTGACGATGTTATTACAACTGCTTCCATAGTATAGCTGCATTGACGCAAAATTTCAGAAGTAATAAGATGATATAATATTTTGATACGAAATATCTAATAAGTTTTTGGATCTTATTATTTAATAAGATTGTAATAAATATTACTTATTACAATCTTATTATTTTAATAAGTTGTAATATGTAATAATTATTACAGCGAACATTGTAATAAGTAATAAGATATCTTATTATTTGATTTTATTAGTCCCAGCTATAGATGTCACTTCGCCCTTACTTTTGTGTACAATGGCTTACGCATACAGCGATGTGATGCACAATTCCCCATTTCTTATTTAAAATTGAACTTTTATAATGATTTTACTAAAAATTGTTTGCAACTTCAAATAGTAACGATTATTGTGAATAGCCATCCTGATTGAATTGTAGACCTTTGCGGCTTTTGTTTAACTTGTCGATTGCCAGTTGTATGTCATGTTCATAGCCCATTTGAGCAATGGGAATTCTATCGTCTGTAGCGAACGGTGTAACATGCTAAGCAATATCAGAAGCGCAAAGCAACAAGCCGGTTTATTTCTCTCGACAAATTCATTTCAATGCTTCATGTTCGGTTCACATCAAAATAACACTAAAACGTCGAATATAACAACAGCCATACTCCGGCCATGTACATTAGCCGAACATTATTCGATATTTCAGTTTTCGACTGCACTTTGCTCGCCAAATCTCTCACAGCATGAATTCCCAAGAAAGACTCATGTTTTTTTAATGGAAGCATATGAAACAAATCCATTATCGTTTTGTCCATACCTTTGTGGTATACCCATAAATTAGGTATGGTTTGATTGAATGTTTGCACATGAAAAATAAAAATCGATTAAGAATCAAATCAATATTGACACTATTTCCACTGCATTTATTTATTTTGAGTGCTTTTACTCGTCAAAAAATGGTAAAAGCATCAATGCAATAATCCTCATTCTCGAGCTTGCCAAATCAAATAAAACCGACTTCTATTTCAACTCTATAATTGTGACAATTTTACTTCGGTTCGATTCGCAGAAATTTTTTATGCACAGTTAATTATCGAAAGATATTTTCAAAATTTTACAAACCTAATTTATTGTGCGTAATCGTTCCGTACGGAATGATATGAAACTGTTACTTTTGTCTACTTTTTATTGGGAGTACAAATTGAAAACCGCGCATTCGTTACTAACTTCATATCTATCATAGATGTCATTATTTTGACTTTGACAGCTATTGTATCTTAAAGAGGATAAAAAAATACATTGAAAACGATCTGTCAAACTTATCATTCAGTTGAATACACAAGTTTATTATTGCGTTGAAAATGTCGAGCTACGTGCCTACAAAACAGCATTTGCGGGAAGTTTTACTTTATTGGTTTAATCTGAAGAAAAATGCTTCCGAGAGTCATCGTTTGTTATGCGAAGCATATCCAGAATATGCTCCGTCGATTAGAACGTGCCAGGAGTGGTTTGCGCGGTTCAAAAGTGGTGATTTTGATGTGGAAGACAAAGAGCGTCCAGGCCAAGTGAAAAAGTTTGAAGACGAGGAGTTGGAAGCATTACTCGATGAAGACTCGTGTCAAACGCAAGAAAAACTTGCAAAATCATTGGGAGTGACACAACAATCCATCTCCTATCGTTTAAAAGCCATGGGAATGGTTCAAAAGCAAGGAAATTGGGTGCCATACGAATTGAAGCCGAGAGACATCGAACGCCGTTTTTTCACTTGTGAACAGCTGCTTCAAAGGCAAAAACGGAAGGGTTTTTTGCATCGTATTGTGACTGGTGATGAAAAGTGGATTCATTACGATAATCCGAAGCGAAAAAAATCGTATGGTTACCCCGGCCACGCATCAACATCGACGCCAAAGCCGAACATTCATGGCTCGAAGCTAATGCTGTGTATTTGGTGGGATCAGCTCGGCGTGATCTATTATGAGTTGTTGAAACCAAACGAAACCATCACAGGAGCATTGTACTGAACTCAATTGATGCGTTTGAGCCGAGCACTGAAGGAAAAACGGTCGGAAACGGTCGCAAGACACGATAAAGTTATTTTGCAACATGACAACGCTCGGCCACATGTTGCTCAGGTCGTTAAAACCTACTTGGAAACGCTTCGATGGGAAGTCCTTCCTCACCCGCCGTATAGCCCAGACATTGCCCCTTCCGATTACCACCTCTTCCGATCAATGACACATGGCCTGGCTGAACAGCATTTCCATTCTTACGAGGAATGCAAAATATGGGTCGATTCATGGATAGCCGAAAAAAGGACAGATTTCTTTCGACGCGGAACCCGTAATTTGCCAGAAAGATGGGAAAAAGTTGTGGCTAGCGATGGACAATACTTTGAATAATCAATTTGTAACCATTTTTCCATAATAAAGATCGAAATTTTGAAAAAAATGCGCGGTTTTCAATCTGTACTCCTAATATATAGTCGATTGCAAAGGAAATCGACAATTTCAACCGATTTCAACATTATTGAAACAAACAACTAGCATTGGTTTCACAACAGCACTACGAAACACACCCATCAAATAGAATTATATCGAAAAGAGAAAACAAACAGCTTTAAATGACTTGATGAACTATTGACTGACTATTGATTGTGGTCCGATAGTGTCATTGCACTCAGAATTCCTATCTCTTCTTCAAAGAAATCCCACTAAATTGCTCACGGTCAATCAAAAGATACATCATTTTTGTCTGAACTTTTGATTTTATGAGAAAGTTTGGATACTTCCTGAAAAATAATACAAACAAACGCATCAAAGATCATTGCAAACAATTGATTAGGATTAACTAATTGCCGATATTTGGTGTCGTCAATGGTGATATTAGCTGTAATTTTCGATGCGCCAGATAAGAGTATACGACTCCAAAAACGGCTGTGCAACTCACCATTCCCATCGACTCAAATTGAACAATTTCCATTTACGAGGTATAGCGAAAAAATGCAGTTACGCTTTTCTATCAATTGCATCTAGCTGTGTTGAGCTCAGCTATTTTTTGTTGAATTAACAAAACAATAGAGAACATACACGAATCGTGTGAAGCAGAGAGATTTTAACCTGCATGAGTGTGCACAGTGCGCCAATTCACGTGCACAGATTTTCTTTCGACATTTTTGCAGAAAATATTAGCAGAAAATCAGCAATATAATAAATAATGATTAAATATGATATGGCGCGAGCACGCATATAACATTACCATATAAAAACCGCACTCCAGAGGTGAGCATGTGCTACGAGCATACGATTTTTCATTTTCATCAGATAAAAATACATGGTAGTTAGTGCGATGCAATTTTTCTTTGTTTGCTAGTACATTTTCAACAACCGCAATGAAATATAGAAAAAAAAGAGCTAATCCAACATCAGGAGAACTTATGAAGCATAAGCGGAGTATTTTGCTATGTCGATCTATGAAAGACATGTACCGAAAGATCATTTTTATTGTGGATTATGGGATACAAACACTCCAGAATCGAGCTAAATGTTTTTAGACGAAACGATGTGATTTTTTCATCGGTCAATTTTCTTTCGCCGTTGCGCACTCGAAATTGAATGCAGCCCCACTCAATGAAAACAAAGATCAAAGATAAATGGCCACGAATCATTTTCAACTCACATATTTTTCATCGAGGCACTTAAAAGCAGATCACCAGCGCCTCAGCAATGAATAAACGAAAAAAATTCACGTACGTGATTAAATTACAATAAATTTGGTGGTTGTTCATCGTATTTCGATATTATTAGCTATGTTGGAACACATGTAATACACGGCCATAAAATATTCTTGTTCTCTCTGTATAAGCTCTCTGCAAAATAGCATTTTTGGCATTTTGGCTTTACACACAGCGATAACCTGTCCGCAAGATCAAATTGCATGAAATTTATGCATTGAATCGATTGAAAAGCGTGCATTTTACGAAAATTGCACCAATAACAAATGATATATTTGAAAGATTTGCAAATTCCTCAACAATAAACTATACTAATGAATAAGTTTGTCGATGGACTTTCATTCTCTTTACCTATTTAAAACCACGGTAACAGCCGCGGCGGCGGCGGCATCATCAGCAGCAGCAGCAACAGCAACCACAGAACCATTTATATATTTTACTTGCTGGAAAAAATAAGCATTTTTTCACCACGACCGTTTTCGTTTGAATAAATGAAATAGGCAACATTTTTGCGGTGAATGGCTTATCATTACATCGCAGAATAAATATGTGCTATTTACATACTTATTGGCGGTTAGTGGCTTAGTGGCTACAAAGTTCAACTGAAATTCAAACATAAAATCAGTGGATATTTTTGTCATGTAAATTTATTGATATTGGTAGCCAAAACAACTGCAAGAGATTGTGATTTAATCCATATTCAGAAATGGTTGCTACTTGAAATTCTTCACAGGATGATAATAAATTCATTTGAAAATATGCTTACCACATCCCGTGTCGGCGGCTCTAAATGCAGGCCAGTGTATGTCTGAACGGCCAACATATTTGGATTGCTATCAGCTGGAGATGGCACTTCGATCATGTTTTTTGTTACGTTACTTACGAATAAGAACGCAATCCGGTGACAATGTAATCGTTCGTCTATGACACTAATTTAGTCTATAAAGCGAGATACTTTATTCAACTAAATTACCATGACCTTCCTCACGCGCAATCAACTGAAAATGACCTGTAAACTTTTGTAGTAAAAAAAAAAAAACAAAAATGATTATCAACAATTCACTAACGAGCATTTTCGTTTCATTCAAATGTATGTGTATGCAAATAGTGGTCGAGTTTACAATTTTGCGTTATACTACAATATATTTAATGATGTTTTTCTGTTCTCGGTTTATTTTATCGCTCCAGCAAAACAATTTAAAATCAACAAAAGAATGATGTAGTTTTTTAATAAGTCAGATTGTGATTTTGTAGCAGAAAAACTGTGGGACATGAATAGGTATCATGATAACGGCCCTGTGCATTTCGCACTTAAATTGACTCACAATCTTGTCTATGCAAATTTTATTCTAATGATTCTGCGCACGAAGTTCTATGCATAGACAAATGCAATTGAGGAAACAGCTGTTTTCGGCGATAAAAATAGTTCATTGTTGCAAATCTCACATTTTTCATGCTTTGGTAATTTCCGGTTTGAAACTATTTTCACCGCTTGTTCGTGGTTTGCATGGAGCGGTGCTGATAATAACATTCGCATTGTTTGCAACGGGACGATAAATTTTAAGATTAAGGTCAGACAAGTTGCATTGATTGTGCAAGATGGACATGCTTAGAGACACAGTTGTATATAAATCAATATTTTGCAAGCATATTGAATCTGATTGGCCTATTTAAATGACCAGCCTCTGAAATGCAGCATTTAATAATAATACACGACAAATCAGCAGCCAGTAATGCTAACAATCTTGGAAAAATGGCAACCATAAATTAATTCCGAATTAAAATCCACGTTGAGTCAAACTGCAAATGAAACCGAAGCAATTCTAAGATCAAAAAGTCATTTCGAAGATAAAATCCATCTCTTTCTGCCGTGCGTTGACACGATGCTGTTCAATAAATTGGCTTGTTAATTGTAAACAAACAATATTAAATATCATAAAAGTCACACACATGAATTTATCTTTCAGCAGTTCAATTGTTCGGTGCTAGCACGTTTTCTCCTCGTCATTGTATCATTTTATCACCTCCTTTTTTTGCACAGTGTATGCCAAAAATGTACAACGCATAGCAATGTTGAGCGAAATTGGAAAAGTCCACGACAATTGTTCGATTAAATGCCAACCAATACGGTTTTCTAAACGTTTAATCACCAGTTCACACGTATTCACTCAGACATCATTGAAACACTTTTTCTTGTTTAGACTTGAGTTTTCTCATTGAACGTTTTTATTGTTTTGAATTGTTCAACGAAGTGGGGAAATGTTATATTGTTGAAAGCAAAAGTTTTTAGCTCAGTTTTTGTACATAGCATAAAATCAGATTTGGAAAACTATGACTTATACACTTCTAAAAGATAAGTTAGATCAATAAACTGAAAGTTTGTGCAATAACTGCTCTTTAAGTGAAACGATTGAGTGTTTCTTTTTTCTCGCCGTTGAATAAGACATTGCCTAATTGTAGGAGTTTTCTGGTTTTTTGCTGACTTTACAGTTTTTCTTTTGGGAATATAGCTTGAGCACTTTACGAGTGAGCATTTAAATTGCAGTTGAGTTTTTTTTGCATGTGATATGCTCTTAACTTGTAACTTATGTTATAAATATTGTTTGCGAATTGAACTTGAAAGTTACAACTTCAGAATTCGAGATTTATATTTCGTTATCACCGATTATTGCGCTCCCTGTGTTTTTCAAACTTTTCGAGGAGTTCATTATTCGATAGTGTTTTTATAATCATATGTAAATATTTAATGATACACAACCGACTATAATCTTTGAGTGAATGTTAATATTTTGCTAACCATGTTTTCAATGGGACGGATTCATCATGATTTTTCACACAAAAATTTCTCTTAAAAAACTGCAGAGTTTGTTCTCTTCAAAAATAATATGAAAATTCAACTATTCCTTAATAAGAAGCAATTGTTAATGAGAAAAGTTCACAGCCATTCCTGCTTTTCCATTTCACTTCGCTCAAAGAGCTGTGTATATGGCCATAAGTTTGACTTCAAATTTGAACTTCAAAATCATTTTTTTGTTCATATGATTTATAATTGTGCGACACTGTGTTCTGTTAATTATTAATTCAAAACCAAATACTCCAATTTAAATTTTTGTATTTGGCGCAAAGTTTTGCAAACAAAACCACTTTTAAGCCATTTATAAATTTTGAATTTTACTAAAAGGTTTGGGTGGAAAAAGTACAAAAGCAGATCAATATTTTTAGTATGAATCCTAAATCCTATAGGGCTTAAAATAAAATCAGACTTACGCATTAAAATCAATTACACGAACATAATTAATTTGAATACTGATGTTGTAAATGAGGTCTTTTATTTCGTATAATAGCTTCTAAGCGTGCCTGTTGATGAAGCCTTGCCTTTCTCTAAATTCTTATGTCGAAACAGACATACTATGGCGAAAATAACATCAGGAACACAGTTGCATTTTATTCAATGAAGATAATTAAGAAGAAGAGAATATTTCAGGAAAGATACAAATACAAACATTATTAGGCAATTTATATTCCGAATGTTCTCGCTCAATTATTTTCATTTCAGAATAAGTTAAGAAAGCTATAATTAAAACATTCATTTTTGCTTCCAATTAATCTGTATTAAGCTTTAGCTCAACTTGTTTGTTCATACAGATTTCATCAATTCGCGAATGTTGTGTGATTTTCAAAATAACATATTAGAAATTTTTTTAAATACATTCCATGCGTGAACATAGAAAATGCATAGTTTCAACGTTGAAACAAGATCAATAATTAGCGATTATGATCCTCTAATGCTGATTTTAATGCTCTGTAACTTAATAATTAACTGGATAAATGATTTGTTAAAATGTATTTAATTGATACTTCAAACTCATGCCGACTTGATTGCAAAGAATTGATGCAGTTGCCTTGAAATGAAGGGAAAAAATTGGAATCTCTTTAATTAAGTGGCACGAACAGCTCAAACTTCTGCCTTTCAATTTATATCAAACTGGACGAAAAACAATTTAGATAACAAATAATAATAGGAACTGAGCCTGATTTTTGAAGAGTTTTTTACTCAAGTGGTTAATAACCACTGAAAAGCTTATTGAAATCAATTATTATTCCGATCGCAAAATCAAATAATGTGCACAGAAAATCATTGATGAAATAAGTTATTGCAAAAACCCATATCATATATTTTATGTCACAAAATAGGTTTTGTTAATTGATCTTATATACAAATAAATTATTTTGGGCAGACCGCAGCTGGAAAGTGTAATAAATATAGGGAAGTTTTGGTGGGTGGTCTTGTTCAGAAGCTTGCAATGAAAATGGTGAGTGATAATCAATTTATTAGAAAAATGTATCCACATTGCAATAAATGTATGAAATGAGTCATTTGAAAAGTGGCAAAGTTGTGATAATGCCGATGAGCACAGCAAGTGACCGATTGAAAAGACGTTCGCTATACGAATTTGGCAAGCAGTAACAGTGAAAAATGATTATGTAATGTTATTTTAGTAAATCATGGCCAGACGAGAGCCTAGGATGGACTTTCACGATATAACTTCGACCAGCGATATTTATTACCTAAGCAGTGCGCTGCGTGATATAGAAAAAGCCAGCAACGCAAAAGAGCTTAGTGTGGTCAAATGGGCTTATGTGCTTTGAATTTTGGTAGGCCCAAAGCTATTGTCTATTAAAAATAGGTGATCGTTTTAAAGAAGAGCCAGCCAAGGTGCTATCCACTTCTCCAAGCGCAGGGAATTACTGTTACATAATTTGCATGAATTGATTTCAAAAGTCTGCCGCAAACTAAGACCACAACCGCTATGCATGGATCTTCAAATGTGACCCAATTCTGGCTTTATAACGTCAAAATCAATCTCATGAGAAAAACATTCAATGCATTTGACATGAAGGCATTTCAACTACCAAATGGAAGGCATCAGATAATCGATTGCCTGAAGACTGCAATTTATTTAGCTGAATTTCGAATTAAATTGACTTCTTATGTTTTTTTTCGACTCCAAAGTGTCGGAATTCAGATTATTCTCCGTACAACGACTGTTTTTATTCACATCTTGAACAACACGAACTGATTCATCATCGAATATTTATGGAGCGGTGTCCTTGATCTGAAGATCTACAAGCACATCGGATATCAAAATTCGATTAAAAATCGTCATGAATACGAACGTCAACGCAAAAGAAGTGCTGTTCATTCTTCCTCCATTGAGCAATGCGCACAGAACACTGCAAAAGGAAAGAAACCATCTGGCGTCAGGCAACTAGCGCACCGAGCGCGTACAATGCATAATAAATAATATTGATGCACGACAACTGAATAAAAAAAAACCTCCGAAAATGGTTCAATTACGTCCTTGTTTTGACCATATTCGTAAATGTGTGCGCCACATCTAGCAATGTGCATACATCGAAGAATCACTCGCTCCATTTCGCTCGGTCGCATTGCTCTGAGAAACGAAGACTGGTGGGATATATATTTTTTCCCATCGTCGATCTTTTCACTCACAAATCGAAGTGTCTAATGTAATAAAATTTTGTCGAGAATACTAATTGAACGACGTTACATGTATTGATGGCATTCGGCTGCTTTGAATGCAAAATATCTTCATCGCTATTAGAGAAGTGTAAACGTGTGCAGCAAAACCGAGAGAAATAATTAACTTCAAGGAAAAAATGAAGAAGAGTCGGAGAAGAACATTTCCGACACTACACTAGCTCCCGGCGCGCCTCAACTTATTCATAATCGGTAACACTTCAGAAAAATCACTGCACGTACCTCGCTTGGCTTTGAGAATTTATCGGAATTTCTTCGATGGTGCTTTTAATGTTATCGCTTTCTCTCTTTTAACGATCATCATTTAAACGGATGTAAAATTCGCATGCGCGCCCATTTTTCTATAGATTCTTCATTTTGCCAAGCAAAAATCGTTACTTAAGTGAAATTGTAAATCAATATGTTTAAGTGGCCACCGTTATATTATTGCATCGCATTTAATGACAGACTCGCAATATAATGGCAATATTAATAAATTTGAAAAGTGACTGCTTGGCAATAGGCACGCCATTTTGCCTTTTTCCATGTTTTCCATTGAAGCGAACTGCATGAAATTGCAGATGTTTGCATAGCTTCGAATGCATTGTAAACATAACGTAATGACTTTTTGGAAAATTGTCTGATGTTCGAAGCCCACCATGATTTGTTTTCTTTGTTTCATTTCAAATGTGTTTGAAAACATGGAATTTCTGTTAGTTTGGTCAAAGAGCTTGAGCCGATTTGACAGAACTTCTATATGGATATTAGGAAGAATCGTGGCATGTTTCCTATAAAATAGATTATTTTGAACGAAAGGAATAACGGTTCCAACCATTGAATGTTTTTTTTTTTTTGATTGAATGTGACCCAAGAAATGTATTTATTCGTTTTGAAAACTTAAAACTTTTAAGGCCGTCATGAATGAACTCCTAATATTTATTTGTTATTTCATTAATAATTTATAATTTTTGATTAATCAACGTAATTCGAAAAAAAAATCATATATAAATTTGAATTCATTTCCTAGAATATTCATTGGTATAAACAGTATTTGCATATTTTATGAGAAACCTCAAAAAAGTAGTAATTGGCGTTCGATAAAAAATGTTTTATAAATTGAACATGAAACCAGAATCATTTAATATTTTTACGTGGTGCATCCATTCACTATTCAATGCACGGAATTAGTGTCATTTGTTTCGTTTACAATGAGCAAGTCACTATAATGTCTGTTTTGTGCATCGTCTTGTGACTTTACGATTTTTAATTACATTTCAACACGGTTCGGTTCGTTTATGATGCATTAATACTATTCATATAATATTTCATTCTAGAAAAACTGTAAAGATGTTGTCAGGGCGCAAGGGGCAACGAGAGAACTGTATGAAATTGCAAAACCGAATGCAAATAAGCGTGCGAGTGTGCTTTTTATGCTAACAAAAAGTGAGCTGGATGTTTGCTTCATCCAGTAATATGTATGACATATATGTTATTGATTATGTCGTTATTTTGCAATGCTGATGATGTGCCGCTTTCTTTAAACCATTCATGCAATTTTTTCAATCGAATAAAACACGATGCAGTTAGTTTCAATGGACACGTCGAGTATTATCGCAAACTTAATACACATTGAGAATTTATTGAGCTATGAGATATTGTGATCAGTCAGGTTAATTAATTTTATGTGTTTGCATTCAAAGTTATTACAATCCGAAAGGCGTTGGTAACTTCTTTATTTGCAGTTCGTTTTGGTAGCTCCAGATCGACTCAAATGCAAAAACCAAGTCTTAATTTCACAACGAATGATGTTTCAGCAATTGATGGAATAAATTATCAAATTAGAGGAATTTTTCAAAATCCATGAGTTAGATTAGTGTTTCGCATGTTCAAGCAGCATCAACCATTTTCACTTACTTCAATCGCTTTTTTCTTGAACTGACAATTGAGAAAAAATAACAACGAAAAATCATTGAAATGTTTTTTTTTTATTTCTGACAAATGCAATCAATGTTCCAGATGAAAAAATTGTTTAAAACACATTATGCAATTCACTCATTAAGCTATTCAATTGAGTGCCATTTGTCCACAAAACTAAAATTCGACCAACCTCAGTCGAAATATTGGGTGGCCCAAATGAACATTAATTTATTCAAAGCGATCAATTAAATTTGAATAAATTCCGATTTATCACTGAAGAAAAGATGTTATTCAAATGACTACTATAGTACATTAGCGCCGCTAAGCCTTTTGAAATCAAAATGATAACTCATTTAATGTGTTTGGCATGCGTAATCGCATTATTCCTACAGGTGCGATATTAAAATTCACTTTCGATTTGTTCGGCATGCGATCAATGGTATATGTGTTTCTAAACCAATTTGAAATAGCAACCAACATTTCGGCATTCGATTTAGTTAATTTATTCGGAAGCCTATATTTGTCTGCTAACAATGGCGGTCGCTTTAACAGACGCTTTTGTAGCACAGCTCCAATTGTATCATCATTATTAATTGCATGAACACATTATTCATTGAAATAATATTTTTTTGACGGTTTTGCCATTAAATTATACGAAATATGTGCTATTATTTTGGCAAAAAGTTCTAAATTCCATTCCATTTTATTACGGCAGACAAAGCACACGTAACGCGACGTTCTCACAACAAAATTGTCATCATGTGTCGAGTTCAATGAATTGAATCGACATTATTCACGTTCCCTTCATTTTTTCTTTCATCGTCTCATCGCCTCATTTTGGGGGTACTTATTCGTCGTTTTTGCAAATTTCAGTTTTATTTCGGCAAGAAATTGCTTTTGCAACACGAATAATTGTTTATTTTATCGTTCAATACTCAGCGATGCTAAAAACTTATTGCTGCCAATGGTTTTTCGGCGACATTCTCAGTGCTGTAGACAGAATTGTTGAAGTTTCATTTTGCCGTTGAACTCAACTCCAAAATAAGTATGATTAATAGATTTAAACGAATGATTTATTCTGTGTGACATTGACGCGTTTGACGTTCAGCACTTCAGCGAAATTAGTACAAATTCGGATATACATAGATCGCATTCGTCAAAAGTCGTTTAAAGTCGTTTTTTCACGAACTCACAGTCATTTAATCCCTTTGGCGTCTCAATAACGCGTTTTTTTATTTTTTCCCTGAATGTGCGCATATTAATGTTATCCATTGAAGTATTTTCGTGTCACTTTCTGTGCTCTCAATTCAAGTGCTGCTTCGATGCAGAGCGGAATTGAATTTTCATTTCTCGAATTTGCCTTTTGATTTTTACAAGTCAATCGATTTTATTACAGCAGCGATAGATACTTGAATGTTAAAATGAGTATCTTCAACAGTATCAGTTGATTGAACGTACGAATTTAGATGCTGTTCGCATACAAACCGCCTGGCAATGTGAATGAATCGAACAAATCTATCAAAGCAGGTGACAGTTTCCGTGGATTTAATTATGTAAAATCGATTTCATGAATGCGTCATGATCATGACTCACGTAATACAGTGAAGTCGGCATAATATATATTGACAATTCAGTGCTTTTGTTGGAATTAGAGTTTCCAATGTAAATGATGTGATATGTGAAATGAGGACTTGTTAAACAAAAATGGTTCGAACAAAAACGATGTAAACATTTGAAATCAATACAACCTCACCATTTGAAAACGATGATATTTGGAGGCCTAATCTCTAACATGAATGTTAGAAAATCACACCTCGTCACTGCACAGATGAAACTTTGCAATCTATCGGCTCGATCATACTTTCGAAATTCGCTGCCAAACATCAAATTCCGATATTGGGCTTATTTTGTTTTAGTTCGGCCGAAGCAGCTACGATATTATTATATTTTCGCAATCCGAAGTTAAAACATATATTTACAAATCCTGACTAAACTCATTGATTTATTCATTTTCTATCGAAATGAGATGATGTCTAGTTAGCACATATCATCATTTCACGAGACACAAGTAAACTTGTGAAGATGTATCAGCCACAAATGACATTCCATGGAAATAATAAATGAGAACAAATCTAGTCTCTGAATGAATTTCTATGGAAAAATTCGAAGACTGAAAAATTCTTTGAACTAACAAGGCATTTGTATGAAAATAATATCAATAGACAGGTTGAATTTAAAATTGAAGTGCAGAATCAAGCCAAATAAATTGCCCAAACTTTTCCTCACGAAAACAATTTGTTTACATTGAATTCATTTTCGTGAAAAATTTATCGTCAGCTGAAAAAGCGTCAAATTGAAGTTTTTGTTTGTGTCGGATAAAATTGTATATTTGCGTGAGAACGTTAATTCGTCATCCAAAAATGGTTCGCCCCATTTTTGTGCAGCTGACACATGTTGCTTTTTGCGATTCATTTTGACCCTGCGTGCCGCATTTTGTCAAAAATGTATTACTCGCTTCGAATGCCTGCATTTACCTCTGTGAAAAATGAATTGAATACCATTTTGATGATAACTGTACGGCCCACATCTTGCGAAGCCACAAGGTGAAAACAATGGAATCGGTCACAAAATAATCGAACGGCTTTAATCAATACCATGCCAAATGATCCGATTTGTTCACCATTTCTCGATCTTTTGTCTTCGGCTTTTGACTATAAAATATGCGCTAAATCTATAATTCCCTTTTTCGATTCAAATGTAATCGTAATTTCTTTGTTTTGGGTAATCAAACCAATTGGCAAGCATCAAACTTTGTTTTGAAAGCTTTCATTTCATATGGGCATGTATATGAACGGCGGTCAATAGCCATAAGTGAAAAAAATAGATATAACTGAAGACCATCGGTGATGTCAGCAAAACGAGGCGGTAGCCAAAAATCAAGCAGCCGATTCAATTGTTTTTCTGTTCCACTTTCGAGTGCATTTCAAAAGCAAGATAAACCATTTCTTTCAGAAATTCAGATATTCAACTCAAGATTAATTTTAAATTAATAGAAACAATGTATTTCTTTGATGAAATAAATAAGCAAACCGAACGTTCATGTCGAGACTTTGTAAAAAACGGTTTTACACAGGAAATTTCAAGCAGTAGCCGAAATTATTCGACCCACTTATAAGAAATTATACAATACATCATATTTTCAAAGTTTTGGTGGATTCGCGAACAAACGTGGGCAAATCTCTACTCGAAAATGACACAGTATCGCTCAACTTCATATTTTAATCATGTCATTTTAATAATTTTGAAGCCTGCGCGTGAATCATGAAATGAAATATGAAATTAGAACAAGTAATATCCGAAAATGGAATCAGCGTGTGATATGCATCTATTCATGATTCATGAGTAAATGCTGCAAAAAAAATTACATACTATGTATGTTCAATTGAACAATCTAAAAGGCAAAACGACTAAAATAGTCATGCGGTTATTTTGAATGCAAGTAGGTGACAGCTCAGTCTTGTTTACCTTACATTCTATTGCGCAGTGAAATAAAACTAGCAGAGATAAACATCCGACAATACAAATTGTATGCAAAAAAACAACAAATTGAGAGCAAAGTTCCTGCGACGAATGGCGGAGGATACCAGATATCAAACGTTTTTCCTAAAAAATTGCAAAATGTCAAAAGAATGAGAAACTGAAGAAGCCACATGGTATTTTTAACGAATCCAGAAGGACCAATTTCAGAATTGCATGTAATAAAATCAAAATGTGTGCAGAAAATTGTATTTGGATGCTGACGTCTGACATTTTTTTGTATATTTCGTACCTACTACATCATACGAAGCGCCAAAACTCTGTCGAATGCAAAAAAAAATTCTCCCGAACAGCAACATAAAACATATTTTCATTAATGATTTTGACTCTTGTTTGGCTTTGAATATGCGAAAACTCAAGGAAATATATTCCTCAAATAAAGTTTTTTGTACGATTCGTGCGATTTATTTTGACGTTTTAATATAAAAAACAGCATCGAACAGTATCAGCATATTGTTCATATTGATACACTGAGCTCATAAGAATCTTTTTGAAATCCATGCATAAATAAGCGTGGAATAAACAAACACCTAGAGACAGTGGGATATAAATAATGGCATCGTAACTTATACTCAGTTTCAAATGCGTTTTGCACACCGTAATTTTCTTGAGATGAGATTTGCAAATAGGAAGCGTCACGATATCAACGAAGATTTGCAGATTTATTCGTCAGAATCGTGTCGTAAGCATCAATTCACCGAAAATTATTATCTTCGGAGGTAATAAAGACACAAGTTGGGTAATCGAAACAGATGGAAATAATAACATGCAAAGTAAGGATTCGATGTTACACCACAATGTATCCTTAACCGCCAACAACGAGACACCCGACTGAATAATTTGGCGCTAATTTATAACTTACTGAGGGAGCGAGAGTGTGTGCGCTGCATTGCAACAGTTGCTGTTTAGGTGAGAACATGAATATCCATGCGAACACAGTCCATAACAAATGATTATAGCTAATAAAATGTTTCTGATTTTATTTTCCGCTCGGTTTAGCATTTTCCTCTCGAGCATTGCTTTCTCTTTCTTGCTCTCTATGTCTCTAATATTCTCTCAAATTGATTTCTTTTTCCATGGCGGTTGTTTTTTGTTTCCTTTTTGTTGGTAAATTCTTGGAACTCCTTCCATAGAATCTTCACAAATTTGCCATATTTTACGTTATATCATTCGAATGGATGGTATTGCAGAAAGTGAATTCGTTGTAGGTGGTTATTTATTCTTAAATGTTTTTTTTACAGATTTATTTTCATTTTGTTTTTGTTTTTCAGAACGAAGTGGCTTAGTCTTTCTTTCTTTCTTTCTTTCTTTTGGTGAGATTCTCTCCTCCGCTAGATGTGTCTTTGATAACCTTTCGGTGTTGTCGCATCTTTTTTGGGTATTTTTCGATGTGAAAGGAAAAATGTTGTGGAACAAAGAAAAGAATATCACACAAGGCGATGCCAAAAGAGATAAAACTTGTGCTTTAATCTTAACCTTAGTCACAAAAGAATAATAGAATTGTCGTAGCCGTGCAGAAGCAACAAACATTATAATACTCACACAGAATGCATGCCGAAATGAAAGACAAGATAAAGGATATGGATGGTAAAACAAAATTTAAAAGTTAAATCACCTGTTTGTATCAGCCTGAAGATGAAAATAATCCACAAACAAACTGGGAAAAGTGTAGAAAAACAACGAATAAAGCGCTGATGAAGTCGTAAAAACGCTTAGCTTCGCTGTTCAACAGTATTATATTTTAAGAAAGAACCAGCACATTAATCACTTCACTGGGGAATAAATTCAGTCACAGGTTGATTGTAATTTCGGCATTAATCTTTCGAAGCGGACAGTCAGTTGCAGCTGGATTTTCATTTCACTAGCACATTTCACATAAACCAATTATGTGGGTGAAACTTTTTAAATCTCGGACCTCGCAAGAAAAACTCAAAAGTGGCTGGGCTATTTTATTCCAACTCTTATCGAAGTTTTAATTTTCCTTTGAATCAACCTGAATCACGCGAGATTCATTGAATTGACTCCGTATTGCAAATGTAATGTGATAAATTGTCATTCAACTTTTGCAATTACACTACGCCTGCTTCTTGATTGACAATCTGGTTCATTTCGCAAAGCAATCAACAAAATTATTTGATGCAAAATTCCGCGAAACAAACTTTATTCTCACTTCGTTGGCTATTTCTTGATCTAAATTCTCCCAGACTCTACATACATTTGTTTTTAATATAAGATCAAATCTTTATCTGAACTTATTATCTTGCATTTCATAAGATAAAAACTGCAATTTGTTGATATATCCTTTCTGGTTGACATTTACATCAAATTTTTTATTTGATTTACACATCTCGCGAGCTTTAACCGGATTTTTGTACGATTTCTGTAGGTGTGCGTTTGTGTGGATTTTCGATTGCCTGGCCGAATCAAAAAGAAATTAGTTCAAATGCGCTAATTGACGGTGCGTTTTGGTCCATGAAAAGCGATCACCACAAAGATATGTTCACTTTATTTATCATTTCGTTGCTCGATGATTTCGAATCGAAGTTACCGATGCGAGTAACACATTGCAACTGATTCCGCGAGGCCATTAGATCATAACAGCGAGCGTTCGATACACAAATCGTCAACAGCGATGAAAAAAATAAGACGAAAAACCCAACCACATTCGGCTCGCCGTGTGCTGTGTGTGCTTGTGTGAAAGACTATATGCTAACATACGATCGGCGAATGAAAACAAATCACTTGCTCAGCAGCAGCAGCGCAACCGATACACACAGCGAGCGTGAACATAGCAGTTGAACCATTTGCAAAATTATGGATAAATTTCAAGTCAAGCCGTGAAGCAGTGACAACAGCATCAATAGCACTCGTCTTGATCACCAAGTTGTCGGAATGCAAAGAACGATCGCAATTTTAATGTATTCATCTTGCATGAGCTTAACCACATGCATTAGCGCTTTTCTCGTTTGTTTAGAAAAAAGTAAGTATTTTACGTTCAGTATCAATAGGATTAATCAAAATCATTCGATAATTGTAATTAGTATTTACTTCGACGTGTGTTGAATTCCATCCGATAGACATCGAGCCGATCATTTTCATGTGAACTGACATGCTTTCATGCACACATCATTGCGATGCCATTAGAACTGCGTTGACAAAGAGCTGGTGGATATGACGGCAGTGTTACCACTTCGATGGAAATTCATATGCCGATAAACTGCTTGAACGAGTATTATTAGAACGGTTTTACATGCATGCGGCTCACATTAAATGCTTTACAGCTCACCTATTAATACACATTGTACGTCGCCATACATTATTTCAATGGCAAAATAATCATTTGCCTGAAAATGGATGAGTAAATAGAGTCCGCCGCAATAGAGAAATGGATACAAACAGACGTATTATTTTGTATTTGCACAATAAATTTCAATGCGATCGAATCGTTTGATGCTTGTTGTTTGTGTGCTGTGCGGCTGATGAATGGCAACGGTCGGTGACAATGACGTCGATTGAGAATTTGATGAAAACATCAGCTTCAAATGAATTGTTGAACAAAACAAGTACACAACGCATAACCTGTTGACCGTACCACATGTAATGATCTCTCAATGGATTCGAGTGAATACTATTATGTGGTTTCTGAATAGTAGTAATATTTGGTGTTTGCATTTTGCTTGAAATTTTGTGCCGCTACCTTCATTTGCCTTGGCTATTTATTCATTTATTTATTTATTTACAAACACACTTCAAATTGATGGTTAAATAAACAAATAAAACCGCAAATTTTTGTTGAGTCTATTGCTATTTTATTCATTTTGAAGTTCAATTGAAATCACTGCCTACTGAAATAGACTAGAACAATGTATACCAATCAATTATCAAATCGACCAGTTGGGCGGCAGTCGACAATTGTTAATATGATTTGAAAATAAGCCAAATTGTGTCTTTTTTTGACAATAATATATCAAACGCTATTCGATTCTTACGACTGTCTCTTGCGACACCATTTGGCAAGTTATTGGAGAAATGTTTTGAGCTGCAGTTTTACATAGCTCGATTCAATTTTTAACACAAATATGTATAATTGCTGGCCACTTCTGGCTCAATCAGGTGGACTGTTTTGCGTGATGTTCAGCTGAATTGTAATTTGTTTTTTTCTTGTTATTTTTCTTCAATTTTACTATTTCTGATGAGTATTTGAGCAAATAGGTTGTTCGTTTAAGAGATTCAACACGTGAGCCAATTAGATAAAATAAGCTCTTACCAGAATCTGATGCTTTGTTTCTCTCTCTTCCTCTCTATCTCTCCGTTCTGTTGATTGTGGTATTGAAAGTTTGTGCTTCAGCTTCTATTTGAACAATCAATGACAATGTTTGAATAAAGCGTTTTTGTTTGCAAATAATAATTAAGTGGTCAATTTTTATGTTGATGCGTAATATTCTTGTTCTACTGGAACTGACCATTTCGCTGAAAACAGCGTAGGTTTGTTGTTGTTAGTGAACTCAGTCCACCTATTCTCAATTTGAGTTCGCTACAACAGAAATGGCTAAATGAAAGTCACCGAAAAAAGCGTGCAAAAAAGAGCCGTAATCTGTTACGTATGAACGGTTTCTGTTCGTCCTACACTTGTCACAGAGAGCTATATGCGTTCGTTCACAATCCGTTTTATTGAGCTGGCATAGCCAATTTAAATTCAAACAGTCCTAAGCAAGTGAGCAAAAAAGCCAGCAACAGCCGAGACGGTAAAAAATAGCCATTGACATAAACTTGATGTTTGAAACTGGAAGCAAAATAAGCATGAAAAAATGAAATAGCCTAACCATTCCCACGCATGCCACTTTATCTATTTATTCGCATATAAACGACCAATTCTCATACCGAATATACCTTGGACTCTGTAATATAACGACGCACTATTTATTGTTTTAGATGCCGCCTTTTCGGTTTATTTTAATTACCTGTTGTGTGTGTTTAATCAAACAAAAAAGGCTGAAAGAAATATGCACAAGACGGAAAATATCTATTTTCCATTAGGAAGAAAAACGCAGAGCCAAAATGAGCGCCAATTGATGGGCCGCGTCGTATTTCACTTCTTGTCTGACCAAAATTTGCGTTGCAAGCAATCCAAATTTGTTTGTGCATTTCAAACGATCCCGGCATTATAGAAAGTGAAATATGAATGGAATGAATCCAAATGAAATTTAATTAATTCGAATGCTGTCTTTGCCATCGAACGCATTGAAGTTGGACTTTGAATCGAAAACGGTTGGATACTGCTTGAGTAACTTGATTTTGGTCGGGAAATCTTCACTTTTGGCCATCGTGTAATGAACGACGGGATTTGCAATTTTGTGCTGAACGCGCAAGTTAAGAACGAGATGGAACGTTTATATAAAACAATGAGAACAGTAGTATTTTGGTGCACTATGTGCATTTATTCATATATGCACTAAACTGAACTGAAATTTCAAAGCTGTACAAGTTATTCATACATTCTTGATCTTGAAAATTTCTTATCATATTGATTTACTTTGCTTACAATTATTATGTTATTCCAAAGTCAAGTTAATTATTATTATTTCAAAGTCAACAAAAACGATGTCCAAAATTTAATTATAGTTTGCAATTATCAACGTTTCACTCAAATCAATATCCCACATTGTGCAATAAGCAATTTATTCACAGTTTACTCATTACTTATTACAGTGCACCGGACTCTCCGGAATGCAACCACATAGGATCTGCATCTCTCAGTCGAAAATTGTGAACAAAGCTGTTACCAATAATTATTGGTTAATTAGCAATTTCTAGTTGGAATTTTGCTGTTGTAATCGATCGAAACGAAATACCAAATACGATCTCTGGGCGATACTAGTTGTATTTTAAAGCAATATGCAATAATGACTGCCGATTGACCGACTATCGACATCGCATTTTTCCTATTCGTTTGGCGGCATAATCTATTGTGCCGTCTGAAATCAACAGAAAGGGAATTACATTGGCATATTTTCCGTAATGTAAGCGTCTACGAATGCAGTGACTGTCCAATGCAACAAGCACAATGCATTTCTTTAAATTGCATTGATTTCAGTTAACGAGATATAAATAAAACCTTTTGATTTGCATGAAATGCATTGCACCTGAAACAGAACGGGATCTTTCAACGAAATCAATTATTTTTTTGTCAATTTGAGAATTTTCGTTCCTTTTAAAGTTCAGCGGATAGATAAACCGTTCGCCATTAGTGGTTGCTAAGTTTCCTGTTTCACATGCCGAGCCATAGTTCTTTTGGAAGAAAAAATCAGCGGCATGTATTCCATTTGAAAGTTTCTATCAAAAGAACTGGACTATTTGACTGAGCTCAAAGATTTATGTGCGAACTGAAATTTATGAGAAGTTTGTTTTTGTATTCAAATTTAAAGTATTGTCAATGGTCACGACCAACAAATTTTGGACATAATCAACTTAAATCTCACTACATGTTTATAATAAAAATGTCATTATTATTTAGTTTCAGAACATCACATAAAAATGGCTTTGAAGGCACAACAGCTAAAATCATACATTTTCGCTCAAATAATGAAGATAATGGCTGCGAATCGATAATAAATCAAGTTGAAAAATGCGTGCACCGAAACAGAGTGACCAAATGATTGATATGCGCTCATAATGCGATTCAACTTTTAAGGCTATTATCATTAAAGCATGAAATAAATACGATGGACGTGCGCGCTCCATTGTCATTTGAATTCGACTCGAGAACAAAGATTTCTCGTGCATTCATAAACTTCGACGGAATTTCGGTGGAATTCTCTAATTTGACCTTGAAACACCTAAATGCGAAATAAATAAGATAAACATCCAAATTACGATGTTGATATAAATCCGTCGCTCGCAAGAAACCCGTCGCTCGCTCCAAAAAAATGCATCTTGAACGATTCGATGCCCACGATTATTCGATTTTCTTTCTTTTGTTCCGCGTGGAAAAAAATCAGCACTAGTTTTACCTTTAAATCGTGTATTTTATCGGAAATCCATTAAAATATTTTGGTACCCAGGCCAAAGTCGAATGATTGGGTCTGTGCGTGAAAAATAGTCAAAATTGTGGTGAACTTCCTCAGACTTTACGCCAAACGATTCAGATAAAATGTTGGAATAATAAATTTCGCACATTTCGTACACATCGCGTTGTCGTTAAGCATAAAAAGTATTTTCAACCCACTTGATTCGTTTTCAATTTGAATCAATTCAAACCCACCTTGACTGAACAATTGGCTTTGCCTGTCAAAGAAATATTCTTGAAAAAGAAGAAAAAACATTTAGATGTGTAAGTCCTTCTCAATTTGTTAGTGCACGAAGACCAAACACCTACTGAATTTATTGTAAATCCGAAATAATTGCCACTTCGATTCCATCAAATCGTTCTGTGCTCACGCGTTATAAGTGCCACGTTTGTGGGTTTCATTGGGCTTATATTTTAATATCTTCAAACTGCGACGATTCATGATCTAAGAGCACAACACTGCATTTAATATTACCTAACGCGACTGTTTCAATTATCATGTAATGATTGAGGTAGATGGGCTTTCGCTTTCGTTTGGGAATAATAATTTTTATAAATTGGTCTTCCCTGCCTCGACATTATGGACATGCAAATTCAGACTAATTTACATCTAAAAAACGATCGAAATTTTAACAATAAACGAACCTGTGAATTTTATTTGAATTTTATTTTGGTATTTTTGAGGTAGATACACGAGATTCATGAATTTTCTAATTGACATTTTATCTCTTTTTGTCATGCAAAATTGACACTAGAAAAATATTTGGAATATTCCTTATGAGTTAAGCTCAAATAATTGTTGTCTAAAATTAATCTTTTTTGGATCTGCCTTTTTTGGCCGGCGCTTTCTTCTTTTGATTGGTCGAACCCAATGTTTTCTGCTGTTTACCGATTCGTTGATGACGAATGATGACTGAGATGACGATAATGATATTCATGGCATAAAGTGCCGCGCAAACAACGCATCCGTTTTGAAGTATAGAGAACATTACATACGCAAGCCACACGGAGATTCCAATCGATAAGACGGAGAGGACCACTTGAAGTTTGACGGCCAACCAATTCTCGCTGAAACCTATTGAAAGAAATAATCAAACGTACACACGCATTACCTTAAAATATTTTACAGATGATATTTCATCTTAAAATTGTGTTCAAATGGTATGAGCCAGAAACAATAATCATATATGCGTTTTGTATACGAACATAGGTTATATGGTATCAGACGATTTTTCGTTATTGGCTTGTAACACTACAGATGAATAAGCATATTAACTCAAATTTAGGATGAAATATCATCTGTTAAAAATATTTTGGTAACGTGTGTGTACTCTTTGAAAAGAATCACAAATAAATGGGAAAAAATTTGTGTGCGAGACTAACACGGGTTGAAAATTATGGCAAATAAAGTTTAACGACAATATTTGTAAACAACTTGAACAGAGGCAATATCAAAATATCATCGATTTGTGTCGGAGAATGTATCTACAAAGCGACAAGAACACAGCACAGCAACAACATCGCAAAATTGATCAATGCAAAACAAATGAATTAATGTAAGCACGTATCAATGTTGCGCTCAAGCGATGCAACATGAGCAAATGCGGCATTTAAACGATCGCAAAAAACAACACAAAATCACCAAATCTCTTTGTAACGCCTTTGTCTTATTTCTTTTTCACTTGTTGTACTAAGGTTGTTCTTTATTCTGCTCGAGTTGTTTCGCGCAAGTTCTTTTAAACGACGTTTTCAGAAAAACACGAAAAACTCCATATTCAATTTAGCATTTTATGTTTGCGTTTGAGAGTGAATGCTAACAAGAGCTTAAAATATTCTCACACTCATTGCCATTGGAACCTCAAAATAGCAGCCATTCAGCTGCATGTGACTGTGCATACGAAACGCACGATTCGTTTTGTGTGCGATGCAACACACACAGTGCACCAACGAATTGCTACAAATTGTTGCTTACAATTCAATAGAAGCATGTAGATTGTAGAATCCAGCGATCCGAATTTCGAAATTGTTATTATTATTCTTGCACATTTCTTCGTGTTCATTCGTTTCTCAACTCCTTCGCTTGTTCAACTCCAAGCGAAGTGCTTGTTTCGACATTACTCGCAATTTCTTGTTCATAAATCCGATTTTTAATGTGATTATGGAGATTGCCCATAACTTTTGTTATTTCGTTATTAGGCTTACTTTTCAGAATGAATAAAGTGAATCCATGAAAGAGTAATTGCAAAAGAAGAAGCGGCAAAAATAGCATACACTTGTTTCAAAGATTTAACATAGATTGAAAATGTGCAAAATTCAAAAAAACACATTTTGCAGCGCAGGTGCCACAATTATTGCATTTTGTCGCGAGCATCTTTTTATGGACGTTTGTTCTTTTTGAATTGTTGTTGGATTCATTTTGTATAGTTAGTTAAATGCGGGTTTTTATGTTATTTGCATACACCTGATAAACAAGAAGAGAGATCATACAAAATAAATTGATGTATAAATCGAAATACAGATTCCCCCACGCACGTGCCCATGCAAAGCAGTTCCTAATGCTGCGATGTTTGACTCGATGTAGAGCAGCATTTGGGTAGCAATTCTATAAGTGATAATTACCTAAAATCAATACTGTGGCGTAGAACAAAAGACCATAAATTCCATTCGGTTTGTTGAAAAACGAGTCGCTTCCCAAAAGTGGAGCAAGAAAACCGAAGCCGCGACCAAATCTGTAATTACAATACGTACGAGGTGTTAATGCATTCTCCATTAATTAAGACTGTTTTTGAACGGCAACCTACTCGGATTGAAAAACTCTTGTGCAGCTAACATGCTCGCTGATGTCACAAAACGCTTCGTATTCATCATCCTCTTCCAAAAAAACGGTCAGAAAGTAAGAATAAACCGATAAAGCTGAGCCAATTATGCAAGCAATTGCAATTGCTTTCGAATATTGCTTCGGAGTAACCGACATCGCGCCAAAAGAACTGCTCCTCTTGTGTCTTGTATGACTGCAACACGAAAAATAAGAGTAAAAGAAAACTTATAAAAATGTTAAATAAATAAATGAACAGAAGATGATTATCGAGGTTGTTGATGTCATGTGGCGAAAGTTCAGCTATTGAGTTGGTTCGATTTGTTTTAATGCGAAGATGTGGTCTCATGATATTGTGGCACAGGTGTCAAATTATGCACACGTTTATGTCGTATACTTGAAAGCGTGCAAAACCAAGAATATCAACGTCCTGCGGCAACAACAAATAAAACGATTATCGTAACGCTGCAATCTCAACGAAGATGCGAATATTTCAACAATTGAATATGTTTCAATGCGAAACAATAAAAGCAACGATCATCGGGAGTGCGGCGGCTATATATCTAGATGAATGATGCCAAAAAAAATATTTCGAGTGGTGAACGATGACGGCGAAGCAGCCGCGAGCGAGAAATATGAGCCCATTTACCTCAATTCAAATACATCATTCGTGTGTACGCGATAATGGTAACATCACATCTTCAGCGCGATACAAAATAAGGTCATTATTGGCTCATATTTTCAGTTTTGTGTTCATTCAGTCCGATAATAATTTCCTTGCCAAACCTCCATATTGGCTGCAGTGCACTAGTTGTCGTGCGCTCATTGCAGGTAAATAAATAATGTTCAACGGGGAAAATATTTATGCAGAGAAAGATCCAATAAAACTTCGCAAACAGTTCGCGCTCTCATAAAATATATCGTACATACATACGCTCGAGCCAACCGAACGAGTGAGAGCGACGGGAATTGATTTTTCAATAAAATTAATATTTTGCATGACTTCAGGCGTTTTAAGTATAATTTGCACTTCGTTCAAAAAAAAAAGTCGTCAGCTGAAAAAGTTGATGCGCTGGGAATAAAGAGCGCATGCAAAATGTGAAAGGTTAAATTATGAATGGTGGTGAGATTGGGTACAATTGCGACAACATCATAAGCTCTCATATCAATAGCGTTTTTCATTTTACTGAATTATTTGCAACAGTGACATTGAATTTCGGCCCATTCAACCAGCAATGTGCGATGGCTGTAGTTGTATTGCAACCGATTATTATTTGCACAGGGAAAGGTTTTTTTTTTTTTTTTTTGAAAAACAGGGGAGAGTGCGCTATCCAAGTCCAACCACAGCGGTTGTATTAAAATATAAAATACCAAATCATAAGAAGCTCCATGTTATGAGAATATCAACATTTGATTACAATTTTTGATCGAATTTCAAGTATTATTGCTTCGTAAATGCAGCATGTGGGAAACGTTCATTTAGCCCGACTGTTGATTCAATTTGCAATTATATCAGTTTGAAACTAATTTCAATTCATTGCTGCTTATTCAACCAAAACCAATCCAATTGGATATGCATCTATGAATTTCAAATGCACTTTGACTACACGAAATCCAGTGAAAATTGGTTTTTAGTTCAAATTCGATGTTGTGTCATCGAATTGCATTCTAATGTATTGGTTCGGGCTTCTGTTGAAATGATTTCTTCTTTAGGACGGTGAATTCCAAGCGGCAGAATATTAAAAATAGAGAATCGGGGTTGTTCACACGCAACCAGCCTCGATTTTGATTGGCTGCGAATCAAATGCATGAGCACGAGTGAAATAAATTGTCGGCCAGATTGGCAAATTTCAAGCGAACATGCTCAATCTCCCATAAAAAGAACCATATATTTTAATAAATGTAAACAACCAGAGATATTTCTACGAAATAGAGCATAACATTAATCTAAATATTAGCCTCCAGCTTCGAGAATATTTCGAACATTCATTTACATTAGTTACCTCAAGTGGTTTAGTGTGGAGTTGACGAAGGATGCGAAGGAGTTTTCAGTAAAAAACTTTTAATAGTAATTAAAGCGTTTAATGGCTATTTTTGCAAATTATTGCCAGAACTCTCTTTCAAATACCATGGCAAGCGTTGTTCTATACTTTAAATTCAACGAATTCCATGCATACTGAATTTATTCTAAGAATTTTCTATATAGGAAATGAGCTAGGGTCTATGTTGTTATTGTAATAACCACATTTTAAATGACTCTATCCTAATTTCTAAATAATATCAAAACAAAATGGAAATATATTAAAATTTAATCTAAAAATTGTTTTGCATCCAGACACCGAAATGATTATGCCGTAGATTTTACGTAAATTTTTTCTATGAACGTTAAGTAAAGCAGAATAGGTGCACGCGTTTTATGCGAGCAAAGGCTAATGCCTTACTGAAACGTTGCTGTAGCCATAGCCAGAATTATTGCTTCGAGTGTGTTTGCGAAAACATTGCACAACCGTTGTGGTCGGCACGTTGCAATGTGTGAGTGCTCGTTTATGTAAGCGTGTGTTTGTGCGTTTGAGTTGTCGTTTGTTTATGTCGCTTTTTACTGTGTTTGTACCCGATATTGTGCAGGATTGCAACTGTTAACTGAAACAAATCTTCAATTCAATGCACAATAACTTTTTTCAAACGCTTAATTTTAAATCGGTTGAAAATAAGAGAGATTTTTTTTATTGGATTTGAAAATAATAACTTTTGCGGAAACTTATTCAAAGATTTTTCGAATGAAATCATGGAAATCTGCGATATTTTCTATGAAATTTTGAATAGAACATATGTCAAAGTAGGAGAGTATTGGTGCCAACAGAAAGAAACTGAACATTTCTCCTGGATTCGTCTAACGATTTTTTTGTTTTGGTTTGTTTTTGCTGTTCCATTCTTATTATTAGCACATTTTTTATGACAATGTGTCAGGGCTGCGATTGTTTTTGCGACTTAACCAACATTTGGCACCTTCCAGTCGGATACACCGGACCGGTCTCCAATTCATTTTATTTTATATCCTCTAAACCGGTTTTATTAGAGCATGAATCCAAATGGAAACTGCACGAATCAAACTGCATGAATCTTTATTTTGAATTATGACAAAAGTGTAAGAAATTTCAAACTTTCTGACATTTAATTGTTCACTTCAATTCAGTGAGAGCTATCAAAATGAATAGCTTATACAAGACTAAAATGATGGGATTATAATTGAATTGTCGAATCTGATTCACACTCCACTTTGAAATTCACATTTATATAATAATTCAACTAAATAGAAAAATAACGATTTTTTTGATGAATATTCGAATTACCTTGGAAAAAATTCGTAAAGATTTCGATTCGTTGCGAACAACAGAAATTGGGTAATTAATGGATTGCGAGAAGAACGCAGGCGACCACTGTGCGAAAAAAACCGTTGTGCCTATGCGGGATTTGTTTTGCTTCGCGCTTGGAGACGCCCGAGTGTGCCGTTTGCTCCTACGTTTGTTTATGATTACTGTTATTATTTCGATTTCGTTTGATGCCAAAAACTTGTGTGTGAGTTTTGGTTTTTCAACGATGGCAGCACTGCATTCGGCATATCATCCATTACATGCAACCGTACGAACATGAAATATACTAAAAACGACACAGAAACACATACAACATATATTTGTAGCGAACATGAGAACTATGTGAAAAACACACATTCACACGCGTAACATTCATTGCATAAAAAAACCGTTTACGCTTCTCGACCGCATACACATTCAAGCGAAGTGCCACTCTCTATGAACGAAACACATGAACAGAAATATGTCGATAGCTGTGCCTGTGTGTGAAAGTTGGCATTCTGTGTAGTCGGCTGTGTGACTGAATATCGAAAATCCTAACCGAAACACACATTAACGGCGGATATCATCAGATTCGCACACTAACGCACAATCACTTACACTATCGCGATCCAAATGAAAAAGAAGAACGGATAGCAGCAGAACAGCGCTTCAGCCAGAACGAGTAGAAAGAAAGAAAAAAAGGTATTCACAGTGTTTCATGTTATAGAGCACAGCAGTGTGTATATATCATAAAATGTAATCTGCCAAAGAGGAGATTTTGTGTTGGCCGTCATTTTGCGAATTCGATCAATGTTTTTGCATTTTTCACATTGTTTTATCGTGAAATTGTCAATAAAAGTGCATTTAATCGCATTGTGAATCATTATATTGTTTGAATTGTAAAAATTCAATCGTGTTTTTACGGATTCGATGTGATAAAAATTCAAGTGAAAACTTAGAAGAATAGCTCTGGCTCTATGAAACAGTGCAAGTTATATTAAATATACACACACGACTCGAAGAGGCAAAAGAAAAAGAGTTCTTTTTTCTGTGTTGTTCGTTCTGTTTCAGGATTGTTTGTTGCTATTGCTGCTGTTACAAACTTTCTGTGATTCCGAATGGGAAAATAATTATTTGTTTGCGGGAAAAGATCGACATGAGATCAGAAAAGAATCCAATGTTTATCCGTTTTGATTGAAAATCCTGTGAAAATCAATGCCATACGAATAGCTCTGCATTTTTTAGTGAAAAGATTCAACACATGATTCGGAAAAACGAGCCAAATCAAACTAAAGCCGTGGCTATATAGACATATTTCAAACCAAATTTGGTGCATTATCAATGTGCAGTCCGAAGCTAAATGGAAAAATTAAATCAAGTTTAGAGCTGTGCGTGCATCTTGGATCGAAGTCTGTGTCAACACCGTTCATAGTATTGTGTTCAATGAATGATTTCCATTGAATTTTGTGTCGAAGTTTCGCTCGTAATTTGATGTATTTTTCGGCGGTTGTCCCAATGCACAATTAAATGAAAATCGATGGCTCATTCAAATAAACTGTGAGAAAAAGCCACGGAGCCAAAAGCATTAATAATAGCATACGAAAAGTGTTCTCTTTCGTCTCCGAACGTGTAATAATCCATCGAAATATCAGAATATCGTATATAAAGAGTGTGTACGCATAGCTGACACGAGCGGCGCTGCTAGTCCTTAGCACTCTCTCTCTTAATTCATAACATCGACACAGAATATATACACTCACGAACATTTTCAGTTCGGGTTGCTTGGATATCTTTATTGTTTCTCTTGAAATTATCTTAATTCTTGTGGCCGCCTTGGATTGCTTGGCACCATTGCCGTACAATTTTCACATTCATGAACGTTTCCATTGACAAAAGCAGTAAACAAAGTATTAAGACGTGAGACAATTAATGAACAATCGAAACACTCGCATTATATTTTTGGTTTTGTTTCGAATTTTGTGTATTGCTGCTTACACAATAGCTAAATCCAAATTGTGATAGAATCAAAGCAAATAGTGAAATAAGTGAGCAAAACAAAAAACGGCGACAGACATTTATATGTGTATCAAAAAATATTGTGATTTCTAGTGACAGGATGGATACTCACTTAGAAAAATCGATTGAGAATTTGCAAACTTCAAACCGAATCGATTTCTAGAAAATAAACAAAACAAATTGAAAAATTATGTCGTACACCATTTAAGTATTAGCAAAGTGATTGACACAACGATAACGATTGTTTGCATAGCGATAGTGTTGACACCATTTTGTATGCAATTGTTCTTTTCCAACAACAAGTAATTTTTGAAGAATAAACAATTCATCAGCAAAACACAGTCAGAGTCAAATTCAGTGCATCGAAACAGAGAATTATAATTGCGTCAGCATTTGGAGTGAATGTGGATATATATGAGCATACCGCTCAGGTTGCAATCGATTGACGGGATTATTAGTGAATTCTTGTGCAAATCAAAACGTTTTATAAATTATACCTTAACATAATACGGCAATCGAATCGAAATTTCGAAAGCAAATCGACGCATTGAAAACCAAGCATCACTTTCGGGGCAAATACATTTCGTGTGTGATTAGATTACAGACGGCAGCGGATCGAGCATCAACATTTACGAATCTGTGCAATTCCATTGTTTTTATAACAAATTGAATATGTGTATTTGTTTGACGGCCGGCACTCCATAGATTCGTCGACAATTTTTTTGAGTATAAATATTGATTTGTCCAGAGCTAACTGAATTTGTGTTTACATGATATATGTTGAATTTGTGTTCAATCCTAAACAAAAGTTCGTTGTAAAATTATATCTTTTACTTAATTTGTTTTTCTGTGGTTTAAAATACTAACAAACAGGGCGCATTTATTCTATGAAAAGTGATTAAAATAATTTTTGTTTCGATAACAAGAATGTTCTCGATCCAACCGTACGTCGTTTAAGATAAATTGAAAACGATTAAAACAGGCTCGAAATTCAAGAGAGAGAGAAAATATTAATTTAGCAAAAATAAGTAGAATTATTTCGGATTCATAGTAAAATAATGGTGTTTCAAAGTGTGGCTGATGTATTAAACGGGAAGAAATCATGGAAATTGATGTGAGAAAGCGACGAAATCAACGTAATAAACGACGGGAGCGAGCTCAACGCATGCAGGCTGAGCGAGATAGAGATAGTGTCGATAGCGCTGGTAGCACAACGAATGTGAGCAATAGTGGCAGTGGAGCCAGTCGTGAAACTGGCAATGGTAAAAGCACACCACAAAATACAACAGCAACTATAACAAATACGTCGGCTGTGCATGATAGCGCTGACGAAGATATGGCTAATGCACCACCGATACGCGAAAAGCCACCACCGCGACGCAAAAAACAAAAAGAACAATCTCCGTTACTCGAAGAAGACATTGTCGATGGATTTGCAATATTGGCATTCAAAACCTACGAAGACTTAGAGGTAAGTGATTTAGTGCGTCCAAACCGAATCGATTCGAATCCAAAATCAATTGGAAATTAGCATGAGCGCCAGTGTTTTCATGCGGTTTAAATATTAAAATTCATTGAACAAGTAGCTTATGCGGAAAGGCAATGTATTACACGTCTGTTTCAAATATAAATGTAATCAAATATTGATGTCATAGCAAGGCAAGCGCTCGATATCCAAGTGACATTTGAAATTTCAATCAAACGCTATATATTCGACTTGTTGTAATCCATAATTCAATTACATTCTTGTTTTTAATTCGACCAATGGGATTCGATAACAAACCTCATTTGTACCAGCTTACGGTGGCGACGGTGACATTAGACGACTACGTCGATCAGTTTTGTGATACCTTTCATGCGATGTGACTCATTTAACACACTTTGTGCCTTACTTTCGATTTGAAACTCTTGAAACGGCTTATTTTCATCAGTATTTTGTCGTTAGTAGAACTTTTGTCTCGCACTTTATTTGCATCAACAAAAATCATTCTTATTGTGAACATGTGCTTAGCCTTACAATAGGCTTTATTTACATTTGTGCACCTCTTGCCAGAGAGTTCTATTCTCTGTGTTTGATATTTGCTCTTGTTTCTACTGGATTATCTTTCGTGACCCAATCCGATGGCATCGACAGAACAATCGACATTATTGTGTGCATGCGTCAATCTACGAAGTGAATTTATGTGGAAAATAGCAGCAAATCGTAATGACCACGAAATACATTATATTAATAAAAAAATTACAACGAATATGGTATTTTCGTTTACACTTTTCCTCTCTGTCTCTCCTGTTCTTTATTCATTTGAGGCTCGTTCGCTGTTTTTATACTATTACTCTTTTTTCGTTGGAAACGAACAAAAAGCAAATATAATCAAAGAAGAACGCAAAGAAGACGGAAAAATAAATAAAAATACAACAACAGCTCGCCGAAAGCCAAAGACCGTTAAACGCAACTACTATCGTGCATCGTGTTCTGATCGTACACGAAACGAAACGCACATTTCAACGACTAACTTGTTTCAACACAGCCAACCAAAGACTTTGAAATGTGATTTTTCTTGTATTTTGAACGGCGAATTCAAATAACGCGCAAACACATCAATTTTCACAACAGTTTACCTCTTTGCGCTCACTCTTTAGAAACTATTATTTTCCCAAGTAAACGACAAACGAATGAGAGCCAACAAAAAAAATATAATTTCATACACTTCGTTCAGCTTTTTCTATAAAACACATTCGCTCTCTTTCTCATTCGCACGTTTGCGCCTTCACTCTCTCCGCCATCCGCCGGCGAACGTATAATTATTTGAAACATTGAAATAGAATTGAGTTTACGGTCGGTAAACTTTCCAGTTGCTGTTAGACTCCTCTTCGCTACTCATATGCTGCTGCTGCTGCTGCTGAATTCAAGTATATTTTCGAAAGAATCGCAGATAAATTGAACATAGAACGAGAATAATCGTTAAGTCTCTGCTTTGCAAACGAAATGCACATCAAACAAATTCTTTCTTTCTCTCTTAAAAATCATACGACACTGCTTCACTTCAGTGCAAACATTTCAAAGCTATGCAAATCACTCGATTAAAAATTTATCTATGCGTTTTCTTTATGTGCCCGCAAAAGGGCACACAAAATAGATTCGATCCACATGAAAATCGACTTGATTTTTCGGATCTAACTCAAAAATCAATGGATTTGATGCTATATTTCATTAATATCTTTCATTTGTGGCTCTTGAATTCTCATTAAAATTCATTAGAATGAAAAATAGAAGGGAAGCGAAGAAGATGAGACAGATTTTATCGAAAGCGTTAAATGAAAGGAAAAAAGGTGGCCCGATTGACGGCTACCAGAGATTAGATTTACTTTTGGCTCTAGTTAAACCGAACGCATCAATTCGGAGTCGAATGATGTGAATCGAAAATGCTTCAAAAAACATGCGTCACTGCTCGATAATTCTTTTATCTTCCTTTTTTTTAATGAAACAACGATGTAAAAAAATGAAAACTTTTCACATAGAAATTGTCGGCGAAGAAGAAAAATTAAAAATAAAAACCGAAACGAGCTGAGGTGTTCGTGTGGCCGATTTATTTCAATTGCTGTAAGCTTTTTTTACTGAATCTTTTCTTGTTACTCTGCGTGCCCGAAGGTCAACAAACTCAATTTTGATAATTACGATTATCTTTGCTGGACTGGCTTACGTACGCCGCACATATTATGATGACCGCGCTCACTCGCTCTATTTCAACACTGCAAAATGTAAACATTAAAAATTGCTACTCTGGGTCACAACGAAGAACACATCATCTGTTAAATAATGAGCATTTGTTCTATTATCGCTGCTTTTCTTAAAATCTTCTAGTTTGTATGCGAAAAAACACTATCTTTTAAATGGATTTGAATCACACACCAAAAAAATAAATCAGTTCTGTGTTCATGCCACTGGTTCCAGCTTTGCCAACGAACTTGATTATGTGTAAGCGCATAACTTTGTTTGCCCGATGAGCATGCCGTTCGATAAACCGCCAAAAATTATCTCGATCACACGAAATATTCAATTTATGTGTCATCTGTTTTGTGAGGTCGTTCCCATTCGCATTTTTTCCACATGTTTTTTTTTTCTATCTTCGTTTCAGTTATTTCGAACCAATGTTTTATTCTTCTTTTTCTCTTCGTCTTGTTCACTGCTCCTCTTTCCATTCCATCCTTGTAGCAATCCAGCGATTGCGAATGTATTTGTTGATTCTCACATGGTTTGGATCGCATATCTCCGATTTCGACCGGGGTTCAACACAAATTGTGCGAATAAAACGAATTAAACCGGTTTGTTGGAGCGTTATTGTTCTCGTCTGGCGGCTAGTGCTTGTTTTTATTTTCTTTCTTTCTCATTTTGTGCATCGAATTAGATGGGCATGTCAAAATAGAAGGGAATGAACGGCTCACACATTTAAAAGTTGGCCTAAATCAACTGAATCAGCGTTCGGTAACAGTTAACCGAGTCTCCGAGGGTGAATCGAATGAAACATTGGGTGAAAAAAGCGAAAAGGAACCATTTTATTAAACTGCGTGATTTTTATTGTAATTTCATGCAAAGGGACGAAAGGTACTGAGCCGTTGCAGTGTCAAAAATTTCAAATCGTTGCACAATGAAATCATTCAGAGAAAATGACACGATTTTCTACACATTTATTTGTGCGACAGGCACAGCGGCATTTCAAGTTCATACCTGTGTGTGAGCAAATGAATCGTTGGCAATTTGTTTGAATCTAATTTGTTTTGAATGGTAAAAATACATCAAAGATACTTATTTGACACTGTTTTTGGGGAAAAACAATTTTGAATTCATTTTTGATTGAATGCCCCATTGACATATAACAATGCGGGGAATTTGACAAGAAGCCATTTTTATTGCATTTTCATTATTCAAATCATGAAAGAAGAAATAAATGCCCTGAAATATTGGTTTAGTATTTTCTTAGGAGCCGTGTCGTAAAAACGGCTCTTATTACAGTACTCCTTTTACATCGATGTATATTTGTGGTCTTTCGTCTTTCGAATGGTTCGTTGTGTGCCATAGGAGGTCATAAAAAATGAATAGAGCTCAAGAAAGCGCACACCTCGAATCCCCAAAGAAGATAAAATGAATAGGAAAACAGACAGAACGAGAGGGAGAAAGAGAGAGAGAGAGAGAGAGAGAGAGAGATCAATGGCAACAAACACATGAAAAACGCAAGTTAAACCGGCCATAAAAGTAATATTCACTTGGTTTATTATCCAGGAAGAATTTTAAATCCAAATTACCTGTGTTATAGCCGTATATACGTTGCAGTTCATTACGTTACATAGATTGCAGTGTTCTAACTAGCAGCATCAGCTTCACAGAGCATACCAATTTATCCACCGTATTGATACATGCGAACCTAGCGGACGCATATATGTAGATTCTCGCCGTTGCATTTTATCACTAGACTACAGGCATACATTCTAAGGATTTGCATGACCAAAAGCTAATGTATACGTGAATTTGTGCGGTTTTGCTGCTATTTAGCAACAGATTGTTGCAATTTTGGCTCACTTTGCCAACGAAAAATACTATTTATCCTCTTGCGTATTTTTTAATTTTTTGAACACAATTCCAAACATGAAAATAAAAAAATAAAAGTAAATATTTTCAAAATATATAAAGTAACGTAGTTTCAGTTGGGAGTTAAGAAAAAAATAACACTTATTTCTTTTACTATTTCGAATCTCCGTGTAAATAGAATGGCCATCCATAAACTCGAAATGGTAAATGGTTTCGTTGGTTCGCATTCACTTAATGATTGCTCAAAATATCAACACAATAGTTTCTTTTTTTCCAGTCGCCTTTTCATTCGCTTCAATCATCGTCAGTGATGATTCCTTCTCTTTTCGAATGTCATTTATCAACATACAAAGAGAGAGAGAGAGAGAGAGAGAGAGAGAGAGAAAAAATATGTACAGATACTCAAATGCCAGAAGACGAATGGCCCACCGATAGCAACAAAAAAGAGTATTGTGTGCTAACTGCTGCTCGTATGTAGGCACAAATCGGACTATGTATCATATGTTGATGGAAGACAAGGAAATCTCCAAAATAATATGTGTATGTGTGTACTCCGTGAATACTGTTGGGTGATGAAGTTGATGTGTGGCTACGGCCAAAGCACATTGCATGCATAATGCAATACCCATCTAAAAACCATTGTGCTGCTGCTGCTGCGACCATTGCTGTTGTTGGGTGTCGCCTTTTTCTATATCGTTTTTTTTTTGTATATTTCTTTTGTTTCCAATCTTCGTTCTGTTCGTGTGCTGTTCCCTTTGTTCTAAAAATATTATTCATTTTTTGTCATAACTGCAGTTGTTTTTTCCTTAAGTTCGAGTGTTTCATGCCTCACATAACACTCAATCGCTTACATTGCTACCAAGTCGATTCAGACGCTCTCTTTTTTTCTGAACGTATTTCCGTGAAATTGTGTGAGCCCGATATCAATAACGCTTCTGAACTATGATGGAGAAAAAAAACATGCAAAAGGAATCCATGTTGTTTCTAGGAGGATTTTTTTAAAGCAAAACAAATTACGCGTAAGATGGAGATTTGTGTAATTAAATCGGAAATTTGGTGACTAAATTACGAAGTGGCTTAACAGAAAATGATTAAAAATAGAAATTTGTGTTTTCTCAAAACGGCATGAATTTATTCGAAAAACCATATTCTAGCTCAGAGTCTTTTCTTATAAACCAATTGTTTTTAATTAACAATAAACAAAACCACTAAACATGTGAACAGCAAATCTTGTTCATTTTGTTTGGATTTCTATTTTGAAATCGATATACGATTTATTAAGTCTTGATAAAATCCAAGCAATCGTAAAAAAACAATCATATCCAACGCATGAATTGATTCCGAGAAAAATTGAACCATTTTCGTGTTAAAAAAAATTAAACCGGCGTGACGAAGTACTATGTAATAAATCTAATGTGAATTATGTGTGAGCCAAATGTGAGTGATAACAAATGTCGACTCTTTTATTTGCGTTGTACATAAAGATTTTTGTCTATCACAAAAATAATAATGTCAGTGTCATTTGGCGTTCCGATGAACGGTTAATGTGCTCATGTGTCGAATTGTGCGCATATATTGCCAAACATTGAGCAAATCATCATCGATATCGATTCGAAATCAATAGAAAGCGTACACAATGGCGCAAGTATGCGTACATTTTGTGCGGTCTAGTGGCGGCACTGCGTACAGGAACAACATTTCCTCACATACCAAAATAATATTATATTAACGATTAATTTGATAAACGCTCCCAAATATTTAGCTACACACTGAATTCCTCACATGATACAGCGAGTAATAGCAGTTTTGATGGGGTGGCAAATGACATCGCATGAATTATGAAAATACAAATTGATGGAAATTGCTAGCAAACGCAGTAATGTGTGCTACATATGAATTGCTTTTGTTTCGTTTTTCCATTTTATTTCAATTATGTTTTGTTGTGGAACGCAAAAAAAATTTAACCGCAACTCCTTCTTATTTGGTCTTGCACACATTTCCAAACTGACACATAATTATATAATCAAAGTGTGTCAAACCTGTCAAAGTAAATTAGCATTTCATTCCGCACATTTTCAATTCTAAATGTTTAAACCGTTAATTTGTTGGTTGAATGAATCTTAAGCATTTTGGATGTACAAAAACACTTGAAACACTCGACGCGAGCAAAAGAACAAACAAATAAATGATTAAGAATTCTCGAAACAATCTCTTTAAATCCCATAAATTGAATCACCGCTAAGCGGCCAATAAAACATTCAAACAGCGTTCTACAAACAAATACACATGTACAAACACCAATGTATTTATTTGCTTTGCAAAAGATTTCTCAATTATCTCATATGCAATAAAATGCCCTGTTTGAGCAATAGCATTTTGGTGTGCTATCTCCCAGGAGCTCACATGATGTCGTAATATCATATTAAATCGTGAAGAATGTTGTTTTGTAATCGACACGTGAGCACATTTAATATAACTTTGGAAATAAAAATAATCTTACGGTAGTGATTGTATTTGCATTTGAATGGTTATCCAAAGAACAGGTGTAATAATAAAAAAATTCAAGATATAATATTTGACCAAATTCTACCACAAAGTTCAAAAAGTCATTCTTCTCCTGACACAATTCAATCCAAACAAAAGATGATGCGAAAATGAGACGAAAGAAACAAATGACATTTGCATAATGATTTTTGCGCTCTGAAACATGCTTTAACCACACTCAATTTGAAATCTTTTGTTATGCAATTGCAAACATTATCCTTGCTGTGCGCAACCAACACATGAAAAGGTCAGTTTGAATGAAAAGAATCCGTGCGAGATTCTAACCATCGCTTTGAAATGGATTAAGTTTAGGGCAAAAACTCATTTCATCTCTTTGAAATACTGAATTCTTTGCGCAAATTGGGGGAATATCAAATCTTGACGATCAAATACGCTTCCAGCATCTGTTTTTTATCAACATTACTGGCATTTATGTGTCTCGTGAGCACTTTTGTTCATATTACATTACAATAATAAACATCTACCTCGAAAACCAGTTTCAAAAGTCAAATGTGATTTTTTTTTGTGTTTTATGAAATTTTGTGGAAAAAGTGTTTAACTATTAATTCGACATGAATGCCGTGGAGTGATGAAATTTTCCCTTTTTTGGTTGATTTCGGGTTGTTCATGATGAAGTGTGTTTCAAAGACACGTGTTCAAAGCGGCTGTACAAACAATCCATGTGTGTGCTCAGTTATTTCGGGTGCAATTGCATGGATTCTGAAATGTAAATGAACAAAGTGAGCTACTATTCTAGTAACAGTACCAGTCATATGTACCGCACGAACATATTTTTGCTCGTTCCTCTCGGAAATTGAAATCACTGACATCGAAAAAGAAGAAAAATAGAACAAAATTCTGTGTTGCTAAGTAATCCCAACGAACGAAAACATCAGCAGTGCCGAAGTATAATAGAAAAAAAAAAGATTTAAATAATAAGCACACGGACAAAACATACGATGCCTGTAGCCGAATGTGAAAAGTGGCATCGAAAAATTATTGCAACAACAATAAACATTGACATTGTATGAGCGAATGCATTCACAGCTCTCTTACTCTGTACCTTTAAATATGCAACGGCGCACAAATAACAAATAAATAATAAATAAAACCATTTTTTGTCCTTTTTTCACTCGTTCAGTGCATTGTGTGTTCTCGGTTTTTGTTCGAAAGCTGAGTGCTTCGATGACTGGAAAACTGAAAATAATATGGGGAAAGAAGGCAAATGGAACGCATTGTAACGACAAAGGCGAAAATGTACAGAATAGTAGAGCAGCTGTTGAATTCTCATTGAATGTGTACGCTGTGGATGTTTAAATGCAGCCGCAGCATTAAGAAGAAATCCAACCATCACGACGAACGTGCCGTAGCGCGTTCCCGTTTCTCGTTCGTTCGTGCCCGTTCGTTCGTTCGTTTGTAGAGATTATATGAATTTATGGCGAGAGTATATCGAGTAAGCGAATAATGAAATTATTCGAAGTAGACACACTGGTTGTCTAGCGAGAAGCGAATATGAATACAGAAAAACCAAAAAAAAAATGAAAGAAGAAAATTTGGCAACTGCACAAAATCGAAGGAATGAAAGGAAATAAATGTGCTTGTGAATTAAGGTACACAGATTTCTTATGTGTATCGCGCAGCTCGAACGGAATTCAGGATACTCAGCAAATGCTTCATTACTTTATGCATTCGCATTGATGCTCTGAATTATTTTTTTTTACGATTATTTCGACCGAATGTGAACTGATATCGCCCAAGGTGACAGATACAATACTCTGTAATTTTTCATACAGTGGCTCACGTTTAATTTAATTCGTTTATTATTGTCTCTCTCGTCCTACTGCTTATCTACAGCTACGCTCGAACAAGGTGTGCAGTGTGTACGCGACCTGTGCATTTGCCAGACAACCAGCATGACTTTTGCTCTCTCTTAACTTTGTTCAACTTGTTCTCTTTTCCGTTGAAAAATTTCATTTACCATTTTTGGTCAAAAATGAAATCATTATATCGATCTGAATTAATCAATGAGCTGATTGTGGCTTGTATCTTTTTCTATTGGAAGCTGATATATTTATGCATTTCCTGCATTTATGAACATTTAATATGCTCTTTCAATATAAATTATACAAATTAACTGAATGAAAAATAGATTTCTGTAACTGAGATCTAAAGGTCATTATGTACATTTAAAATAACATAGATAAACTCGCTTTTAGATCTCAGTGATAGATTTCTAGTTCTTAATAATTTCTCATCAATGTTTACTTTATGTGGACTTTACACTGCAATTTCTTAAAGTATGAATCAAATGCAAAAAGGGATTTTTACATTTCAAATTGAACGTTCTTTTTCGAATCATTTACGGTTTTAAGACAATTATTTACCTATATTTCCCAATGGAAAATTTAAATATTTCAGTTTTGTAAGGGAATACAAATTTATGCCAGTTATTCGAATCAAATCTTGGTGAAAGCGCTTTATGACTCCAAATGTTTCCCTAGCAAAAATCATGAAGCGAAAATTCGATGAAACAAACAGTATTTTTGGCTTAGAATAACAAACCCCACGGTGAACGAAATGATTTCCGAAATTCATGCCGATGAAGGAAAGAATGCAAATTGCTTTGGCATTTTCTTTGGCCATGTGAATTTTCATTATTATCTTCTTTTTGGATGTTTCTTTCTCGTTGAATAAAATTCACGTGCGAATGAATAAATAATTGAGAATTGATACAAACGGATAGAAAACATGAAAATCTTTCTCCTCATGGCATTATTTCACTCGCACGCACATCGTTTCAATTCCGTTTGGGTTGCGATGCGATGCGATTCCATTTTCCACCATTCGAATGTTGATATTTATTGTTTGTTGTTGCTTAGTGTCGATGTAAGTTCTATAAATTTGCTGTAAAGTACGTGTTTTGCATTTCGCTAGAAAGTAAATATTCGTATTACATGCGTTCAACTCTCACAATATTTCGCATTCGCAATGTGCTGTATGTGAGGTGGATGAAAATAATTTAGCGCAATTTTCCTCCATTTTTGAAAAATTCATAGTGGCACACGAATTGTAGCAACACAAAAACACTCCATAATATATGACAACTAATTTATACCTACGAATCGTCGTCTTGTTAAAGCTGAAATGTCAAACTTTACCAAATTTGTTTCTATCTCTCTATTGCAGACATAAATATTTAGTATAATAATTTGTACCCTTTTGAGACGACAGAGGCATCTATCGTCCGAATGTTGGTCAAGTGCGATATTTCGACTTTTTGAAGACGTTAGAATAATCTGTGATGTCTCAGAGAGCACAGTGGGTCAACGCATTTATTCTAAATTTGAATGTCAGCATATTTTAGGGTGGTCTTTTCGCACTCATTTGTGCTGCTCATGCATAGAAATGGAGAAAAGTGAATTCAGAGAAAAGGGCTCAAATAGACGAGAAAACGAATAAACTCTTTCTTCCAAATGTACCTTACAGTTTGAAGAACTATTTCATATTTCGTGAGATTGACGAATTTAAATTCATTCTGATGACGAAATGTTCGTTTTATCGATTGCTATTGCTCTAAAAGTGTGCTCCAATTCAAGGCATGTAAATGATCCTTGGAAGATATTTAATGCGATGTGATTGAGCTGCTTCAAAATGTCTGTAAAATTGAACTTAATTTGAGGAGTACCACAAAATATTGGCAACTGTCAATAGTTCGCCACTTAATTTGCATTTGCCAATAAACCGACACCATAATATCAATAAACCGAAAGACCATTTATTGATATTTCGATTTGGCAACGGGCGTACTATTGACAGATACCAATAGATTTTAGGTTAGATTTTTATTAGAGTTGAAATTCAGAATCAGTATCAGTTTAGATGAGGTTTAGAATCCGAACCGTTTTTATCACATGCGCTATGAATGTTCACTCGCAAATGTGTGCATAACTTGTAAATCCGTTATGCGTTTCCATGCTCAACGCACTTTTACGAGTGCTACGAAAATGACAAAAGAACAGCTTAATGCGATGGCAGTACAGCGAAGAGTGGATGGCATAAAATCAACAATTTCAGTTCAATTTAGTATTTATGCAGCGCCAGAACAAACAGTAGTGGCCGTCTACAATAAATTGAAATTTTAAGTCAGCGATGGTATGGCTCGGGGCATGAGAACGAATACACATTTACATGATCGTAAAATTTATGGTATGCATTTTGTTATAAAGTCAGTTCAAATGTACGAGAGTGTAAAATATTTTCTAGTTTGTGGTGTGCACTTGCGTCGGTTGATGTTTCCGCCGCCGACGACGACAACATCGTCACTCATTTTTCATTCCCAAACATAGTATTTTCACAACTACTTTAACTGTTTTTGTTGTTGCACCAAGCTATTCAAACATTCTTCGTTAGTGTCAAAAGTCATATTGTGCTGACGCTTCTTCCCGCCGTTCGACGTTTCATTCGTTCCGAGCAAATCATTTGCTTCGCTGTAATTATACTTGTGCTCTGTTCCTTTTTGAAATCGAGTGCTGAAACACTGCTTATGGATAATTGTTTCGTTAATTAATTTTTTTATTGAATTTCCTCCTTATGCTGCTGCATGAGTGCTCATGAAATCGTTAAAATTTATCGCATGGAAAAAATATCATCCAAATTAAACCAAGTTAAAAGTACAACAGCAAGAAAAACGGAACACAGAAGCGAACGAACGTATGAATGGCATAAAGCAAAAACCATTTTTTATCACCAGAAAAACATCCTTTTTCAGTTGAAACGTCTGATATGGCACCAGTGGGCGAATTAGCGCACAAAAAATTAAATTATTATGAACATTTTATCATGAAAAACATCTTTTAGTGGTTTTGAGTTTTTTTGCGAAGATACTATTTATCAGTTAACTTAATGTGGCTTAAATATTAATTCAAATGAGCCGAGAAAAAGTAATTCGAATGGAGATATTCAAAAAACATTGAGTGCGCAGAATGACAAAGGAATATTTTTTTTTGTCAACATGATATAAATGCCGTAACGTTCAATATAGCTGACGTGGACAAAGAAATACTTGGACAATTATTTTGATTGCAAAAAGTTCTCATTCTTGTGTTGCTTTTGTTGGCGGCCCACATTCTCCAGCACGTTACTTGTAAGGGTTCCGCTCTAACGTAGCTTCAAGTTACCAAAAAAGCAATTAACATGTAAATAAAATAATGGAAGTCCAAGTATAAAATCAAATGAATAGGTCCGGATCACGAAATTACAAAATGAACATGGAAAATTTATACGCATTCACATTCACAATCACATTCACATTTTGAAGCCGATGATGCCGGTGAAGAATATCATCAAAGGAAAAGCCAGCAATACTTCAGCTTTATTCATGTCTATCATTCAAGCCTACAGTACGTAAAGTTAAATCTATATTCAGGATTACTCGACCAAAGAGACATGAAAAGCTTTATCAAAGTACATCAAAAACTTCTTATTCTCTATGTAAAGAGCTCGTTTTTACTTACCAGTTTGTTTTTTTCCTTCGAATTTCCTGTTTTACTCGATGGATTTTCCTTCCTCCATTTATAATCGATTTCCTTCGCTTTCTTCCCGTTCGGAACGAATAAAAATTCAACTTTGCCTCTGTTCTAGATCTACCCTAATAAGATCTTCGTTCTGTTTTTATATTCACAAACTCTTGGAAACTGCGTCGAAAGGAATTCAAATGAAAACATCGATAAAAGAGAAACTATGAAAATTATGTAGAAAAGTTGCTGTATAGTAGATGACATTTCTTCACTTTTCCTTGTTGTTAGGCGTTGTTTGGAGAGAGAGAGAGAGAGAGAGAGAGAGAGAGAGAGAGAGTCTAAGAAGAAGTGGGAACGGGAGAAATCAAAAGCTTGGAATACTCAGTCATTTCGATTTGTATCGCGGATGCAAGTACTCAAGCACTTCTGTGCGCCCCATGTACTACGTTCTATGTTTCATGTATGTACTTATAGGAAAACGGCTATGTTTTGTGAATTGAGGAAGGTAGTGTGCTCCAGCAAGCACTTCACTGGTTAAGTTATTTAAGTTTGATGGGAATTGTTTTCTCTTTCATTCCATTCTTCAATGTGTTTCAGCATCGCATATACAAGCTTACTTGTATGCTTTAGTGCATTGTGCACTTCTTGAAATTATGTCGATGTAAGAATGTTTTGCACTTACGAGCCCAGATTCCGTGCACTGCACACACTGATCAAACGCAAAGAGGTATAGAGAACTCAGCAAATATATTTAATTCGTTACAGGAACGTGTTAAACTACTTTGCAGACAATTTTCCTTACTCTATCTACACTTTTGAGCTCTTTCCAGTCAACTTTTCCCAACTTATTCGAAAAATCTCGACAACTCGTGCAACAAGAGCTAGCCAACTTATGCTTTCCACCAAATATGATAATGAAATTTTTCATGATTAAGAACAAAATTACAAAGTTCTGATGTGCATGTCTTTTCAACAGCTCCTAAATAAATGGTGTAACATTTTTTTTCTATGTGAATTCTGCGTTCCTCCAGAGCACGCGATGCTCGTTCTAATTGTATGATGTTTCTAGTGAAAACTTTGTTGCCGAAAGAAAAACCCACACTTAATTCCACAAAGGAACTCACCGAAATCCAATTACTTAATTAGAAACAGGTCAAGTGAATAGCTAGTTGCTATGGCTCTGAATACAATAATCGTAATTTGTTAACAAAAATGCAAATTTTGTATAGTTTACATAGAGAAGGAAGATTGTTTTGGTTTGTTGTCGATGTAAAAAATTGTATGGAAATCCACAAACATTCATTTCAAATGTAGATCGATCAGAAGGTATCGAATGGCGATGAAATGATTCTGATCGACATGAATGGCATTGCTACTAGATGAAACAACGAATAAAAGGCAATGAACATAACTGCTTTCAATATTGTGTGTTTTAATTTGGTGCTGTCACCATAAAATGTTGTCTTAGTTTGATTGAACACAGCCATCAAATGGCGAGAAATGTGGTAGAGGTTTAAGTCGTGTTCATTTCTTCGGTTCTACGGTATTCTTCGCGTCCATTGATAAAAGTGAACAAAACACTGTTTTGAAACAACACGAAAACTTGTTCATCGTTCACAGCACGCTACGCTTCGAGCTTGGCATTTTTTCCAATTTGCTGTTTCTATATGTTTCGTGCGCCGCATTCTCTTTCTCTGTCTTCTTCTCGTTCCGAAATTTCGATGGCATGACATGAATGCGCCAGTGCACGCTATCCTATCAACTGCAAACCATCGAATAGATCGTTGTTTTAATCACAGAGCGGTTCGGTTGCAGCAAATTCAAAGTTGAATTCCATCGCGTTGGCTATTCTTTTCGATATCCATTTTCGTCGTTGGTATGCGAACAGTGAAATTGTGTCTATACACGATAGAATAATTCATCCATGCAACGTTCCTTTTTTCGTGTGTATCCGCCTTCCATTCAGTTTTGATGCTTTGCAAGAGTGACATTCTCTTGCATCAGTCGTTTCGTCGCTATTAAAAAGCAAAGTAGTAATTTAGCAATCGCATTTGCCAAATGACAGCCACAAAGTAAATGCAAAAATTGAATTTAAAAAGTGGCGACAACTTTAAAGACCCGAGTCATTTAGGCCGATCACTATTGTAACATTATCCCGCTCGATCAGGACTATTTGAAATATTTTTTGAGTTTGTCTTAACTTCAACTAATTAGATCAAGAGAGGTGACCTTCTTTGTGGGTCGTCTGAATTATATTCCATACTTTGAGATGAATATACTCGCTAAAAGCTTTTTCTATCTCCGATTTCTCAAGTAATTTGCGTTAATGATCCAAACTGCGGTAACTTATCCTTAAATTCATTGTCCCTAGCATAGTTTGGTTCATTTCATGTTTGCATTCAACACGTTTGAATATTATACAGCTCATGGTAATAAGTACATTAACATATTTAAGTACAAAGTTAACATTTTGTGTGTGTTTGTGTGTGCTGTGGTTGCGGTGTATTCTCCATGGAAGTGCTTAGGATTTCAAAGTAAATAATGCGGACAAGATTGGCGGAGCGATTAATTTTATTAAATGAACAAGCATTATAGCGATAAATAAATATTTGCCATGGAATTTGTGTCTTTACAGTGGAATCGTAAAGCACAAAGTATATAATTTATACCGCAGCTGACGGCAAACCAAGGAATCTAAGAGGTCATCTTGTCTAAATTCCACTTTTGATTCGGTCAAATTGAACGCAAATGTATGATATATCTCTTGCTATAATTTCAATTGGTTCAATTTCTACCCAATATCGTCACTAGTTTTGTGTTGCGACAATCTCATGGCATCAAACAGATATTGGACTTTTCTGCTTTACTGCCTTATTGCAGAAGTAAGAGCACGAATTTGGACATCAATGTAAGACTTTACATTGAAATTATAGAATATTGAGCAAAACGTTTTCTCTCAGCAGGAGTTAGATGAGGTTTTCTGCTTAAAATCGATTTGCTTCTTTTCCATTCATTCTTCTGAAATAAAGCAATGATGTCGTTCGCATGGTGAATACAGATTTGCAATTGTAACATTTCTACCTTTACCATTCTGAATCTTCTCCATCAAATATTTCCATTCATATTCTGTCAAACGCATCGCGAATAACGTAGGTCCATCAGCACATACCTGTGTATACTCTACCGTCTCTCTTGTTTTAACTCGACAATATCTTTCACACGAAAAAAAATAAATAATATAAAAGTAAAATAAACAAATGAATAAATATAACATCTATAAAATAAATGGAAATAAGTCAAGCCATTCTTTGTGTCGTCTTCCTTCGTTTGGTTTTGCATAGCAAGTCTAGCACACCGGTCGTATCAAGTGAATTGTGTAAGTGCGTCTCGTTGTTATTTTTACTTCATTTAAATGCCATTTTTGCATGTCTGCGAGTAATAAAAAACCAGTAGCACAGTAACAGCAACAATACAACTCGAAAAAGGAAGATGAGAAAGAGTAACAATGGAGAGGATAAGCGAAGTGGCAAAATGTTATGCACATACTGAATCGAGAAGAGTCAGGGTGTGCGCCTGTGTTTCATTCCCATTCGGAAAATTCATTTCATCCAAACGAAGCCAAATAAACTGTCGCTTCAAATGACACTATTTTTCCATTTATTTTGTTCCGACACAGCGCAGAATTTATGGTTTTCGTTACCATCTGAATTTTCCGAGTGTTTATATTTTGTTTTGCAAAAATTCGCCTAGCACCGAAATATTTCCCAAAACGGATGCGAAGAACAAATCGCAAAAATTCGCGTGAAATATAATCTTCATATCATTTTGAATGTGTGCGACAAATTCTGCATGCGACAAAGAAATGACTTTCTATTTTTTCTTTTGCACGCGCACCCAATAGGAGCGCATTTTCTCTGCATTCGCAGTATACGATCATTTTTCCTGTTTATTTGAATCGAAATCCAGACGCAAATGGGTCATCCATCCATGATTATGCAAATGATATGTTTAAGTACTCATGGCGAGGCTGAATTCATTGGGTTTTAAAATACCGAACTGTTATTTTCACAATGTTATACTTTTCACGTATTTGGTATTGTTCGTTCAAAAGTTTTGCGATTCAATGGATGCAAAATGACAACAGCACCATTACCATTTCCATTTCTCGTTTCATGGACTTTCTGGCACTTTTTGCCTTACACAATCGATACAATGAGGAGAGTGCAAATGGTTGGGTGGTTGGAGTTAGAGCAGAAAGAGATACGACACATTTGCGATAGGAACCAATCTAGAAAAACGTTAATTGAATACGGTTGGTTTATATATCGCACACGTTCGTTCTTCGTGTTGTCTTGCCTTTGAATGTACGTCACATAAGCGACACACAAATGATTGCTAATTTGTTATACAATGCACTTTGCAATACACGTCTTTATATGTAATTATTCACTCAGTCACTCTTCACTGTCGGTCTCTTTCATTCTCGCTCGGCAAAAATGGTGTCCAATTCCTTTGCTGTCTGAGAAGCGTATTGCTTTAGTACAGAGTTTGCAATTATTTATGTGGCAAAAGGTTATATTCAGCTCAATGTCAACATTTATCCATGCAATAGCGTGACAGTATATACAATTCTTTGAACCCCACCACTTCGAATTGATTTGCTCGATGCGTACAAATAATGGTCGAAATTCACTAACGTAACTGCTAGTAACAGTAGTTATATATGTTATGCGAGCAGAAATTCACTATGAGCCAATTGAGAAGATGGCTTTTGAAATGACCGGCATTTTGCAAATTCAGTGAATTTCTAGAGAGAAAACGCAAAAATGGAAATTATTTTGCCATCTGTAACTTGAACACGTTATACGTTTTGTGAATCGCCTTAAAATAAGCAGTCAAAACTTGTAAATCAATTCGGTCGGACATCGTGGGAAAAACATTTTAATAACAACAATGTACCAAATCTGTTTGGTATTGGATGAGTGAGAATCACTGTCGATTTCGTGCTAATTTCTTTATCTTCTTTCCGACTAATTAATGATTTATTCACCTGAGCGAAAAAAATTAACACTTTTCTTTCCTTTTTCCCCTCCTTCTAGGTAAGCGATCCGAACAAATTCAATTTTCATTGTTGCGTTTTTATAAAATGTGCTAAAGTCAGGGCACCGGCAATTTGTAGCGTGGACACGATACAAGCAATACATTTCACATCAAAGGTAATAAATTTCCGAAAGTGATGTTTCTAGGTGCCGGATTCCTTTTTTAACCAACTTTATTGCCACTAAACGAAATATAAACAAAAAAAATGCGAGATATATGCGAAACAGCTACCGATCGTCATTTATATGCTAATTAAAAGATGCTTGATATCGAAGCAAAGAATTAAGAATAAACCAGAAAAACGCTGAATATATCTTTCAATATTTACTCAAAGAAGAAACTTGTCTTTGAAAGCTCGATCCAAACTATTCCATTAAAGCATGCGTTGACTTTCGTTTAACTGTTGGATGGTTTTGATTCATTTTGAAATCAATCTAAATTTATACGCCGCGGACAGTAAATAGCTCAAGGAAAGTCCTCCTCTCACGTTTATTCGCATTCAAACGCATGTGGCACACTTGAGGAAACATTTATTTGATTTATTGGAATGGAAAAACATTTAACAGGCAAATAAGTATATTCATGCAATCGATATGTGCTTGTGCGTATCGATGGAAAGAAAGTGGCAGCCGAATGAAGGCAACGACAAAGCAATCATGTAATCGATCGCAAAATTTGTGCGCATTTGCTAGGTTCATTGAATGAAAATCACTACCGGTAACGCAAAGATTAATGCGCATTGGATCTGCAGACAATCCTTCTAATAGATACAGTAATTATTCACTTCAATGTTTTTAAAATTCTTCACGCAAATCGAAATGATACATAAAAAAAACGGAAGAAACATATATTTTGGTTCCAGTTATGCGGCGTAAAAATTCTCTACCCAAAAGGTCGAGAATTACGGTCAAGTGAAAATGATGTTAATTCACCATACACATTCTTTCATTTTTGTTTGCTATTTGTTAAAGTGGTCTACATGAAAATGCCAACGCAAATGCGTGGCGAATCGGGTGAAAATTATCAGTTTGTTGCAAACATTTTGTGCAGAACATGTAGAGAGCAGCGTCGGTTGAGCTACTGTCGACATGTGTTCGGTGTTTAAAGCCAATGAGTGGACATAAATCATTTTTTTCTACATTGGCTGTGGATTTGAGCACTTGATTTACGTTCATGCGTATAAAACGGGCCTGCAATCCACAATTGCATCGGTGATTTCAGTCAAAAATTATGTGTCGTGCAACTTGTGATTTATGTTTCAATTTTAACCATGTTATGCGTATTGAATAAAAAGTCGGAAGGAGCAGCAGAGCCTACAATCGATTGGCCGACATCGATTAAAGCATATTTTTTATTCAATGATAGAATTGTACGGGATGAGATCCTTTCTAAAGCAATATTTTAGTATGAAAGTGAATATTTTCCAAGTATTTTTACACAAACATTTCAAAAAATCAAATAGGTATTTTGGCTCTCCTATATCACGCAACATCAGCTGATCATGACATTTTAATATAAATTCCAATTTGACCGAACACATTTGGTCTGAAATTTCATTTTACACCGTTTTTAGCTCATTAAAGGAACTAAACACGTACTTTTATGTATTTCAGAATGAAGTTTTGATTATTTACAATGATTCGAATAACAGTTAGATCAGGAAGTTAAAAAAAAGAACAAAAAATCATACATATGGAAAAATTCGCCACACGCAAACATAAAAAAGGCATAAAAACAGCATTCAATTTGGAGATGTATCGCATTATTTCGCAATGAAATTGCTTTCTTGAACTGTTGCTTTTTGGCACACAAAAACATACACATTTATTGCTTGCAATACGGTTCATTCTATTCGTCTACCACAATATCCTGTCTTGCTCATGTGCCGAGATACTCAATGAGATATCTCATCATCATCAACAGCATTCGATTGAATGCTGTTACAATTACCTGTTTTCCTTTCATTCGACGGCCGTCGCACGAATTGTATGTAATACCTGTACCGAATTTGTACATCATGATTTTTTGCTTTACTTTTATTCAAATTGTGTGTATTTGTGCATTATGCGTCCATCCAAGTTACTTGTACTCACTGCATACAGTCCGTGTTATCTTGATGCTTTTCAAAACACACACTCTCTCTCTCTCTCGCTCTCTCTCTCTCTCTCTCTCTCTCTCACTCTCTCTTTCCAAAGAATTGAAGTCATTGTCGACGAAAGAACAGTTCATTTACATTTTTTGTCTCATACTTTATCCTGCGTGCACCGCACCGCAGACGAAAATTGGTATGGAATGAGTACATGTAATGGAAAAAGCTTCGTCTTTTCTCATCTCGATGCCAACATATGCCACATAATTACACATTTGAAAAGTTGTATTGAATGTTCCGTTTTTTTCCTGTCGATTCATTCGACTGCTGTGTTATTGCCCTCAAACTAATTTTGATTCTTTGAATTTGGTACGCACAGCCGATGGGAAGCAGTACAAAATGGCATATTTATTGACATTGTGTGATGTGTAGAAGATATTCTCTGCCATTTTGCTATGACTCGGCATTCGTAATCTCACTTGTATTGTTATTGTTGTACATACAATACAATTTTCGAAAAATCAAGCAATATTACATTTTCGCATTGCTTTCACATGCAAATCAAGCGTTAAACATTCCAAACTCACCACGTTACATCAATATTTCGGTCCTTTTGAGCATATAATATTATCATTAAACTTTGAGATCAAATGTATTTCATTGTTATAACAAGTCTAACAAGCTCTCTACATTTCGACTGCACCAGTCGCAAAATAGAAAATAAAGACACTTTCTTGTAGTTGTTGTGCAACAATGTAGGAAGCGCGACAAAAGAAAATGCTAGCTTTTTATAGAGCAAATATAGCAGTCTACATTCCATCAACGCACCAGAGATATCTGCTATTTCTTTGCGTTCATATGTGTATAAATCAAATGGCTGTGAATTTAGCAGCATTTATTTATGGTTGAGCTGTCGCTTGTCTCTTTCTCCTTATCTCAATGCAAATTTGCATTTTACTGCTCGAAATTCCGTTTGGCAAGCGTTAAATCTCTCAAACTTAAAATATGTTGGCAAAGTGCTTGATTTGGGATTCCCAAATAACAAAGACAAATCTATTTGAAGCATTCGAAATCACAAAGGAAAAAAAATTGAACAAATAAGTGAAATGGCAAATCGTCATTTGCTCTTCACAGTCTGGCAACGCAAAAATGCGCATTGACGAAGTACGATGATGGCGTTAAAAATGTGGTCTCATCCTTCAGTTGAATGGTAGTGTTTTTGCAAAACAAGCCACAACTCATTTATTCATGAACAATAAAATATCCGTCAAATATTTCTATTGAATTTATGTGTCGTGCGGTCGATTAGCGATGCGACCCACACGCTAAATGGCATATGATATTTTCCATTTATTTAATATGATTGCAAAAGGAGATCCAACAAATGCGAAATAACAGAAAAATACCAGATAAACCAATACATTTGTGCCTTTGTGCGGTTGCCGATTGCGCTAGATTTCATGTGTGGCTTCAAATTTATTTGTTCATCTGGTGGCAAGGGTTCGACTTCCAAACAGAACAAACATGAACGGGAAAAATCGATTCGATCCGAATGAATGAGTAAACGAGAGAATTCAAATAGCATAACCGAATCAAGAGCATCGAAATGCTGTGCATCGTTGTATATCACACTTTCGGCTCCCTTCCGTAAACATATCGTTAGTTCTCGATAGAGCTCGGCCAGGCACTGCTCACGGAATATATTTTATCTGATTTACTTTGGTTTCGTTCAAATAAATTATCGTTTGAATGCGATTACGCTTCGAAAATGCCAGGGAAGCTGCATGCATCGAATTTATAGCATAGCTAAATATACGTCTATTTTGAACACTGGCAGCTAGTCAACGATACAAACGAATGCAGCCAAACATTTTTGTCATTGTATAGATCGAGGCGATGGCAGTCCAAAGCATGGTGGAAATTTCATTTTAATATAATTGAGTATAAAATAATTGTGTGTATGCGATGTAATATGGTTGCAGTGTATGTTTGCTCGGCTGTACGGCTTCTTATTTGCTGTAGCTCTCTCTCTCTCTCTCTCTCTCTCTCTCTCTTTCTCTCTATCTGAGATGGGCGACATTTGAATTTGCCGTTTTGGTGAGATTGAAAATAGAATCCAAATACAATTCGAATTGAGTTAAATACAGTTGAGGTTGGCATGCTACACGTGCATTCAACATATCCACAGCATTATTCATTCCGGTTCGGAGCTGAAAAGCACGTTTCTCAATTCGTGCACAATTCTTGGCCACAATTATTCATATATTTTTAGATATATATCCAATTTGTAATCAAATATTAATTCCAAGGCTTTTTTATTTACTTGATGCATTCCGCATTTGTCGAGCATCAGCAAGAATCTTTATTTGTCCACCGAATACATGCAAAATCTCGCAAGGCAATTTGCTTACACTGCAAAAATCCGAATTCAATTTTAAAAGCGTATTTCAGAGAATTCGGTCACTTCGAACGATCCGTTGACACATTTATTCAGCAGTAAAAACGATGCGTTTTTGCGGCATATTTACAACAGCCCAAGTTGCAATAGCAGCGGCAGTAAAATTGTTTATTTTATGGTCCAGTTAAAAGCAATTAATTTGAGTTTATTGAGCGCTTCCGCACTATTTTTTTCTATACAGTGTAAATTATTAATGATTAATCAAGCGTTCATTCTCGAGTAAATAACTTTACTCAGATATGCATTTTCAGTGAATTCTTTTCAAAAACGCCTGCCATTCTATTTGTAATCGATGACTCTACTCGATTCGATTTAAATGGAATTTCGAAGAGAATTATCAGAAGACTGAGGCACTGCCAATCATCGACAACCTTTTTGCACGTGTAATAAATACACGTTTCAACCTTAAATATCAGTGATGAATCATCACAATGGGAGTGCTATCAGTATATCACCGTGTGTCAAATTGCCTCGGGCGCTACTTTCGATGTAATACATATTGATATTTACGTACAGTCCACCGGGTAATTTGATTATGACATGCTCATTAAAGCGCTTGTGCGTGAACAGAACATTCGATTTCAAAGTAAATGTGCTTTAATTTTCCCGCAATTTTCCCATTTTGTTCGAGTAAAATGCTCAATGCTGCAATCGTCATATAATCGTTACCCGAAAAATCAACACATAAACATTTTCCCATTAATTTTTTGTGCATTTCATTATATGAATTGCTGTTGCCATCGTCAATATTTGTGAATCGGAAATATGATTTCAAATTAAATTGCAAATTGTATGCAAATGTGAGCGCAAAACTCTATTAAAAAAGTTTCAATTGATTAAATGATTTTTTTCCGTACTCTCTTCTGTCGATTTTCGCCATTATCCATGGAATATTGTTCATTTGTGTATGCTCTTTTTTTTGGTTGAAATGAATTTTGAAGTGGCCCGACGCTCTTTAACACAATATTTATTACATACATGTAGAACCGTACAATTTTATTAATTTAGCAGGAGTTATGTGTATTATGCTCATTTTTTTACGAATTTCTGCAAATTCGTATTTTTATTATTATTTCGAGAGAGAGAGAGAGAGAGAGAGAGAGAGAGAGAGAGAGAGAGAGATAGAGAGAGAGAGAGAAAGAAAGACAATGGAATATTAAAATATGTTTTTTCTATTTTATATTTTATTATTGGTTCTGTTGTGGCGAATTGAGTTTTCCGCACCGCTTGATATGCTGGCGGAAATCATAAAACATTCATCAAATAAAATGCAACGTTTTCGCTACAAATTGCGACAACTATGGCATTTGTATTATAGATACAACTTTTATGAATTTGTATTTGTTATGCTCTCGTTACTCAACCATAATATTGAAATGAATGCTAATGAATGCAATTGTCTCTTTCCTACACGAGTGATCGTATGTTGTAATTGTAAGAGATGGAGTCAGAACAACCCTTGTGGAAATTAAATGACTGACCTGAGTGAATGGATTCAGTCAGTTTTTCCTTATTTTACATTCCTCATTTACCATGTGACTAAACAGATGAGTAATTTGGGATATTTCGGCTAACTTGATGACTGATATTTTGCATGAGCAATTTGAATAATAGGTGTTTCGGAAGGTTCGGTCCGTTTTTTTTGTGTTTTTTACGCATTTATTTAAATAACAAAATGAATAAATTCAATAATCAAAGTATTTGTCATCGTTAGCTAGGACTTTTTCCCATTTTTTTTGGCAATTCATGGATTCCGTCCCAGTACCACTTCTCATCTTTTGAGGCTAACCATCCATCAAGACAATTTTTCACTACTTCGTACGAAGTGAAGTGTTGTTCGGAAAGTCCGTGCTGCATCGATCGGAATAAGTAGTAGTCTGATGGAGCAAGGTCTGGTGAATACGGCGCGTGGGGTAGTACGTCCCATTTGATGTTTTCCAAATAGTTTTTCACCGGTTGTGCAATATGAGGCCGAGCATTGTCATGAAGCAAAATCACTTTGTGTGTTCGATCACCCCATTCTGGTCGTTTTCGCTTCAATGCTTGGTTCAATTTGATTAATTGTTGTCGGTAGCGATCAGCAGTAATCGTTTCACCAGGTTTTAGCAACTCATAATACACAGGTCCTCTCTGATCCCACCAAATGCACAGCAAAGTCTTCTTCCCATGAATATTGCGCACTGGTTGTGATGTTGATGGTTGGCCTGGGTCTACCCATGATTTTTTGCGCTTGGGATTGTCGAAATAGATCCACTTCTCATCACCAGTAACAATTCGATGCAAAAAAGACTTTAATTTGAACCGATCAAGTAAAATTTCGCAGATGGTTTTTCGTCTTTCGATGTCTCTTTCTTTCAATTGATAAGGCACCCATTTTCCTTCTTTTTTGTTCTTTCCCAATGCATGTAAACGTTCAGAAACGGTGGATTGGGAAACTTCCAATGTTTCTGCCAATTGTTTCAATGTTTGAGTTGAGTCTTCATCCAATAATGCTTGCAATTCTGCATCTTCAAACTTTTTTGGCCGTCCCGATCGTTCTCTGTCTTCAACATCAGAATCACCGTGTTTGAAGCGCCGATACCATTCTCTGCATGACTTATCGGTTGGAGCTATTTCACCATAAACTTCCACAATATTTCTATGTGCTTCCGCTGCACTTTTACCACCATTAAAATAGAATAATAAAACTTCGCGCAAATGCTGTTTATTTGGTTTGTATTTTGCCATTTTTGTTAGAAAAACAAAGTTTGTTACTGTACGAAACGTAAACTTCTCTTGACTGATTATTGTTGACAGATGTCTAACCTTCTTAATACAACAACATTCCGCCATCATTTTAATAACCAGTAGCTAACTGGATCCATCTATTGAAAACGGACCGAACTTTCCGAAACACCTATTAAAATTGATTGCCCCAGAATAAAAGTACATCTTTATTTTGCTACACGTATTAGCGACATTCAGACATGAAAGCGGTGCTAATTTTTGTTGTAATCACGGTTCAAAAATCTGTGTGCAAAATTTATATGTCTCACTTAGGAAAAAAAAAATGATACTGTGCGCCACTTCGATAAGATTTCTTTTACTAGCAGCAGAATGAAGTTGTACTTTTATTCTAAAGCATTCAATTTAGCCAAAAGTAGTCAACTGACAATCGTAATTCGCTCATAGCTGACTGACTACACAGTCGTAATCATTTGACAATTATCTTACGGAATAAAAACGTCACAGGTTGGTTTTTGCATGATATTTATGTATTTGTTAAAAATATTGTAAGAAGCAGACGACCAACGCAAGTATACCCATTTTAAATCTCTGGGACAACTGAGCCCAATGTGTATGCGTGTATTGGTCATCTACTTTTAAAAATATTTGTATAAATTCCATAAATGTTGTATAGAAACCAACCAATGACGTATATTGTACTGATTCATTAAGAGAATTGTCAAATATTAATTATGATTGTGTATGATTGAAGTCTCTCTCCATATACAATTCCAGTCACGATGTCCCAAAATAGTCGACTATCTGCTCAGCTATTTTATTTTCACAAGGGAGGAGAACAATAATTATTACGCTGATTTAACTGCGCTTTTTTGATCATTGTTGGACCGAAAAACAACTTGAAAAGGAAAAAAATCCTTTAATTCGCCCACAAGGATTATTTAAGTAATCACTTCGAAAAGTGTCATCGCATATATTTTATTTCGTCAAATGCACGAATATCTTTTACGAGTCTCCCAGGGCAGTAGAGTGGCAAACTTCATTTCATATGACATATTTCTTTGCTCAGCTTCGGAAATGTATCTGTAACCGGATATACTATCGCTGGGGTCGTAATAAATAAGCAAGATGCGCGCTATGTTGAACATTGGCATGGAAAGTGACAACTATAATAGAGAAAAACTTTTTAATTAAAATATGTTTTATTTAATGTAATTATTATTGCTGAGTACATGTACGCGTTTTCATATTTATTATTAAATCGGAAGGATTAACGGTTAATGATGAAAACATTTTCCTTTCCAATTTTGTCACCCGAACAAAAGGATGTGCTAGATATTTATTTTTGCAGTTTTTTGTTTGTTTGTCGGTCGTCTCAAAATGTGAAGCAAATGAATTTAGATTGAAATCTTTTATAGAATTCTTCTATAGAAGAATGTTCTAAATTTTAAGAATGCTCTAAAATAGAAATCAAGCTGTGTTTTTCAACTGTCTCGAACAACTTTCACGGATGATTTGCCGCTTTGATTCACTCTCTCATGGTCCAATGATGTTCGATTACGATAAGTGTGTTTCAATAATTTGTATTCCGATTACATTTCAACAAAATTGGTTGACAGACGGACACCGATCCAACATAGAAGGAAGTTTCTATGGGAAATCGATATAAATTTCATTTCTATTGAGTATACCATACGCTTTGCTCATTTTGTACTGTTTGAGAAATGATATTGGGTCAGCTCGTCGGTCAATCAATTCAAATCCATCATTATGCATGTGTTTTATAGCCTAGACTGAATGGATATGCTTCGAGCATTCTCTTACTTTGTGTTCAACATAATATCCAAGCGGACCGTGCTTGTATGGGATTGGAGAGCTATTTGAGAGTATGCCAATTGACCGCGCCATCTCATTTTACATCGTTGAACTCAATTTAGATCCATTGTAATACGAACAAAATTTTTATTGACACAAATAATAAAAACAAATGAGTCATTGAAACGATTGAAATATCACATCAATACTTCTGCCCAATAGATGGCGCTGGAGAATAGATATGATTGAAATGTCTCAAATAGCACGGTCCCCTTGATAATATCCAAAGCTCTATTACTCATTGGGTTGGCTGTCGTATTATGAGATCAAACTCATTTTAACAATTAAAATTCAAAGATTGCTCGCGTTTTATTAGAAAACAAAGAAAAATGGAGGAATTTACTCCATCAAATCACGGGAAAAAATTGAATAGACTATCGCACTTGTTTGCCCGTCATTTAGTGAAATCAATTAGAGCTAATTGAAAATTAAAAAGATTAGACAGAAGAAAAATAATGGACCTTAGTCGTGGTCCGCACTAAAAATGAGAACAATATTTGCTATTCATGTTCCATTATAAAATTGACTAACACATTTCCTGTTCTGGCCGCGACGCTTTTTTCCACGTTTATCCGTCGTTCAACTTTTGTTTGCTCTATTTGGATCAAAATTCAATTTGAATTAATTTAAATTGTGTTAACAAGCTCAAAACATTCTGCTTATTCATATAAATGAATTTGCATGCGATCGAAACAAACTTTTGTTTCAGGCGACTGCGTGGAATGCAATTGATATTGATTTAGCAATATTAAAACGTAAATCTTCCGGTGTTAAGAATCGAAGATTCGGCGAGTCGCGGCGCTGTGGGAAACGTGAGTTTCATTAAAAGCAGAACTATTTGAAGTGAACCATAAAACGCGTTCAAAATAATAATGAAACATGGATTGATTGAAAATAAATGTGAAACAAAAATTACGTTTCACTTTTATTTTCATATATATCATGATGCAATTTTTTCATGCTAAATTCCAAATGTGAATCAAAATTTATGTTGCACTTTTATTTTGACAATCTATTTGTAGCAGATTTATGTACACATTTATTTTCAAATAATTTTAGGTTTCAGTTTTATTTTGTATGAAGTTTGGAGGTCAGATTTATTCCTAGCGATTCAATTGTGCTTATCTGAGTGGCATCCGTCGTTTGTTGGCAATCCAATGCTGATATTCGAGTCATTAATCTATTCAAGTCGAACCATGTGGAAATATTTACACAAAAGAATTGTTCGGCTATAAATTTCAGTGTACTCTTTTTCGGGTTCAACTCGCTGTTTTGTTTCAAGTATCAACTACGTTGAAAAAAGTATCACTCTTAACTGAAGTATAGCTGGGTTTCATTTACTGAAAACGTCTTTCGGAATTTCAGTGAAATGAAAACCATTTTCAAAGAGTAAAAAATATCCATGGCAACTTAAATTGTATGATCATTGTGATTGCTTTTTGCATTCATTCTATGGCCAATGATTTGCTTCTCTTTTCTGACTCATTTGGCAACTGAATCGTTTCACCTATTATTAGGTGAAATTATGTATTTTTAAGCAAAATAAACCAAAATGATATTGTTCAGAAAACACGGTGAAAATACAAATGTGGAATTATTTGCGTTCAGCCACTAAGAGTACGGCTTTGTTATCGCGTCAAATAATTTTTCGATGACTTTTCAATTTTGGACTCAAAGTATAGAGCATGTGGCATTTTATTCAACCGATTTATAGTTATGTAAATTATTTAAATGCTAAATTTCGATCAGATTTCGCGGAAAAACATTTATTCACAAGCCCGTTCATCCAATATCAACCTGACGGACACAGGCAAACTGAGCAATTAGCGTAAATGATACACACAAACACATATTGGTTCATGATTTTCAAGTTGCGTACGTTTTTCTGCTATTTCTCTGCGTTTTAATCTGTTCTCAGCAATTATAAAATATTCGTATTACAATTGAATAATGCAAATACATCCCTTTGATCTTACTTCTAATGAATGTGTGAACTGAATGTTTTTTTTTTGTGAATTTACATGGAAAATATGCTTGAAATCAAGCTGGCGTGTGCTTCTTTCTGTTTGATGTTGTGCCGATTGTTTCCATTGATCGTAATCAATGTCGATATAAGTGGAAACAAAACAGGTTTAACGAATCAATCGTATTTCAAATTGACATTAAGATACCCTCAAATATCAAGTGTTGCGTAGTCGTTACGCAAAGTATTTTCTACAATCCCGCTACATAATACCTTAGAATTCATGTCAAAGTGAAGTAGTCTGAAAATGGAATTTTTTTCACCTTCATTTTGTTTGTTTACTTATTTGTACGAATCTACACGCAATAAATTTCAATGCATTAATACACAAATAAATCATTCAGTCGTAAATTTGATTTTTCCATTCAGACTTTTTGCCCGCGTATTTGTTCAATGAAAATCCGAAAGAAACGGCAAAAAACCGTTTATTCCAATGAAAGTGAGTATTAAAATTGTTAATTGCCCCAAGACGGTGTTCGCTCGTAAAAGGACTGAGATTAATTTGTTTGTAGGCTTGTACCCGACTGCGAAATAATCATAAAAAAAGATAAATCAAAATAAAATCTCTGCAATTGAATGCGATAAGAGTGTGGTTATTTTGCGTTGCTTTGTTTCAATACACAAGCCAAAATTCATTTGGTACGTTCAGAATGCCAAGTTTTTCTTACGAAATGGTTTGCTCTGATGTGACCCCAAACGATGTAGAACACAGCAATAAAATATGTATAAACGAAGAAAAAACATAAAAAGATTCATTCAACGTATATTTATCTTTTGACAAGTAGCACCACGCACACAAAGATCCACACAAACACAGCGAACGCGAAGGCAAAATACAGCAAAGTGACTATAGTCAATACTACCAACTGCTGCAACTTGAAAACCGTCACCAATACAAATATATACAGACACACACCAAATACTATACACGCAACGAAGCGATAAACTGGAGTTGGCTCGCATTGAAGCAAGTAGCACCAGGCACATTGAATGCGTGTGCTGAAACATTTGAGCCGCACAGAATCCACAGCTTGTGTGATTCCTTTCCAGCTCGAACGTAAATTAAATTATTAATTAATGTTTGTACAAGTTCCATTGAGACGATAGTGTGGCGTGTACAAGTATTCATGAATCAAAGAAATATTTACTTTAACCCGTTTATGAGAATTGCCACCGTAAGTGCGCGCACACACAGCATCCATTGGCCTCTTTTTCGATAAATGGATGCCAATTTTGGTCGACTGCAAACACCAAATTTCGGCATATTCATTTCAACTCTATAAATTTCGGAGAAATTAAGCGATAAGTTTTGGGAAAGCAACAGTTCACATGCCACTTCAATTGAATGGCATTTGGATAATGATTCCTCGCTGTTTTTAATCGACGGAATGAGCCATTGAGTGCCGAAGAGGAGCACGTTTAAATGCTCTCAAAATCGATTTTCCAATCTGGATATCGACATGCACGTTCTCGGCTGTGATTGGTGAAACATTCATTGCGACACATTGTTTTTCTTCATCGATGTTCTTCGCCAATATTCATTTCCCTGTCGTTGCCTATATTTATTTTATACATAGACATACGCGATACACACACAAACCCAAGATCCAACTCTCGCAGCTCATCACAATTGATTCTCTTGTCAGACAAAATAAATGGATGTGGTTTCGAACTCATTTTTTTTCAAAACGACGAACAGAAAAACATTCATCGAAGCATTGTGTCGGCATAGATTGCTGATGAGCACGGCACAAAAGCAGTTTTGTGCAAAAACCAAGAACAATAGACTTTTTGATAAACAGATTTTTTGCTCTATTGAATCACAAGGGTCATGAAAACATATTCAGAAATTGATTTGATGTTCATTCAATTTTCTTCGAAAATAGTCGGTGTTTTTGCTGTCATACACGTTGAAAACCTAAATTCAACGTAACATTTTTGAACTGATTGATTTTGTATTGTGCAAACTCGATGCGATTGAATTTTGGAGGCACGGCGTAGAAATATATTTAGCTATAAAAAATTGTATTATGAAATGTAAGCGGGCGTCCATTTCGCGTAAATACAGGACGTGAGCATATTTGCATGTCGAAGTGAAATAAAAACTGGCGCTTACAGAATGGAACAATTACATAAAAATCATCGCCTGTGACTCGTGCACAATTTTACATAGATCGACATTTGTGTTAAATTATTTGAGTGATTCCATTTCATTTCATTTTATTTTGATTGCGATTTGGCATCTCTTATCCGCTTATTTCTCAGATTCCAGAAATCACATTCGTACGGTAGTGTCATATGGAAAATCTTGTATAACATCAATTTTTATTTGCATTTTTCTGACAGCGATTGTCATACCAACGAACAGCAGCAAATTCGATAGCGAAGCCAATTTCACATCAAAGTCTTTTATTTTGATGGGATTCCTTTGTGCCGTGTGCAGTCAATTGATCCTTTGAGATGGCATCTACAATAATATTATGAGAACTGGCGTATTGGATTTTTTTATTAAACAAATGGGAATCTAACAGAAAATATTGTTGTTTGATAAAATGACAGAGATTTCACAATCCAACCTTTTCTTAGATAAACGACGAATAGAAGACAGTCTTTTTTGCGGAGTGTTTGAATTGAAGTATGTCAGATTATGTCGACAAGTCATCCCAATTTGTCGAGTTTTTTCTTCCCTTCCTTCTTCCTTTTATTCTATAGGTCTTTATATATGTGATGAAAATAGCCAAGTGCAAACTGAATTGGCACAAAAGGCAAATTTGAATCTTAATGCTAGTTGTTTGGTTATAAAATAAGTGAATAACATCGAAACTACAACTTCAAACAATGTGATGGCACAAAATTATACATTCACAATCGTTCGTTCGACAAAAGCAGATACACATTGTTGATTTTCGTCGAAATGCAATGCAGAAGAATCAGGTGGTTGTTTACTATTTTTATTATCGCATATTTTTAAATGTTGTCTGTAATTGTTTACATTCCAGTTGTTCACGATTTCGATACAAATTGTATTTTGGAGTGTAATAAAGGCTGTTGCAAAATTGTGAATTTGAAATTCTTTCCATTTTGCGCAGCGAAACCAAGAATGAAGGACAAACCAAATATGGTTTAAATAAGCATCTAAATGACTGAGAGATGGGGAGAGTATGAACATTTTTGGGTATGGATGAATTCGAAAAATCTTGACTTCTAACGTTATTTGTATGTTGTAAGTTATCAATCTGCGAAACCATTCTATCGCGTGCCCATTTCTGTTCAAAAATATAAAATACAAAATATAAATTGTTTCATTTCTTTTCGTGCCGGTTTCATTTTCAATGATTTCCTTTTCAACCGACTTGAATCTCTTTTATCTTGCCGGAGCTGAATGTTTGCAAGCATCTGCCGATGCTCTGTGTGCAATGAACGACAGTGGCAAAATTGAATGCTAGACAACTAAGTAAGCGCCCGACACTACAGCAAAATAACAAAATTTACAAGAATGAGCAATTTTTCGTGAAAGCCTTTTCAAATATTGGACGTCAACACCTGGTAGGATTCGCTCGTGTGTTCGCATTCCATTAACTACCCGTAAAAGCACTGTCGCCAAATTATTTCTTCTTTCCATGCGCTTTGCGTTCGTCGAAATGGATTCTTACTATACGTAAACATGAATATTTTTCAGAAAGAGGTTTATCGAATAATGATTAATTCGAAAAACACTGTTTGCAAACAATATTGTGTCAAATATTATTCACACAGACTTTGGATTGTGATTTTCTATCGATAACAATGGCAAAACATGCGAAAAAAAAATAATAGAAACTAGTTAAAGAAAAACGTTACAAATTGCCAATGCAATTGTTTACATTTTATAAAATATCGGACTTCATTTAACGTCATCATTTCGGCTTCAGACAAAACAATTTATATATATTTCAATCTTAATGAGCTCATAATTGCAATTACTTATGAGCTATTCCCTCATTCAAATGCCTATTTATTTTTTTATTAATACTTGTGTATGGCAGTCACGAAATTCAACCCAAAAAATCAATTTTAGTTTCATTCATTTGCTGAATAATTTAAATGCCCGACGCATTCGTAATTGCCGTTTATTTTTGAAACGGCAAATTATTAAAATGTCAATTAATTTTTAATAATATTTCGGAATGGATCGTTGCGATTCACGCTGCAACTCATTGAGGTGAGCACGAACACACGCGCATATACACAACATGTCATTAAACTTCGATTATTAAATATTAATATTTGACCAAAATCGAATGCTGCAGTATCGCTGTGTGTAATCAACAGTCGGATTGATGGCGTCGGTGGCGTAGCGGTGACGAAAATATTCGATTATTATTTGACAAAATGAAAAAATATGTTTTAAACCGGATCGAATTTCAATCTGAGCAACAATTCACTCAAATGATAGCTTCGACAGCATTTTTCCATTTAACCGGGATCCGATTGCTATGTCAAATGTGCTGCGCATCAAATATAACAGAGACAGATAAAACGCACACCAACATGTTTGATCGCTCGTTAGCCGTTCCCATAACATTGAAATGCATTTTGTGTGTCGCCTGTGTACATAACTAAAAGCATCGGCTAATTCTATTTTGGATTTTGATCCGATTGAAATGGATTGGAACACGATGTATGCTCAAACGTTGGCCCGAGAACCAGATTGGTAACAATTAATTGCTCGCTCTCTATACGTTTGTCACGAGACAACGCTTCCAACTAATTTCAATGTTTTTTAAGTCAGACGAGCATCCTGTTGGCTATAAACAGAAACATGATATGCAGCACTGTTTTTTGAAGTTCGAACAAGAAAATCGGATTGCAACCACAAGACAACGCTTAAAATCACCGCTCTCAAAATCGTTTCACGTTGAAAATTGAGCAACTATTAATGTTTTTTTATCTGACATTTTGGTCTAACGAAGTCAAAACATATCATTTTCGTCGCTGTTTATTGCAACGAACAAGAGAACTAAAATGGATGAGAATGCAACTATTCAAATCTGAAGTTAATATTTCAATACGGGCAATGAATATAATTTCAGCCAATAATTACATAGCTTTTCATTTCATACAAACAACAAACTCACGAAAAATAAAAAAAATGTGATAGAAACAACAATAAGAGTGATCGTTTAATGCTGTCAAAACCAGATTCGTTTAAAGTGAATTTTTGCCGACTGACTGAGTATTATAAATTTATTTATTTTTACATTTAAACACTTCAATTGTTGGCTGTTCATAGGTCATGTTCAAGAGCATTTCGTGCGACAACCGTTTTGCAATCGACACTAAATGCAATTGCCCCGAATTCATGCTTCTTCATTTTTACATCTAGTCACATGCTTACCCGGTCTCTCTCTCTCACTCTCTTTGTTCTCAATATTGTTTGCCAAACAGTTTTTTTCCTGCCTGTCGAAGGCGAACGCAAAAAATACGTGCCAAAAGAAAGCGACGATGTCGAACGGATAAATTACCAACTGTAAACATTTGAGTATGGGCTGAGCTCATGATATAAAATGGTTTTGGGAAGGCATTACTGATTTCGCTCTTTCGTGAAGTTTGTCGATTTTTTTGTTTCGTTGGTGTTGTAGATTTTTGTTATTCTCTTTTTACTCGGTCGATACAGCGCGTCAGTCTTAATTTGGGAAAAACTATCGTTTTGTGCCAATTTCGAAAATCTCTTAAACAACCAAATTTACATCGAATTTGCTGAATGTTTATGCTTTCTCCAGTTTTTCCCTTGATTCATTGTCAAGCATCTCAATCTACATCACAAGTGTGAAGAAAAGGTAAAGAAGCCCTTTATTTAAAACTTGCGTAATGTCCATTGATTTTTTTCATGTCTTTTTCGATGTGGTGTTATGCAGAGTATGAGTAGAAAATGGACTAATAATGAAAACGTGAATGCAAAATTGAAGTGGCGGTTAGTAATACCGAATGTAAAATGAATGGTGAATAATTTCAAATGAAAATGCTGAAAATTGAAGCGATTTTTCTCTTTTGGCTTTTGTGTGCATGCAATGTTATAGCTCAATAAAAATGCAATGCAATCAAGCTTAAGTGCGAAAGTAAATGAATATAGTTCCGTGTGTGGCAATATGTTCATGCTTTGATAGCATTTATGTAGTGAATTTCGGAAGCTACAAGAGAATAAATGCTACAAATTCAGTGTGGAATAGAGTGAGCAGCATATAAAAAAGTACGCAGAATCCATTTGGTGGCGTGTGCTATATATTTCATTATCCGGGGCGCAGATAAAAAATTTCATGATTATGGTTGTTTCCATTTTTATTGCATTGCATGTCAGGAGGGAAATGCGAAATAATCACGATAAACGACACTGTACAGTGTCAAACGGACGCGATTTCACGCGATCTCAAGACCTTTGGATCAAACCAACTGAACAGCGCAGAAGCTACAACATCATAAATTTATAATTTTTGTTATGCTCTCTGCAAATGGACAAATGATGAAATCTGAGGAATTGTCGCTTAGTTTAACAAATAATATTCGACATATGTGAAAATCGATTGATATTTTGTTTCTTCGTGTCGATGGTAACATTATAAGATTCGATAAAAATCAAAATGTTCTGTTTCCGTGTTCACTGTTCAGCACAAAATCGATAGAATTACTTGGAATAAGTGTTATATTTATTATGGGAAATCCAATTCGCTGTGCCATAATAAGATCTATATGACAATATATTGAATAGTATAAATGCTGATAAAGCGTTTTCATGCATGGACTGGGAAGCGCGTGTGAAAAATACATTTTCTACCCATGCCATTGCATATTTGAAAAATTTCTATGTCACTTCATCCGTTGAAATGCATGCTTGAACGCTTGTCAATATGCATTTCATAATGTTATCGATCTTTATCATTTTCTTCCATATTCTTATGTACAGAATAAAAACCCTGTCGTTATTTGGCATTTTATGCATAAGCGCCATAGTGATTCAATATTCAGTCTCTTTTTTCTCAATACGGTGCCGGTAAGTGTATGAAAAAGATTACGCTAAAAGTGAAATATTTAAACTGAGCGAAATATGCTCGTAATAAAATCATATTTCATATTATCTTCGTATTGCGGGACGCATTTTCAAAAAATCATTTCATCCTTGAGCATTCTTGATTCATTGGAATAAGGAGCATACACAATCGCGATCTTTTTTTGCTTTTTTTCGTAGATAATACTGTGATATACAAAATATTTAAAAGCTACACGGCGTGTGATAAATGCATTCGAATTGTTTAGATTTTCCTCTTCATTTATTTCAACTATAGAATAATTCAATTACGAGTTGACTCAGTTCTGAATGAACGAAATTATACACTTAACATCATGAAAATTGGAATGACCGACTACTTCTATTGATGTCAAATTTACGTTTTTTTTATTCTCACATTTTTAATAATAAATGCTTTAACTTATGGAACAAAACAAGACCTTCAATTCAAATATCCACAAATGTTACAGATCATATGGCAAACGTGCGAATGTGGAACAATTCGCAGATTTTAACACAATGCAAACAAACTGAAGTAGATCGCATTTAGATGAACACAATTCGATGGATATGAATTTATATGTATCGAAAAATAATTTTCTGATTGGAAATGCTACGTTAAACCATATCCAAGCGGAGATTGCTTTCTATAGCGTCCCATGTTAAGGCGTAGTGAATGTTAATGAATCGCGCCATCTTTACCTATTCGATTCAACCGAACTCTCGATCATTTCAATAATTTTTAGTATTCTTATGTTTATGCTGATTTTCTTTCAATTTAAAAAATAAATCAGAATAAATATATTTACAATAAATTCGTCGAATTTAATAATGTCCGCTTTGTTATTCAAAGATAATGCTGAAAAATAAAAACAGTTTTGAAAACTAAACAATGCTCATAACAAACACACGATGATTGTATGCTGTTAGAACGAAACGCCAAGTCATCTGTGCATAAAATTGTCGTGCTTACGTTCCTCCACCACGAATGCGTTTAGAACAAACACATTTAGAAAAAAGAATTCATTTTTAACAGCAAAACGGGAGACAGAGTAAGATGCATGAATGTAAAAAGAACCGCTCTGTGTTTCAAATGAAAGCCAATACACTCGAACGCATGGTTAGCTTCTCGCAATCGTAAGTCGCTTGCCACTGCTGTCTGTGTATAGCATTGAGGTAAGTAGCATTACTACATGGTATGAAACGATACACATATTGTTCAGATGGTGCTTGCGTCGAGGCTGAATGTGAAAACTCAGTTCCAATCTTCCGGCCGACCGTATTTAAAATGTAAACAAATAATTTAACTGCAAGTTTAAAAAAAATAAATGGTCTTACGTACGTAAAACTAACTTTTCCGCACATTTCCCGAAATTGTTCGGGCTTACGCATTTTTCATTGATTGATACTCATTTGTATTGGATTTATGTTTATCTCTTATCGAATCATCATGCAACTTTGAGAGTAATTCACAGAAAATGTCAAATCATCATGATGAGATCGAATTTCGAGTCATTACACATCATGTGTTTTAAATTTAAATTTTAATACAAAAACAAATAAACATCTCAGTTCCTAATTCTTACTTCAACGTTCTCTATTTTTGAATTGGTAATAACAATTACGAATTAGTTCACTCTGATGTGAACTTTCAATTCATGCCAACGATAGATATGGTTCTACATTTATGTTATGTATAGCATTATAACTTTCGGTAACAGCATGAGCATTCAAACTGATGAAAAAACACAGATTAGAAAATCACAAATACTTCATCCAATTTATCGATTTGAATATTGACCCCGAAAATTTAAAATTTTGTGAGGGAGCTGGTCTTAAATCTCATCAGAATAGAAAATAATATTTTGACAGTTCCAAAAGGAATCAATCTGAACTTAAGATAGCCGCCATACAATTTTTCAGTTTTGACCCCGAAAAGACTCCAAAAATCCGAAATTTTGCAGGGGAGGTAGTCCCAAATCTAGTCGGAATGACTTGAAATTTTGCAAGAATCATTTTTTTCATAAAAAAACTATGTTTTGAAAGTTTCATAATGATACAATGCGAAATAGTCATAGTCCCCATACAAATTTTTCGTAATTATATTGAAAAACAGCCCATTTTTTGATTCCGCTCCACTAGAGCTACCCGAAAAAATTATCCGATTAGGCTGAAAATTAATAGGTTTCTATTCCTAATGAAGACAAATGTGTGTGTAAATTTTTGTTCAATTCTAACATCGATTTCTTGAGTTATCGTGTTAACAAATTTTTGCGTACAACGTACAACGGACAACGTACAACGGACAACGGACAACGGACAACGGACAACGGACAACGGACAACGTACCACACACGGACAAAAAATTGCTCCGGGAATGGTTGCAATCGTTTTTTCTAGGTTCAAAACGCATAGAAAACTTATTCCGAGCGTTTTGAATTTTTTGGACCGATCGCAATACTTTTACCACACACAGTGGTGTGTGCGGAAAAGTAAAAATATGGACAACCCAACTTCACTTTTGAATGAATGTACCTTTTATAATTACATTTCAAATAACTTTTATTTGTGCAAATTTAAGAGATATTTGGGAAAAAGTCTCAAATTACCTAGTCTAACAGCTATCGCTCAACACCTTTATTCACTTTATGAAACCACAAGCTCTCCATAAATGGCGAAGCCCATAAACTGCTTGCTCTACACATTGCTTATGTTTCGGATTTGAAGCACGTGGACACTCGCATCAATTCTGCACAATTTTCATAAGTTATTCACAGCCAGGTTGTCGTTCATCCACAATTCAGTGCTCGAATGCTGTTTTTATATGTAAAACTTAACGATAAAAGTGCAGTTGTTGTCTGAATCATGTCATCGTTGTATCATAAATGCATGACTTGAAAATTTTCCACTAAAAAGTAATTTATTCATCGATAATATTAATAATTTACACAAGCAATTTATTAAGTAATAATAACCATGCAATTTTAATTTGGTCGGAATTAAATAAATTGCACATGCGATACAGCAATATGAAGCGTGTGCTTCGAAGTTTCATTCGCATGTGTGTGTGTGTGCGAGCAAACTATCCGAAGTGGTAAAGCAATTTCAGCTGTAACATCATAAAACTTGAGCTCGGTAGAAGAAGTTTTGGGCCAGTGCACTGGTAGCGAATTTAATGTGTGCAAATGGTTTATGGAACATATGAAATTAGATCAAATATCAAGAGGGAATGGCCGTGCCTTGAGTATGGCGACATGCTTTATAAACGATATGTAACAACCACAAGAAGTGTGTTGCCGTAAGATGGTGAATTAGCACCCAAGCACATGAGCTAAGTCATCGCAATAAAACTTTATTGCAATTCTCTGGAACACACAATGCGGCTTCGGGTGGCCAGACAATATGCTGCAAATTGGAACTAAATGTCGGAACTGAACGCATATAAAATGGAATGCAATGTTGCTATTTTACCATAATTTCATTTCCATTTCATTGTCATAAATTAATTGTCGTTGTTTTTGATGGATACAGATCTACAAATCACCCGGCACTACCATGTTTGTTTATCCTGAACCTCATTAATTACATGGCAGAATCCCAGGGTAGAACGACTATCTCAGATTGTTCGAAAGATTGTACAACCCAAAAGCTTGCCAGCGAATGGATTATCGTCTTTTCGACATTTGGCAAGAGATCGTGAGGAACTTTTCGTCTTGCAATATGCTCAATTGATGTTCACAAAACCAAACAATTAAAGCTGACGTGAAGTTTTCATTTTATTGCAGTTTCCAAAGTAATGCAGACAGTATTTCGGGTTGCATTTGCATAAAACTGGTGCAATTTCTCTGTAATTTACAACTGACGTGCATTCAACGAATTTGTTCTTGGAACTTGTTTCGCAATGACCTTATTATTATTTATCATAAGTATGATTATTGCCGTTGTTGAACAAGAAGCCTTTGGCTGCATTGTGCTGCGTGTTGCACTGCGCTCAATAGCGGCGCTTTGCACATTTATTTTCCGCTAAAAAGTCATTAATATAAGTTTCCTGGCACATTATTAATTTCCAAACATTTCGCGCCGTTTTTTCTTCGGGTCGTGGAAATGGAAACGACTCAAGCGCAAATATTGTTTGAGCGTCATCTTACTAATTCACTGAAGAATTTCATTCGGTCATTCGGAGAGATTTTTTCATTGATATAAAATTGGTAGAATATTTTGGAAAAACAACTTATTCAAAGCATAACTGACGTTGTATGCGATTCAAATTGATAATGATCGTGTAATTGAGTTTCAAAAATCGTATCAGAATTAAGAAGAGCAAAGCTCCGATAAATTCAGAATAACTTTTTGATTGACGGTTTTTTTCTCTTTATTTCAGTATGCTATCAAATTGGCAACCAAATTGAATGAAAAACGCTTGTCATCAATCACTGAACTGACTACACTTGAAGACAAGCCAATCAAGCTACTTGACACCGGCCAACGGGACAAAGATCGTGACAAAGGTAGAGATTGTGAACGTGAATGGAACCACAAACAGCACAACAATCACATTACCAACAATCATCATCAGCAATCGGTGGTCAATCACACTTCACACGTAAGTTCCTGTATCATTTTTTCTCTTTTATTTGCAAAAAATGTCCTGTGATTGCGTTTGTCGGCAACATTTTAGTTGTATCGGACCAAAAAAAAAAAAAAAAAACAGCAAGCGAAACAAACTCGAAAGAGAAGGAACGCTAAATGATGGAGAGCGGTAGAGATTAAAACTCTATTAAATTTTTCCAGTTAGACGAAAAGTTTTTTGTGTCGAAAAGACGGTTTTTTCTTCCCTATGACATTTATTTGGACGTCATTAATGCGAATCGGTTCATAGAACTACATAAACACAAAACGAGATATCTAGAAAGTCAAGCGTAAAACTTTTCGCACAAACAAAAAGAAAAATCAATAAATGAACGATTTGGCAAGCTCATGCAATGGCTTAGCGATGTGCACAAGTTAAAGAGAGAAAGAGAATGCGCGAGAGGGAGAGAGAGTAAACAGTGACATCGGGGCCAATATACAATGAAAATTGTTTGCGGAGAAATGCGATGAAACCATCACCAAAAATAGAATTTTATGCTGATATCCAACCACATGAATAAAAATATAGAGAAAATTCGTGCTCGTGGAGAATTTAATCTTTGTCGAATCGATGGAATTTTCCATGGCACGACCGAAGGAGAGAGACCAAATTGGCAGGATGGGGAGAAAACTGTTTTTATGATGTGTTTTGGACATGGTTTTTCAAACCTCAAATCCATCTTCACCAAGTTTGGTTTGCCACGGCCTATCATCACAATCAATTTTTTTTTATTGTGCGCCACAAAACAGCTTCCGCATGAATTTATTTCGTATTTGATACACAGGCACACTTGGCATTTTGTTTTATATTATGTAGCCACATTACTCGGTGATTTGATATTGCTGTCGTTGACTTTGTGCTTGTCACTGCTGGCATAAAATTGTTTAACTTAAGTAGTTTAGTGATTGCACGAAAGAGAAAAAAAGTATTTGCAGATCACGCCTCATTGTTGGCTCAACAAGAATGGCGAAAACACAATTACAAACAGTCTTTGTTCTGATCGAGTTTCGATCATTTTTCCGACTTCCGACATTGGGTCGATTTGCTATAATAGAGATGATTTTCAAGAATTGGTTTGGTCAAACGATAGATACCATCTAATGCCACGCTTATTGTAGTACTAACAACGACCGTAAAAGCATTTGATTCCGATAAATGCATTAAATAAGTCAAAATGAAATGCAAGACCAATAGATCAACAGTGATTTGATTTTCGTGTCAAAAGATTTATGTGGAAATGAAAGTTTAAATCGTAATGTAGAAGCAACATTTCATCACATTGCGGACCATAGAACAGTTGCGATTGAATTTCAATCGACAAACTTCATCTTCGGAAAATCATTTCGGGCATTGGATGTACGTTGCACTTTAGCAAATACAATTTTATACATATTTGTCTTGCTCTGTATATGCAATGCTTCAAAGTGGTCTGCATTAATGTTAAATTTAATATGCATGTCGATAGCATTCATAGATTGAAGTGCATGTTGGTTGGAACACCAATACAGTGCTCCTTTTGCGGATAGAGTTTGTGTGTTCGCTACCCTTCACTTGCAGCTTTGATGACCAAAGCTTTTTTTTCAAGTTGCCGTCATCGAGAGGGCCGTTCAGTTTGTGGTATAACTTTGTGTGTGTATGCGTTGTGGTTTATGGCTTGCACAGGTTTTCAACAAAATTGCAAAATTTCAATACAAGCCAAACATTCTACCACAAAACCAACAAAATGCAAAAATTAAATATTCAAAGAATGAGTTTTATTTGCCATTAGTTCGTTCTAGTTGTCATTTTTCTCTTTCGGTTTTTATTTTCTCTTTTTGTCTCTCATTCTCTCAGTCGTTTGATTTCAATTTTATCATCAGCTTTTCATATTTTATTCGCATGCGGTTTCTCTTGAAGTTCGAATGAATTCTCATTCAAATCTGGAGATTGAAAATGAAATATATATCCCGATGTATTTCCTTTCGCCTTCGACAAGCCACAGATATTGCCAGTATGTACAAGCATCCGAGCTGCATAAAAAATAAGTTTTCATGCGGGAAATTGCATTTTTTTTAATTAGAAATGGTTTTGTTTGGTTTTCTTTTAATCTGATTTCATTTGCCACAAAAATACGGTTGAATATGCTAAGTTTTGCAATAAACATTTATGGTTGGGATTTACACGAAACATTTTACGCCTGGTGCATGTGAAAAATAAAAATGTGCGTGCATTTCAAGTTGTACCGAGTCAATTTGAAAGGAGCTCAGGGAATACAAGTTTGATATAAAATAACCTCATTAGGAAAAAGGGCGAATTCCTTGGGTTTGCATTTCCCAATGGGAGCATTATGGTTTCAATGTCCGGATCATCAAGTGCCCAATAAACATTTTTAAGCCTCACGCTTCCATTCAAATTGGACCAACACTCGGTTTTAACGCTAGTTTTCACTATGAAACTATACAATTTAATATAATAGCATTCATTAGCAAAGTTTTCCTTTCCATTCGCCATTTTTCCCGGGCCACACAATTTCCTTCTCACATGACACCGCAGCAGTTGCAATGGATGTTTTATGCAAAATGTGCATAGCTTGAACGAAACGGTTACATGCGTGAGACTGTGAGTGAGAGTGTCTTGCCTCGGAAAAGCTATACTTTATCCTAATTTATTCATGCGAGATTTTCAACAGCATAAATTTATAGATGATGTACACGAATCTAACAGCGCGAAGGGCTACTTTACAACCTGTTCGAAAGATGGGGGGAACGATGCATATCTTGTGCTGAAATTATAGTTGAAAACTTAATTATACACTTTATTCGGCGCAGTAGCGCCCAACGCCACACTCCATTGCGAGCTCCTCTGAACAATAAATGTTTATGTGCTAATTTAATTATACACATTACTCGCATTTTATCGTGTTTAACACGTGAAAGACGAAGATAGTTTGCTTAGTTTTCAATTTCGAAATAATTGGTTTATAAATGTGAATTAAATACATCCGTAAAACGTAATGCACGCCAAACTTGTGCGAAACATAATAGACACACATTGCACACCGAAAGCAGCAAAACTTTCATTATTATAATTAATTACCATTATTTGTGTCGATGGGAGAGAATATTTCGACATGTGCTTACTCACTTCATGCTACAATTATCCATCTGAACGATGAAAAATGTGCGCTTGGAAAAATTGCCGATCAGTTTATGATTGATTTGAAATGAGCTCAACTTGTACTTCAATGAAGTTTATTGCAGATGAGTTCATTCCCAAGATTCAAATATTTACACAAATAAATTGAGTACGTTTTCCGTTTGAAACCAAAATGATATTATGTAATGTTTGAGATATTCGTGTGTTGGTTCGTCTCTCTGAATTTTGTTCAATAGTTGCATGCAACAAATTCAAATATTTTTTGCATTTTTTTAAAAGAACAAAGTCTCAATGGATCTTGATCGCTAGCACGTAGATATCTTTCGAATTCCAGAAAATCAATATTTTCCTGGCTCATCATTATAATATCTATCTCGTTGCCGCCAATTGGCGTTCATCCAAATGCAGCAATAGTTTCAGAAATCCTGGCCTGTTTGTCAGTTTATTAATTTATAAATAGCTTTAGGTGCGGTGTGTTCTTTTCCGTTCTGTGATGTTAACACACAAGGAACAAAGCAAACAAGAAGAGTGCAGTTGAAAAGTCATCTACTGCTCAAACTGGAATGTGCAAATCAGATTTGGAGTGTAATTAAAACTGAAACAATTTCTTTGACCTTTCCATTGAAAAAAAAACAAACTTGAACGACAAACGAAACGGAGCATCTGAAATAGCGAACTATATCTGATTAAAGCGAATGTTTTACTAGTTGCGATTACCCGAAATCACGCAATCGAAATAAATAAATTAATTGTGTTTACATTGCTTCGCTTGTAATTTAGCAATGAATATGTTATTCATTTGATTTGTTCGGTTGAGATGTGTTTGTAAAATATGCAACACAGCCATGATCACAATTTTTTGTGTGAAAAACTTTGAAAAATTAAAAACTATCAAGTGATACTGCGCATATTAAATGTGAGCCAGCTATCCACCGCTTACCGTTTTTTTTTTTTGTATTTTGATACACATAATTCGCTGCGCTTGAATGCACTTTTCAACTCAGTCTCTTCATTTGTTGATGGTAAAAAAAATCATCAGAACTTTTGATGGTGCGAAACTGGAACTCTATCTCTTTGTAAGTCGTCAGAATCTCATACAGAATGCTTATGTTCAAACATCAATGATGCGCAGATATTATGGACGAAAATATTTAGAATGATTATTAAATACCCGTCAAATATTGCGAACCTAGCAGAATTGTTGTTGTTTCATTTAGTGCAGCCACATTGCACATTGCACATTCCATCGTCATGTTGCTATAAACTATTTTTTCAAACATCTGGGGTCATATTTCCTCTAATTAAGTTACGTCACCACTTCGTTGCAGATGCTGATGCTCCGATTTCATTTCAGAGAGCAGTGTATGGAAAACTCAATATTGAAATCGAATTAACTCAGTAAAGTTCACGCGTTTATAGAGTGCACAAAAACATTTGAGTGAAAGAGATAGTTTTCACCTTGCATTCCATTCTTTCACTCTCATGCACTTAAATATGGAACGCGTTATTTCGCATGAAACTAGGTGAATTCACCGCCAAATATTATCCATATTACGAATATTTTTAATTCCAATGAAAAAAACAGAGACACATGTGTTCATCGAATGTGATTGCATGAAACAACGAAATAAAGACGGCAAAAGATGGGCACACAGAATATTTACGATCAAATGGTATTGAAATGAATTTATCTAGCTAACGAATAGGCTCACTTCTAATTTTAAATCGCGCTCAGTATTAACTGATTTATTTTAATGATTATTGCCAGAGAGCCTTCATCCATTAACTAGTGTGAAGAAATGTGCTATAGCTGAATTCTAAAAATTGAAGTGAGCTTTTAAATTTAAATTTGGTGATGCCTTCATTCATTTTTTGTTAGATGTACTTAGAAACAATATGAATATTTGGTTCAACAGTACGGCTTTGTTCACAAGCATCCGAACGGACTGGTTAAAGTTCCGAATATATTTCGATTTAGTAATTTTAAATGAGTTTTTATTATTGTGAGATTCATTTGAACAATATGGATGATTTGTGACGTATTCGAAAAGAAAAATCTTTTTGAAACAGATATTTTCGGAAATTCCACGGATTGAATCACCATTCAAAATCATTCACAATCTGTTTCATGCTAACTGAGATAGCTTATCTACATAAATGCAGATGTGTTTATTTGAAAACCACTCACTGAGTCTGCAATTAAGAAACTAGTGTAGTCAAAATTGAAAACAAAAAAAATATCATGTAATAAATTGAAAATGGCAACACATTGCCCATGGGACTCATTGGTTCGAGTAAAACAGACGATAATTGAATGTGATTATAATATATTGACTAAGGCCGACTGAATAAATCATGGAGCTGAAATGATATCACAGGCTCGCTGTCTAGAACGTTGGTATTTTGAGCACCTGGTGCACTGTTCACACCATTTACTGACGAGTTAAATGTTTTTTTTTTCCAATTATTTATCCAACGTTGATGAATGTGGCTTTGCCACCCGAGGCGGATTTTATTGTTCCTAACGGGATTTTAAAATGTGCAAATTTGAAGTCATTATATTGACGGTATGTCACAATTATGAGCTACTGATTTTTTCTCATTCTCACTCTCTGTAATAAAATGATGATCCACATCGATTCGTGTCAATTTAATTTCGATTGTACGTGATAAATAAAGAACTGCCCTAAATTCAAATAACAAATCAACATGTGGCTCGACGATAAATGTATGTGCAGATAGCTTTTCTCTGAACAATGTCATTAACCATTTCTGAGCGAACTCAGTTGAGCATTGCCATTATTCATATCGTCATGTTTCTTCGGTAAGCGTTTATTTCATCGTGTTCGATACCTATGTTTTTACTGCATGCTCTTTCACTTGAGAGACAATGGAATGGCTATTTTATGGCATACATTATAGTTGAAAAGTTTTGACTTGCTGTGCAAAGTACTCTGTGGCTATATTTTCATTTATTTTATTCTTTTCAATGCAACCCGCAACAGCATACACTCGCCTGTGGTCTCACTCATACCTCCGCGTATTCAATGTTTTCACATTGTAATCATATTTCATTACTAATAAAATAATTATACGATCGGATGTAATGGTAACACGGTAACAGCATGTAATGCTATTCCAGAACGTGCACATCATTCCACCGGCACCCGCGACTCTTGCCCTCTGAAAAGCGAGTGCATTCGTTCGCAATTGTAGAGCACGTATAGCCAACCGTTCGGTGAATGAACACATTCGCAGCATTACTCTTTGAGTGTTCATTTCAGACAACTGAGCACAAAATAAATGAAGCAACGTTGTAATTTTACTTTCCGCGTAGCTTGAGAGCTTTCAAGTGAACACCAATTTATGTTTTTATTAACGATGTTGCTGTCGTTGAGTTTTATTCCATTTCGATTGCAATGCGTGTGTACATTTTGTTCACTAATATCTTTCCAAGCCATAAACAAGATCCATTTGAAATTATGACATTGACATCAAAACATCCTATCATCTATATTATCAGCACACAGAGGCCATTGTCCAGATAAATGGCATGAAACGACAATTGTGTGTTTATCTAATGAATGAGCACTTCAACGGAATCAAACATATGCGCATATTTTAGATTTCACATATAATGTCATCATCAAAAAAGTGTATTTTGATTACACTCGGAAAGTCATCATTAAAATGCTGCTGATTTATTCCTCGAGACCGTATCGAACGAAGTTCTATTGAAATTAGAGATGTAATTTTTCTCTCCGCGCACATCAAATTTCATCTTAATTGAATTCAACTTTAGAATTCATTGTTGGAGATAATGCATTTAATGAACTCGTTCACTTCAAACATATTAATCAATTTCAGTAATCAGGAACGCGCAACTACGAATACTCACAATTGACAAATAATCAATGAACAGAATTAATTTTGAGCATTCAACTTTCCTGGCATGCGTCAATCATTAAAGCAGACTACGAAATGGGTAAAATTTGAATCGAAGCACTGTATTTGAACCGACAGTCAGATGAATTGTCAATGTTAATTAATTTTGTCACGATTTGACATGCGACCATAAATAAAACTTATATATTTCAATCAGCTCACTGAAATTGGACCAAACAAATCTGAATTAGTAGGCAAACAATCGAAGATTCAGCATAACTTCATGTCGATTCTTTGTTAAAATAATTGAAATAAATAAATAATGGTGATTTCAAGAAATATTTTGTATGAAAAGTGCAATAATATAGATTGAATATTTGTCGCTCGGTTGCAATTGTAACGGTTTCACTGGATTGTAAAAAGCGAAAAATGTCAAAAGTCGAATGATGCATGCAAGCAGTGGTTCGTGAAGCTTCTCTTAGATGGTACTGCCGGTTGTCGGCTGTCGGTTGACGGTCGTCAATGTTCGTGCGCATGCAATATCAATTATGCGGTGCCATACACTTCCCCGCTGTCACTCATTGCACATTTCGTTGTCTACCGTCACTATTCATCTGCTATCGATTTCAAATGGAGCTTTTGTCAGTCCCGCATCCTCCATTTGTCAAATTAAAGCAAAGTAGCTGGAAATCCAGTCACAAAAAATTATCACCATGAACACGAACATTGCAAAAACGATTTGATTTGAAACAGATAAATTGAGTGTGTTCAAATGTGCAAAGAAAAAGTGTGAGAATACGACTCGAATCGTGTGCCAGAGAACATTGTACTTGCAAAATCATCCATGTTGAATTTTAGATTAAGTGTATGCGTGCATGCACGAACGAGATGCGTCAAGCCATGCGACTTTTCGTTCTACTCTCTCGGTGACTTTCATCGCACTAGTATTGTTTTCATGTTCATATTTTGTGTGTGACGTGTGCGCCGCCAAACAAATCGACGCTGGTATCGAAACATATGTATCAACACGTATCATCGAACAGCCAAACGAAAACTCGAACAAACAGCAAACAACAACTAACACAATGACATGCGCCACGCACACAAAACACGATGGATCAAGCAGATAAACAAGCATCGACCACTATTAACCTGTAACCGGTTTCGTGTATCCATATTGTTGAGTTTCTTCACATTTTCATGCACAACAACACATGAGCCATGTTCATAGCACATCCACACTGTGTGCCAGATATAACAGATTGAGAGCGGTTGTGTGTTTGCGCACAACTCATACATGAGCATGGACGGAATGGAGAACACAAGTTCAACGCCATATATCCACCATGCAACGAATTGTTTCGTGTCAGTTACCTTTTGGAATTCAACAATGCAAGCCGGTATTCGTGGACTCATGTTATTCAAGATAATTTCACGATTCTGTCGCTCAAAACATTCGAATGAAATTTTCAGCAATTTGTTTTGCAAATTGAAATATCTTTTCTAATGCCACAATATTCTATCCCTGTTTTTAGATGTCATTGAATGATCTTTGTCATCCACGATTAACACTCATTTGGTTGAACCAAGTCCTTTTCTCTTTAATTTCACTTGTCGTGCACTAGCATATCAGCACATATAAGATGTTAGAATTTACACGAAAAAGTGACTGGGATAATGATTGCTTTCAAATTGAAAACAAAACTACCTCATTTATGTGTGAAACTCCCGTAGTAATTGCTGCATTCATGACGGTGTGGGATTGAGGGTTTGAATGTCAAGCCGAAAAACGTTCATATTTTCAAATCCGAATTAGTGAATGGCATTCATACGCATTCATTCATCGACTTGAACATTCTAAATAATTTTCAAATGGAAAAATTGAGAAATTCAATCCCAACGTTTTTCTTTTTCATTTGTGTTAATATTGATGGATATGTCAACTCTAAACTGATTTGTTGCTTAGCAAAAGAAGATGTTTGATTTTGTGTCATGACATAATCTCTTATCATGTCAACATAAAATCATATGTCAATGCAATTTTCAAAAGCTCACTTATCTTTTATTTTGTCCCAATTCATGATATTCGATCGTTTTGAATATAAACATCAATTTGATTGAGTTTGAGAATTACTTCCAAAGCAAACAGATAAATTAATTGAATTAAGTCACTCTGAAAATCCATTACGCCATTGAAAGTAATTAACAACTCAAGTCAATCTTATCAGGATAATGTGTGGTGATTTGGTATCGATGTGGCCATAAATTTTGCTGAAGTTTGTTGAAAAATCATGTGGTTAAAATGAAATTAATAGCAAAACTAAAAGTTAGTTTTACTTCCTGCTCAGCTGCCGGCTTGCCCTTTTATACATTGAAGTTTGCCCATTTATTGCAATATCCGCATACTCAAACGAACAATAAACAAACAAAAAATGAGAGTAAATAAGTTGGGAAAAGTTTTTTCCACTTGGTTTTATTTATGTTTGTCCAAACTGAATTTCCCAATAACTTATTGGTATTGCCCTTTTCATTCATTCACTCGTACAGACGTATTTTCAAGTTAACAACTCGAAAATATCGTGCAATAAAAGAGTGTTACAAAATTGAACTGTTTTTTTCGGGATGCGCCTGCACATTTCGATGGCTTTCAAAAAGGATAGCAAACAAAGCAATAAAAAATGAAGGGGAAAAGAACTTATCCGGAATAATTCATATTTCTTTACACATTCTCCATATTCGAGTTGGAAAAGCGAGCAGCATTTGAATTGCTCGTGCAACAAATAAAAATTCAGCGAGTGTCGAGCAAGCAGAAGAATGAAATCGAACAAATTTTTATTGGAGCACTTTGCGTGCAAGGCACCTCAACGTGTTTTCCAAACAAACACAAAGCATCGCTTCTGTTGTCGATCTATATTTTATTTTCTTCGGGGCATATTTCTTCGCCACGTTTGTATTATTCTGTTTTATTTTTCTATTGGTGCCGGAGAAAGAACGAGACATCGGTTGAATTTTTGCTAAATCGAATCATCGTCATCCATTTCACTGGATCTTTAACTCTATCTTCGCATGTTCGAGTTTATTTCTGATTGGTCTCAAGTGGCATTCGCTGCTGTTCTTTTTCCATCGTTTTGGTCGTGTTGTTGATTCGGCAAAAGTAGTATTTGGTTATCGAGTTTCATTTCTCTTTCGACTCTATTAACCAATGAAACGTACACACAAGTCATGTTATGCACTGTGTATTTGCTATCGTCTACGTAATACATAGCAGATTGTTCGCCTACTTTTTGCTTAAAGTGCTCCATTTTGCCATTTGTTACGATGCTTGCGTTCGATTCGATAGCCATCACAAAACTTTATCGTATGCGTGCTTAAAAAACCCCAAACACAGCGCTGAAACATATTGGACAAACAATAAACGACTTTCAAACATTTTATTTTGTTCGATAAGAATAGGAAATCACATCACTTGAAGTACGCATTTTTCTTTTCACTTGAACGAAGCGAATGGAACAAAAGAGATTGATATGGAGGCAAACGGCAGGTCGTTGTTGCCGGCATAAGCATATAATCTATTTATCAATGTGTTCGAATGGATGGCATTGTTTGTGTTGTGCTTTAGCCCAGAGCTATTAAATTGAAAAGGAAATAGCCCTGAAAATCATAAATATTTAGTAGATATGCGAAGGGTTTCGCATCATAGATTCCAAGATGACGACAACAACAATGACATAAACCATAACTTTTTCGTGCTCGAAAAAATATTGTGATTTCAAAATGAATGGGGATATTATCCATTTCCAATATGTTCGTTCGTCAAACGAAAAGGAACACGCAATGTGATGTTCCGAGCGAACATTCCGTGAATTATTGAGTGGAAAAAAGTAATTGATCCATAGAAAATGAAATGACAAAAAATCTTATCTTCGTGCACAGTGAATTTGGACGATATTTGGCTACCCGCCAATATTATTAACATTGCTGAAAAGGTCGAAAAGAACAAAACGCAAATGATCAGGAAAAAATACCCCAATAATTTGCGTATCAATAGCTTACAATGTCCACATTCGATTCCAGTCCATCAAAAGGTAGGAAAAGCCTAGAACATCCAAAAGAATCAAGCGAATGGGAGTGCAGTAGCAATAAATGCTCCAGTGAACACGTCAAAAACAAATATTCGAGCAAATCACACAAGATTCCATATAAATTTTTCGCTGGCGTAATGATGCCCAAAAAAAGTCACACAGCAAAAACCGATTTTATGATCCAATATTCTTCTGGTATGTGCACTGAATACAAAGTGACAATAAATAAAAACCATAAATCAAGAGCGAGTGGTTCGAGCTTGAAAGAGACACACTTTAAAATAGCCCGCGAGTGATGTGTGTAGACATGCTGAACGTGTACAAAAAATGTCATTGTTTATTGATTTTGGGTCGAAGCGAGAATTTTCATTCCCTCTGAGTGTCATCACAGAACGACAAAAACCGACTCCGAACTTGACACAATAAATTAAATTTTCGTATATTGCTCCCGGTATTGCGTGGCCGTATCCATTGTTGTTGTGTTCATTTTATTTAAAATTCAACGACAGCCATTGATATTTGGGTATTTCATTTGTGAATTCAAAGCATGTGTTCCCGTGCATCGACATTTTTAATTTCGTCTGCGTTCTTTCATTCCATTTCTATACCTTTTTCCCGTACGATTTTTTTTCGTGCTTGGGTTCTGGGAATAGCGACATGCTTGACATTTCATTCGAACATTTTTGGTGTTCGGTGCAAAATCAAAATTTCTTTGTCGGCTGGACCACTTTGTCAATCGGTGCATATTGAGCTTACATCAAATGCCAATGGCGCGTGTATAAACATTCGCAATCCATCGATGGTCGCGAATGATGTATGTATGCTCAATGCTCATGACCATATTGTCCGTGTTTAATTCCATTTACAATATTAATTAGCGTTCAATTTCGAATTCGGCAATGATGAATTTACGTGCGCTTTTTTCCAAATGCGTTCCGAACGAGAAGCCAATTCCGATGTTGTTTACATTGAATTGCACGCGAATATTTTATTAATGCTTCGACATTGTGATCACCGTATTTCTTTTTTGTTCGTTTTTCGATAATTTTTTCTGTGTTGATTTGAGTCCGCTCTATACGAAGTATTTGCTTCATTTAGCACTAACGCGCCATACCTGTTTGGCTGGAACATATTTCGCTGGAAACGATACATTAATTGCATGAGCATTTATCGGTAGACCGATGTAACCATTTGTGCAAACCAATACGATATCGAAATGTGGAATACCAGCGTTTGGATTTGATTTTATAATTTGCAATTGATCTACGACTGCAAGCGCTACGTTATTTGTCGTGTGCTCGATGTTTATCAAGCATTATTTAGTTTGTATCCTTTTTTCTCCGTTTCACTTACACTTTGCAATGAACATTTTAATAAAATGTTGCCAAAGAGTTTTTCCTCCCGATTTTATGTGCGGCTTTTGCCACTTGCGCAAACATTGCCCAATAAAACAGTGCGAACCATTCAAACTACATTTGGTTACATTTGTGATTGGCTGTTGGCTGTTTGACATCGCAATTTATTGCTTTTATATTTACATGCTGACTGGATTTTAACTCATTTTTTTCTCCACTTTTTTTGGTCGTTGCATGAAATAAATAACAGTCACTGGCCTTTTTATTGAGATTCGACATTTCATGAAGGCGATACATTTTTAATTTCATTTAGTCATTCATTGACGCGGAAAAAGTGTAGTTTTTTTATGACGAAAGCCAGAATTAAAATAATTACCAGTTCGACATGAGTTTGAAATGAGCATGTGATTTTAGTTTGGATTTGTTTCGCTTTAATCACATTACAAACACCAGCCATATTCATTCGACAGAAAAACTTTATCAATTTAATGTTGAAAATGTTGACGCCAAAAAGAGACAGTAAATTCCAACTGACAAATATCGCCGCTCGAAAGCAAATTGTGTCGATATTCTTGTAAAATTCATTTTCATGTGTGAACGGAAAAGAGAATTCTGCAAACGATTTCATGCAGGTACATTCAGTATGCTATATATATTCCCAATTTTTTCTTTAGCCTGCACGGAAGCCTGTATACCCCTGTGAAGGGAGTAAAAAAATTGTCCACTGTTACAGAGTATAGAACATCTCCAAAGTCGCTAAGCATTGTGGCATTTGTTCTACTTTTCCAATTTCTCTCTGCATGTGCAGCGATCAAAATTTTATCGGAAATATAAATTGAAAAATGAATTTTCTTGTGAGCAACTTTGCACTGCAGGTGGAGAGGGAGAAGAAGAGAGACTTTCGTTGTGAAAGATGTTTCAAATATCAGTTCGATATAGAGTTCCAAAATACAGTTTGCCAGATAGTGCATTTTTGCCAAGTATTCATTGCGATGTGCAATAAGTCGTTGAAGAAGCGAATAGAGAAAAGTAAATGGCACAAAGGATCGAAATGTAGAACAGTTTTCAAATGTGGTAAATCGAATTTGACGAAAACATATTACATTATCCGTTCTGCTTCAAAAACTTTTCAATCCTTGCCGACGGTTTCTATTTTCATTTCTCCTTTTCTCGGTGAGAGTCTGATTTCGATACGTTTGTTTAGTTCAATGAGTTTTTTTTAACATAATACTTATTGATATTGAAGAATGTTGCCGCCTGCCTCGTATATGAGTTTGCAAAGCAACTCTCATAGCGACACAAAACCATTTTGTCATAACTTTTTTATGGAATCTTAATATTTTCATTCCTCTTTTCGTTGTATAGAATTCGCTAACAATAGCGAACGATCCGGGGACATCAGACGATAGTGGCAGAGCATCAGAACGGCTGACTACGTCATCGGTTGCACCGAGAGATGCAGACAGTTCGAGAGATAGACTTAGTGATGTAAGTATTGCGATTTTTTCCATGCTGTATTGAGCGAACTATTTCAATTTCAGTCAATGTCATAAGAAGCGTCGGTGCTGTTTAAATCGCATTCAAAACCAATAAGGTTTTATTCATTTTTTCCCAGAGCTTAAGGTGTTTTTGCGAATTGAATAAGACAAAAAGCCAGCTCCCATTGAAACCATTTCAATGGAATTACGTTCGCCAATAGCTGTCCATCAGCCGGTGAATCGAAAATGTTCTCGCATTTAATCCAATTACAAGTGAATACGACGATTTCATTTGAAAACTCAATGCTCGTGGAATATGGCAAATGTGGAAAAGTTTTACTTGATTCGGGAGAATCATTTTCAGCAAACACTGAAACTATCGATTGGAGCAAATCGATTGCAACTGATGATAAGGTTTCGCTTGGTTTAAACGTGATGAGTTTCCACTTTTGTAAACTCTATTGGAACCTATCCCTCTTCCCTATCAGCTAATTTGATCAATTGCGAGAATTCTGATTCCCTTATCAATTTGAAAGCTTTCCCGCACTCTGCTCTCATTCGAAGAAGTGGCGCTCACTTAGCTCTTTAATAGCTTTTCATTTGCCAAAATAAAAGAATAAATGCATCAATTGGATTGAAACCATCGCAAACAACGCGGACAACTGCACAAGCATTTCCGATTTTGGCATTGTTTGGCACATGCCATTTAATGTCTTGTGAATTGGGATTGTGAATAGATGAAGTTGCGTGTTGCAACAAAAGCTGTTAATATTGACGTAAAAAAACGATTTGGAACACAAAACTAACTCCCGTTTTCGATTGGGAGAGCTTTTTCCCAAACAAATTTAGTAGAACATCGCAATAAAATGCTATCTTGAACATTTAAAACTGATTATTTTCTTTCAACTTTCTTGTTATGTACAGGCGAGCAGTAGATGCAGTTCTGGCAAAGGATATATCGTAAGTATCTGAAGTGTTCGAGCAATGAAATCGTTGAAAATACAGCTGCATTCCAATTTTTCTTACTTTCCCTTTTGGATACTCTTTTTCCATGCCCTCGATTGAGCTGAGCATTCGAAATATTCAAGTTTATCATCACGCGAGTGTGTGATTTAAAGAAGATATTGTGCATTGATTGAACAATGAAAAAACTTTTCTTTCAAATGCACTTTGAAAAAGACGTTTTAAATTTGATTGAATATTGAATACAAAGCAAAATATTGGAATGAAGAGCATTTTTAACAATTTGTGAAAACATTTTCATTGAAATACTAACCATTGCATTTTTTATTTATTTTGCAGTGTGATAGCGAAGGAGATGATGATAAGGTAAGAGAAAATGTCGAAGATCATAACAAAATTCATGTGAAAATCTGTACAAAGAAATCGTTGCTTTGAAAATCTCACAAAGCAAACCATATTTTATTGCACTGAGAGGAAAGCTATTTGCCACTTCATTGTCAAATTGCTATTTCTCTCATTCCCGAAGTACTAAGCCATTCATCTGCCATCAGCCAAAAAAAAGGAGTCATCTTGTGCAATCACTATCAATTTTCGTGCACAAATGCAAACAATACCGATTTGTAATCTGATGCACGAGACATTTTTCAAATGCGATAATCATAAAAAAAACCTCCTCAAAATCCAATCAACCAGAATCAAAATGTCTACTAGATTGCGGAAAGTAAATAAAACACTGCAATCGAATATGTCAGGCATTCTAAAACCGAAGCGTATAGAATTTATGTATATTGGTTTGTCGGGGGACCGGGGCGATGGATTTGGATGTGGTAAACATTTCGGATGCCATCATCCATTTGAAAGGGAGTCGGTTATTTTGGTGAGACACGCTAAACCAAATCGCACACGATCCATTCGATTTGAGTGGAAAAGTTGCTGAAACACACACCACAATGGAAATTGGCAATAAAAATAAAAATCCAGTTGGAGTTTACTGAATGCGTTGAATTTGCAATGTGTGGCCACACGATAGTGACAATGATTACAATTTACGGGATTGTAAATGTGTCCATTGCATGTGTGCCTCTCCGTCTTCGACGGAAGGAAAGCGACTGGCAAACATACAAATCGATGTATATGTATCGAATGGAATTGAATATTGACGTATAAAAAGAAAAGTTCCAAATAAATCACTTCGAAGCTGTAACCAAAAATAAGGAGGGAAAAAAGCGGTACACGAATGAAAAACTTCGCCGAATAGGATGGAAATGGCCATCTGCGTATATCGGATCAACGAGAAGCAGTGCAAAGTGGGGAATCTGTCGCAGTATGAAAACAAAAGGGAAGAAAAGAAAAGAAAAAAATCGAATGCTATAGGAAAAATGCTGATACGTTCAAAGTGGAATTACATAATATAAGAAATCTTCAACCATAAAAATCATGACACTTGAACTTTATGCCACTGTTCTTTATCCGAGCCATGTCGTTGTCGAACTCGTCGAGATCGCATCATTCATTTCATTTGTATCGAGATGGTTTACCACCATCGCATTTAGTTTTTCGTCGAGATTCTTTGCCATCGTGTTTCTTTTCTTCATAAATATCCGTCCGACATCTGCAATACAACACATTTTCCAATGCTGAAACCGAAACAGACACAGAGAACCATGAAAATCCAACAAAAAAAGAAACCAGCACATGCTGAAGAAAGTCGGAGGAGGAAACAACGACATCCCCTCAGATTGTTATGAGTCGATTTTATTTCATTTCATTTCACCTCCATGATGGCGATGCGATGAATATCCATCTTTTCAATGATTGGAATGCTTATATCGAACATTTTCTATGGTGCGTTAGCATTCAGCGCGTATTTGCTACCCAATTCATACAGAATCGATAAAAGCATCAGCAACACAATTGCAATGCGACCCCATAAATATTTGACATTAAACGTCGTCGTTATAATAAAAATGTTTTGTTCTGCTGCAAATAAATTGTGCCAAATATAAACATACGCTGTAAACGTCCGTTGAACGCGCACATGTATTGCAGTGTAATTGAGAAGATCATTTTAGCGCGTCATCGAACAATTTCCATGACACATGAGCCATCAACAAAAAACAAACATATCCGACTGTTTGACTCATTGTTTAAACATAAAGCAACGCATATATTTAACGAGATGGAGCACACTCACGCACACACAACGATTTAATAGGAAAAACCAATTTGGTGTTCGATGGCATTTCAGCCGATGATTGCAGGGTTTTTGGCTATCGCTACCAAACATTCTCGATACATGAAACATTATACGAGGTTCATATCCATGCTGGAGTTTGTGTGGAGTGTATACAATTTATTCAAGACAAGATTTGTAACATCTCATGGAACATTGTAGGGCTTGGTGCTTGTATTTATATTGCTTTTGTTGTCTCAATTACAATCGCTTTCAGATTTGTATTAGATTTCAACCGCTATGTGCGCTGGTAATACCTGCCAACGATCGTAAGCCCATTGAAATCTGAAAAACTTATTGGTACGAACTAATGGATATAAATTTCACTAAAAAACAAAACTTGCATATACTTCGATTTTGTTTCAACTTGAAAAATATTGATAAAATACGAAAAATTATGGAAATTTAATAAAAAATACTCGTTTATTTATCTCAGAGACGAGAACACATTCAGAGTTTATTGACTGGACTCTTGTCACATCGGAGAACCGTTGAAGTGTTTCAATGAACTTGTGCGATACGGATAAAGTGGCGTTAATTGATAACATTTGAGGACTTTTCTTGATAAGTTATTGAATCAATTCCGCCCCTTCAAGTACGAAACAAGATATTTCCATTTATATAAATCCCTAAAATTAAACGATCCCAATCGGAAATTAGTTTTTATCAATCGAGAAACAATATCAGCTTTTTTGAGAGCACTTCATATACAATTAATTCAGTAAACGAACCGTATTGAACTCATTTATAGCTGGACTGTATGAACAACAGGAAAAAAACAGAATTGAATAAATTTTCTTAATCGACGGCAAACTGAATTGTTGAAAACAAAAGAGCATGTTCGATTTCATAATCGATTTTCATTCTCAATTGGCGTCTAGCATAATGACTTCTTCGCCCATATAAACTAATTTCCGTTTCGTCTGCTTTCTTCCGAGGAAAAGACAGAGGAAAACCATTATTATGTTACTTCATCCAGACGATTCATCAATCCGATTTAGAAAAACTTTGAGTATTTTACTCCTCATTTTCATCCATTTTCCGTTCCGTTGTCGAATTTTTATCGTTCATTTGAGAAAATGGGGCATTTTCTGTCTGCATGTGTTTCTTTTTTACGCTCTTTTATGCACTCAATGAGAATTTGGAGTTTGGTAGAAAATACAAAAGTCTTATGAAAACCCATGAAATTGGAAAGGAAACGCAATCCTGAAAAATCTAATCTCATTTTGATTCTCTCACTCTCTCGATCTCTCTCTCTCTCTCTCTCTCTCTCTCGCTGCTTTCCAACGAGGAAAAAGAAAAAATGTTGGATACGTGAAGATAGAAAGAGAACCTTTTTATCCATTGTACCTTTAGAGTAAACATTTCAGCTCTCGAAAACAATAGATATCTTCGGCTTATTCAATTTGCTTCAGTTCGGTGTCAATCGTCCGTGCTTTCAAAAGGACCCAGTATCGCAATATCATTGCATCGTTTGAAACATTTTCCCTTCTTGCTAGTTGAAGTATTTTCGATGGTTTTTTTGCCGACAAAAAGCATATGAATACCGCCAACTACCGTTTCTATGCGATGAATAATTGACATATTTCACGGACAATGTTTCCAGATTTTTTCCAAAGCCTTGATCTGTATGTTTATTGGATTGAGACTGAAAATACTTCAGTCAACTCCATGGTACTTTACACCTTTGCATATGCAATATACTAAAACTATCATTGCAATAAAAATTAGCTGAAACGCAATATTAAAAATTAAAAACACGCCGTTAAGCAATTTTCTACATCGATGACTCTTTCTATTATTCCATTGAGCATAAGAGCACAACTGAAGTAGATAAACTCCCGTAGACAATGTCTATCAATGTGATAAGCACACTTGATTAAGCCCAATGTACTATGAAATATCAAAAGCGCATTAAAACACGGCTTCAGTGCATGCGACTGTTACACTTTAAGTCGGAGATTACAAGCGCTGCTGTTCGTTGTGAAAATGAATGAAAACAATATTGTTATAAAAACAATAGAACAAACAACGTGCTTACGAACAACAACCACATCATTTGACAATACAACACGATTGGACTTTCGTGATTCGACTTAACAATGAACGCGCTCGAAGAGGTGCGATGCGTGTTTATTCGTTGCTTATAGTCACAGCAATTGTTTGGTTTCATTTGATTTGTCCGTACTTCGGCTCAAAGGAACCCTCGTCAAAGCTTTTTGCAGCTGCCAATAACCATTAGTGAACCATAGTGTGACATATAAACGTTTATATGTAACGGTAGATCTAACTTTACTCTATCTTTGCAAGTATTCAAAATTGAATAAGTTACAATGGACATAGCCGTAAAGCTGAATTAGGAGTTGTTGGCCGCGCCATCTGCAACGCAACAGCAACAGCACAAATATCAGTTCTACACAAACTCTTCTCACAATGAGTGTATAAAATGATATGTGTTTCATAGATATTTGAATGAAAATATCTTGAGATTACTCGGAAATGAAATGATGCATTTTCTTATGTCAATATACATTTATCAATAGTAGAACTAAAGTAAATTTTGTGATTCGGAAATTATAATTCGTTCAATTCGAGTTGCCATTTTTTTCGTGTGATTTACCTGAATTCATAGAATAAATTTAAGAAAATGTCAAGAAGTTGGCTATAGTATAATATGAAAAATACCGAATCTGGAATCTTGAATTTTTTTCGTGAGAATTGTTTAAGTTTGCTTTCATCGCTGCAGTTGCAATTAATTTTTTGAATGGAAGCTATCAGGGGGAAATAGCTACCTCTTTGCATATTTCAATTTGTAAGTATTTGCGAGAATTGTTATAACGTTTCACAATGTTTTGTTGTTGTTCTCGTGTTACTACGTCTCATCCGTCAATGACAGTGTCAAATGCGCATATAGCGTATGACGGAATTTGCAAGCATTTGCACGTATTTCCAACCATTTTCAGTCATACCGTTCGGTTCTTTCCCCCTTTGAAAGTTATACGAGGAAAAGAGTCATCGCACATAGGTTACAGACACAAAAATAAGATAAATTCCAGCAAAAAAATTAAAGTTTTCTTGGAGAATGTGTCAAACATTCTTTTCACTCGCTTACGACATGCGCGGGATCGAGAGTTATTTAGTCGTGAAATAATTTCATTTCAATTGCAATTGCTGATAACATCAAAATGTAATAAAATATGTTTGATGTGTGCATTTTTTGCAATTCTTTTGTCTCTTGAAACCGCAGTATTAACACTTAGATTGTTCTCCCATCAAATCATTTGTCCGCTTCTGCATTCTCTAGGGCTTAATGCAATAATAAGCTCTTCGGTGTGCACATTAGAATTTCATATAAAAAGGCTATAATTGCTTGTGTTGCCGGTACACACACGAACTATTTAATTTCAAGTCTCAGCACATCATAACCACACAAAAGGAATGACTCTCTTTTGCAGCATTCCAAAAACCAGTTGGTTTCACAAAGCAAAACATTCCTGTGATGCGTCCGTATCAAGCGAAGGTTCAAGTGAATCATTTACAACCAATTTTATAGACCATTCAAACAGCACATATTCAACTGACATGATGATAAGACTTGGTCGCGTTTCTCCAATTCACCTGAGTGGAGAATTGAAGCCGAGTCGACGTTGCTACAATCCCTCCATGTTTGACTCCTTTGTAAGTTGAATCGAGCCGCAATCGAGATGTCGTGCACACGCTATTGAAGCATCAACACTACCGCTTCAGCGTTTGTCAACGTGACAATAATGTTTGTCGCTTATTCATCTCCAAAAGAGGCAATAACAAAAAGCACAGAGCATGAATAATTCCATTTGGAGTGGTTCTTTGGCAAGCAATACGGGTGCATGTGCGGTTTAAACAAGTAAAAGTAATCAAAATAATATAATGTGTGCTCTTGTGAATTCATTACAGTTTGGTTTCTGACATTGCATCTCTCTCGAAGTGTGTATGTTGGCCAGAAAAATTGGCATTTTTACCATTCAGCCACTTTTAAGAGCTAGACTATATATGTGCTCGACTTTTTTGTACAATTTTCGTCTCCTTGTGCTATGTTTTCATACTTGTAATACCGTGCATGATGAGTGGAGCACTCAAGTAGTTTTATATGTACCTTTGACAATGGGTATAACAATTACTCGGCTATAGTATAATGTGCACTTGCAAAAAAAATTGCTGCAGAAATGTAATGTAAAATACGAACGCGAATTTGTAATAAAATAACTTTCATGCGAATTCCGAACATGAGCGCTGTTGTCGACGACAAATTATTCCTTGGCATATTATTGGACGCCGTTTGTGTGCTGTTCAGTTAATATTAAGTTCACATTTCGCTAGGCCGATTTCTGTATATTTTTCGGAAGTTCTCTCTCTCTCCCCGAAAGTCGGCTTCTGGAAATTATTTTTATTTGTTATTTCTTTTTTCGATGAAATTCGTTAAGTCAATGGAAAAATGTAATTTGAAAAATGCTAAAAACGATTTGAAACATCAAAGCGACCAAGCAAAAAATGTTCACTTTACTTAATATTTTTCATTCTTTGACCTTCTTGGAATTTTTCATTCAAGCTCGTAAATAAATGTTTTTGCTGCCAAAAATATCTCGCGGTTACATATATTTTCGCTCATGTAGCAAATGGATGGTTCTTGTGTTTTTTATAGAATCAAAAAACGAATTATTTAAGCAAAGTTTGTGTTTTTTTTCCCTTCATTTTTTCAAGAAAAAATTGAAAGAGGTATGGTTTTTGTTTGCAAATTAATTCCGTAATATCTCAATGAATCACTCCAATTTTTTCCGTATTTTCGACATCAACGAATTATTTGCTCGCAATGATGTATTGCTCTTGCGCAAACAATTGTTTTGGTGACATTTTTTCTTGTGAATTTCACGTTTCGGAAGCTTGCGATTTCACCTTTTGCTTTATTTCGTAAGAAAATATCGATATTTTGGCTGTGCAAACAAAAATAAGATCATATAAATTGATAGCCACCGTTATTCGATATGTTGCAGCTGGTCTGTGTTTTCTTCGATTTTTGCTTTCAGTCCGTTTGAAAATGTTGATGATTGAATTTCAACTTATGAATTGTAATGAAATCAATTTATAAGCGGGAATTGGACAAATATTTTAGCGCCAAAAAATGCAATTCAATTCAGTGAACAATGTTTTTCGTAAAGTTAAAACTCTCGAGTGAATATGCTTTTTGGAAATCATCGAGGTGGAAACTACAACATCAACGAGTACCTTTTAACTATAATCATCATTCTCTGTGAATGAAAATTTTCCTCCAACATTCTTTTCCAAGATAATTGATTCTGTACGTCTCTTTAGATATCCCGTTAAAGATGAACACGAGAGAATTTATAATGGAGTCAAATAACAATAAATTAAATTATAATACATTAGCCAAACATGCGCTGAACAATAACATCGTATAATTAATGTAAATGGTAACGTCTATTTACTGTTAACACTTCAAATTAACATCCATACAACCGATGATTAAATTTTGTGTTGGATTTTTCGTTGCTATTTTTGCATACGCGAGCATAAACAGCGAATCTACCCGTTTCCGATGTGTGTGTCGATGAATATTGAATAGCTTTGAGCTTGTTATCTGGGCAAATTCCTTATACATGCAATCATGTTGCGGCTCCCATTGCGTGGAGTTGAAGACACATGGGAAAAAGAGAAGCAAACCACGGAAATTATCATACATTATTGCTGATATTAGGAACTAATTCATATTGATATGTAAATTCTGTATAAATTACACGTAATATATCGACTGCATGCTTCCGTAGTAATAACAATTATTATTAAAATCATTAGCATTTTTGCTGTAAGTCTGACGATTACGGGTATACAGCAGCGGCTGCAGAGCTGAAAGTGTTCAAACAATTTGCGACAGGTGAAGAGAATTTTGCTGGTTGGACGAAATGAAATTTAAAGAAAAATTGAGCAAACCATATGTGAAAGTTTGTGGAATATAGGAATTTCCCATGGGCTCACCTTCGTGATCCTTCACAATTTGTGCATTCAGCTGTATATGCACTTTTTGCAAACAAATGGGCTAATCGTAAACGTGTGCTACCCTCTCTGAGTGTGCACTAATCGAGCCATTTTCATGTTCGCCCAATATGCAAACCTCGAAATTATGTTCAAGTGCAAATTTTCACCTCAGTTTGCTCATTGAAAATCGTTTTTAAGATGTCAGTTATTTACATTTGATTTATTACTTGAGAGACCTGAAGACAAGTAGTTTTACTGCATCAAGAGCAGATAACGTAATCTATGGTAGCACATAATCGCAAAACCGCATAAGTTATTCGAATACATACTCTCAGCTCTAACCGGCAACGAGAAAAAGATAGACTTAGAAGCCGTGTTGAATGCGGCAATTACTTTTGTGTTTGATCAACTTGAACGGTGAACGAACAGAGGCTTTATTACAGGCACAAATATGCAACACAAACTTACGATGTGCGTGCACACGGTAGCTGTTCGGAGCTCAGCTTTGTTAGACGTTAAATGGCTGGGATGTGTGTTATAATTATGCGAGAAGATTGGTGATGCAAGTATTGTGTGCAAAATATCCGTATATCAGGAGGTAATATACGACACCCGAGAGTTATTTCACGTAGATAACTTTGGAGAATTGAGTGCAGACAAATGCATACGTCCGACAAATTAAAATAATGAGATGTTTTCACATTTCATCGATGCAATGCACTTAACATGGCATGACTCTTTAACATACACACACACACACACACACACACACACACACACACACACTCATTTCGCACTTCTGCTCCGTTTTTCAGGTTGCGAATTACGTTTGTTTGTCACTTATCTCATCACTTATCGTGGCTGACATAAACGCAATGTTTAAGTTCACACAAACGTTTTTTGTAAAATTCCTTGAGGCATTCACGTACTATTATGTGCAAACTAATTCGCTACAAATGTCTCAAAGTTTTGCCACACTCACTTTCCATTATTAAATGAAACCTGAAAACCGTTCGTGTTCACAGCTACGCCATGGCATATGCATGAACCAGACGTCTACATGTCTAGAGTCAAAAACTCCATATAAATTTATATCAGCGTTTGCCATAAATATAGTGTTAATTTATTCCAAAAACATAATTTTCCATATTAATTCTCGCTCGCTTTTACATTTTGCATGTCTCGTTGGCTTTTATTACGTGCACACGAATTTGTGCATATTGCACAGAAGTTAATTAAAATGTTACTGATTGTTTTCTCTATCCATTCGTTTGGATATTCGATGGTTAATGGCAGTTTTAACGTACACTTATCAACATGAGAACTTTCAAATAATCTGCCTTCAAAGATGTGAGGTTTAATTTGCGGAATTTTTCAATCAATTAACTTGATGGAAAAAGACAAAGTGGCAGTTGGTAGATTTCAACCTCTCTCTCTTACCTCAGAAGCTCGAGCATTGACATCAATATCGCAACTGGAAATATAAATTTCAATTCACATGAGAGTGAGCTTATCTCCAATTATTTATAAGCCAAAGAAAACTGACAGTCGGAACTCAGTTTGAGCTTTGAACAATTATACGAGTAGATGCGTCAAAAGGTAGTTGAAATATACAAGCAAAAGATCCTATGTTTGTCATTTATAAATGGAATATTGAGTCAAATCAATTCAATTAAACGCAAGAGTCGCTTTCGACATCAAAAAATGTCAACAAATGTATATGAAATGATTGTGTTTATTGTTCGAAAAAAAAACAGTATTTGTGTGAAAAACGAGATTCAAGATGCAAAAGTAAACATCAGCGAAGAAGCAACAACAGCAAGAACAAGTCAATTCCAAAAGTGATTCAAGAGGATAATTGAATTGAAGTGATTCCAACTCAGACAAGAATTATGTTATCGTAATTCGTTGCCTATCGTTTGGGCTCCTTTTTTATAGCCCATTTATCCACTCATTCTAACATTATTATTCATTTATTTTTGTCTTAATCGATTCAATTTGATGTGAAATGTGAATGGATTCTATGCAGCTACGTGCTGCCGCCGCTTAACAGAAAGATGAATGTGGCATTTGACAATGGCATAGATATACATACTGAAGGTGTTGTGTGCAAATGGCGGTGTCCGTTTCGGCTCAATTTTTTTTAACAAAATCCATACGTTTTGATTTGTCATTGCCGTCGATCAAGACTCCTTTTTATGATGTACTCAAGCTGTGCGATACTATAATTTGGATCTTCCATTTCGCAGCGTGAATGAAAATATATAAAATGAACTGATCGTACAAATCAATGACAATCCTCGCAGCACTTCCCTTTTTTGACTGTAAATGAAGAACACGCTTCGTTTAATCTAATTAGAAATTCCAATCAATGTTCTTTTGCTTTGCTCGTTTGCCTATTCATGTGTTGAATTTTCTTCCGAGAACTTCTGCTTTGCAAGACACTTTTCCAAACAGCAACTAGTTTGCCAATGGCTTGAAATCCACCACTTGGATTGTGCCGCCTCAAGTAATGTATTCGCTCGATGAGGCGCCAACCGTACACATTTTTAATGAGATCCCAAGTTAAAAACGGAGAATTTCAATTTTAATTTGCACGCTCTCGCGCGACACTCGGCATGCACTCCAACACTTGTGAATATGTAATAAGCTTAGAATGGAAATTGACTTGACATAAATATTTCAAAGCATTTTCCATGTGGCACAGTCTAACCCTAAAATCTTTGATATCAATGAAGTGTCATTTTGCATATACCTTAAAACTTAATGAGCTAGTCAGAGATTTACATGTCATTGATTCATTTTTTTGATGACACAACCGTAATTTTGTCGCGTGATTTTGTAGATAATTAAAATATTTTCGAGAGAAGTTTTGGATAAACCGTTATTTCTGTCGGTGAATTACGACGTAACAAGTGACGTGGCAATTGATTTGTGAAAATTTTGCGTAAAATATCACTGGCTCATAAATTAGAGAAAGCAAAAATCGGTCATGGATCGCATAAGATGGATGTGTTTTTGGGTGGATGTTAACGCTTCGTTCAACTCAATTTGAAGTGATAAAAAGAAAAGTGGTAGAAATTGCAATGTTGAGTCAAGCAATGAAATCAATGAAAATAATAGCGACCAAATTCGATTGGCATTCACACAAACTGTCGATTTCAGATTTCATCCGTGCTATCGCCCGGGAATAAATAATAAATATTCAAAATCCTTCTCTGTGCTGTTTGCATCTGGCACATTTATTTGTGTTTCGGAACAATCACGTATTCAAGCCATGTTTTCGTATTACCTTTTCGAAATGAGAATATTTTATTATAAGAATCCTCTTGGGGTTGCTGCCTCTTCCTCTCGTTCGCCATTCCCCAATCGAATGGATGAACGAAACTAAGCAGCAACCCGACTCACGTTTGTCTCTATATCGACACGAAAACTGTCACACAGCATTTGTACGAAGAACAAATTAGATGGAGGAGAACGGTATCAGCAGTCAAACCATTTATATACAGCCGATGTAATTCATTTGAAAGTTATTGCTGGTGTGTCCTTGTTGGGTTTGTTCGTTGTCAACTTCTTCGCTCGGCGAAAGTCGTCAGCACGAAAATAACAAAATGGGTGAAATAACATTTACACTAATTGTATTATATCGACGCTTGCCAAACCGAAAATCTCCAAGCATAAACTTTTCTTAGCACACCATTTTCTTGATTATGTGCCGCTTGACTGATTATGGCGAATGAATGTGCTAACTACAACTGTGTGGATGAATTTGACTTGACACTTAGATTGGTATGACAATTTCCTGTTCTCACAGAACTCACTGACAAATTCCTTAAGTATTCTGGTCCACGCCTGATTCCACTTGTAAAATGTGAAATCAAAATAAAGTTCTATCTAACACCACTCTCGATTGTCACACTTCCCTGAATTATTTTGATGTGAATCTATAGCACTTAATTAACACAGAATTCAAATATCATTGGGCTGAAATTGAAGTGGAAGAATGTGACAAAATTATTATAAATAGGATGCTATGTGAGGGTTTGACTGAAATAGCTACAGGAATTCCTACCTAATTAATGGCCGTTTGTTATCTCGTCTCCGTTTTTAGTAGTCAGGCGGTTCGTTTCGAGTGCGGTGAAAGTATCAAAGTTCGCAGCTAAGCAAACTTCTTTAAAGCGAATTAATTCATTGAATCGCACATACTTCATTTGTACGTCATCTGCCAGTGAAACGATGTTAAATCTAATTAATTAACTTGAAAACTGAAAGCGAGGCCAAGTTAGTCACGATGTAAAGTTTGAAGCCATGATTCAAAATGGAAACACATTGGTGAATAAGTTATCAAAATTCCATTCGAAAATCTGATTTCGGAACGTAAAATTTGAATGGGTTTTTTAAAGTCTACCATTTGATATTCTCTTGAAATCATTTACCACTTTCCGACTCCATTTTAGATGCGAAGTGATAACAATAATAATATTAGTTATACAGTAATAGAATAATACTATAATACGAGATGTAAGATGAAATGACTCAAGGGAGAATGTGCCAAATGGCACTAATATTGTTAAACACATGTTCGTTCGGTTCTGAAATGCTATCTCTTGCCACAATCCCATTTTCCTCTCGATTTCGTTCGCTCATTCGCTCGTTTGTTGGCACACACACAAAACAACACACCGATGAAACTTTATGCATATAAAATTCGGGTAATATGTGTATATTATAATATATAGTGGAACAAAATAGCTGCAATACAGACAGAGTTCGAGAGATAGTGGAAGAGACAGAGACAGAGACAGAGCACACTGCAGACAACATCGACCAAGATCGACTGCGATGTACGATAGCAGAGCAGCACAAGTGAAAAATAATTATATGGTTTATGATGATTATGTGCGCCTGTTCCAAATGCGTAGATTATTGTGTGTACAATTTGCACATCTTTGTCTCCGTCTCGTTTCCAATCTTCGCTTTTGCAAAATCGCTTATGTTCTGCTTTGAGTCTTAAGACTCAACAAAATAAAATCGTTCGCATTAAATTCTATAGACACTCAGCTGCTCGGAAGCAATTTAAATTACCCCTAAATGAGACTTGTGATTTTGTGCTTTGTTCACGATTTTCGATTGATGTTCTTCTGAAGCTGTGACAAATGCACAGGCTTCACATGGAAAATTATTATCCACGGACATCTGCAGATGTATTGTGTGTCGCAAGTCAAAAGCACTTAGCGAAAGTCCTGAACTGAACATGAGCCATTGAATTAGCCTTTATTGATTCATAAAGATTATGGTTCGGTTATATATTTGACTTTAGTTGTACGTTCAGCGATATTCTGCATCGATTACCTCCTCTTTATGAACATGCAATCGATATTATCGAAAGCGTCATCGTCTGTCAAGACATTTATTCACATCGCTGGTCTACCACATAAACCGATGTCACATCGTTCAGCATATTTATTAAATAAATGAAGCATGTCTTCTCTGGGTCCGACTATAAATTGCATTTTATGTGTTACACAAATTGGCCTTTGAATGTCGGCACTCTATCGCTCTTTCTGTCTTCCATCGATTATTAGCAGCGAATGTTGGAACGTCGACACTGTTGCTGCCGTCGTTTTTAGTTGATTATTACGTGTCAAAACTATATCAATACAGATTATACGGAGTTGAATACGAATTTTCGATGTAATGTCATGAGCTTATAGGCTTTTCGTCAATCTAATAAACCGAACAACTGGTTTTCGGATTTACGTTAACACACAACCAAAATGCTAATACCATCAAATTTGTATCGATTTTCTCTTTATGTTTTGGAGCAATTCATTCATTTGGAATGGATCAAATGCTTGGGACTCAAGTGTGTTTCCGATAAATCGGATATTGAGTTTATTCGCATAATTTCCGAAACGTTTATCATCGACAGCGTTTCTCAACAAACAGACTAATTAAGCTTTCATCGAATGTCAAAGAGGACATTTTGTTATTTAATACGACCCAAAAGCTATTCAACAATCGAGAATATATTAAATAATCATTTGAAATTTAATCCACTACACGAAACATATTGCAAAAACAACAAATTTATTTCAGCTGAACCTGGCAATGGTTTCAGCCAGTAGTCAATTCAACTGTGCTGAAAGTCAGGCTCAATCAAAATTCAACTGAAGAACACAAACTTCTCCAGTAAACTTCACATTTTGGACTTTATTCATCATTATAATTGTTGTTAGCGAACGAAGATTTTTTTTCATTCTCTTAAAGCAAATTTATTGCTTGCCTCATTTTTGCTATACATAAATGCAAATACAAAGGCAAACAACCGCGAAGAATTTAAATTGAATAAATAAAATGGAAAATCATAACGTTATTAATCATAACATCACAGACCGCAAAGTTTCGCATTTATGAATGGTGTTCAGTTTTTTTTGCACGGCAATTGGAAAAGGCAAGTATTTCTTGACCTTTTGAGAATCTTCAATGCGTGGCACTGTGCAAATTTCCTGTACAATAAAATGAGTGGAAATAGGAAAGCAGAACAGGGAAAATGAATAACTCAGCCGACATTTTAATTTAAAATAAGGGACAAAGCAACAAAGACTAACAAAACGCTGCAGAAGTTTGTGTAGAGGAGGAAAATCTTCCAGCAAAGTTTTCCTTTATACCATATATATTATAACTTTTGGTTGTAAGCAACGGTTGTCGCCGAAGCATCAGTATCACTAGCAGACGCAGCCCCAGAGAATGAGGAGCTGTTTTTCGTACAAGCTGAAGCAGACTGAATTACACATTTTAGTGGATGTTGCTATGGTTTCGCCTTCTTATGTTGTAGCCGTTAGTTTTATGGTTCTTCGGAAGGATAATTTGAAAATCACTTAATATGCGACGCCTGTTACTTGTTTACTCGCAATCACATACGCCTCGGTTGCTCACTGGTGAATTCGAATATGGGTTTTACTTTAGTGTGATGAATTTTTATATATACACATTACTATTTTTTGTTGGATTGTTTGCCATGAATTCAGTGTGTGGTAGAAAAGAACACTGCCCATGAATGCATGGGGTATTATGGAATAGAACAAATGTACACACACATAAACACAGCTAGAGAGGAAGAGAATTTACGAACCATTTGGCTGAGTAAACGACTAGGCTATAATCTGTAAAACATGAACATAAATTCGAATGAACAACAAAGTTAAGCTTTCTCCCCGGAATCCAAACAAATGCACAACTCTTCCAGTTGATTTTGTCTGCAAAATACACATGCCATTTATTTTTGGATGCACGTTTGCCTGTCGCACACTAAAAAAGTTATTAGCACGTGTCGTTTTTTGCGCTTTATGTTAATCCTTGTGCACTATTTTGGGTTGCAAGCTAATAGTCTGGGTAACGATTTCAAATGCACAAGACATAAAATAATTCAAGTTTTTTTTCTCCCGTTGGAAAAACGGAGAGTTGAATGATGACGTTCACGTTGAGATTGGCGTTGCTTTAGCTGAGAGCTCATAAGAATGTGAATAGTTAACGCAATTCTCTGCGCTTTATCTCTCGGAATGCTTTTATTTATAAAAATTCGTAAATAATCTATATGCTGAATCGTTAAAAATATTTCAGAACTAATAGTATTATCTGCATTGAATAAATAGCCGACAATGTTGCCACTTTAATTGAGAAATTTTTATTCATTACATCAAAACGCAGTGAGCTTTATTTGAAAAAAAAAAATATATTAGACGGTATAAATGTGTCAATAAGATTAACAATTAAAGCAATTTCAAAATGTTGAATAATTCCAAAAGTTTTTCACATCAATAAAAAGCGCATGACTTCTGAAATCTTAAGCAAAAAACCAACTTTCCGAAACCATTACATTCACCTAACGATTTGAGTCGTATTCCCAAAAATGACAGCATTGGCGAATCTTCAGCTATCTTAAACTCGCTCTTTTTCCGTCATAACTTCCTTGAACATGTAGCCATTTCAAGCGCTTTATTTCGCATAAATGGCGCATAAAATTTTTATGCATCCACTTAATGCTGAACCCCACACACCGAAATGCTAAAAAACAAATTCTCTGCATTGAAGAAAACGGAACACACATAAAAAGTACAAGGGAGACTATATTCTGAGATCCAATGAAAGCCATGGCAAATTTATAATGGGAGCCCATGCATGGAACAGCGTTCTTTTAACAGCATTATTATAACACATCATTAAACATGTGCATTAAACGTTATTAAATCCAAATATAAAATGTACACATTACCCGGGCGCATGTAGAATGGGCCGTGCATAGCAAGCGAGCGCATAGCGTACACGGTAAAAATAACATAATGTTCGGCTATAAACATTAAAACTAAGAGCAAAACGTGTCAAAAGCAAATAAGTTTTCATGGAAAAGCGTTGCAGAAACTATGTTGTTTGTGTACACACTTGATGTCAAATCCTAAATGGATCAGTTGTAGAACATTGGATCTATGTAATGTCATCATGTGACAGGATGCAGAATAAAGCGGATATTTGCACAATGAAGATGACACGATGAACGAAGCAATTCAGTGCGGGCACAAGAATCTGTCGGAACAAAGAATCAATCGGAATCAAGTTTAAAGCCTTTTAAATTAGATTTCTATAGTTGCATGTGTTGTGTCCATTTTGGCGGACAAACAGATTTATCAAAAAGATCCCAACAAACAAATTTCAAATCAAAACTTTTCAACTCGATGAACTAGTGAGTAGGGTCAAATAATAAAATTGATATTTGATCAAAAAAGAATGTTTGAGAAGTTGACAGTTTGATACAATTAAAGTGCTCATCACCGCAGTCAACCGATGGCTTTCATTTAAAAGGTCAAAACAATGAAGCCAAGAATTCTTCTATAAGTTAGCGCTATGCGCTGACGTTAGTTCCATGATGCTCCTTTCTCCGAACCAGAAGTATACTTGGAGAAAACTTTCTGCTCTCACTCTTCCGCATGCATGCAAACAAATTATAATTGGAGAAGCTGCTGAAAAAAAGGTGCACGCGCGAGCTTCTATTTACATAATTTCGATAAAAGTTCCTTCTATTTATAAACCCGAAAACCGGCAAGGAGGGGGAAAATCGGGACGACCATCTCTTCTACATCGTTCTGACAAGCAGAATGGAAAGAAATGAAAAGAAAATGTTATATATTCAAGGGGAAAAATTGAAGAGGAAACCAGAATGCCAAGACAATGATGGCAACGGAAGAAAAGTTTTTGCATACATTTAAATTTAGATGTGGAAAAAAATTTTATGCGAATACGTGTGAAGTGGAAAAAGTAATTGTGGAACAGCGGCTCGTTTCACATCGATATGCACTACCTTATTTATATAAAATTTCAATTCTGGGCAATGAGCAAAATGCTTTCGCTATTCTCTCATCATTTAAAGTTGAGGGGACATAAATGTGATATTGCCATAACGACCGATTTCCATTTGGAAATGGGGGCATCGTAATCGCAACAGAAGGGGGATCAAAATGAGAATGCTTTGATTCGGTGGCTTGTACGTATCGCACTTTGCGTTGATAAAGCAATGACACATCGATTCAGTTGAGAGCAAGTAATAAGAATATGCATTTTAAATGGCTTAACTAACTGATAAATATGCCTTGTTTTCGATACACTTTGATCGAAGTCGACAAGTAAATTGATGAGAAAAAAATCTTCAAACAATATTAAACGAATGATGAGCAAATTTGTTGAGCTAAAATCCAATTTCAATTAGGAAATGCGGTAACTTACATTCAATGTTTCGCCCAGTCTATTTTTTGTGGCCACCGCACTTTTCTGGTTCTCTCTTGTCCTTGGCAAGTGTATTATAATTCTCAACGTTCGCTGCATTTAAAGTTGCTGAGCATCGCAATCGTGCAAATCGAAAATAATTGAAAATAATCGAAAAAATCTGTAGAAAATTGATTAAATTACGTTCAAAGCAAAGTCATTTTCTTTGTTCTTGAGTGAATTGGTACTTGGTGAAAATGTAAACGATGCCAGCAACCTCCGAAAACTATCGAACAACCATTTTCAACGATGTAAAACCACTTTCTTTTTTCATCCATTGAGGCGACAATAATTTAAATCGTATCAACACTTTTCGATTCCGATTCGATGTTTATTCTGGCGAAACACTTTGAACCGGTCGCAGCATCAGTAATCACCTGTTATTCCCAGTTTTCCACATATATTCGAGCTGGATTGAAATAAATTAATTACTTCGCACAATTTCTATACTCACTCCATTCTAACATGCTTTTTTCGTTTATTTGTAATCGCTTTTCCCCTCTCTCTCGTTGCAGGTACGCATTCAACTGGTAATTTGTAAATCATGGGATTAAGGTGAAACGATATTTCAATTTGAAAATTGAGTGACAATTTATTTATTCCAAACCAAAAGCATTGAAACTTTTATTCGAAAATAGTGAATAAATACGCTTGAAATCGGGAAAAGTCGTTCCCAAAAGAGTTGGTTGAAAAATAAGCAAACAAAGGAAGTCGCAGCATAAAGAACAGCTTTTGTAGTAAATAAATTTTTTGCGTTACGCAACTGCATACAGTCAATACCTAGACTTTTGTTCACATATTTGGCCGCAGATTGTTCATAAATTTAGTGAGTTGGTTTCATCGAATCTGGATAACGTTGCATTCGCCAGAAAATATCTATTTGCATCATGATGGGAATAATGCCGTGAGCCGAAAAGTTTTAATCGAATATTAAGCAAATATTTATCCGTTTTCATAATCATTTGCAGCTCAAAACGTTAGTTGATGCATGGAAAAGTTAATAAGCGGAACTGAAAATTAACGGGAAAACCTGAAAAAACTAACAAAAAATCAAAAGTCACTGACAAAAGTTTATTATTGTTTGCTCGAACCGTTGTGTTGCTGTGATATGCAATGCATATATGGCTTAAATTAAATTTTTGGGGATAACGGATGCATTATAGTTCCTTTAATTCGAATCTGGCTGCTGTGGGATTTGTTTGCAAACAAACAAACAAACAACTGACTGAATCGAACTCGGAGAACTTTCAAGCGATATAAATTTATTCCGTCCAATATTTTGGCATCGCCTTGTGCTCCGACACAAAATTCATTGGAGACCACCATTTCAGAGAGCAAAAAAATAATGTATTTTCATTTGAATGTCAGAATATGAAGAGCAATATAGCACCGAAAGAAATTAATTATTGCTTAATTTTTGAATCCGTATATTGAATACGTAATTAAATTGGCGTTGCTCATTTTCGGCCAATGCTTATTAAATTGAGTGGTGTGAGTGAGTCGATGATGAATACAAACCACTACACCTACTATAGCGCAGCACATCACTGCACAGAGAGATTTAAAATGGAGTGTAGAAACGATAATCGCTGGATAATAAAAGTTTTTCACTCTTCATGCCAAAAAATGTTGAACCAAACATTAAAATGAGATTCGCTGCACATACAAATTATTTGTTTTACTGCGGTTGCGGCGACGGGGGCCACAAGTCCATTCAATTGTACTCGGAATCGCCTTCAATTAATGGCTTCCCCTAATTTAATTTATGTGCGGAATATGTTTATTATGTGCTTAAAAATTAATATTTCCCCTCTGTCAAACCATTCATTTTACATCTGTATGAAATTCGCACATTGTTCGCTGCGCCATTAACATGCCGATGTGCGTACTGTCAATACGCTAAAATGTGCTTGTTTATTTATCTGTCGTTAAACAAAATGTGCTATTGTCTTTTTAACGGCCGACGGTCATAATTTTTGCTCGCTTGCGCATACAAATTCATGGAATTATAAAGCACATTTTAACGGGAAAATGCAATCACTGCCACGTATGCTAAATGGATAATTAGAATTTGAGGTATTGCAAAATTCACTAATGTGCAAGTGCACATTATCCTCACATCGATGACGTGCCGTGCCCTTTTCGCGTTCTCTGAATGATTGGAAATTGAGAGCAAATGAACTGCAGCAATGCTAAAACATTATTAATGGGCTCATCGAAATGTTTGATATTTGGTCTCATTGTATTTGGAAAAGTTTGCGTATTATTTACGCCTGAAACAATTTTGAAAATTCAATGAATATATATGGCATACTTCAATTTCAATCATTTTCCGAATTTCGAAACAATAAACCGGTTTATCCGGCGATCTTTCGCTCCTGCTGAGACTGAAAGAAATGAATAAAAATTAATGGCCATTAAAAAAGAATGCAAAGTTTAAACAACCTTCCGCAATGCGAATCGTTCAAACAATTTTATGATTGCATTTCCATAAGTTAAACGTTAAACGACACATTTTCACAGCTCAGCCGCCATGAAATGCTCACTTTTATATTTCCGGGCAATACAGAAAAATGTATTTATATTGACAGTGATCGCAAATGTCGATAGCCATTGCGAATCGCAATTTGCGATTGAGATACGGTAATAATAATTTAATGGGCTGTATATCACCTTTTCAACCATGCACTCACCGAACCATTGTGTCCCGTTTAAGTGCTTTCGAATGGAAAACGTGAATGCATAATATTTATTTGAGTTGCAAGCGTGAGTTCCATTAGTGACAGCAAACGCACTCAAATCAGAAGTCATTGCAACTTTATGTTTGACCAAAAATCAGCCTCATTTTCAATTATCCACTTTCGAAACACATTGTTTTTAGTGGTTTAAAGTGAATGTACGACACATTTTATTGCATATGGCAAATCATGCATTTCATCGCAATTCCTAAAGTATGTTTGCAATTTCAAGATGTCATTCAATTCGTGGTTATTTCATTATAGCTAAGTGTGGGGCATTTTCAATTGGTCGGCACAGTGTTATGTAACGCATACGGCAGAATGTATTCCTTTAAAGCAAACTGCAAAATTGTTTGCAAAACATCAAGTATAACCATCGCATGCAACAAAGCTCCATTTTATCGTATAAATTAAATACATACCGAATTAGCATTCTATTGCTGCGCCAAGCGGAAACAAACGGAAAACCCAGCCAGAAACTTTTATTCAACATCATCAAGGGTTAGGCGCTCACATTGAAATGCGACACGGAGTGAAATTGCTTTTGGCTTTCATTAAGTAATGAGTCTTTGGAGCGCTGATAAGTGGAATGAGATTTGTTTTCGCACTGAGTAATACAATTGTTTTCTACTTGACGTCTCAATGACATGGAAAACTTAATTAAAAGTAGTGAAAATCAATGGAATCGATGCAGAAAACATTTAACATATGTTCACTTTTGCAGCTTTAAGATGTTCGCTTTGAATCCGCTTTCTGATGCAATAACATTTCGTGTCTCTACAATCATCCGTTGTTTTATTGAGACCACACACACAAGAACACTCAATCAATTCACTAAATCTAAATTACCCCATTTTCTCCAGTTTCAGCCATTCATATAACAAAGCCAACGGTAATGTAGGTTTGCTGAAGAGGTGAAGACACTACAATTTATTAAGGCACCCGCTTTGTTTGGTTGAGCATAAATATAATTGACATGGAAAATGCTTTACAAATCATATCGTCCCGTATCAATGTAAAACGCCATAGAAACTCAAAAAATGGTTATTACCGTGGAAAGTTATTCAATGCCAAATGTTGACTCTAAGAAATGAAACGCATTTTCAATAAAAATTCTATCCGAATGAAAACTCCAAATAACAATACTAAATTCTACAAAAGCCCATTGAGGCAGAGTTCGGAAGAATCCCTTCAAATTGTTTCATTCCAGTTAAATGCGTTACATTTTCGGTACCGTTCGTGTTTGTGATTTTCATTTGAAACTCTTCATTGGTTTCTATTACAATCTGTCATGCATCTTGAGATTCCGATATCGATCAGCTTATCAGTAGCTTTGCTTGAGCTAATTTCATTGAATTCAAAAGCTAAAAGCATTTTCAATTTCAATCAATTATCGTGAATTCGTGCAAACGAAAGCATGTTTGCCTTGCGGCTTCATCCTTTCAATCACTCATACGAAGGAAATGCTGGATAAAACCTTTTGTTTTCACAAAACACCACATTACAAGTCACGAGAATTCCAGGTGCACAACACTTTGTTATTCGAATTTTCTTTTGAGCTGAACCGGAAAAGTCGAGTAGAATGAGAAATTGAGAAAATACACTGCATTTATTTAACTGGCGCAAAAGGGAGCTCTTTCGCAACAATGAGGAAAAATGTAATTGAAATCTGATATTATACGCTAAGTGAAAACAAATCGGAACGGAAAACCAAAAAGGAAACGGAAAAATGAAAAAATTCCGGTAAATGTGCATTTCAGGAAATAAATATTGGGATAAATGGAAACGTTTCTTGCGGGTAGCATGTGTTTAAGTCTTTATGCCATTTTTTATGCCATTTGCTCGCATTGACGGCGAGTTTTATTTAGAAATATCATGATCAAGCGTATCATTATTGTTGCATCAAATGAAAGACATGAGTCTATTGCAGCTTAATGACCAATGGAAAACGGAAGAACCCAAAGCAAACTGCTGCAATGAAATGTTTGCAATGGAATATGTACAACAAGATATCAAACAGAAGTGGTTCGTTTTGTTGAAAGTAAGCAGCTTCTTGATTTTAAAGACAAATAAGAGTTTTCAAAGGAAACGCCGAAAAAGAAAATGAACGCTCATTGAAGGACTAGTGGAAATCAATTCACAAAATAGACAAAACGAAATGAAATATTTTCATTTCGAAGATGAAAGGCTTTAGATTTCCAAGAATCCAAACATGTAATGCACTACACATTACAGCAATATCGCGTAATTTTTCAGTTCCGATTTTGATAACTAATAGTCACAAATAAATATCCTACACAATAAAATTATATTTTTGTACAAAATACAAAAACGATTGTCGAATACAATGTTGATCAAGGGGCAATTCACTAATAGCGTTAATATAGCAAATAATACTCAGAGCATTTCCTGACTGTCGTGTTTCCAACTGACAATTTAAATACTCAAATTTTTAACCAGAACTGAGAAATGTCCGTCGAATCACCGAAAGTATATAAAGTTCACTCTGTAGCAGTTGGAAACTCAGAGATTTGCCAGAATAAATTAACGTTAGATATATACAATATGTCGCAATTATTTTCGATGCTTCACATTTACTGACGAACGGAATATATTTCGTTTGCTATTTGTTTCTAGCACATTTTTGAATTGCCCCGTTATGTCGATGCACGTAAATAATCACCTAAAATATAATGGATATTGCTCATTGAACAAATCAAAATCGCTTCAATTCTTCTAATTGAGCGAAGGGAACATTTCATTTTAAAGAATGCGTACAACAAACAAATTCAGAGTGAATGATTAGTATGGGATTAAGTCGAATTTTGAAAATGTAGTCAGTGACTCGTGCTGGATCGTTTGTTTGTTGCTTTTCAAAGCAATTCGATGAATCACATTATAGCTGCAATTCAAGAAGATTGATTAGGTTGCAACGCGAATTTCGATCGTTCAAACGAGAGCGTAATGAAAATAAATTGCGCAAAACTGCACAGTTTTCCATTACGGAAAGTGAGAAAATATATTGGCTGACTTCGATTTTTCTCTCCTTTTTCTTCTCACTTTTTCTACTTTTGTTTTTGCCAAATTTATTCTCATTGCATTAATCTTGGCGCGCAGGTCTTCATGATTTTTGTCTCCGATGTTCCATACAAAACATATGTGTTTATGCTTTTTACAGTGGAGTCCGGTCATTGTGGAAACACGACGAAAGCGCCATGTACACCCGTGGCGTAAATATCAATTTCTTGCTACTCGGTGTGTCTTATAGTAGACACTCACTTAAGGTTATTCTGTGTGATCTCTGGTTCGACACTCATTCAGTGAACAACATCACTGCATTCGCTTTCTGCGATCATGTTTTAGCATGTTCACTATTTGTTATTGTATTTAATAGTTAAAAGTAGGGAAAGATAATATATTTGTGGAAAAAAGGAGACAAAGATTGAATTTCAGGAATTTATCAAATAAAATACGAATGAGTGCTCCGAACACTGAAGGTACGTGGCGCTGCATATGCGTTTTTCATGTTTTTATACTATGAGCAGACTCCGTCTTACAGTCAGCAATTTATTTTGATTTCCGCCAATGTAGTTTTCGCCAAGCGTATTCGGTCAAACGATCCGCAGTTGCTGTTTGTCTCGTATTTCCTTTAAATGGAATCACAGCACATATTGGCCTTGAAACGGAGTCGGAGGCAAGAAGTTGGGGCTGAGCTTTGTAATCATTAACAAATGCTTAATGACGCTCAACGGAATACTCACAAGTTAGAAGGGCAGTTTTTCTTCAGTTTATTGTTTCGTTGATTACTTTCGCATTTGTTTTTCCTCGATGAATTTACCCACTTCCTTTGTGGCCATTGGATTGAAATGTACAAGCATTTCGTGCACTTTGTCTCCTTGATGTACGTGTGTGTGTGCTATTTTCTTGTTGTTTTTTTTTTTTTTTTGATAATCGGTGAACAACACGACTTCGTAATCAATGCGAACTAATCTCATGAGATGTTAATGATGACAATAAGCATTGTTGGGCAGTAAAGCTTTAACATAACTTTATAGGATCAACATAATTATTTTTCCGCCTTTAATTTAATGGCCGCCTAGTTTTGCGATCACAACAACAGTGTGTTGCCAACTGGTGACTGTTCATTGGGCACACGAAAAACACATAAATGTTAATTCGCACAAGACCTTATGTTCAACCAAAACATCAATTTGCTCATTTGTCGCTTTCGCTTTCTCTCTTTTGAGCTTGTTTTTATGCTTCTGCTTTTGCCTGCAGTCCCGGCAATAGTTGATGCGGTGGCATAATTTATACACAATGTTTTTATTGGTGTTCTCTGTGTATTCTTCATATCGATTTCCTCCATTTGACATTCATCAATTCTCAACACACCCCGAGTTCCTGCCATATCTCAGAACCACACTGAAAATGGAAGATATTAAACATTGACACGTGAGAGTAATTTTCTCGGTATTGTGTTTGGTTTAGAAGTTTATTGGCGATATTATTGCGTTAATCAACTGCCCAAAACATACATGACCAAATACAACACCAGCAGTGACATGACGCTCTTCAATATTTGAATTATTTGATTGGAACGAATGATAATCGAATCAATAGCCCCTCGACAGACGTCAACTTCGAATTGTCTAACAAAATATAAAGCTGTATATAAAAAATTTGAGAATGTTGAGTTTAAATGTTTAGAATTGTTTGCCTATATTGATCATGCATTTAAGTATTCGTTCAAGTGTTAACTATTCGGCTACAGTGTAAGCGTAAGAATGCTTGTTGAAAATACCACAAACCTCATACAGAACCTTGAGAGCTTTTTGTTCCGTAATTTCAATTGCAACCACAAAATAGTTTGCGGTCACCACTTTACGAGAAGAGTATCTAAGACGAAATAATTATGCAGCTGTTGCACCATCTTAATTATACGATTAAAATCTGAACAATTGTTAAGATGAAAAAATCGTTAATCAACTCGATTTCTAAAAATGCATGGTATCTGTGTTGCTTTCAGCTCGATTAATCAAGCTTCAGTTTAGGTGAGCACGAAATCTCTGAACATTATAAAGTTGCTGCATTTTGGCGTTGACCGACAAAAGCGTGTTTCAAATCGTTTTTATGGTGAACAATTCAATAATAATCCATCATTTACTTTGTAAACATCGCATGATTTCCCATGCGTGTAAGTGTCCAGGGGAATATTGCAATTGCTGCCAAAGCAGTTGAGTAAATTGGTGGCATTTGTAAGATTTTTTTTCCAAGTGAGGTTAGCTTCACCCAAGCGGACGATGCAAAATTGATTTTGACACTTAGCTTGACAGCAGCGCCCTCTGTACCATTCGTCTATGGATGGTAAGCACTTTTTCCCCTTCTTCAAACAATGACAGCAAAGATGCGGAGCCTGTCAAACTCGCTGTTTGAAGAAGGGGAAGGCGGAGAAGGTGTGAAATGTTGAAGCGTTTAGTACATTCGTTTAGGTAGAGATGGCGCGGTCTAATGACATTCACTACCCCTTTACATAGGAGAAGATACAAAGCATCGTCCGCTTGGGTTCACCTTAACTGCCACATACTTGATCTTGAATTATTTGATACGCTCAAAGATGAAAAGTGATTTCAATTAAATTTAACGCATTTTTTCACCTATTCAAATGCTGAAACCTTTTGCAGTATGTTTACAGCGTGAAGTCTTTGATTGGTGCAAAATTTGCGTGTTGGTCGTACGATTGGTTGGTCATCTGTATTATTTTTGGATATTTGCGAGAAAAATTCTAAATTGTTCCATAACCTCAAATATTATTTCACGACTTTTGTTGCAAAATGCCCCTTGATTTCATTGAATTTCATTGTTATTTCGTTGCATCTCCATTCGTTCGTTTCTTCAACGGCACATTTCGATTTGTATTTTAATCAACACCTGACGGCTTCTAATTATTCATGTCTTTATTATACAATTCAATACACATTAATTGAAGCTCATTTTCTATACTTAATTATGTTATTTATGCCGTTTTCAATCTTCAGCAGAGATCATTATTGCTCTTCTGTGAATTGTAGTAATGTTTCCTTCTTTTTGCCTCGGTAAATATCAACGGTGAATCTAATTCTCTGAACAGATCGTCGCATGAACATGTAATTCATTGCAGTTGAACACACAAGTCTTTGGGAGTCTTGCTTTATTTCTCTTTCTCTCTCTCTCTCTCTCTCTCTCTCTCTCTCTCTCTCTCTCTTTGAGTGTATGTGTATTATCATCTTGAGCTCATGTGAATCACTATTTCATGTCGTGCTTTGGTTTTGCTACATGCCTTGAGAATGTGGCTCATGTAGCGACTGCACATGAGAAGCTGCATAACGATGCCATACATGGAGAATGATTTTAATTATCTCATGAAAACAAGTTGTAATTACACTTTGACATAAATATTTTCCAATTTGTTTTCGCTGAAAGTCGATTTATTTTCCACACTCATTTTGCATTGAAAAAAAAAAACATTACATACCTTTATTAATTGAAAACTAAAAAGCAACATTCAATAAAAAAAAGAGAATACATTTGAACGACTACTGTGCGCTGTGAGCCGGGTGGAAATGTACTTGGAGAATAATAAAATAAATGACGTTGTAATTGATTTGAGCAGCACAATTACTTTGCAAGTATATAATGTTTTTATTTTAACTTCATGTTTCATTTATTAACGTTAACATGGAATGCATTTGTGATCTGATGCAGATGCTGTTTCATGATTTTCCAATAAATTTCAAAACCATCGACTCAGAAGATGAAATTATGTACCCAATTAATACGTGAGTTCATCTTTTTTAAGCTTCCAATTGCACGAATATCATGATATTTGCAAGAAACATACTCCAAAACGAAAAATTCGCTTTTTTACAATTCTTTTTGTTTATTTCCATTATCGATCTACCCGACATTTCCCAAGCTACATTCAAGTTAGAAATTCTGGATAAATTTCGAATTTCATTCATATCTACTGCATTGCTTATGGTATATTGATGCTTGTGCATTTTCAAATCGCTCTCTTTAACAATGAAGAATGTTGGATGCTCTTAGTTGCAGCATCGACTGTGGTCTGCTGAAGAAACAACCAAAATGTAGAATTACGAATCCAAAACACAGCATGAAATCTGAAACTCAAATCTTTCAGCAAACCATTTTATCGACGTTCTTCGACCAAATGTGCAATGGAGTCTGGCTGCCCTCCAAAAAATGGGATACCATGCAAACTGGTTCTGGACGATTTCCAGTTGAAGTGGAACAAATCACTATATTTCTTCGGTAATTACTTCTCATTCATCGTGCGATTCGTATTTCGAAAATCTTCTCTCTGGTCGGTTTTATTGTAATGTTTGCGATTGTACACAGAAGATTAGTAAACAAATTTTATAATTACATACATTAAGCCGGATAATGTTCTCGTTTGGCAGTCGCCGCTTTTGCTTTGCTTCATGCCAATCAACTCAGACGATACCATAGAATTACGATGGCAATGGAAAGAGGTTAACACAGGCAAATAAAAATACAATAAGCTGGTGTTTAAGTAAAATATATCGCTACAAGTGAAATCCCATTTGTGAAAAGAACAGGCTCATGCACTCGATGGAAATCAAACTGAGCACATAATTGTCAATTTGGATTGGAAAATTATGTAAAGCACAGTCTGAAGTGCGATAATATTGGCTTGTCTTAATCTTTGTCGCTCTCTCTCCACCTCTCACTGTGTGTGTGTGTGCGTGTGTGTGTACGTATTAAGCCGTCAAAATACTCGCGACAACGTGTACAGTGGGATATTTATCGTCGATTTGCCTTGGATTATGGTCACTGAAGTGATTGGAAGGAACATTTAGTGTTGCATTTGCTCAACACAAATCTCAATTTGCGAAACGTGCACAAACGAGTTTAAAAGATTTTACATTATAATTTCTTCTTCTACCATCGGAACTTTGTTCACGTTCTGTAGAATTTATGGCTATAATAAAATTTTATTTGAACACAAAATCCAATGACTACAGTTAATATCCGAAACTCTCTTTTGTTGCTAGTGCTGTGGTTTCTTTAGTTTGGATTTAAATCAATCGGTGAAGCATTCCAATAAAGTTAGCTCTTCAAAGTACCACTTTGTTTGTTCATTATCTTTATCACTCTCTTTCTTCTTCAGTTGAGTGAAAATTGATTTTCTCTGTGCGCAAGCATGCATTTCAGCATGACTTGGTGGCAGTTAAATGCATAAATTTATTGCAAACAGTGTGTCATCGAAGATACACAATGATCGTTTTGGTTTTTGTTGACTGGCAACAAGGAAATGAAATCAGACAATCCGATATGAATGTACGTCGAATGGACGCTGCGCTGCACTGCCATGCCATCGGGTTCAAAGCAATTCGATTATAAAATGTTTTCAGCATTGTAATTGAATCAAAGGTTTTGCATTAATTTCTCTTTCTCTGCACATTTCTCCCTATCTCTCGTATCGATGCAGTTCTGATGTCAATTATTTGTTTCATGGTATACCATGTGCATATTAAAGTGAATTAAAATGCAATATCATACATATCGCTTGGCTAAACACGGCTTCAGATCGTCTCGAACTGTGCCATTTCTGTTGGCTGTTCCGAGAGAGAGTGAGAGAAATCCAAAAGAGTAAAAAAAACACTCGATTGGGCTCTGTTGATAAACAACAAATATTAATTCAATATACCGCGCACCAATTACATATTAATTTAACCGTTTTAGAAGCAAATTCAATCCATCTGTAATCGAAATCGCCGGACCAAGAGCCTTTCAATACATTTTCTGTTTTATCTCTCGAACATTACTCAAATGGTTTTGTTTTTCAATTTACTACTGCTCGTTTAAACTCAAAAGAGTGGCGACCAGCAAGCAATTTCGTTCATGGAAAATGCTCGAGCGCACGAACTGCCACAAAAATTGTTAACGAGAAAACAGTATTTTATTTGAACGATTTCGATGTGAATTGATCTGAGTGTATCACAAAATGTAATGATAGTGTAATTTATTGCAACAAAATTTCGAATGATTAGTGTGATTACGTGAAATCGTTCGTTTGATAAGTTCATCTCACGTTTCTGCAAATGTTGGCTATGACCTCATTTGTGCACTTTATGTGTGAGCTGCTTTCGAGTTGACTCTTTCGCTTGGTTTTCACGCAAACACATCTATATTAGGAATGAGTTGTGACAACGGCGCTCATTTATCTACACAACAGTCACAATTTATTCGCCGTTCGATCTTTATTGGTTTCAATTGTAAACAATTCGTGTACGCCGATAAAGATCAGCTTCGTGGCCCTAATCAAAGAAATATCGCATCGATATCGGTTCCATGCAATTATTGAGCGGATAAATCATCGTATTTGTCGCCATTTGTGTTGTGTAAGGCCCGTTATTACTGTCATTATTCATTAAATTTAATTATCACTATAAATTAAACATGTTAGATTGCTACTAGCCGCAATCACCATCGCCTCTCACACACCGATCCATGTGAAATCGCTTACTAAGGCTATTTCACACTTTTTAACATGCCGTCGCGATCAATTGAGTGCATTTTAACGACACGCGCATTCATTCATTTCGTCCACATCAGCTGCAATCTCGGCCGGGGAGACGGACTTTCAATATTTTCTCTCTCGCGGCAAATGTACTTAATTGCCGTTAATTTATGCAAAATAATGAAGCTCAGTTACGAACGCCAAAGAAGACCGAACTCATTTCATTTTTTTTTTTCGTTCAACTCATACATGCGGATTAATGAATGTTAAAGTTGCAAATTGCTGCTAGCTTGCTCGAGTCTCATTGGCACAAACACGGCGATAAAATCTTCGCCAAAAGCAATTCTGTGGCCATTTTCTTGCGCGATGTTTGCGAAAATGTTTTATAATCATCCAATGCACATACAAAGGATATGGCAAAATAATAAGTGAAGAATGTAGTCTTTGGTCATTCTTGTCAATATTATTATTCCACATAAAATCATTGAATTTGTCGCCTCTTATCTGCTCTTACATACGTTCACTTGGATTTTTTTCCCGTACATTTAACTCGTAATTAAGTAAACGCGCTGCTTGCAATCGCTTTATTTCTCTTTCTCATTCTCACAAACACATATTGCTTGGGCAATAAAAGTCATTAGCTGTCCATTCTTTTGCTGATTTTTATGCGGTTAATTTGAATCCCATTGAAACATTGCATTTTGTTTGCAGTTGATCGCTCAGGTAAGTGTATGTGCAATTGTCAGGGAACTTCGTTTAGCAGTCAGTTTCATTATTATTGGCCACTAATCAAATGACATTAAAAATGCCACAGTTGACGCTGATTGGTCCATTAAGCTGCACGGAGAACAGAAAAGCACACAATTATGGTCTTTGGATCGATGCCATTGCGAGGTGATGTAAATCATCAAATATTACATATTCCATTAAATTGCACACAATTTCAAGTGATTTACAACTTGGAATTAGTTAATTGCGGTGTTTTGTTCCCACAAAAAGCGTGCTTACAGTGACGCGGCGACTTATTAGAGAGGTGGCAACGAGTTCAAGTGATTTTATGTAAATAATGTAGCGGTGGCGAGAAACAGACTAAGATGAAGAGATTGAGAAACGGAGGGAACAAAGCATTAACTTGATGTGACAGATAACGAAAGCGAAACTATAAATTCAACATAATAAAGTGCGTGAAAACAATATTGTGAATATAAGCCTAACATTGGATTTCATATTAAACCTGAGTATACACAAAAACGGCTTTCACAACTATATTTGCTTGGATAGTAGACATGTTATCGCGTTCGTTTTATCAACCACTTTCACATGAACATTATTCCACTCATTTAACAGTTTAAAATATATTTTTTCCAAAATTTATTACGCTTCGGTAGCCATGATCCTAATCAGACAGTGATTCAACAACGGAAAAAAACCATGGTGTAAATTATAAATGAATCGAGCTGATGTTTTCAGTTTCACCGTCAGACGATAATTAAAACTTATTATTTCTTTAACGTTTTTTTCCATTTTTTCTGAATTGTTTCGATAGAGTTGCAAATGTCTGTTTGAAATTAACTTGAAGATTAGTTTAATTGAACCATTAATTGAATTGAAGCGCTGAGAATAAATCATGAACTTAATACACAAAAAAGGTACATTGAATTATTGCACAGTGTATTTATGGCCACAATTGCGATAAAAATATGTCGCGCCAAAAGATTACTCTCAACGATTCAATTGAAGCCTACACACACAAAACAGAAATAGCAAAATTCCCATACAATGATAGTGAACTGTCAAATCACAACCAGTGTGGCCAAAGCAGAAGTGGCACTAATTTTGCAGAGCAGAGCAAATACAATACACACAAAAATCACAATGTCGTACAATGTAATGGTTGTGATTTGACAGTTCACAACCATTGGATGTTTTGTGTGTGTAGCCAAATCCCAAATTCAAATCGTTGAATTCAAATTATTGAATTATTTATCCATGAGCTGGGGAAGTGAATATCAATCGTTTGAGCGTTTAGAATGTCAAAAATCGTTTCAAGTAAATAAACCCTTAAATGATATTGACAGCTTATTTTCCATTATGTGGCTCTACTTCAATGCATTATCCAAATTGATTAAATCAATATTTAATGGCCTCGTCAATGCGCCAATTTGAAATTCGAATCCAATTTATAAGTCCAATTCAATATTTCGCATTTTCGAATAACGGACGGAGCAATATATTTGAGGTAATAGAAATTGATGCTTTTTTATTCCGTAATTAGCTTTACTGTCAATTTGACTTTGATGTTTCTGTCGAAACGAATAGAATTATCATTTCGGAAAAGGCTGACAAAGACACTTTAGGTCTAGCCAATCAAACTGATCTCTAATCAATATTCATGTATAGAAGGGTTGCTTCCAAACGAGCGAAAATAGCCATATTTGTGGACAGCACTCAAAACAAACACAGGTAGACCGATCGAGAGGTTGAGCGCATCGCTCGAGAGGCAATCAAATTAAATACAGACATGTTTCGAGAGATGCAAATGCAACATGATGGAAATCAAATGACGTGAATGGTGTGCACAAAGGTGGAACTGGTAGATGCCCTGTAAAACCAACCTCTGCTTTCGAACAATAATTATTTATGTAAAGTACATTTACCCATAACATATCCATTCAATTTGCCTATGCAGAATTTTCAGGACAATATTGCAGACATTTTATCGGCAGTTTTCCGATTCGAAATGGAGTGAACCGTCACTTAGTTTACCACCGTCTGTGCAATATATTAACAAACGTTGGCAATGAGTGTATAAAACGATGAAAAACAAAACCCCATCAGCGTCAATTTCCAGAGCCATTCCCTTTTGTTATACCGCCTACAGACATTCGGAATTTTGGATTTAAAAAAAATAATTGGAGAATTCGATTGCAGTTGAGAACAAAGCCAACCGATGTCAATATCTTTGAAGTGTTCATAGACTAAGGGCAATTCGAATTTCGATTTAGTTTGAAAATTCAATCAAGCTGACACGTTTAAACTGGTAGAATTCGTTTTTGAAATTCTACTGGGGCAAAACTCGGGCTTTCGGGCAAGGATTTTGTATGGCGTTTGTTCATGACGCAATTACCACAATTGAACATACCCGTATCGAAATTTATTAACAGAACAACTTTTTCACTTCCGTCAAAAACGGAGAGCGACTTTATTCGAGCGCATAATGTGAGTTTCATCGGAAAAGCATTGAAAGGAAAACTAGTGAAAGCTTCCTTTGTTTAGCAACATTGAATAGTATTTGTACATTTAGTCTAGGGGAAAATAATGGTTGGAAATGCATGCAAATATGCGGTAAATAAGCAAAAACAACAATATCAGGACGATGAACGATGACTACGCAAATAGCAGCAAATGGTCTCCAATGAACGCCAATATGTGTGAATGAATATAACACAAGGGGGTAATAAGTATTTGCCTATGTACACGTATATAATAATATGCTTACACATCTGTGTGTTTGATAGCATATTGGCCAATATTGGCAAGCATTTACATATATTTGTCGCTTATGTCTGTATATGCGTACATCTTGATAATAAGTGCCGGTTGTGCAGTGTTCCGAACTGTCAACTGTATTTACATTATTATTGGCGCGCAATTGCACCATTCGCTGTATTTGTGAACTATTCATGCCATTTGTATGGTGGCAATGTACGCATATACAGACATAAGCGACAAATATATGTAAATGCTTGCCAATATTGGCCAATATGCTATCAAACACACAGATGTGTAAGCATATTATTATATACGTGTACATTGGCAAATACTTATTACCCCTCTGCATTTAGTACAACATTCGACTGCGACGCACACCATCATTTCGACACTTCCATTTTGTTCGCAACCTTTTCTAGACTGAACAGAAACCGTCGCAATAAAATTACACTTAAATTTGGTTTTTTCCGTGCAATTCATTTAATTGGCAACTAATTCCCATTTGCATTTCTCACTGATTCACATCGCATTCAACATGCATTTAGTGGAGCTCCTTCAAAGAAAAAAGCTTGAGCAAATTGCAATTACACTGATTTCGTTTCATTTGCCTACGGTATTAATGCGTTTACTCTGTTTGAGTTATACACAAACAAAATGACACTTTTAGCTCGAAAAATTCCATCAAGTTGCAATAAACGCTATGATCAAACAAAAATATTTTTTTCATTTCATTAAAAAGAGCAAGTTGAAAATTGTGGCTCGGTTGCGGAGAAGACACGTTTGAAAATGTCATCGCTTTCACGTTCATTTCCCCGAAAATGGGATTTTATGGCATTTTCATTTGCATTGGAAAATTCAATTTATGTCCACCACTGACATGACATACTTGTAAATTGCATTTCACGCAATTCAATTTCATTTGATAGGCAAAAAACTTATTCAATATAAAATTCTATTCGGATGCAACCGTTTTTCTTCAATTTGTAACTGGCAACAAAAAAATGGATTGAAAGTTTTATGTGCGTAAAATTTCAATATGAGCGGAGAATTCTATTTGTAACACAACTTTTACAAATTTATTTGCATTGATTGAACGTAATCCCAAATTAAAATGAATTACGGATCGTGATAAAAGTAATAAAAACACAAAGAATGCCAACCATTCAATTGATATACGCCTTTATGTTATTTTTCAGTTGGTATTTCTGAAATAAACATGGAAATGAACCATTTTTTATTTATACTCTCATTGTTTTTAATTATGACTCATGAATACTTTTATATCCAGCCTCACGATTCCAACAAAACCACAAATATTTTTCTATTTATATTTAGGAAACGATGAAAACTACAGGGTGTTTCTAAATTCCATGTCGATATTTATACCACGTATTACGGGACTCAAGACCTACAACATTTGTTCTAGGACTTTGGCCAATTCGCCCATTTGGGGGTAGAAACTGGTCCCGATACACATTGACCCCCAATCCCATATGTTGAAATTGCACTCATACAGAAGGTCATTCTGAGCATATGCCAAACAGTAGAAACAAATGTAATAGCGCATTGGAAAGCTGTTGACTTGCCCTTCATTTTACATATGGACCTTGGGTTGGGTGCCCTTTCTAGGGGTAAAAATTAACCCAAGTGAAAAACTTTGAAAAAATCTGAAAAAATCATGAAAATAGCGGATTTTCTCGAAAAAATACGTTATTAAGGTACTGATTTCTGTCCATAAATGGAAAATTCGCCTCATTTTAGGTCGGTATGCAAATTTCCAGACCCCAGATTCCCCTTCATTGGAGCATAGGGGAGACCGTTTTTGGCCAGATTTTGTTAAATTTTCGATTTTTTTAAATATGGTGTATCTCAATACATGCTGAAAATATCGCTTAACTGTCTTCTAGAAAATGAAAGTATTCATCAAATGCTACAACATTGCAGAATCAACAAAATTAAATAAACCGATAGGCGGCGCTGTAATTAATGTTTACATTTACATTGTTTTGGATAGTTTCCTGTTGGAAAACTTTTGATTTTCTTTTGGCATGTTGTAGAGGACATCAAGATCTACAATAAATGTTCTAGCAGTTTGCCCAATTCAACACTGTGAGGATAATAATTGACTCGTTTGTGTGACTACTCTTTCACGACATGGAAACTACGGGGCAAGGGTTTATCGGGGTCAATTATTATCCTCACAGTGTTGAATTGGGCAAACTGCTAGAACATTTATTGTAGATCTTGATGTCCTCTACAACATGCCAAAAGAAAATTAAAAGTTTTCCAACAGGAAACTATCCAAAACAATGTAAATGTAAACATTAATTACAGCGCCGCCTATCGGTTTATTTAATTTTGTTGATTCTGCAATGTTGTAGCATTTGATGAATACTTTCATTTTCTAGAAGACAGTTAAGCGATATTTTCAGCATGTATTGAGATGCACCATATTTAAAAAAATCGAAAATTTAACCAAATCTGGCCAAAAACGGTCTCCCCTATGCTCCAATGAAGGGGAATCTGGGGTCTGGAAATTTGCATACCGACCTAAAATGAGGCGAATTTTCCATTTATGGACAGAAATCAGTACCTTAATAACGTATTTTTTCGAGAAAATCCGCTATTTTCATGATTTTTTCAGATTTTTTCAAAGTTTTTCACTTGGGTTAATTTTTACCCCTAGAAAGGGCACCCAACCCAAGGTCCATATGTAAAATGAAGGGCAAGTCAACAGCTTTCCAATGCGCTATTACATTTGTTTCTACTGTTTGGCATATGCTCAGAATGACCTTCTGTATGAGTGCAATTTCAACATATGGGATTGGGGGTCAATGTGTATCGGGACCAGTTTCTACCCCCAAATGGGCGAATTGGCCAAAGTCCTAGAACAAATGTTGTAGGTCTTGAGTCCCGTAATACGTGGTATAAATATCGACATGGAATTTAGAAACACCCTGTATTAGGTACGAGAACCGCACATTCCATGAAAATGTCGGAATATTTAGACAAAGTTAAAATTATATGATTCAGTACATAAAGATTGTTATGACAAATGGAAAACATAGTAAACGTGGCGTGTGTAAACTAATATGAATCTGACAGATATTTTCAACGTTATAATTTTATGGGGCGATAAATAAATAATCGTTCCATTTAATCATTAATTTTCTTTTCGGATTCATTTTCTTCCTCGAAATAAAGTGATTATGGAAATGTTGAAACCATTTAAAACGCTCACTTGAAAAATTGAAAAAAATTAAATGCTGCAACGAAGTTCTATTATTTATGATAATTGAAATGGAATATTTAGTTTAATGGATCTGCCTATTCTCTCATGGATTAAATACAAATGCGATGATGAAATTTAGAAGAAAGCGTTGCAATTTCAGTGTCCAAATGCATTTTGTGTGGTCCGCCAACATTGGAATTTCTTCATAATAATGGAATAAGCTTTCCGGTGGCTAAATATTTCGGCAAAAGTGATCAACATGCAAAAAGAACTATATATTTACGACACGCGGAATTCGATCAAAAAAGCCCAAACAGAATTCCGAATCTCATTTTATTTTTGTTGACACAATAAATAATTTCTTTTTTTTTCATTATGCAGTTTCATGGAAATGTTGAATGCATTCCATTTAATTTATTGTGTGCAAAGCAAATATTTTTTTACTTTGGGGTTTTTGTTTTTCGTTTTGTCCTATCAATTTATGACTTACTCCGATAACGTGCGCGTTTGCAATCGGTGGCTTGACACATGACACTGAAGCGAATAAATTCCAACCATTTTTCTGCTTTCATTTCCTTTTCGATCGTTTTATTTTGCATGGTTCGTATTCTCGGAATTATCAGACGTGATTTGTTTTTATTCATATTTTATGCCGCTGTTATGTAATTGCACACGTCATTTATGAGCATTTCAAAATTCACAAGAGGAAAATGCATTTCGCATTTTCCGATGAATTTTATGAATCATCTGAATTTTTTTTTCTGGCTTAAAGTCGATAAATCTAGGAAGTTCAACATTGAATCAGAAAATAACGATAATGAATCGAGAATAAAACGTGTATCGGAATTATACAGAGTGACGTATATTTCCCGACGTAAAATCTAATAATCTGAATCAATGTAAATATGTCAGACAAATTGCCGTTCGGCTCGTTCTATCTTTGTTGCCAGAAATCAATTTAACCAATACACCATAATCCAAGACCACTCCACCTCTTGTTTATTGTTTGTGTGGGCATTAAAGAATATTTTTAAACGCTTCTTTCATCATAATAAGTACACTTCAATTTTCATATCAGTGATTTCAATTATTTAAGTAAGTCAATTATCTATTACGATAGATTCGATAGATGCATTGCAAATGTGTCGATAGCAAAAGACTAAGTGGTGAGATTATTCCATTAAAGACTCACAGGTAAAGAGTTCGTTGACCGTTTGGGTGTTTGATTGAATTTCATCTTGTTAAGCAGCATTATATTATAAATTACGTTAATTTGCTTCCAATTTAATTGAGTATATTTATTGCTGAAGTAACATTTGCTGGAAGTAAAAACGATATTGATACAAATACACTTCCAACTGTGTTTCTGATGAGAGAACTTAACAATAGCGATAACAGATGTCTAAAAATCAATCTACTTAATAATTGCATGCAAATGCTTCTTGGATTCCCGCCCACAGATCAATTATCTGGCTGAAATTCTATGCTAGATTTAAGAATGTTTCGCTTTTGAACACAATGGCGAATATCAGAAAAGCTCGGCTCAATTACAAATTGAGCAATGAGATAAGTTTAGAACTGAATTGATGATATTTAATGTTGTTTCCATCTTTAGTCGCGAGCTCGATCGAATTCTATTAAAATTATCTTGATTTTTCGCCTAGTAATAGCAAATCATACACACATCAAAACTCTAGTACTTCCCTGGGCCGAACATCTCATTGTAAATTGACATATCAGAGGCACCCACAAAAGTTGCTTATACATGCGATTTTGAGCATTGTTTGTGTTTTGAGGTGATTTCAAGTGTGGTACATACTTGGTGATGTAGTGAAATATGATATTTTGTTGGAATAATGCGAAAAACCGCATGTACAAGTGACTTTTATTGGCGCCACTGATATTTCAATTTACAATGAGATTTTCAGCACAATGGAGCACTAGAGTTTTGCTGTGTGTAGAACTAAAAAATGGACTAGAAAATATCAGCAAAATATAAACAATAAATAAAGGCGATCTTGCCATTACGCCAATATTTCAAAATGGTTTGAAAATTGACTGAATTAAGATAAAAATCGTGTTAAACGCCGATTTGTAGGGCTGATAATCGCTTTTACAGTTTTCTGCACTCATTTATCATTAATGTGTTTTTTTTAATGAAGAATATGCTTGGGTACGGCTTTTCGAAGCAATTTCAAATATTAAATCTCGAAATCAAATTTATCAGTGCGACAAAGATATCTGGCTGTTTTATGATTAGAGAAAATCCAGTTTTTACCAACCATAAAAATGCTTTTACCGCTTCTTTCGGTTCAGTTGGTGTCAATCAGTCCTACTGTGTCTATTTGTCTTGTGTTAATGATAAAGATTCTCTCTTTTGGAGGTACAGTTTTTGATCTGAACAAAATTACGATTTTAATAGCATGACAAAATCAAGGGAATCAGGTTAAATTATCTCGAAATTTTTGTTATTCGACAGAATATTTATAGAAAATATCATGTCCGGTAAATTTTTTTTCCATAGCAGCAATTTTATTGTGCATCTATTTGTGATCCGAAGCGTGAAGGATGCATGTCCACTAACTTTAATGGAGCTATCCTTGAAATTGTGTAATCTCATTCCAAGCCATTTCGAACGAGTGCGATTTAAAGATTTAACTGTTGAAGATAATGAAATAAAAGGCACAGCCACGTATCATTTTATATAGCCACCCATATTTGAATATATATTTAACGACTGGTCACAAAATTTATCCATGGAAAACGGAAAATGTAAAAGTGGTTTGTTGCGAACAGCAACTGCAACATGCGCAGTCATAATCATCTTATGGCTATATCATAATTTTAAATATATTATTTTTGTTTCGTGTATGAATGCGATTTATTCGGCTATTTCGCATTTTATTACATTCTTTTGAATCGCAAGATTGCATTTCCACTGTTGTGGCTCTTGAACGTTTGTTTTCTTTTATATTCATTTTTTATATCTGAGCCTTTTGTGTGCGCATTTAATGCTTTTTTGTTGTTTTGACAATTGGTTCTTTAATATTCACAATAAAAAATCCAACCGAGTCACTGAAAATGAGAACGGACAATTTTGATATCGCTGTGATCATTGCAAATCAAAATTTAGTTGCCACTCTTAGAAGGTGATAAGAGAAGAGGAGAGAGATTTAATCAAGTTTTAAGAAAATGTGAACTCTTTTTGGAACGGAAGCAGTTAACCTATTAATGTTTTCATTTAAGTGACCAAATTGTGTGGTTTATTTATCAAAAATGTTGACGTTAACTTGAGTTTTTCATCAACGTTGTGAACAAAGCATGAATTTTATTAAAACATTTTGTGACAATTTCCTTACATTCTTTTGGCTGTAGTACTCGTCTCTAACGAGTGCAGTGTTTTTATTTCTCTTTTGAAAATCACTCAATAAGTTTGTTTATTCAAAGCATTTGCTCAATTTTACGTTAATGATGCATCATTCGCCATTTTCTCATTTGACTTTTTCTCAATTTTCTGCCAGCTTCTTGCATCACAAGCTCATTCATGTAAATGTGCAGCTTGTCTGTTTTTTGCTGCATATTTTTATATTTTTATCATCTGTTTATTTTTGCTTACTTGATGCGAAAATTGTTTTTATGTCAAATCTTTATGGCATCTTCATAAAGTTTATGATATGACGCAAATAAATTTTCTGTAAACTGTTTGCGCCGCTCTTTTGTCGGATGTTATGAGTACGTGCAGTTTGTGCTGATGGGAGAATTTGTCATTCTTTTATTTATATACTTGATCATTTCAAAGTGTTATTATCTATTAATTAAACTTCTGATAGAATTTCGAATACAAATTTTCCATTTTCCGTTTGTTTTCTAGGTATGTGCCCGTTTTGACTGTATTAATTTGAACAAAATAAATGTCACTCAGAAAGAAACACTATTCATCAAGGTATGCACTTAAGTTTACTTTAATATTCAATATATTGACCTCTTGAATTAATGTCGAAATGGAGAAGTAATTTGTTTATATTTGAAATACACTTCAAACGGAATAGATGAGAACCGTCAACCCATCGAATGGACAAATAAAATTTCAGAAGTTCGCAATTGGCGGAGAAAATTTCATCCGCATCAAATGAAAATTTGATTAAAAAGCGATTTCGTTTGAATATAGCAGTGAATGTTAAAGCTATAATTTGAAAATCAAAAGTGGCTGTTGATTAAAAATTCACTAGCCATATGCAGTTTTGCGGCGAAAAGACACTTTACATTTTCTTTTACATTATCTATGTGCAGGAAGGAAATGATAGTAATAATAATATTTTACTAATGAGCGAGCGTGGTGGTGACAGCTAATGCATTTAAAAAGCGAGACAAACATAAAGTATCATCCATTTAAATATGCATACGAATCATGTTTAATGAATTTTATTGATTTACTACCAATCGGTTAAATGACGAAATAATGGTAGAAGTAAGAAATTCTGCGTCGTCTCCATACATTTTTTATACACTTTCAAAATATAATGAATGCAAACGAAAATCAGTTGGTGTGTCTCTATACTTTATGAGCTGTTCGACAAAATGCGCTTGTTTTCGAGATTTGAATTGCCTTCCATCAAGTCGAGAATATTAACGAAACTAACAATAATCATTTTTCAGAAGAAACGATATGAAATGAATAATGAATTGATTCGATTTGTGTCGTTAGGTTTTTTATGTGATCAACGAATTTATACAGCACATTTGCGGTGCGGCACGTTCGTTAAACACGTACTCATGCATTTATTTGGATTTTAAAGTGCTATGTGATCAATTTATTATTCGAAGAACATAACTCAATTTCCTTAATTGCACTACCATTTTCATGGTTTGCTGCTGCTGTTGTTTTTACCTCAGCCTTACTCACATTCAAATTAAAAAAAAAAATACGAAAAGAAATCAATTGTTCTCCGTCATTTATGAATTTGATTACTTTTCTGTTTATGAATGTTGTCGTTTCGATTTTTATTCAACGTTTTGAAATGATCGAATAACGAATATTCAGTGATGTTGCTATATTTAAAACAGGCCACGTCACAATGTTTCGAAAGTTGAATTTATCTCTGTGATGTCAAGCGAGTGTTGGCACAACACCTTCAGTTTTTCCATACTCATACTCAATTTCATGACTTTTGATCGAATAATCAACCGAGTTTTGTTGCTATTCAATTTGCTCTGCCTTTCTTTCTTCTTCTTTTGAGACCATTACTTCGAATCGAATCATAAACTATCTTCGGATTTTTATTATGATTGATACGTGATGATACTTTACATTTTCACATGATTGGCTTGCCCCAATAAAAAAATAATTCCTTTGGCCAAGGGGAATATAGCTCCGAATCCGATGTGGATAAGAAATATTTTGAAACTTGTATGAATATTCAACTTTTTTGCGCTCTTCATTTGTTATTCGAGCAAACAAGATAACTCCCGAAAACATGATTTGTGGTCCGTTATTCTAACTAATTCTCAAAAATAAATGGAATTGAAATGTTTTTTGGAAATACTATCAATTTTGGTGGAATATAAAATGATTTTGTAAAATATGCCCATGTAAGAAATCTTAATTCCATATAGACTTTGGCTTGTGATTGCCATACTACTTGATTGTTTCAACTATGTGCTGCTTGAAAGTCACCATCATTTGTATTTATTTCGATAAGATGCCGTAAAAACTTTTTCTTCTGAATGAAGATTATTTAAAAGTACTTTTATGTTTACGACTTTCGTAGTTTCTTCGACATTCAGCTTCATTTATGATGTTTTTATGCTTTCACGATAAAATCCGTTTCATCCAGTTTTTCAACATATTTAACACATGATCCTAATTCTCTTGCAAATCACTTATATTCTCGGCCAACGTCTCAGCACTGAACATGCAATGGACAGCATGATGCGACATTGACAGATTGCCCGATTCGTTTTTATGATACAATTTCATGAAAATAGAACTAAATCAGCCGCAGTAATCGTTTCCTGTTCTTCATTGTCTCTGCCATTGTGACTAACAATCGGAAACAGTAGCCACTCATCTCATCTTTCTTTCTTCTGCATTCTCTCTCTCTCTCTCTCTCTCTCTCTTTCTGTCTCTCAATTATTCGGCATTCCAAGCTCAATTGCAGGCCATACAGACTTACTTTGTTCTTTCCAAACGACTTCACTTCCGACTGATAAAACAACAAAAACACAAACCGTTTATGCTCATCAAACCCTAGATTTGATTTGCCATTGTTTTCCATCACACAATCGCATCTTGTCTTCAAAATCATCGTATAAATTACCGCCATTCCTCCGATTTCGTCAATGACTTGCTCGACCGCTTACACAAAATTACTAGTTATCGTTTGCACAAAGGACCAAAATCAGTGTCGTAAAACAAGCCTTCAATTCAATTCATGCCCTCTGTTCAAAAGGGAACGTACGCTTCAGGTACGTAACGTGCAATACAGATTGTGAAAAGGCACAATTACTCGTGTCAACAGATTATTTCGTCCACAATTTTTCCACATCCTTTCAAATCGACACGTTTTTAAAGCAAATTGTTGGGTATATTTTGAATGCGCTCTTGCACACAGACCGAACCAACGAAAGGCAGCAAACAGAAGACGAAAAAAGCCAATGAATAGAACATTGCGTCAAGCTTAATTTTGCTCACATTATTAGGTTTTCGCCTGCTGCTCCCGTGGAATTTCATTTCAATGAGCATAATGGAATGTAAAACTGTTCGAAATATTTATGGCAGCGAAATTAATGGGCGATATTTTTGTTTGTGTTAAGATCGGGTTCTTTTTTTCTCATGTAATACACAATTGCGTTCGCGCTGCAGGAATTTACGATCGCACGAACGAAAGAAGCAAGACTGAAATGAAACCCTCTTGAAAATTTACTCCTATTTTTGAGTAAACGTTCTTTCTTTCTCTCTCTCTCTCTCTCTCTCTCTTTAAATTGCCCTCCGATTCGTCTTTATTTGTAACTTACTTAGACGGCATTAACAGTCATTTTGTTCTAAGAGCATAACCGGATTTACTGGAAGACTATTATATGCATAGGATGTGTGAATAAATGCTTTGGGGTGCGTGTCATGTCTTATAGCATTGTGCGTGCATATTTTTTTTATTGTCTTCAACAAAAAAAAAAAAAAAAAATGAATTGGAAGTACGGTTGTGATTTATTCACATTACGCACTTACTTGCTAAGACCATTTTCTCTCTGAATGTGTTACGTTTAAATGGTTCGTTTATTACTTCATTTACGATGCTTAGAAAAATTATTATTATTATTTATGGTTATGCCATTGAAAATATTTATTAACCAATGTTTACAAGGGAACTGAAATTAGTATACATATATAAATTCGCTGCAAACAAAAAAGGTAACATGCAGATTCTGTATGTGCCATTTATTTTCTTGTTGGCTTGCTTTTTGTTGACATCAGCTCCGACAGCTCGAAAGAGTGGAACTGATAGAAAGAGCGCATTGCATGTTTAATACTGATGCTGCTGCACTCAGATTCGAATCAAGTAAATAAACGGAGAAAAATAAAAATCATGGCGAAGAAAATTGCATGGCCGCTTGCCTTTCTGTGCGCATATTCCGAATTTTCCTTCGAAACACACGCACACACACAGACGCGAGCACACGGCTTTGTGAAATTACAAGTACACTTACAGCGTATAAAGTGCACACAGATTGAAAGTGCGGATCGAATCGACCGACCGGCCGACAGCCCAGCAAATGGAAGGAACAACTTACTTTTAGTTTAGGATAATGTTAAGTGCTCTTTTTGTTCATAATACGGCTTCAGGTTAATACATAAATCCGTGCAATATGGTCGTTATATAGTGAATGCGGTGCCGATGAACTCGCACTACAGCGAATAAATCACCGTTGAAACTGGCTGGAGCCTGTTTTCAGTATGGAGCTCAATTGCATGTAATGAACTCATTCATTCAGTTAATCATTTACGAGTATCCGAAACACCCAAATATTCACACTCGAAACCTAATGCGTACATGCTTGTGTACTGTATGCATGGCGTGTGTATATTCGCGCTCAAAACATTATTTCAATTCTTTGGAGTCGGCTTCAATATCAACGGAAGAATGGTTCATGTCGTGCTTTTTATTTGTAAACATGAAATGTCGTGCACCATGGGCAGCCATGATTCTTCAAATCGCACATTGAGCTCTCAAAATTTGCTTTTCTGCCCTCTCTTTCTTTCTCTCTATCTAGCGCTTTTTTTTATTGCTAGCGTTCGAAATCAACCAATTTTCCAGTTTGTTTCGGTTTTTCGTTCATTTATTTCGTTTTATCCGAAATAATTTGGTGTTTTACGAATATTGGTATTGTTGACGCACAGCAAAACATCGGCAGACAGGAACTCAAATGTATTTCAATTTCTTAATAAAAGCAAATATATGCATTTTTAAGACGGAACAAGAATCAGAGAAACGCGGCAACGATGCCGTTTCAGCGTAGAGATTGGCGCGCAATGAAACCGCCGCGTCGCTGAAATAAGAGAGAAAACTGAAAGCGAACAAAACAACTGACAAACAAAATAAGCACACAGAAAAGGACAAATATACGTTTCAAAGAGAGCGATACACTATTGCGGTTGTTACAGCTCTTGTATGAATTGCAATATTACAACCGGCAATTTGAGTTCGATGTCTGTGGCAAAGGCAGCGGCAACGGCAACAGCTTGGCAACGACAGCGCAGCGACCGAGAGAACCCAAAGAGAGTGAGAGAGCGCAGTAGCGAGCGCGCGATTCCAATCGCATCGCACACGCCACATAGGTTCAACTGAATGTACAGTTTGACGGTGCTCACATATTGAGTGAAACGGTTCAAGAGAACTGATGTGTGTATACTCTGTTCGTTCAACGTTCGTGTCATACGATACCTTCAATGCAAAGCATCTAAAAACCCTTAGTTCATTTTGTCGAAGCGAAATAAATCCAGTTTTCCAAAAGATGTTTTTCTTTAAAAAAAAATTGAAGTTTGTTATTGAATTGTTTATGTTAAAAAAAAAAATGTTTGTGAAAAGACAATCTGTTTTTCTTTTATTTCTGTTCTAAAAAAGCAAAAAAATCGTAATTTCATTGGTTTTCATTTAGTTTTATTGAAAGGAAAATAGCAAAGAAAAAATTGTTTTTTCTGCATGAAATACAGGGAAAAAAAATATTGGTTTTCATTCGATTGCATTCGAATTGTTGGATCAAATCCATTATTACCTTCATTCGTTTGTGTGCTAGTGATTGAATTACGGAAATTACGATAGATACGCAAACACAGAAAGCTGCTTCATTTTTATTCTCGAAATTCCTCAACTATGATGAAGAAAGAAACAAAGTGAATTACGTTATAAAGAGTGTGTATATGCGGATAACTGCACAAAAGAACGAAATAAGTAGCAGCAAAAAACGAGTAAATTTCAAAGAGAAATTCAATTGAATGTGTGTGTTTGTTTCATGAAAGTAATAACAGACCGAGTCTTTTGTGTTTGACCGAAAATTCAGTGGAATATTTTTTATTTAAAAAAAAGCAAAGAACCTCATACAAATAGCAATTCTTAGTGACGAAAACAAACAGAACCGAAAATAAAAAGCAAATATTGAAAGTTTTGCAGACTGGAAGCCACCACAATTTGCAGTGAACATAGTGAAATACAGCTAACAAAGAGAACAAAAGCAAAGAAACAAGAGTTAATATTGCTGAACAACTTATCATTGGATTATTGTTTATTTCATGATTGGATTACACACCGATAAACTCATCAGCGCCAATGTGAAGAAACTGCATCAATCAGGGATATTTTTATCACTAAACGAACGTTAGTGTTTATTAAGTTTTATCGTTATTCTGGTTCCCCACGATATATGCGCACTAAAATGCGTATTTGAGAAGAAACGAATGGTTTATGAATATTTATTGTAGGAATAAAATTGAAAACATTCTGTTGTATACTTTTTCTGTGAGATCATTCATTGCTGCCCAGAGAGTCGAGGTCGTTATTTCAGCTATCGACTGATTTCTACTGTTTAGGAAGTCGATATGAATTGTATCGAGAAACCACGTTTGTGGTTTATGTTTACCTCATCACCAATTCGATTAGCCGATGTCGATGCGCACACAGGCCCACATTTTTCTATCCTCCTGATAGCTAATTTCGTATACAACAACAACGGTCGTTTGACACCGACTGACGTGTTCCAATGGAGCAAAGACAAACTATATGAATTATAAAGTGCCGAAGAAAAGTAGAATGTATTTTACCATTCTTCCGATTTATTGGCTGATGTGTATTTGGTTAATCCTCATGTCGATTTCATGTTCTATTTTTAAAAACAATAAGCCACCCTCAAAAACCGACCCGACCGCAACTACTGAAAGAATATATTGGAAACACGACGAACGATAGTTTTGATGACGATGGCGTGCGCGCGCGTTTTCTATGTTTTCAACGACTCCTATATCCAACCGAATCAATATATATATGTATCGTTTGTCTATAAACTGTTCGATGAGAGATAGAATGAAGAGAACGATTCGAATGAGTTGCTGTGCCAAGCGGTGTATGTCGAACGCTTTGCGTGCATACGTCAAATGCTTGATTCAGTGGATTACGTGGACAAAGTAGATCGCTTATTTATTCACTTACTGTAATAATGAATGCCCTCGCACCATAACTTTATGAGGCACGATGTGAATTAAACCAGCTGCACCCAGTTTAAATTATAGAATCATTTATTATTCTCCGTGTAATGAACGTAAATTATCCATTGAAATGACAACCACTCGAATTATTCGATTAAGTTTTCAATCGGAAGACGAAAATTAGTCTATTTAAGATGCCATTAATATGGAATCAATTGAATTCAATTCGACCGAATCTCTAATTATTACCGTCCTTTTGTTAATGGATTTTTTTATTGAAATTTAATTTGGTCATTTTCGCCGAATACGATCAACGGTTTCATCGCCCAAACAATTTATGTATTATTAATTTCTAATAACTGTTTTATCGGTTCGAAAATTCAAATAAATATAACACGCAAATTAAATTCCATTCGGTATCGTTCGATGCGGCGCAATTGGGCGCGTGTCATCGATACGTGTGCGGAAGATGCTAACATTTTGAACTTGGCTCAAAGTTCACTCACAATTATCATTGATTACACCATCCACACAAATCTATGAAAATTTTCAAAAAACACTTTAAATTGTCCCTCTGATTTTTTCTGTTAAAAAGATATCACATTTATAACGGATCGTAAATGTTTGTAGGGCTGCCAAGTATCATCCAATTGCCCTTTATTTACCCATTTTATTGCATTTTCTTGGTGATTATTTTCGTTCCCTGTTGCCGTGACTTCTGAGTTGATGCGAATTTTATACATTTTGTGTGTATGCGACAACGATAAAAATCATTCCTTATTAATCATTACGAATTTATGGAATAATTATCTGAACAAATAAAGGTGCGGCCATAAAACTGAACCATAAAAATAACGAACACAAATAAACTTGAATGAAGATGCCGCGAATGAATTGCAATAGAATTTGGCCAAATATGTGATTGGCAAGCGGTACAGCGGCAATTCCCAATGCTATCGTAAAATTGGTACCTCCACTCAATGAATTGTTCCATCGCATATATTTTCGAATGCATGTATGGTGTGGAAATGAATAATGTCGATTTTTTGTCTTTGAAAGAGCATTTATTTCAATAACAAGATTAATGAACAGATTATCCAATATATTCGCCATCGTTAGCTATGACCTCCTCCCATCTTCTGGGAAGTTTGTTGATTCCTCGTTTGAAGAAGTCCTCATCTTTTGAGGCAATCCATTCATCGACCCATTTTCGCACTTCTTCAGCATTTCGAAAGCGTACATCTGCCAAGCTGGTCTGCATCGATCGGAACAAATGGTAATCGGAAGGAGCAAGGTCTGGAGAGTACGGGGGGTGATCAAGATGATCCCAACCGAGCCTCCTAATTTTTTCTTTAATGATGTTTGCGCGATGTGGTCTGGCATTGTCATCGTGAAATAACACTTTGTGGTGTTTTCGAGCTATCAATGGTCGTTTTTCGTTCAGTTTCTTTGCCAATTCGCCCAGTTGTCGTCGGTAGCGATCAGCTGTAACCGTTTCATTCGATTTTAACAGCTCATGATACACCACACCTTTCTGGTCCCACCAAATGCACAGCATAAGCTTATGGCAATGAATATCGCGTTTTGGTTGTGAAGTTGATGGTTGTCCGGGATCAACATACGATGCTTTACGTTTCGGATTGTCGTAATAAATCCATTTCTCATCGCCAGTCACAATTCGACTCAAAAAACTATGTTTTTTCTGCTCTGCAAGATGTTTTTTGCATGCATCGATTCGTGCTTTGAGTTGTTTTTCATTCAGCTGATGTGGGACCCATTTTCCAAGTTTTCTAATCTTCCCCATTGCATGTAAGCGATAACCAATGGTTCTTCGGTCAACTCCCAATTCCAAAGCAAGTTCTTGTTGCGTTTGACATGAATTTTCATCCAATAATGCTTGCAATTCTGCATCTTCAAATTTTTTTGGCCCACCTGATCGTTCTTTGTCTTCCAAGTCAAAATCACCATTTCGGAAGCGTGCAAACCATCGTTCACAAGTTTTTTGAGTTGGAGAATGTTCGCCGTAAGCTTCTAACAACAATCGATAACTTTCAGCCGCCGTTTTCTTTAAATGAAAGAAGGTTACTAAAAATCCCCGCAAAATAGATTTATCAGGCACAAAATTCGACATGTTTGATGCAATAAAAAACTTTGTTGTTTACACTTCAACGAAATGACACATACTGACATTTTTAGCCTAATGACAGACAAAAAAAAAGAAAATGGCCGCGGTGTGTTCCGGTGCACATAACACTAGTTACGCCATCTTTTATCTAAATCGACATTATTCATTTCCACACCCATTATTATGGTGGCGATGCTGACAAATGAAACAAAGACTCTTTGCATTCAATTGACGAACGGAAAATGAACGAATGTAATCAGAATATAAGTAAAAAAGCTAATAAAATATTTATTAGTGGAATTTCCAATGGGTAACATAAAACGCGAAAAAACTAAGTGCGAACCATTATAAACATGTTGTTGTTAACCGATACGTTTTATGGCTATTCCATTTTGAGCTGTGTGTGTGTGTGTGTGTTCGCATCAATATGCAGCACAGAAGAGAGCCATGAATTGCCACACAACACAGTTGGAGTCACAAGATACATATTTGCACTTTCTGATCACCATCATCGTAATTGGAAACAATGGCAACCACATAAGAAGCAATTACAATGCATTTTCGCTGCGATTTTATAGTCAATTTGGAAACTGAAACTATTGAACACCACAACCGCATCTCGGATGAACTGCAATTTAATGAAAATTATCGCCACATAAATGTCAATTGTTTGCACAAATGAGACAACAGCCAGATTCACTCGCAATCAATAAAAAATTTGTACAAAAGAATTGGCTATTTAACGTATGATTTTTGCATTTTACATATCAATTGTGATTTTTATGGCGTGGTGTTGTAGCGTCAATGTTTTTTACTGCAGCCCATTTGCAATCGTAGAAAGTATCGCGCCCATTAACTGCGACTGGGCAATAAATGTAAATATCAGCATGCAACACAGTGACTAAAATTAAATTTCCATGCATTGAACCATTGGAAAAATGTGCAAAAGTCTGCATCCGCAGTTGCGATTATACAGGTCCTGTGGCGATGCAATCTATAAACAAACTGAAGAATTCTCAAAAAGAACTTTTTTTAACGCGCACTTCGAGCAGTTCGGGCTCAACAGTGTATTCAGCCGATAAGCTATGTTCTGGGGGAATAAAATGAAATGTCGTTTATTTAACGACACCAACGTCGTTGCCGCAACACACAGAGAGCAGTGCGCACGAGGTTGAAGGACGTTCACTTTAATCTTTGCTTGACTCGGTTTGCCTCGGCTCAGCTCTGTGCTGCTTTCAATTTTGCTCTGACGTTCCGTGTAATTGCCTATTCGGTATCATGCGATTGCAACAATTCCTCCAGGACTAAAAAATGCATGTGGAACCGACGTAATGTTCCACATTGACAAATAAAATGGAACGAATTTTGCGCTGTATTGAAATTTATCAGAGGCACTAAACGTGCGCCTCGCCATTGCCTTCGTTCTCTTTGTTCATGCCACCACAAAAGAACTGAAAACAATAACACGGATAATAAAAATGCAAAAATAAAAACTTTCAATATGAAATTGCGGCAATTTAAATGCAGATGTAGTTACAGACCCGAAGCAAGTAAAATGTGGAACTGTTCATAATAATCTTAATGGTTGCGCTAATATTAAACACGGCGGTGTAGTTGGCTTGCTTCGCATCGCATCGCATCGCATAAAAACTCATTTATATTCACTTTTTGCAGCTAGTAAAACATTACGATCGGAACATAAAGCGAATAAAAATTGTGCGCTTCAAAGGAAAATACATTGGGCTGTGATCGAACATATTTTGCTGTGTCGATCGTGTTTGCAGAGGCGTTTTCAATACACATACATATCAGAGAGCGTGCATTCACCTAATCCACACATCGATCGTTTTCAGTTTACATGGAAAATGATTAAGAAGTACAAACAATTTTCAAATAAACAAGTTCGTGCCATTAAATTCCGAGCGAAATAAAAGCCAACACATTTACGATCATTCTAAAAGCCCATAATCGTAAAAACTCAGAATAGATCACAGCAAATATTTTGCCATCAATAAACATCCCACGTCGAGAATGGCTCATAAATTTTAGGTAGTTCTTCTGGCAAACAAAATGAGAAATTAAATTCTAACGACGAGGAAGAGGCTAGTTGAATCATGTCGACAATGCGAAATTGATTCACTAAAGCGTTACATTTAAGTACTTTGACGGTTGTTTGCCTGTCGTTGATAAGTTCATTTATTTCGATCTTCCGCCACATTCATCATCATCCAAGCATTTCTGCTCATTGCTATGGCTCAAGCCGTGTGAACGAGTGAGATGAGCCACACCGCTACGCACGGCACTACAGAATGACAATAATTAGATGCAGTCGTGTGTTCGTTAACCGGCACTCATGCACTCATCGCGTCTTGTTTTTCTGTTAAATGGATATAATAATTTTTCCATTTGTTGTGGATGTTCACTAATTCATACGGCGGCTACCAGGTTCACGTGAAATGTTCCAGCCATGTCTTTTTCAACTATTTGCCAAATTGCCTGGCGGGATGATAATTTATAATGAAAGCACTAATTAACAGCTGCCGGCAATCATGTAAACTTCATGGCTTCGTTGTTTTTCCCTCTTGTTCTGTGCTGTTCCGTTCAGTTCGGTGTGTTCATTTGTACACACACGATCAGTAGCTTATAGCGCGTTGCTGTCCCATCGTTCTCTCTTTCTTTTTGATTGCCAGTGAGTGCTTTGCGGCTGCTGCTTTTTCAGCTCATTCATCGTTTTGTTTTTTTTTTCTCTCGACATTTCATAAAATTAACGATGAAATGTGTATGTTCGGTTGCCAAAGTATTGTTCGCACAAGAGAGAAGAGAAAGATAATAAAATCGACACTGTAAACAATAACGATACATGTTATAAGACAAATGCGAATAAAACGGAACAAAATGTTAGTTATGTGCGTGATGATTAATAATTTTCAGTTGTTTCGTGGTCTGGTGTCACGGTGTCGATATGTAGTCACTTGCAATTTGTGTGTACATTTTCTTTCTCAACACGAACATGAAGAAGAGAGAGAAAAAGCCGACCGAAGAAATGTTATTTTTATTTATACTGTCGTCGACTGAATTACACATTGAATTTTGAACTCGTTTCCTTACGGTTTGGTTTGCCTGCACTTAGACAGACTGATGCAATCCCATTCCATATGTTTTCACATTTTTATTTTGCCTTCGGATTCGTATTTTTGGCCTGACCTTTTTTTTACCCCCTCTTCAAACGGATAAAGATCCATTGAACCATCATTTTTCTAGGGAATCGCACGGAATCAACAGACCAACTGATCGCTTTTTTACGTTCTTGTTGTTTCGAGTTCGCTATTCGTCGTTCTCTTCTTTATGTGCGCCATCGTTATTTTAATGCCCGTGTTTATTTATTCTTGATTCTCTTATTTATGCGATAAAGACGGCAGCGGCAATCGGCTGGTGTTTTTTATGAGTGATATATATCTCCATAATATTTCCGCAGTTCAAACGCATCACGCTTATGATTCATTCCTTGAATTAGATAATGCAACTATCCATACTCATTAATTTGTTGTTATTACTATCTGTTGCCTGCAACGGTGATCTCAAGCATCATCAGAAGCTGCAAGCATTACCGATCGCATTAAAACTTCTTAAGTACATCATATCCAATATTTATTACAATTTCCAGTTTGTCTTTTTGTCTTGCTTTAAACTTTATCTTGAAGTAGGAAAAACGATGCATATACGATGCTCTGAGAAGTAGTTTAGTTTATGTTTCTTCGATAAGATGCTTTAAAAATTAAATGCAGTTGATTTCAATTGAAAAATTGTGCCAAGAGAAAATTTCAAGCAAAAATTCGGAAATGAATTGCAAGTTATACAGTTAAGCCACTGTAGATAAAACTATTGACTTGATAATAAGTTTTGTGTCAAAATTCAAAAGGTAGAAATGATGATATTCTATTGAATAATTAATAAAATTGTATGGTATGACATACACTTCGATTGGACATTGTAGTAGGAATTTCAACATACACTCGTGTTATTCTCACCAGAAGGTATGTGGTCGTGTCTGCCCAACCTAGTCTCTGAACACAATGCAATGCACGCTCATTGAATTCCCCAAGCTATTTGCGTCGTGCTGACGTGCTCTTTGTTTTTATATTTCATTTTCAGAATATTAAAATGGCTGAACAATAAAAAAGTTTCTTTAATCGCTTTAAACATCTTTTTTCCATTCTGTCTTACGTTTTCTAAAGGCAATTCTGCCGCAAGCTATAAACAATTCTTCTCTCCAATGCCTATTTTCATCTTAGCTCTTATTTTGTAGTTGAGTTTGAGTTTATTGTAATTTTTCAATCTCTTTTTCCAAGCATTTTTCGCGGCTCGTTTGGCTTACGTGTGATTTTTCTTCACAACTGTGTCATTATTTGGATTTATTCACGGTACAGAGTGAATACGTCGGATTTTCAGGCAATTTTATGGCTCTTCTGTTGATGGCTTGATATTTAATTGAGTGTTTTCTTTGACGACTAATAACGATAATTATAAAAATAAGCTATCAGCATAAAAAAGGCAAAAACATACTATTCAACCTCCGATTAAGGCTATTATTAACAATCTGTCAGAGAGAAAAAAATATACAGGCATTAATAAGCATCATCATCATCATGATCATCACAGCAGCTATATGCGCAGAGAGAAAGAGAGAGAGAGAGAGAGAGAGAGAGAGAAAGAGAATCATTTTGAATCTTTTATTACGAGTATGGATGCACATCGTGACTTGAAACGGATTTTACGATGCGAATCGATTTTCGGTTTAATGGATGGTATTTTACTTTAATCATAGATTTAAAAATCATTTTATGGTAATAATTGAATTACTGGCACCGAACAGGCTCCTTTTTTGCCGTGTATATTCAACGCAAATTAATTATGAATTCCCTCCGTTATACTGAATTTTGGCTCTCTCTCTCGCTTCTTCTCGATTCAATGATTTCGATTTGATGAAAACAAAATTCCCATTTATGGCATTCAATCGATTTTTTTCTTTTTAATCAACCTGATTAAAGGTTATCTACAGCGATTTGCTTTTTATGTGAATTGATAATTTATCAAGTCCATGAATAATTACTACTCCGAATTGAACAAAATGAATTTCAAAGTGAATTTAAATCAATTAAGATTAATCTGTACATTTAAAACAGATTTTGTGATCTGAGAAAGCAATGGGATCACGCTGATTCTAAAGCAATATTTGAGCGAGCATCGAAATGTTATTTTGATACTGACCTCAAGTAAATATGATGACATTCTTATAACATCTACACTGCTTATGACTTTTCAATGTGATTCATAAGAAATTCAACTCCAAAATTGTGAATTGCCTTTTAATAAATAACATTCGAAGATGATGACGAACTGTCAGATATTTGTATGTAATTCAAGACATTTGCTCTCTAGTCGACAGAAATTAAATAAATGATGAACTCAAAGGCACCCATAATTGATTCCTATGAATACCATTCATTTCACATTGAATATAATTCCTGCTTCGAATATAAACTGTATCAATAATAAGCGATTGAGGCAATTCTCATCGCAATCGCTAATAAACAATTATAAATATTTGCTATCGTTCGATTTAGACTGCACGAATAGAATCGAATCATTTCAGCAATGGCACGAACAACAAAAACGATTGTATTGCCCAATGAATTATTCCGATTATTAATATTTGTTTATTCCTCACAATTTGAACATGGTGAAGAATCAAGTTGTGAATTGCTCGGCCCATTATACTCAATTTAACGATTGTACTCATTCGAAATGTTGCACAGCAAATGAAGCTGAACTTTTTTGATTGGCTGAAAATGCTTGAATTTTATTCGTTTATCAAGAATAAATTTTATACAATCAAGATATATAAAAAGCGAACTGAATGCTCAACAAAATGATGATCTCACGAAAAGAAAAACAACAGCTAATATTTTAAAATTTTTTTCTTAACGTTTCAATTAGCGTCGAAATGATCAAGAGAACAAGCTCTTTTGATGTTTTATTTGAATGGCTTAACGAGCTCAATCAGGCGCGCACGCACACGATTATCTCTCTTGAATATCGATGTCAAAAATTTGGATTTAATTACATGAAGCAATCCGACGCATTTCAACCTTTCTCACCTTGAGAGTTGAAATTCTTATAGAGATAGAGATTTTCGTGAGCGCGAACTTGCACGTGTGCGGTATATCGAATTTGGTGGAACTTGTTCAACGTCCAACTTTATGTTAATATTGGATTTCTTTCTTTCGAAACACAGATTAAGATCGAAACTCATTCAGTCGGATTTGAAAATCGAGCGGCGGAAATTTGGTGAAAAATAAGAGCAAAGCGCATAAATCATTCAGAGTGTTCAGCGTCCGGCTAATAAAGTTTAATCGCCGCCTGATTCGACCACTAATCGTTGTCGATAAATCAACTGTTCGCAAAACTGAAAAAACAACACTACTGTTAAACGTACTGAATGAAATTTACGGTGATTCAAAGATTTAAGCTTTCTGATTGGAGGCGAATAAGAAACCAATTAATTTAAACGACGCACACCGAACGCTCTTAAGAAGGGATTTGAAAAACGATTTAATGAGAAAAGATTAACAAGAATTTTGACGATAACTCAATGAATGCGATGAACAAATAAATATTAAATCACATCAAATAATCAGCGCGTGTGAATTTGTTCTGGAATGTATATTTTGCTCGTTTAAAAAAATAGAAGATGAATTCTTAAAATAGATATTAATTCAAATGGGTGTTAGCAATCGGTGACGTTGTTGTGTTGCTGAAGCAACCATGCGATTAGTAATACACATGGATTAATTACTAATTGTTATGTACACAATATCTGGCCGATTTATCGCTTTCTAACCAATTTGATTGCACAGAAATGTTTAAATTTCACGCATGTGAGTGAAAACAGTGTTTATGTGAAGTGATTGAAATTAGATTAATTTAAATGTTTAATTTATTTAATAAATTGTAAAAAATCAGTGAAAGTAACAAGGAATTTCAGAGAGTGATCAATTTCGATCGACGAATCGAATATAAATTGGGTCGCATATTGAGTGTGCGAACCGCCCCCAAGCAAATAACTACAATTTCCCATAACACACCACCTTCGTGTGTGTGTTCTATTTGAATTTTTCTTCTTAATTCGGAAGTGAGATTAGTGCCGCTCTCGTAAGAGAAGGCACTTCTCCAATAACAACCATTGCGATTATAGTGCGTGATCCTTCCAATAGCTCGCAGGAAACTGCGGGTCCTCAGAGTCCAAAAAAACTGGGTGCCCATCAGCAACAACCAGTTAAACAGGTATGAATAATTATCAAATACAGTTTAATCGCACGGCTTTTTTTAAGCAATCGATACTTCAAAGTTCTATCAACACACAGACGATTAAACCACATTGATTATGGCGATGTGTGAATTGCGTTGTCGTGCAAATCAATCGATTTGTTTTGAAAAACGCTTGAGGAATTCAAACAGTATCGAGATTGAACAACGCTAATCTATCGACAACGTGCTTATTTCACAACAAGAGTTTATCAAATCAACTCAGTGAACAGACACGTTTTGATTAAATCATTGAAAATTCTCACAAGTTCAATATAAAAAATACACATTCACAAGTTACAAACAAATACACACATAAAATACCGTAAAATTTTTATTGCGCGAGGTGCAAGGGGATATATTAAATGTTTGAATAGCGATGACGATAGTAATGACGATCAATTTGTGTCAATTTAACTGAATCAACAACTTGAAATAAAATAAAATAGAATGTTTGCTATTTTTGTATGATATTTGTGGAGAATATTTTTAAATGGAGTCACTTGAGCGTACGCTATTCACACTTTCAAAAAGCCATTTTAATATTAAATACAATACTTTTCATATATCCGTCGACACTCGATCAATGAATGATTGAAGTAAATCGTGCGACTGATTTAAAAATAAAAAAAAAATAGAAGGAGTATGTTTCATTTGTTGTTAATTGTTCTCAATTCAATTGGATTGATAGACATACATATTCAAGCCACATCGGAAGTGACTGCCTGGTTTTTTTCAATGGCAATCAAACAATTAAACAAAATTATTGATATTGACAAGTTTATAATGTGCGGGACCACTTAACACACATTCATCACAATTTTAGCACGTTCATGACAAGTAAACAACTTGAATGTTCGTATCGAATACCCAATGTAAACACACACGCGCGCGCACTGGTTTGGCAAACAGATTATCGGATGCGATGCTGAAGTTTCATTAAGTGATGACAATTATTGATCGTTCGCTTCGTTTCATCATCATTTATCACTTGAATGTTTCGTACTTTGAAACACCTCAATTGATTGCAACTCAATGACGAAGAGCAATTCAACACTATTCGAATATTGCAACCATTCATTTTTTTCCATTTGGAAACGATCGATCATCGTCATTATCGCCGCTATTTACTTAATATCGCAATGATGGAGAGCTGAGTCTCGAATCGAGTTTTGAGCGAAGCACAAAATATGTTTCATGAATGTGAACCGTCTGTGTACACATTTGCCACGTTTGATGGCCACTTTGGATATTTAATGCTTTCTAATCGATTGGTTACTTGTTTCGATTCAAGTGGAATAGCCACGGTGCAAATAAGCACAACACCGCATCATTGAATTCGTGTATATCTTGAAAATTTCAATCGAATTGATATCAATCTGCGGCACAGATTTTTCTACAATTACATATTATAAAGCAAAATTACAAATCACCAGTGTTTAGTATGAGTCGCTTGTTTTTCGTACCGAAAGGGTGATCATGCAAAAGTTTCAATAATTTGCGCTCTGTAAAAAGAAGAGATGAAAAATAAAGAATGTGAATTAACGGGGGTTTGACTTGGAACAACTCTTTATTTCCACTAATGTTGAGATTGAGGGCTCTTTTGCCGAACAATTGATTTGATTAAGCCCACGTAGAAAGTAGCAGTTTACTCGCCGTCTCTCGTCATAATTATTTGAGTTGAGAAAAATCACGTATTTATTATCATTTCTTTCCTATTTACAATCAGCAATATTCAACTTGGCCTGGCCTGACTTTTGACCCATCAAATAAAATTTGAATAACATCTTATCTCTTTAATTCGCTTTGTCATTTTTGCTTGGTAATTTGAGCCAACACCGTTATTGACGTGAACATGAATATTAATTGAATTTTCCATGCTCAGCTTGATAGAGAAGAAAACACGATGAAAAATTGCTAAACTTTCCAATTTTAGTCCGTATTAGATAATCTCGGTGTACTCACATCAACAAAAACTCATCTCCTGTGTAAGGCAATAGATCAATCAATTTCAATGAGCTATTTCATAGGCGATGCCTCAAGCGATTTAATTAACAAATCAAGAAAAAACGAATTGTCGGCAACGCAGTGGCTATACGATTCATTTGAATGATGAATGTACTGCAGTATATTTGATCGGATTGAGTATGTAATTTGTAAAAGCCAATTCAATTGGTGTTAAATACAATAGCGCAATGGAAATAAATATGGCGCCAAACAAAAACTGGGTGAATATGATTGATTAATATTGCTACTTTTAAATAAACGCATTTACCATCATATCAAATCTGGCTTAGAGAAATAGGTAGTCTCCATCCGAGTTGTCCACTTGCAAAATGGGAAATGAATTTCATAATGATAACGACCCAAACTCAAACCGTTGTCTTTCAATTCGAGCGAGAAAGAGCTCTTTCATCGAGACACACAACGGATACTCGATTCGGAAATGAATGTTATCAACACTCTGATAATTCGCTTGCCACTCGCAGTGGCATAATCGAACGCTATTCGACAAAGCAGTAAAACATATCGTATTTATATTTATGTATCAACTTATTCTGCTTAAAAAATTAAATAATCTTTGCATTGAGCGATACACACATGTATAAAATTCTCAATGTTTTTTCCGATAAGATTATTTGCAACCCAAATTAGACCGGCATTATCGCACACTTGTTTCCTGCTGCTACCGTTGATGTGTGTTGGCTGTTTCCAAATATTTCAATATTTGCACTTTCACATGATGACATTTGACGGATTTATTTCGTTGTGTTTGATGTTTTGCTTTCACTTCATTTCCGAATATTTCGTCAATTGAATTTTTTTCGTTGACGAACGAAACATGTAAAAGTCAAACATAAAATCAGCGTTGCTTTGATGCAACCCGCCGCGAAATTTATGTGAGCGTGGCAGTTCTATTATGGAACATATATATTTCGGTGGTTGTCAACAGGGAAATACATTCATTTCTGATGGTGTAATTTAAATTGAACGAAATGAATAAAACAAATAAGAGCAACAATGAGCGAGGAAAATGTACATAGATCAAAATGCCGATACAAAAACAAAGGGCTCGTGTGCGTTAAGAGATGCGGGTGTCATTGAAATCAACGTTTAATAACAATTAATTTGACTAAATTTAAACAATTTGGCTGCTCAATGATTTAATTTATATAAACTGTGGAATTGAGCCATGCTTATGAACGGTTCAATTCGGATAATAAATGACTCATTTGTGACGACTGGTAGTTTTTTTTCTGTTTATGATGCACGCGATTGTGTGGTTTGTTGGATGATTGCTTTTCTTCTCATGAATACGAACGATTGTTACCCACAAATGCCGCATTATTGAAAAGAATGATCAACAAAAAACTATGACGACGATTTATGTATGACACAAGAAATGCCAAGGAATGAAGATCACAATAAAAAGCCATTTGTGAAATTAATGTCTTTATTTTGTTGTGCTAAATAAAGATTAACACGGAATTTTATTAAACAAATAATGAAGTAGTTAGAGCTCAGCGAGATTTGCGTGTGAATAGATTATTACTGCAGTGAGAGATGCTTTACATGGTTTTGTCTTACGTGACTTCTACACATATTTCATGAAAAACAATTTTTTAATGGGTTTTGGAAACATTTTCATGTAATTATGATAATGAAAATGTGTTTCAGCTAAGATTCAATTACATGAGATAAATCTGCAACAGTGATTCATGTTTCTTTTGGTTCCTTTAACATTGATTCGTAAGTCGCAATAAAAACTTGATTTGATAAATGTTCGTTTTTGTTCGACAACAGCTTAACGTAATTTCAAACGCATATATTTCGTGGACCGTAACTGCTTTTTTTATCTACCAGAAACCGGTACTTGGAATTTCGAAACACTAAAAAATGTGATTTCAGCGTACAAATTTCTTATTTTATCATTGTTTTAACTGAAAAAACAAACCATTTTAATCTTTTGTGAGGCAATCTGTTTATATTCATTTAACGAAATCATTCAGCCGTAAATATAAACATTTTCAATTTAGCCGTCTTTCTAGCTAAAAGCCCCTACTGAGTTCAAATCATTCAAGACTCCATATACTGGTAAAGTGGCCTAATTTGGACCTAGTCTCTAATTGCGATCTAACTGCTAAAATGAGCCTTATTGCACATATAAATAAAGGCTTGGGTCCGAATTTGGTGCATAAAAAGTTGTAGGTCCAAATATGGCCACTTTACCCTTAGTCACAAATTATAAATCAATTCAAATTTGTAAAGGTAAATTAATTTTCCATTGTCTGTGATCGACACAATAGTTCGAGAAACAGATCAGGGACCCGAACTGGATCCAATGAAGCCGGCCCTATAAATGATCCAGTGTATTGAACTTTAATAAAGTAATTTCGGTTATAATAACTCGTTGGTCATTGCGAACAATCACATTTGGAACGCGTGAAATGTTCCATCAAGTGGTCTTTTAAAATTGTCAATGTTGAACAATAAATCGATGCATGTTTTCGCTTTGATATCTGCGTGTCATTGTTATCGGACAAAAGCAGTCAACACTCATCGAAATTTTTGAAGGGGTCCGAGGTGTGCTCTTCTCAATTGGTATGGTCATTAACCGCGCACCACTTGAAAAGGCATTCAATTCGATTTTTCAATTGAATTTTATCGCTGTCACACAACCCATATCGATAGCACTATTTTTCCAGAAAATGTATTGCTGTCGACACACGTGAACTCGAACAAATCATTGCGATATTGCACAGAAACACCCTCGAAAATTGTGAGTGAGCCGGTTTATATTGTGGCAACTCACCATCATTTCCATTTGCCTAATTTTGTCTGCGTATTTCAATCATATTAAGGGCAATAATGAAATTTAACGAGCTACGCACTCTTGGATGATATGAAGTATTTTAGTATGCGAAAATGGCGTTCAAAATGTGTGAATCCAATGCAGTGTATTGTTTGAATAATAATCGCTCTAAATATATCGAATGCGATTCCCATTTGTGATTTTTGGCTAATTTATACAAACCACTTTGCCGTTACAATTTTCTGCAACGAGACAAAAACAGAGTCAAAGAACAGAATGTATAGAACCAAATAATGTAATTTCCTGTTCATGATTCGTATGTTTTATATACGTATGATGGCTGTAACCCTCCGACGCGTGTGTAGCATCAACCCACAACATGTGTCCGTTATCGCTGCATACGCGTACCGCGCACTTCGTATTCAATGTGGTTGAAGCATGTTTGAGGTGCGTGTGTGCGTGACGCGTGGCGACAAAGAAATCAAAAAGAGCTCGTTATTAAATGAATAAACGATACCAAAATACGCATTTATATTTGAACATGAACAGTAAATCCAGTAATCGGTTACAAAATGCTTATTTATGATAAAATATTGATCATTTTCGTGCAATAATGATTTTCGCACAACAGTTGAACAGGCAAAATGATCAAATCCAAAATAATGAACACTTAGCAATCGGCTGTAAAAGTTATTCTGATTTTCAATTGACTCATGAGTAATCATAGTGTGTTATGTTCATTTGTGCTTCCTAATGACAGTATTTTTCTGATTAGCTATTAGTTCGATCAATATTCCGTGTTGTGCTGTGATTTGTCGGTAGCAAATAGGCACTTTAACTGAACCATGTAATTTATTCACGAAATATGTGATAACATCAACATCGACATTATTGTTTCGACCGATTAGCACTTTCTTCATAAAACGGGTAATTGATTTATGCAGCCATAATCTAAATTTGGTATTCTGCTGGAGATTTTCAAATCATGTCTAATTCATTATCTACTTCTCGATATCAAAAGTAGTCACAGCCCAGGAAGGGAGTGGAAGAACACAGAACGCGATTATGTGTGCCGGTGTCTGGTTATTCGGTGTGCACTTAAGTGTGACGGCGTTATGTGTCATTATGAAAACACACACGTTCCGAATATGAATTAATTTTAGGCGAGGGTAAGCTAGCAACGGAGACCCCGACGACAACCCCGTCGCATTCAAACGATATGAAACACGATGGAAAATCATGTACGCACACTTCATTTGTGAACACATTTTTGAAAACCTGATTCAATTTTGAGAGTCATGGTACGTTTCCGCACCCTATGTTATGCGTCTTCCCTCGATTCCTATGCACGCTTGCATTGGCATACGCGCGGCTAATCTCTTTTATGAAATCTCAAATAATAGAAGAATGAGTGCCAAAATTCAAAGGGTTGATTTCATCTTCACCATCACCATTCCCATTATTCAATCCATGTTATGAATGACGCAAAACGGATGCTGATATCTTTTTATATATTTTCATAATGGAAAATAATGTCAACCAAGAAATGGAGAAAAATCCATCCAGTAGGGATATTGAATGAGAAATAAATAAACGCCGAGAGTAATAATATATTCTGTCGGATGTTGTATTTTTTCCCCAAAAAAATCTCTGACGCAAAAAAAAACTGTGTTCCATGTGTGCACATGAAAGAGGGTGCAAAAAGAACCATCTGAGGGTAAATATACAGTTTGATTATAATAATAATGAATACAATATCTCTTTTTAATATGAAAAAAAGTCGAAAAAAATGCTGTGCTTGTCCCGGCCAACTGCCCGGAGAGAAGATTGGGCGGCGGATCAAAATCAAATGCTGAGTTCTATTCAGAAAACATTTTCGTTTTTCATCGTACGCAAAAAAGGAGCCGTCGCTCTTGTAAGAGGTTTATCATTTTCTCACACCATGACCGATAGTTTAATTGCTTTGCATTTAATCAGCAATACGTGTGACTGACTTCTCTACGTTATCTCAATGTGTAAATTACGACGAGAAAAGATTGAAATAAATAGAAGATTTACGCATAATGCTCGAACTGTCTTCATCCCATGTTGTTTTGAGCTGTGGCTTGAGTCATCGCATATATATTTAGTATAGAATCGCTCGCACACAATCCGAAAAATAGGGGTTAAATGGAATAAATTTACATTTAATAGAGTGGTATATTAGCATTTGTTAGTTCTTTTTTTTTGCTGCTGTCTCCAATCATGTGTACGCTTATGCGCGTTTTGTTATTGTTTTCATTTGCGATTGCTATTATTCATTCCCTTTGTGTTATTTGTTACAGTTTTTTTTTTCTATCATCGATTCGTTTTCCCCCTTATTTACGTTCACATATTTTTGCGGCTCGAAAAACAAAGTCGAACGAATTGCATTTTAAAAATGAATAAATTTCCTTTCAGTTGGCTTCTGACGAAGAAAAAAGGCGACGGTTCGCGAGGGGAGCGATAGATTCATGTAGAATGCCGTTATAATCATAGTAAAATATTATGTTCTTGATTCGTCAGCATGTGAATCGGTTTCATTTGGCCTATGCTCTCACTTTACCATATCGATTTACTTGGATTCCAAAATGCGGCAGCCATTCACATAACCATTCATTCGAATTTAAGTAGTTTATATGTTTGCATTCGATACGCTACAATCCATTCAAGTTCAATGAACACTCAAGCAATGAGATTTTTCTTCGCTTTTGTGGCTCAAGATTTTGATAGCATATTCAAAGAGCGATATTGAATGGAGAACACTTACAGTCGATGATTATATTTTGAAGCCTCGTTGAGAATCAAGCAAATCAAATTTTTGCCTCCCATTTTCATTTCGGATGCTTTCTGCACAAGGATAATTCTGAATGAATTCAAGTAAGCGTATGATGATGATGTCGATGATGATTTGTGTTTATTGGTCAGTTGTTGCGTACGATGGGTTGCAAGCGACGTCATATTGTATTCTTTTCTTCAAAGTAGCCTTCATTATCGAGCTTAACTGAAGCAGAAGAAGAACCCTTGAGATATTTCCTCCGGGTTTTGCTCATTCAATTTGAACGACAACATCATGTTTTTCACTTTCAGCATCCGAAATTCAAGAGAATATGAAAATGAAACGAGCCCAACAGCTCAGCAACATCTATTTACTTTTCGTGTTGATTTTCTGGTCATAAACTATTTGACTTTTTGCTACGAGCCAGACGAAGTCAGCCCATAAATAAAATGTTTTCATTGTGTCACTTTATTTGAGAATTATCTTGTGTTTTGTGATGCGGTTTTGTGAGCTCGCATGAATAATTCCAAACCAATTTTCGAGCCATGTCATTCACATTCGACTATCTATCCCTCGTTTCACGTATCAACCATATGTGTTTAGTGAGTAGATGCAATACATTTAATTCACAAATATTTACGTTTATCGCGCTCAACGTCAACATTACGATATCTCTTGTCTGGGGGATTGACAAACAGAAATGCAACGGACCAAAACGAATCTTCGAGACGGCCATATCAATTACATTATACAATGGATTGCAGACTCTGCTCTTTCGTTTGCCTCTGGCTCTCACTTCACCTTCCATCATTTCCAAGATCAAAAAACAGGGGGAATCAAGTCAAATGCTCGAAGGGATGCTTTACAATAATGTATATTGCAATAGATTTTCTCGCTGCTTAATGGGCAATGTGTGTGAGCGTGCACGAAATGTGATCAATAAATGCTCAAATTATACGCAAATAACTTTTACCGCCACCAAAAATCCCATGTGCAAATGTTCGCCACACTTTAATTTACTTGTGCAAACAAAACGGCACTCATTTCAGTTCGGATCTCTCTCTCTCTCTCTCTCTCACTGTCTTTCTCTCTTTCGCTTTTTGTTTGCACGTTATTTAATCCATGTTCCAATGGTTTTTACCGACAGAGAGAACAGTAGAAGAAGAATAGGAAGAAAGACGCCGCTTTATGTTTACGATGGCATTTCAGTTGATCAACCCTGACAACAGGCGTTTTCAATGGAATGAATTAAATCGTATGTTATTATTGCCAAATCCCAGTCTCCGCCTCAATGAATGGATGGGTAATCATGTGCGCACATCTTTTAACAATGTAAATATAAATTGCCAGTATTTAATGCGGTTATTCGACCCCAAACAGTAGCAACTGGATGCTTTTAATACCGTGTCAATTTTTTTTCTATCAATTTCGTTCATACATTGAGGCAAAAGAAACCCTATTTGCTGTGTGAGCTCATTCTCGATGGTAATTCCGAATTGAACGCCAACTGTATCGATGTGCGGAGAGAAAAGTAGACACATTGCTAGGGTTATTTATCCCTTAAAGCGCACATCAAAAGCCTTTTTCCCTTCATTCACGTTCTCTATTTGAAAGAAAATAACTGCCCGAAGGTATTTTTTGAACTCTGATCACGCATATTATCCGAAGTATATCATCGATGATGCGTGTAATAAATGTATAAATTCCGAAAAGGACACATACATCTGGAAAAATGATGATCCTCTATTTTTGTTCTGTTCTTCTTTTCTTTTCTCTTTCTGTCACATATTGCTAATTCTCAATCACAAGCATATCAATAGCAACCAAAGCGAGATGGTATTGAATTGATTTGATTAACAATTTGGTGCATAAAGTGTCGGTGCTTTCAAATGATATTCCCTATATTTCACTGCTGTCAATCACAATCCAATCTATAATATTTAATTATAGTCTTTGAAATGGATTTTGTCACTTGATTGTGATATTTTATCACTTCATTTAATCCCTTTACTATTATCCGTGGGAACAAGAGACTCGACTTTTTGCTCAGAGTCATCAAATATTTGTTCTCATTCGAATTGTATGATGAATAGAGTGATGATTTCAAAATCGCGATCAAAAATGTAAGTTTAATTTGCAACTGTTTGTGTCTCTCATCACGCTAAAATGACAGTCTTGAGCTTCGACGAATTTTGCATGCTGAAATTGCAATGCAATGAAATTGAATGTCAGATAAAGAAAATCCCTCAAGAACGCCATAAATTTTGAATCACTTTTTCTACACTTAGCCAACTATTTTCACATTCACTCAAGTTGAGAGTGTTGATTTGAATGATGTGCAAATGCATATAAATTTTAGGGCTCTGCTCTTAAAAATACTGTGAATTGAAACGGCTAGAAAAGGGCAAATATTGCCATTGAAATGAGATCTTAACGGTTCTATTAGTTTTGTGTACTGCAGTTATTCATTCAATCGGTTTCTTTTCAATGACAGCCATTCTCCGAAATGGCAACCGATAACGAATCTCTCGTTGAAGTTCGGTGAACAAAGAAAAGGGCAAATATCATATAAAATGACGATAAAGTGAAGGCAAATCGAGAAATATCCAACCAACCATCCCATATCCAGTGCAAAGCAACAGAATTTAACGATGAAAGAATCCCTAATATAAAAAAAGGAAAAATAGGAAAGGAGATGAATCGCATTCTATGTGCAATACGTGTGCTTGTTGTCTTTGTAATCCATTCAATTTTATTTTCCATTTAATTTTATTTTTCAAATAAAAATGTTTTTTTTTTTTGCGATGTTCAACGACGCATTTCCAGATTGTCTGTACTGTTTACAGTATACACACGATTCCAATATAATGCAGCTCAGTTTCATCTTTCATTTCGCCGCACAGACAGGATGTGTTGACGTTGCCGTTAGGATTGTCGTCGTCGATTTCCATCATTGTGGAAACCGTAACATTCAATACCCGTTATTGCAGTTTCAACATCTTATTCGACAAACAGCCCGGCTACAAGAGGAATTTCGAACGCGTCTCATTCATAACACAGTTCACAGTTTCTGTTGTGCCAAAGAAAATATCCGAAGACTCCATTTATTGACAATGTGTATTTGAGTTGGGCAACCCACGTTCACTGCGCATTCATGGAAATCAATAAAAATCGGTTTTATTAACAAATTCGAATGCATGCACACAAATATGCTGATGCTATGCGCTTTTGATCTTTTCGGTCTACCCGAACAATGATAATTCAATGGACAAAATGAGGGAAAAGAACACATTTTCTCAAATCGAAGATTTGTTTGCTAGTTTAATTTGTCTTCAATGAAAATCGTTCCCTTCTGGTTTTGGCCCTTGTTCTTGGGGACATAAAATTTTATTTGGCTGTGTTACAATGGATATTACCAATACCAATGGATCCGAATTGCTCGGTTTATATGTTTGTGACTCAAAACTCTCACACAAACAAATTCTATTATTTGCTACCATTTTAGCTAAGGATGGACTTTTCAACTTTGTTTGGTAAAATTAATAAATAAATAATGATAAAGTTGAATCACTTCTAAGTTTACATTTTGAAACTTGTCGAACTAATCATACGATCGTTTAATTTTCTACTTACGATATTCAAAATGATACATTTGTAAGCGTGCTCTTGACGTCAATGTGTCATTGAATTGTAATGTTGTTGAGCTGGAGGTTCAATATTCGGGTTCATATGTTCAGCATTCGTGCAGTTCCGAATGAAAAGTGAACAAATGTCACGATGGCAATATTGTTTATTTATTGAGAACATACTCAACTTTGTTTGAGTTTTACCAGTTTGGATCAGTTCAAAGAGAAAGTTTCTGATGGCATATCGAGGCCTCTGCTCATTTTAGCCACTTTTTGACTACAATTTGTTCGAAAATCATTTAAAAGTTCTTTTCTACTAATTAGGCACCATTACAGCAAATCATTTATTTGACGTGTGTTTTCATGATAGATGAAATGCTTGAGCTAGTATCGTGCGTGTAGTCAATTGGTACGTTGGGCTCTCGCAAACTCAATAAGGTGAACAGACTGAACCAAAAATGTGAACATTGGACATTGAGATTGTTATCTATTTAAAGTTTCTCTTACTGGAGTTTAGCTTCAGCGCCATCGTCACGGATGATGAATTAGTTTCCGTCCAATTTGTATTCAAATTAGAATATCTCAACTTCTCAGATATGAGAAACGAAAATACAAATCTAATTCTAAACATGGAACATATACCGTTCACAAATTCTTCGAAACAATATTCATTTAGTGCTTGAAACTTTGAACCAACAAAATATTATGGCACGTTGTAATTTCAATGTGAATCATTCTGATCAAGTCTGAACATCCCATATTATGCGCTTTTCAGTTAAATATTTAGTGGCAATACAGACAATAATGAAAATAAATTCCAAAACATTATTATTTTATAATAATAATGATTCCATCGGGGTTGAACGTCTGTTCACCGAGACACGCCAAATAAATGTGTTTAATGAGGGAATTATTTGTATGCAAATTTGTTATAATCAAATCGAATGGGGCTTTTCAGTATATTAATTTTTTTTAGCTTCGATATTCTAATAGTCTCTCGGCTCGATTTTCATCTTTCATTTCTCTATCGTGGCGTCGATTCGCATCTTTTTCCACAAAATAATGAAATTAATTAAATAGGATGGAAATTAATGTTATCAAAGCGAACAAGAATCCGCATTTCAGTGAAAAGCAGTGCGAAATTCGATGAATACCATGGTTTCAAAAGCATAGAGTGCGGAAAAATGGCCTGAGACAAAAGGAAAAGCGTAATTAATGAATGTGGTGGAGCGTTGTTATACACAGACAACTGAATCTTTAATTTGATTTTCCTTCGTTAAACCCTAATTCATCCGAAAGGAGCTTCATCCTGTAAAATAACTTGAATCATTTTCGCTGCTTCTCATCTAACTTGGATTTCTCTCTCTCTCTCTCCCTCTCTCCTCAACTGCTGTGTTCACCGTCGACATAAAAACCTTTGTTAGTCGCATTTTACGTATCTGAATAATTTAATCGTAGACACAGTGCTCAGCCCCACGCGGGTGTAAATTACACAGCGATTTTCCATTCAACTTTTATCTTGCTGCGTGCTATTCATTTTGCAACTCTCCAAACCACTTCTTTTCTGCCGATGCTCCCCGTTCTGGGCTCTATTTGTCCATGACAATGATTTCATGAATTTCCGTTGTTTGCCGCGCACGCTGTGTTACGTACACTGTACAACATTTGCATCGTTATCATTTCGCTTCGCTGCCACCATCGCTTCAGTTTCCGCGCGCATAAAGTATTCAGCACATTTACTCCCGCTAAATGAATATGAACAACGGGAGGGAGACAAAAAAAAACCGTGCCGCACAAGAACGAGAAAAATTATTATACAAATTTACGTCTGCATTATTAAATGGTAATTCACATTCATTTCGCTTTTTTTCCTTGAGATTTCCTCCGTTCGGTTGTGTGGTGCGGTGTTGTTGTTAATGATTACTAGTATTTCTTCAGTTTTTCCGCTTTTCCTGATCTCTGTGCTATTTTGTGTGTGCGCACATATTTCATGGCAGTTGTTGTGAAAGACCCATGACTTTGCTTTGAATATACGAATAGGTTTTCCATCGACTACAAAATGAAATAGAAAAAAAAATATGCTAATCTATTGAAGCAGGAACATAAATTGCTTTTTATTATGCATAAAAGCTGTTTGTTGGTGGCAGAAGCAGTAGCAATGGCGTCTCTTTTTTCACATTGTCTTTGCATAGCTGGATCCAGACACGCTGTTAACGGCAAATTCAACGAACGCAAAATACTCGATTTTTTCCCTCTCGAACTGGATGTCTGTGTGTGTCTGCCGAAAATACCCGGCCGCTTCGTCTTAAAGCAAATAAATGCAAATATGTAACATGTAAAATATGTGGATTGGCAACGACAACGAACTGAACACACCAGCTGAGAGCCAGTCTGAAGTCTGAAAGCCCCGATGTTTTGTTCACATAATCATTATTGTCATCGTCATCATCTCCGTGTGCCAAAATAGCGTTGAATAAAGTGGAGTTTTGGCTGCCCGAAATACACACACATACAAAAAATGACCGTGCCGAAATTCGCTAGTTTTGTCGTTCATTTTGCCTCATTCACTGCCATATTCACTTCGCTAATTTATTACATCGTTCCAAAAATGTGTGTGTATAATGCTGCGCTGATTTGTACACTTGTGCACTTATTTTTTATGTGACTCGTGAGAAATGGCGAGTTTTTGGTTCCATTCCGCGTGCATTGTATGCATTCAGCGTTACCACCAACCATTTCGACGTTCTTTTTTTCATTCGCCATTTTTCAGCGCGAAACATTTCATTCTTTTCACCTCAGCTTTTTGTTTTGTATTACTCAGCCGCCGTTCGCTCGCAAGCAAAGCAAATTGAAATGATGAAAAACAGCATTCATATCATATTACCTAATGGAAAGTGCAAAAATACACTCACTTCATAACCGTTTTTGGAGTTTGACCGTACAAAATAAAAAAAAAAGACGAATCCATCGGATGGTTTTTATGAAGCACTGGATATAAACACTCTTTTATGCGGCGAGGCGCATATTTTTGTTTACGTTCAGACGTTGATTGTATTTTCGGAGCAAAATTTAATTCGGTAAACATGAGCAAACAAAAGCTAACGACCGTCGACATAAAGAGCCAAAAAAATCACCAAAACTCATGTTTGCTCATGCAAAATCGGATTTCATGCACAATGATTACTCTCTTTTTTTCTGGCTTTGTCGCAGTTAAGTTTGTTTGAATGAACATGTTTTTCGATTCAGAAGCCTGCCCGTTTTTCCATCTTTCAAATGAATTATAGCAACAAAAAAACATCTCTTTGTGCACTTTGCACTAGGTGCTTGCAATCAGTTTTTATTTTACGTCAATACAATTTAAAATGTGCATACAAAAATGGATAGCATTGGAATAGGGTGCATGGACTAAGGTTCATTGTAACGAGATGACAATGAGTAGGCGGAAAAGGGAGGTGCGGGTGTCAAATTGACAGAGATGCCATCAACTTTTATTCGTAGAATTATCAGTACATTTAATTTTCAAATAAATACATGAATTGATGCGCCTTATTTGGATGAGTTTAATTTTCGCGGAATAAAAAAAATAATACTCGATAATAACATCGAAAAATTGAATCCTGGGGCTATGGCAAATCGAATATGGAAAAAAAGGCTTGTGCGCGAGAACGTTGAATTTTTGCTTTCGTAGTTCTCAAAGTCCGTAGATTCATGGTTGCGTTAGCCAGGCAAAACAAAATATTCGGGTTTTTGCTTTTGTTTGGGCAATTTCTCGATGCTGTTCACCAATGAATGTGTATTATTTGACTTTAAATTACGATGTGCATATCGAATTTGTTAGGCGGATCGCCTGCCGGCAGACTCGCGATGCATCAAATTGATTTTCGTGGATTTGCTGTTTCTGTTTTGCATTGGTCCGTTAAAAATGCAGAGTACGGGTGTTCAGTGGTGAAAACATGTTTTTTCAAAAACAATTTTTTGGTGATTACCTGTGGTTGTGATTTTTTTTCCGGTCGCCAATCATTGTGACCAGAATCAGATAGAAATGCACACAGGCTCTTCATTCAATGTGGCAGTCAAAACATGAAAAAAACATTGGACTTTGGCAATTTTTTCCAGTCAGTTTTTGTGTGCTCTGCAGTCAACAGAAACCAGACAGCAACTAATCAATGAATTTTTTTGTTGCTATCTTTGGTTGTCTTTGTTAAACCGCTTTATGATGAAACTTTTTCGCCGGCTATTTACATTCGGGCATGGCTTTGCATATCGCAAATGAAAACATTGAAGCATGAAAAGGACTATAGTGGAAAAATACGAGTGCTCTGTGGCTTTATTTTGCTAACATGTCTTTCATTTTTTTTCGTTTTCAATTTGATGTTGTTTGTTGTCATTCGTTTCGTTTCAATTATTTTTCATTCAAACATTCAAGTCACAATGGGAACAGCCTTCGGCAAATGTTCAGATTAGTTGTTGGTAATTTTCTGTGTATCAGTAGAGAGATAACAAGCATTTTAACAACCTCATCGTCAGCGCTGTGGTTAAAATGAGTTTGGATTTCAACCGTATTTTTCCGCTCTCAACTCTTTTTCATTTTAAAATTCTGGAATAATTTCAACAAAAAATTTTCCATTTAAAACCCGAATCATTGCAACGATACAAATCACGAGAAAAACTCACGAAATAACGGAATTTTTTGGCGTCGTGGAAATTCCTCGGGTAAAATGGAAGCGAGATTCCATTTTAGTGGGAATAATACGCTAAATAAAACGATGAATGTGCTCAATATTTGCACTATTCTCTGCAAAGTAATGAGGAAATCCACCTGGAAAAGTCTCGTTGCTAAAATTAGTTTGAAATTCCTTCTTTCAATTGTTATTGAACTGCATCATTATGCTACTTAGTTTTGCGGCAAATTTTGGCAGACATTAGATTCTTTGAGAAACCGTTTCGGTTCAATATATATATTCCACACCAAATGAATTTTGACATGAAATAAAAACGGAGATTATTTGTTTTTGTAATTTCTTTAGAGAAATGCATACGATATAAATATCTATTCATTATTATTCGAATTAAAGCAATGCATTTCGCAATGAAATTGATTTAATGAATAAATTCCATTTTTTTTTCTATTGCAGGTATGTGCACAGAGTCAAGCATTTCCATTCGGATTTTATACATGTAGCCATATTGTTGGTAAGTGCGGAGAGTTTATAAATGAATTTGCTTGCGAACTTTTATGATGCTCTGGAGAATTTTGCCGAAAATATTTTAATTAAATTCCCGCAAAAGTCCAGATAACATTCGAAATTTAACTAATGAAAATAATTCTTACGTGAAAATGGTGAGTGTGCATTTGGGCAAATGTGTAATGAACATTCCAATGTGAACTGCACCCTGTCCGCACATGTACACAAAGTGTGCGGTCGAGCTCTTGCCCGACAAACAAAGAAATTAATGTAGCCATACTGTAACGAGTAGCTTCATTTTTGTGATTTGGTGCCAGACTAAGGCCAGGGGCAGATGTTTGCATTTTTCGAAGCGTTGCTCTGTTATTACTGATATTTAATTTATAATTATGCGAGAAACATTTCCGGTATGTGCACAGACTGTTTCGAATGTGGAAAAAGTCGGTCGCCATATATATATGAGCACTTTCACGATGCACAGCGACACACTAGGAGGCAATAATGTTTATTTGGCTATTTTCATGTCGAAACCCGAATGAAAACTCATTTAAATGCTTCGCCTGCTCGACAACGCTATACATACGATGTCCTCGAAGCTCACAGACGAGTGTGTGTGAGAGTGCGCACCGCAAACGGAATACAAAATGACATGAAATATTATGGGATACGATGTGCGAGCTTAAGTTTCAAAATATTTCAGCCGGAGTTAGCGATGAAGAGAAAATATTTTCCAATTATGCAGACATGTGTGTGTAGCAAATATTGAAATGGCGACACGGTGTACATGTTTATTGCTGAATTGTAGTTGGATTTAACCCCAAAAACTTGTTATCATTTCAGGCCATACGGCAGCCTTTTTTAGGTTAATATCAATAGATATTGCATGCAGAAATTGACCCTCACACCAAATCGAACTTGGTAATGAAACGATGGCACTGGCCGCCGGCCTATTTCATGCATACAAAATTGTGGGAACGACTAACCACGCTTGGAAATGTATTTCGATCACGAAATCTGTTTATTTTGTTGGGCATTTCCGCAGCATTGGCCGTTCTACGAATTGCAGACATTTCATATTCCATTCGATTCTTTCATTTTGATGAATATTCAATTTACATATCGATCGAGTTTACAACGAAAGTACGGAGCATATAAATGATTCAGCTCCGATTGTTTGTCCATTTCATTGCGTAAAATCTTTTCACATCACCAAAACGATGTTGAGATTTTGCATTCGCAAATTAATAACAGCAGCGTCTATATATTCCACATTCTCGGTCGGAATCTCTTTACATAAATGCATAATAGGTGAAATTTCCCGTGCAAACAAGAGAAATTGGTATTTGGCACCCAGTGGTGCCGATGTCGATGCTTCACGGAACAAAAGGATTTTCAACCAAACGAACAATAGTACTTGATAACAAAGCATTTTCATGCGGCGGTGTAATCCTTTATTGTCGCTTGGCTTCAGAACCATTATAGCCATTGCATCCAATACTCAAACTAACGTATGCTCAGATAAGAATGAATATGTCAAATGAGCGAATTCAATTGATCTAATATTTACCTGTTTTTGCATCTTAACATGCGGCCCCCTAAAAATCTTCGTTCGATAAATGAGTTTTTTCATAATCCAGCAACGATTATTTCGTCTTGTTTCTGATAATATCTTCGATTACTAGTTTTCATGCATTTTGACGAAAATTTATCTCATTAATGACTCACCTTTACCGAAGAAGGAAATTAAATTTTCAATCAAAATATGTAGAAGTAAATATATATTATTGAAAAAGTGATTTCGCCGACACACATGTCACTCAAACTAATTGCATGTGCAATCAAGTAAATTTGCGTTTATTTCATGGCCCCAAGCAATTTTCATTCCATTTCTCGGCTACGATTCACCGAGGGAGTTCCGAATGCAGTGCGGCTTATTTCATTTCGGCCTGGTGGTGGTGATAAAGTCACTGAATGAAAGATTTTTATATGAAAATTGAAAAGACATCGACTCAAAAGACCAATAAAAAATGGCAAATAAAAAAGCTGCACAAGGACATAAACATGGACATTAACAACGCAATTCAGCAAAATAGGTAGAAACGCCCATTAGATGTGGCTACGACCAAAAAATCCAATGTAATCAGGACTCCAGATTCCTATGTTTGTTTTTTATGCGAGAACATAAACAGTAATTTTTTCCACTTTGAGTTTTCTTCTATCGGCCATATTTCACTTTTGGCGATAGCACATTCACTCGATATGCGCAATGCTAACGGCAACATTATTCGTTTTTTCTCCTCTTTGCCCCCTACTCCTTTTAGCGTAATCGCGTAATTTATTTCCGTCTGTATAATGAATTACATCTCTATATATATTTTACGATGGTTATAATTTTTATGATGGCCATTTGAAGAATGGGTATATCAAGCCCATTGAGTTGAAAAAGCTGTGCGTTGCTTTTTCGTGATGGTTGTTGTTGTTGTTGTTTCGATCAAATTTTGTGCGGTCCATTAAAATTTATTTCTTTTCCTAACGGTGGCCTCTGGTTTGTTTCAATTTTTTATGTCTTGCCTTTTTGTTTCAAATGCACTTTGCCTTCGTTTCGTTTCCACTTCCGAGCAGCGATTGAGAATTTATCGCGGGGCCTCCGAATGGGACATTTATGATATTGAGCAATACCAAAAAAATACAATTTATTTTATTTATGCGGTTTACAGTTTTGGTTTGCCTCTGAATTTTTCACGAAGGCATTTCGTTTTCAAGCGGAAAGTTGAAATTGTATCGCCTAAAATGAATAAAATTGCACATCTCGTACATTCGCTCACAATATGACAATTTTTACCCGTTTAGTTAGAATTCGATAAAAGTGGAATGAGTTTGTTGTTTACTTCTATTGCATCAAATATTCTTTGTGCGAGTGCTCAAACTTGGAATAGCTCTAATCACAAAAAAAAAAAACAAAAAAAGTGCAACGAATGCCACATTTAATACTCTATGCAGACAATGTGCAAAAGAAAACGATCAACTGCAAAGAAATTTAGGGGACAGTGAGACGAGTAGAACATATGGAAGTCGATTTGTTTATACTGCCATAGCATACAAAGAAAAATGGAATTTACAAACCATTTAAATGAGATAATGATGACATTATTAGAGATTTATGTGAGCGCTACTGGAACGTGCATCGATGAAGGAATAACGATGACAACGATATTTTTTATGAAAAAAAACTTGCGAACGTTGTTTCGATCGAGAAAGATAGAGATCAAATGCCGCGAAGGCTTTCACATGCCGCAAAGGAAATTATTTCAGTAGAATAGATTTGTTTCTTGTTGCGTTTGTATGATGCCTTTTTCCTTCTTTCCATCGCTCTGTTATTTCTCTTTTTTTGTGTCGGGCTGCATTCATCGGAAGCTATTTTATACTTTTCAAATTTATAGTGATTACTTTTTCTTCTGCCCAGCCTTCATTCGCATTGTTCAATTTCAATGGCATATCGACTGCATTGCCATGTAATGCGCGCATCGAAAACAATAAAATAATAAATTCCCTCATCTCAAATTCCATGTCGCATTGAATGCAGCTTGGCTTTGATTCTACTATGCGATGCAATTTTTCATTCTTTTGTGGCTCCGATATTAAGTCATTTGATGCCGATTACCGAGAGCTAGAGACTTCATTCTCTTTTTCACTTCAAATGTGGATAAATGGATGGATGTGAGTGGCGTTGTCACCACATTCGTCTGAAAACCAGAACTGTTGATTTGACGGATTTATACAGATTCTCGGGACGTTTCGCTGTGCTCTTTGATGTTAAATTGATGGGTAATTTACAGTGTGTAAATTGGTGGCCCAAGAGAGTGAAGCGAGCACAAGACGCAACAATTCCAAGAGATGAGTTTCAGTGCAAACTTCAAAGAATTATAAATTCAACGAAAACTCAAATGACTCATAACGTAATTAAGCATTTTTATGCATAATTTTATCGCTTTAACCGTTCATTAAACTTCTTTGATGTGCCAACCGCGTCGCCGTCATGCAATTCCATTTATAAACGCCAGTGAAAACACAGAAAAAAGAATGTGCACAAAACCACGCGCTTTTAAACTTATAATGACACTTTCAATATTGATTTTGCGTTAACACATTGCATTTTTGCTTTGCGCTGCTGGAATGCGAATGCAAAATTGGTGTCAAATTTATTATGTGCGATCCACTTGATTGTTCGTTGAATTTCTGAAATGCATTCATAACCAACTAACTACAAACATGTGTTGAAATCTGAACAAGTACATTCCCGATGCAGTTAGTGAGCATACTGTGAGCATATATTTAATCTGGTTGGTGGTGCCGCTTTTGCCGCTATAACTTCAACAAAAGTGCAGAGAGAAAAAGCGAACCTTTTTTTCTCTCTCTCATTCAACACGGCTATGCTCACGATAAACATCAAACGCTTTTATGCAAACTAATGCATATTTGCATTCGTATGATGACTACTGGGTATCACATCTCTCGACGCCTACTCCAAATTAATTACGTATGCACTGCACAAAAGTCGCTTAAAGTGCTCTTTGCACATGAGATGATACGTGCATCAGCTTGAAAGACACTACTCGCGCGCTCTGTTACTTATTTATAGAATTGCAAACAATTTCGCTTGACGCTGATGAAAAAATCAGCGAGCCCACTGACATCGTGATATTACTTTTTATTCGCTTAATTGTGTGCACACACATCGTTTTCGATCACGACACCGTCAAGTGTTTCGCGTGGAATAAAAAATTCGCGATATTTTTTCATCAAGAGCGCACGTGAATCGTGTAAAAACCTCAAGTGGTACGATTAAAGTGATTCTTTGTTTTCATTTCTGAATTTGCATATCTTGCGACTGAGCCATTTCTTGTAACTTGCGCTCTGCACACGCCATGTCTATGGCGATATTTTTAATGGAAGTTCCCTTGAACAATTACTGACGACGACGACAACAACGAGAGCGATATCATTTTTTCTGTCGATTTTTGTAGACATGTACTTGACTCAGTCGATGGCCCGTCTGCCTTCGGAACGATGTGAGACATTTGAAAAAAACGAACTAATGAATAAAAAATGTGATCTAATTTTTGCACAAAATTCCATGTGAAGCCGTCATTATATTGATGATAATATGGTGCAAATGAAATACATTTGCTACTGTGTGGCACATAAAGGTGTTCAAATAATTGTCATCCAGACAATCATCTGCCATTATAGTCGACTTTTCGAGTTGCCTCTTTGCCTCACGCTCTCTCTCCCTCTCACGCTCTTTCTCAGAATGATTGTAGGTTTAAATGCTGAACAAGGTTCGCATTGATATATTCTTTCTCTCCATAATTGAAGCGAAAACCAGATGACGCACAAATTTATCATTTCGTATGCTTTCTGCATCACTGTCTCTCGCTCTCTCATCGTAAATTTCATGCAATTATATTTCGAACATCTTTTTGCATACTGAGTAAAACTTCAAGTGAGATAAATGTTTGCAATATTTTATATCGTTCAATAGAATAGTGGAGCCAGCGGTGCACTGCATTTAAATGACAACATTCATTTATCGAGCAAATGTACGAAGTCGCTGTCATTGTCATGATGAACAAAAAAATACATTCATGGTGAGATATATGAAAAATGAATTTTACGAGATAAAATTTCAATTTAATATGAATTGTGTTGTGCTGGAAGTGGCGGAAGAGGAGAAGTGGCTGCAGCATACGACATAAAAATATAATGTAATCACGTTTTTCATCATCAGCCAGCCATATTTCAACATTTTCCGAATGAATGCCATTCACGGTGAAAACTGCAGTTTTTTTTCGAATGAAAGAGAGTGAGAGGGAGAGAAAGTAGAGCGAATAAGAGAAAAGCAACAGAGATGATTTTGAATAAAAGGACAAATTCAGAATTTTGCTTTCGCATAATGCATGCAGAAGTGAGCGTGCTCGTTTGCAAATAGACGAATAATGATCTTTGCTTTTTATATGAGAACGTTCGCGATTCTTTTGCTCATTCGCATCAGTTGTAATGGTGGCGCAATAGTGCGCGAGCAAGCGAACACACACACTAAAGGATCGATAACGCGTATGTTTTTCTGCATGAGTAACATCAGTGTGGTGTAACTAAAGAGGCATCCCATTTTATTCGCGCTGAATGACATTTAACACGTTTCATGCAACATAGGAAAAAAAGATTTGAGATAAAATGTGTGTGCATTGTGTGAACTTATTCGGTTCGATGATGAGCATATTCACAACAGTCATGTCAGGACTTTGCAGTTAAAACAGCAAAAGGAGAATGTCGGAAAAAACGAACTCAAACTGATATGAATGTGGAAGGGAATCGTAACATGGTGCCTTTTTAATGTGAACACGCTCCATTGAAATGGGAATTATGCTTTGTTCTTGCGAAGAACCGAACTTTTTAGCCTCTTTTATGTGCATTGAGATCACTTGTCTCTCACAAAAACGACACACATTATCTGATTGCGTTGGTTTTTTGTGCCATAGCAAGCGCCCGCAGGATACACAACAAATAAAAAGCCCAGCCACTAACTGTAACTGTAGATTGGATTGTTCTATCTTTCCTCTTTAGCGTTGCATCACATTCAACTCTTTCAACTGAATGAGATGTATATTCGTTTCTAAATTATTTCTCGATTTAACGTTCAAAGAGATCAAAGCGAATTCCACACTTACACCATCTATCTGTCCAATGTAACACATCTCGCAAGCCGGAAATAATCTCGGAAAATGGTGTAGAAAAATATCACGCTTATACTTATAATCGATGCCATCAAATCGCAACAGAAGAAAAAGAAACCGCAAAAAGTAATTCTGAAGGGTGAAAATGATGTATTCAATTTTTTTCTCTCTGTTCCTCTTGGAATTTTTAAAACAGTGACAATGTGGCACAAAGCAAGTACTACCGCTTTAATATAAAACCTACATTCGCCTTGGGCCAACGTCCGCTTCTCCAGATTCACATTAAAACAACACAGATAAATCTTGAAATAATCTGAAAAGAACCATCTGATGGTAAATACAATTTAAAAGAAAAAGAATTGAATGTTTTTGTTGAAGTTTTGCTTGCATATCTCGTCATACAAGACGATCCCACTCTGGAAAATCATTCAAGAAGAAAGGAAACTTTTAAAATAAATGGCACAAACATTATAAAAAAAAGATTGCAAAGCGTAGTAACGGTGTCATTCAAGAATTGTGAGCGGAAAATGTTCGCTTTGTATTTTTGATTTAACTGCCGCCAGTTATTTTGGATAAAAAGAAGAAAATGAAACATACACAAGCGAATATTCCACGAAAACTTGATGATGAATATGTACACGTAATTGGATAAATTTGCGGATCAAGTGATGATTCCGAATAACGTTTATAACCAAATCGAATAAAATGTTTCGACCACCAAAAATTGGATTGCAAATTAGTTGATTTTAAATTTAGCAATGCTAATGAGCATTCATTGAAATGATCCGAAAGAAGGATGCCGTTGTTATTTCTGCAAATCTTTCTGATTTTTGTTAAATATTGTAGCAGTCCCAAGGAAAACGGTAATATGCAGGAAGGAAACTGTTATTGCGTGTTTGACATCGATCAGAATAAATGCTAAATACTGGCAATGCCTGGCATTTTAAACTGAGCGATAACTAACCGTGAACGAATCCAAATTCCTAATTTTTTCTGAGACAATTTAAAAGACTTTCGGCCATACTAACGATTCTCGAATTCTTTCAACTTAATTTCGATTGGAATGTAAGCGTCCCCTTTTACGTTCGAACACCACAAGTGTAATTTCGTTTTTGAAATGGCTCTTGTCCGACAAAGCTTCCACCATTTTTGCGGTTAAAGCAGGGAATTATGGTCATTTGCTGGATGATTCAAGAGGATCCAACAAAAAAAAAAAAACATAATTTTCTGTCGCTTTGTTTACGGCATAGAAAGTTTTGTACATCAAGTTTTATTTCATAATCTTGAATTATTTATGAGGATATTTCATGTATTTGATTGTAGATAAGTGCGTGTGCATGTTGGAAAAAGGGCAATATTATTTAAATTCAATTTGGAAATCCTGCTCCTCATTAAACCCTTATTCTACCATCTAAAAGCCATTTAGCTAATTGCTACATTTTTTAAGTGTTTTCCTTTTTCTATTCGGGCTAAAAAGTTGAACATTTCCAACCCCTTTTTAAAGAATTCGTGTTTCGAGCGTGTTTCGTTCTCTCTGCTGAATTGTCAATTTGGCTTCGCACGAACATTTGAACCCTTGTCCGTTTGGAATTTGTTAATGTGAAACGATATGCAATCTGGTAGTTCCGGTGCACGGAAATGTCGGCCAACAAAAAATTCTACATCAAATAATACAAACGGTTAGTTCACTGCTGTAGGCAGACTTTATCCGTATGCCTTCTTCCTGTTGGTTCAAAAACAAACAAGAAAGGCTCGTATAATAAATCAGCTAGTAAAAAGTCACATAATTTACGGTTTTTTTCTCTCGCGTGTAATATTTCCATAATAAACTGGCCTTTTTTGTTGTTTTTACGGGGAAACGAAACATGGAAACAAATTTCCATCGAAGAAGAACAACAAAAATTATATAAAGAATTTATTCCTCGGGCGACCATTGCTTCTGGTGTAAATAACGAAATGTTATATTCGGTGTTTTTGTTTGTTAATCCAGTGTGACTAATTGGTTTTCGAAACATGTCTTCTCGTGTGGTGTCACTGCGGTAGATCTTTATCTCTCATGATATCATTTCTCCACATTGTTATCCATTGTTCTGTCCATGTTCATTGCCGGCAGACGGGAACTTTCGCAGCAAATATGTTTTAAATTGATGACTTCGAACGATGATAATTAAATCAAATTGCGTGCATGCATACCTCCCTTTGGCAATCCACTAAAATAAACAAAAAATTCTTCAATGAGACGAACTTGAACGCTCTATTTGTGGGCATTTTCTCGTTTCAATGGAATTTCTGTTTACAAAAATTGAAGTGTAAATTTACTTTAATCATGGGCGGCGATATAATTCCAATCTTTGGTCGCTCACACATAAATTATGGTGTTTTATTGGCGTGCATTCACGAGTAGCCATCCTTCACATTCATTTCACGAATATGAACGAATTAATAAAAAAGAATGCAACTAAAGACGTAAGTAATGATTGAAGGTATCACGAAATTTTATTTCCTGTGTTCAATAAATGGCTGCACGAATATGAATCTCAAGTCACATTCCAATTTTAGGCGTATCAAAGTTAATTTTGGATCGTTGGGTTGATGAGAATAATAAATGGTCACTTTCCGTTCAATAAGGCCGTTTGATCTGCTAGCTGGACAGTCAAACACAGCACCAAAAATCAGAAACAAAATGAATGTCATTTAGGAGCTTGATGTGATTTTTTTTTGCACATTTCGAAATGATTGTGGAAATAAGATATCGTCAGTCAGAACTTATTTTTAGAATGTGCTTCAATGAAAGGCACATATTTTGAGTAAGAAATCATGTTGTGGTATTAAATAGTGTAGCCGACGGCCACTAGCCGTCATCGGCCATCAAGAAGATTCGTTCATGATGCCGTTGCAGTTACGTAGATTCATCTAGATATAACCAATTATTCGATTTAATTTTGTTTTTATTTTACTTTCTTTCGTGTGTTATCATTGAATTTCATAAACCTTTATTTATGTGAGCAAACGATTAACATGCACGCACTCTCAGAAACACTTTGCCGCACACACCTCGACTGCGCTCGCGGTCTTCACATGAAACCCAAGAACAAACATCGGGTTGAAAAGAATGTTCGAAATAATTCATAATTGTTGTTCCCCAAACATGGCCATAATTTCTGCCTATTATTCACTGACAGCCAAAGTGTGTTCTTAAAATTTATTAATTTCTACGCATGAAATTATAATATGCATACAAAAATGTACTTCCTTCCATTGTTACGGTGTGGCTCATTCAACACACACTTGGAGCATAAATAATCGAAGACGGTTGTCGTTTCCATTAGGTTGTGCGCACGGTCATTAAGGTAAGGTGCGTTTTATCGCGTTATTTATTATTAAAACGTTTGTCTTGCACGTTTGTTTCGTTAATGCCACCACGATATGCTGTCGCCCTTACGCTAAAACTTTCCACTTCAACATATTTTTCAACCGAAAGTTTTTTTTCATTCTGTTCCCATTGATGTTGCTTTTTTGGTTGGCCGATAATCAAAACTTGTTTCAGCTGAAGCACATGAATATTTCAGGTTACAGCAATCGAGATCAACTGCTTGGCAAAAGCAAGCAATTATTCGATTGCTGGGTCTCGCTTCGTTCGGCCTAATTGGAGTAATTTCACTGTTGTTACTTGTAACTTCAGTGTAAAAATTTGCTTGAATTATAGTAATTAAATCGGTGGAATTGTGTGATAAATCGAAAAAAGTTTTTCGATCGAAAATTGGCTAAGAAGTGAAAGACTTCATTGAAATGTCAACGAATAATTGAAATTTAATAATGTTCAACATTTTGCTTGATTATTTCTTTATAAAAGAAGAATAGGCGCCGCAATGGCTCCTTTTAATCCGAAAAGATATGCATAACTCTCCTGCATGGCTTCAAACATTCAATTCATTTAATGCTGAGGTCACTCAATTTGCCTCAAAATTTTCACAAGCAAAATGGGCCTCTTCCATGAATACCTTATCCCAACAATTTGCTCAGTTTGAAGATATTTATACGTGTGCTCAAAATCCTCTGGCTGCATTTGTGAGTTAAAACACATAATTTATCATTCATTCATCTAATTAATTTATAAATTAATTTGATCGTCAGCTGCTCTCAGCCGTATTCTTTAGTTGTTACGTCAATTCCGGACCTTCCATCGGCTTTAATGATATTTGAAGCCAAACACCACCAAAACGAGGTAAAAATAGAATAAGAAATGATTCGAAAATGACGGTGTGTTCAAGGCAACTGCCACATGTTATTAACTCATTAAATGTCCTGTATCATTAGGTCTAAATTAAATGTGGTTCGGGCCTTTCTACAGAATATATACCGAAGAAAAATGCTCTTACACGTCTTACGATGTGAATTTTATGCGACCACTTTGAACGTGTACGCAGCCAGCATTTCTTAAATTATTCAACAGCAAACGATCCGTGTCTTCATTTTTCTGCCTCTTTTATTCGCATTCACGACTGCTAAAAGCCAGCAAGTCTGTCTTGTATTCCTGCTGGCAGACGACCGCACTTACATGTGATAATTTTCTTTTGTAAACCACACTGCACACCAATTTCCGAATAGAAATTCAGGTTACAATTGATTTGCAATGCAACTCAAAACCGAATAAACCTTACAAACAAACAAAAAGCGAACAGCGGAACAGGCAACACACTAAAATCAACTGAATCGAAAAGGAGAGCTCAAACAAAAGTACAAATTAACGAAGAAAAAGGAATATTAATCATTTGCGTTCTTGAATGTAACATCAACATTATAATTTACTTTGCAAACAGAATAATAATATGCATCAAGCGCAATAGCCAAGCGTAACGAGAGCGCGCACAAGAGGGGAACCAGAGAGTCGAAGAAAAAAAGCCAGCATGTATATTCGAAGAAAATTCTTTTTCATTATGCAGCACTTTTTTGTGCACTTCACTCTTTGTTCAATGTTTCATTTGATTCTGTTCGTCTGCATGGCTGCACGATATTCAGCATTTCTGTAGCATTTCATTTTCAACTCAAGTTGCAGAGTCCGTATGCATTTTTGCTTTTCTTTTCGATTATAATGATTACCCGTGCAGCCTGAAAACAGCAACGCCTGAACTGAAACACGAATGCAGAATGCAGAATGCAAAATGCAAAATGCAAATGGCAACAGATAAAAATAATGTGCATTTTAAAAGAAATGAATATCACAAATTGTACGTATCTTTTTTAACATGATGATTATGTTGATGAGTCGCTGCGATCAAATTACGCTGATCCATGTTCGGAACGCGAGGCACATCGAGAAGCAACGAGAGAGAAAATACTAAATGAACGTGCTGCGAAATTATAGGATTGCTGATCGCAAATGAGACGATCGAACTGTGTTTCGATGCGAATAGCGGAAAATAAACCGCAAAATGAAGATGTGTGACACAGACACCAAACCCATGTGAGAAACGTTGCTGCAAGGTAATACGATATCTCTCAAGTTATGGATTCCAATACTGGAGGTTTTTCATTCTCGTTGTGAACTGCTTTTCAGCGCACTCCACGACAATGGGAAAAATCTGAGGCAACAAATGAGCGATATCATTTCGATTTTGATATTTACACACCAGTCGCGCTTTTTGCACCGCATTTCTTACTGTTCGTGCAATCATATTGCAAAACCTTTTTTTCTCCACTGCGCGTTTCCAACTCTACTTCATTTCAATTATTCCCTGTTCGTTCTTCTATCTAGCCTTTTTTCCCTGCACGTGGCACAGCGTGTCGTGATCATTCGCCATTTATGAAAATAAATTGTCAAAAGCCATGCGATGCGAGAAATGAACAAATTTCTTCCCATTCCGCTGAAATGCAATACACTTGTTATTCGTTTGTAATCATTCTATTCGATGATTGTGTTTAAAACACAAAATTACATATAATATGATTCTGAACCATGAAATAGCGCGAAACAATGAAACGATCAACAAAATTGTTGATGATAGATGAAATGAGTAAACACAATTTTACGGGTTTTTTAAACGTTAACTCACTAATCTGGCTTACTGAAGATCAAAATAAAGCAACGGCTACGTTCGAAGTGAAGCAGCAGAGCATTTGAATGATTTCAAATAGAATTTAACTTGCAGCATCGTAGAGATAAAAAACGATTATATCCAAAAAACGAGTGATGTGAAAAGAATCAGCTATGTGTCGGATATTAATCCAATTTTGGCGTGCGAAATTGATTTGCACATGTCAGACAATTATCCACACCTCATAGATTTTTGAAATCAGTTGAAATGATTTGCTTATCAAAGGTCCAATTTGCTGCTGTTTTCGCTTTGGCCTCAATTCATTGGGACAAATAATCTCATCAGTTGGCGCACGGTTTCAATATGAAACTAATAAAATCTGTCAGTGTTCCTCAATACTATCAGCAAACATCTGGTGTTTTCCGTTGGCAAAATTTTCCATTATTGTGGAGCATATATTATAGATTGAATGGCTTATTTCTATTTCTGTCGGTTCTACTTTTGTGAGCGAGCGTGCGCCATTAAATCAATATTTGAACAGCAGTTAACGTAATCGTATTGTGGCAACAACAACAAAATGAAATTATTTCATTGAAGAGAAACTTGTGTAACTAGACGTACGCACATATATCGATGTCAAGTCTGTCTAAGTGGCTCGATGTAACGAGAATGTGTGTGAACAAGTGTATCATTTAAACGTGCCATATCATATTTGAGTCGACCTTAACCGTATGTGATAATTGACAACTCGCCACGCAAATACAAATAACTGAATAAGAAAAGCATGAATAAAAACATAATTGAACTGAAATTCTCACCGTTTAAAATAGGTAAAAAGCACGAATGGGCCGAATAACTTGAACGCGTAAGACCGGTAGCAATGCTTCAGTTGACGCGTACACAAGGAACATCATAAAAAAAGCGAAACAAATGATAAAATGTTCATTTAAACGATTTTAGTGCGCTGTAGCAAGCTGTTGACGTACAAAATCGTGTTTTTCACCACACTCTCGCTCTAATTCTTGGTCTCTTTGAATTCGGACACGTGTCAATCAATTGTAATAAATATAAATGTTTTTTGGTATCTGTTTTTTTTTACTTCGGTTCGCTTGTTCATAATATTGATGTTATTATTTCAATAGTGTTTTGTATAGCAATCAGCCTTGCCACACAATCGCTACATTCGACTGATGCGATCGCTGATTTCCCATTAAGTCATGGGTTTTTCTGCTCAGTCGCGCGTAAGCATTGGCTAATGATGAATCATGTATACAAAATCAATGTTTAATTTTATCATTCGATTATCATACGGTTATTTCGTTGATTACACATGCCGAATGTCTGAACGCTCGCAATGTCCTAACGAATACAAACACTACAATCAATCAAACAATGTCCAATCTGCATTCACACCTTAATCGTTTCATGCATAATTAATTACCATTAATAATATTATTCTAAACATGGCAAGGCCATTTACATTTTAATTCCAACATTTACATGGGAAAATGTTGTTAATCTCAAAAATAATAATATTTTGTCATGTAAATCGAATCGAAGACGTCGATCTGACACTTTGTAAAAGAATAAGCAGTAATAATAAGTAGCCATTATCATCGAAATCAAAACGGAAATAGCTCTGTGATTGCTAATCAGCCTTGAATTCAGACACTTTAATTACGACGCACACATTCCGGAACAAAATCCGTTTTTTCACTGGATATTTTTGGTTCCTTTTTAATTTCCGAATTTCTTTATTTCCGATTTTAGCCACAAAAAAAGCATTAACACATGAAAATGTGCCTAATCTATTATTATGTTAGATGGGCTACTGGATTAATTTGATAAGCTCGATACAATTCAATTGCCGCACACAACATCATACAATATTATTATTTGAAGAAGTGGCATAATTCAATCCATTGATTGGTCGGTTACATCAATACTTGTTTATCTTATCGTTTTTCCGTACGTTATAATCCATGTAATTGCCATGTAATAATTAATAATAATTATGTAATTTTCTGAATATACAAATCATATTTTACGAGTAATTACAGGAATATGGGGAAGTGAAGAAACTAAATATGACATATTCTCGATTGAAGCGATTTAATTGAAACCATCATTCATTGCAAACGTCGAACTAGCTGCCAATTCATTGATATTCAAATTTTATTCCAATGAAAACCAATTGAACACGACCAAAATAATAACCGTTTTGAATGAATTCGAATAATTTCACCTAAAAATCAATAAATTTGTATAAATTCCATTTGCACATTGTTCAGACAGCGCACAAATATTGTGGTTTAATAGAATGAAATCGATAAACATACAATTGATGTTGAAAGTAGCAATTTGGATGTCACATAATCTCTCTTCATCATTCTCTCGACCTCTCCCTTTATCCGCCCATCAATTAATTGAAATTTATAAAAAAAACATTTAACATTCAAAGCTCGGTTTTTATTGATCGATTGGCAAATTGGGAATTCATTTGTGATTTGAGAAAATGATTATATTTCATGTCATTCAAATATGGCACGAGTTAATGGAAATGCTGTGAACATGAAACTCATAAAACATAAAATGAAAATAAATATCGAGGTAAAATGTATAGAATGTATACGTATGGTCTCGCCAATAAAATGACATGAATTACATATTAAAAAGGCCAAATGGGACAGAAACATAGGTATTCCATTTCCAAAATGGCAGGCATTGGGAAGAGAGTTTCTGTCAAAGCCGTAATGAAACTGATCTGAATCGATTGGTTAGCGCATGTAGAAAGTGCCCTTGGGTATATTTTTCGGCTCATTTGCCAAAACCATGAATATTTGCTCTTCGACTATCTGCAGCTCAATCTGCAACTTTCGACGGAAACTAGCTGCATTTGTGGTTTTCGCCACAGCAAATAACCAAATGAAAATTGAACAAAAACAACCGCAAAACAATAAAATCTTTAATTCGATTTACAAATTGGGCTCAATTGCATTTTCTCAATGCAGTTGCAGTCTCGTGTTCTCTCTCGACTCCATATTTGGACGAGGCACGTACAAGTACATGAGCATATACCATTTTAAGCGAATATAACGCAGACACAATGCACACAGGCAGCATCAGCAGAATGAGAAAACATATATAGAAAATTAATTTCGTTTGCAAATTGGTTTTTCGCAGTTCGGTTGGTTTGCGTGGCAACCCAGCAAATGCAGTGCGATTGCACTATGCAGTTTCTCGCATGAGTTTTGGATGCAAGTCAAATTAATCTTTTTAAACACTCTCGTGTCGACCATTTTTTGCATGTGCCACATCAACACACATACTCAAGCAACACCGACAACGAACACAATAATTACACTGTAATATTGGAAATTCTCATGTGGCCCTCGGGCTTCGATATTTTATTCATTCGCCATATCAAATAAATCGTTTTATAAACATTTCGCCAAAATGGATATCGATGTAATTCAGATGATAACCATAAAATATATCGTATGAACCCATGGCATATTTAGGTTTTTGCTTGTTTTCGGTAAATCATACACATTAAAACCGAAATGCATTTGGCCGTTGTTATTGTTGTTTTAGTTGCTGTTTCTGTCGCAGTTGCGGGCTCGCTTCTATAAACGATATAATCAGCATATGAAATGCTTTGTTTTTCATTCGAATCGATTTGAAATATGTGTTTTATCTCTAGCAGAGTCATTTGAAATAAGCATTGCGGCTTTAATGTGTTTATTTGTTCTCTATTAAATATTTGCGCAAATTATTATCTTCCACGAACCGCAGACAAATGATGCAACACATCGGTTTAATGTGCATAAACGACAGCACTAACAACGAGAAATGAATGGAACATAAATTTTGCTAATTTTAATACAAATTGGATAATCAAGTGGACAATCACAGTCCATCGTGATTCCTTTCGATTTTGTTTTCCTTTTCGATGATTTTGCATACATTTTGATTAATATCCAATTAATAGATTGACATCCGTTCCAGCCCATTTTAATGAGTAATTCAGAGGCTTAATTCAGATCGACGCAGCTCAATAGATTTTCTTTGATTTTAACGCTTCTAAATTAATTCGGAATGAAAAATACGTGTTAATCAAAATTACTTGTGGAAAATCAATGGAAGAAAGATCAACAACAAGAAGTTGCTTATAGCTGAACCGGTTTGTTCCAGCTGCCGAAATTCCCTACATGTCAAGAATTCAACAAAGAAAGGCGATAACATTTGCCTTTGTTTCGAGCAGCAACCACTTTTCTCGTAATGAAGCGATAATATGAGAAATATTTTTGAAGAATGAATGCAGCAAAACGATGGAATTGCTGGTTGTGCGAAATAGTTCAATATTTGCTGGGCAAGAGTATGAATTGATTCAATTGCATGCATAAGAATGATAAATATCTCAAGTGTACGTGTTCATGGCTGTCGTACGTTTTGCACAAACACACCAATTAAATGGTTAATTCCAAATAAAATCCTTATAAAAATTCCAAGCGATCGATCCGACAAAAATGTGTACTGTAACAAAAGTAATTTCGAGAATTTAAGCTGTCACACAAAAAAGAGCATTTCATGTTGTTTACAATCAGGCATTCAATGTTGATAAGTTGTGAAAAGGAAAACCCTAGAATTAAGAGAATTTTTTTGAGGAAAAAAAAGAATTCATTACAATGAATTCCAATGACAATTTGTATGGCTCAAATTCCAACAAAAAATTATCCAGAAATATCAACAAAAGTTATTTTGATATCAACGTTTGAAATGGAAATTTCAAATTCCATCGCCGCCAATTTGGATGGAGCGCGGCAGGGTTTTTTGTTGTGTATTTTCCAATGTATGTGTTTGTGCGTGATTTTCGACCAGCCAGCGTTGTTGAGGCACTATCAATACGCCATTATTGAAATAAGCCGGAGAAAAAATGGCAAAAAGCGAATTGTCTGAATTTCAATAATGATTGTAAATAACTTTTTGTTCGGCATTCATCTTTAAGCAGTCGTCGAAGTTGTTCGACGTTCCATTAAAGTAAGATCATTAAAATTGTTCAACGTGAAACACGTCGGAATGTCAAACGCTGCAACCATTCTTGGCGCACGTAATGTTGAGAAAACGAGGCAAAAACTGCAGATTCAGTAGAATTTGTGTGGAAAAAAACGGGTGAAATCAACGCACTCACACAAACACACCAAATGACAACGTTATGCTGCCGGCCAAAAAGGCTGCTGCTGCTTTTCATGACCAAAACACACCGCAGCAAGCTTAACATTTGAAAATGCATCAGTTTTGAATTGCATTATTCTTGGAATGTGTGTGTGTCGTTCACCTGAATCGATCACAAATTATCATTTACATTTGTTTGCATTGTTGAAATGCCTTTCAAAAAGAGAGTATTGGTGGTAATTGATTGGAAGTTGGCATTTCATCGAGTTTTCCATGGCCACTTCTCCGTCGAAAAAGCCTCAGTTCAATGGTAAAATCAACATAAACATGCTCAAGCGCAAATTTATTGAGGCAATCGATTCGATATATCAAAAAATGTTTTGATCATTTTTTTTCGAACTGCTGTTACATTACAAATCGATTGCATGTTGCAAAAAGCGTATACATAAATTGAATATTAAATATCGTGCGCATGTAATCTTTAATTTTTGTGAGCCTACAAAATTGACCGGTTTTCCTGAACGCGCAAATTAAATCGAAAAATTATCGACTGATTTATGTATCTGATTTTGCGCCCATTTAAATTTTACGCGGCGAAGAAGCTATTGTCAATGGCAAACAAAGTGTATGTCTGTGTATTTGATAGTGTTGTGTTTTGAGACGATCGCGATTTAATGATGGAAGAAACTGGTACGATTCAATTTAAGGCTAAACGACCGCAATACTCGCCATAATATGGTCATTTCGGCGGCAGAAACACTCGCACGCAACGCTGGTCTCGGACCATCTCGGTTGTCGGATTCGTGTCGATGACGGTAAAACAACGATAACGATAACGATGGAATGATGATGAAATGGAATTAAACACGGGTTGTGAATGCACGGTTTGTGTGTGTACATAGCTAAATATTCACAAAAAAGGTGATAATGAAAGTCATATATTCATCGGCTTGCTATATTTTATGTGCGCTGCCTGCATTTTCAATTCAGTTTGCTGAAAGCGTCTGCAGCAAAATCACTGGCAACTGGCAAATAACCAAAAAATAAAAAGCCTTTAGACTTTATCAGCATTTAATCGAATTTAATGAAGCTGATGCGAAGAAAGAGCCATGGTAAGAGAGAAGACAAAAAAAGCGACAGAGTGCATATCGATGCGAATAAATAGTTTGAATACTTTTGAATTAAGTTTATTTTTGCACGGCATTCGATGAACCGAGTGCACAAAGACAACCGAGTAAATGAGAGACTTTTGAGGCAGTTAAAAACCGGAGAGACGAACGCACTGACGACAAAAACAATCTGGCGACTCGTGTAACTTGAAAACGCCATATATTTATTTAATCGAACCATTTATTGAGATACTCAAACCGACAAGCCAAAATAGATGATTCAACACACGAGGAGAAAATAAAAATTAACACGAGCACTCGTCGAAAATGCGCAACGAACTTGCAACACACCAACGAGAGACAAATATAAAACGTATTGAGGTTGTAAATAAGCGATTAAGACTTTGCCATTTATGATCACAACATGGCAAATATCTGCACGTCTGTTGCGCTCCGCTTTTTCTCTCTTTTCTCGTCTTTGTCATGCGATTATTTGTTGTCTCGTTGAAAATGAAGTGCCCATACATGTACGGCGCACATATTGATTTGCGCCTGGCTCACGATTTTATTGCCTGTTCATCTTGTTTCTTCAATTATTGTTTATGCGTAATATCAACTCTTCGACTACTTATTCCATTTACGTGTACAAATAAAATGTTTTAAATTATCGATAATTTACAACGATCGACAAGTCTTACTTTTTGCTTTTTCCAATCGTTATAGCGAGTGCGTTTTTCTGTCCATTTGCTCTTTTTGTCACATCGGCCACGTCCAGCTCTCGGCGTGCTCGTTTGATTGCAATATATATTTTTTTTTGTCGCATTTGTCATAAACGTTATCCAATTGCAACGTGCGTGCAAATGTTCGCCTTTAAAGCGAATTCAAGAGGGCGAGAGAAACGAAAAGATATTATGAAAAACGCGATCGATTTGCAAACTGTATGATGCTTTAAACGGGCTTTTAATCTAAAGCCAGGTGAATATCATTTGAAACGATAGGTCTACATGCAATTTTCAGTTAACACGCACAAAACACGAGAAACAATTATCGTTAATTATAAATGCAAGTGACGCTCAACTCTTATATTTCTTTCTCTATATGTTTAATCATTTCGATTTGTTGTGGTTTAATGGCTCACGCTCTCGTCTCCATCATAAATCCAACTGGTTTGCCCCCTATATTAGTTTCGTCTGCCTAATGGTACGAGCGTGTTTCGCGATATGCATTTTCCATTTGGCCATGCATGTGCCAATATGGGTTTTATGTGAGTTTCCTGTGCCTTGAATTTGAAAAGCATTTTAACACGCGACACACGGCCACACCATTTTATAAATCATGTATGCTTATCCAATTAAAATGACATCTAAATATTAATCATGGTTTTCTGTGGCATTGTGGCTGCCAGCCATCAAGAATGTGAGAAGAAAGCCCGATGGCGACAATCAAAACTTGAAATTACCACAATCGCAATATACAAATGGCATTATAGAAAAGTTGTGTTAGTCTGAAATGGATAGAAATAGAAATAATCAAATTAATTCCTACTGAGACTTTTCTTCGTTGAAATGTTCCGCAGAAAACGGTAGACCCAGATGGAAGTCAATACCAAAACGGTTCATTTAACTGGAACATATTAACATTCGAATGCAATTTATGGGTATAATTTGTAATTGCTCACAATGTTCGAATTCACCAATGCAAAAAGGAAATATAATTGGATTGCTATTGGACCTGATGTTACGATGCGATAGGGTCGATGTTGAAATCATAATGTAGCCTCTCAATCGGATGATACTTTAATTTAAATATTCAAAGTCAATTTCCACTCGAATTGAATGGCCTGAAACAATTAATACACCAAATGCTTTACACATTTCAATTGATTCTCCAATTAATTCAATAATGAATTCCGAACAAACATTATGCGAATCCTGTCCATTAGCCACTATTTTGCGATTAGTTCCATGGAAATCCGATATTGCAATTTCAATGATATTGCCAAATGCAACGAAATAAGCGAGAACGGGTTGCATTCTCATGTAAATCAAATCATCAATAATTATTCAAAACCGCAAAGCGAATTGAATATCACGTAAATGCATTTACATTTGATAAACATTGTTGCCAATGTTGGTGGTTGGCTATTAGGCTCTGAGTTAGTGCGATCTGCACAGAGAAAAAGAATGATATGCAACCGCTCTCTCGGAACGCATTCGGTGAAGCCACCAGAGATGCCACATATGTGGCAAACAAATCGCAATCATGCCGAGCATGCGGAGCGACGGCCACAGCGTACCATCGATTCCAATGAATAAAATGATAAAATTGTTTGACTTTTGGTGAAAAATGCATTCGGTCTCTGCGATCCGCTCACTGTCTCTCTCTCTCTCTCTGGATGATGCTTTGATCCCCAGCATTAGTTGCAATTGTATACCCATATCATTTGCATATAAAAAGTCTTAACCGCAATCAAATGACATGCACACACTCGTGTTTTTGTCAGCATTTTAAACTTCATCCGGATAGACATCGAATTATTTATTTCACTTGAATGTGCATTTAAAGAAGCTTGCAATAAAGTTATTGCAAGTTGAAATTGTATGTGCTATTATATTTCAAATTATGCTGTCTGTTGACATTGCTGCTGTTGAATGGAAACAATCTCTTTTGCTCTCTTTCTATATCAGAACAGCCGTTAGATACGAAGACACAAACTGTAAGTGGAAAGAAATGCCGAAAGATGTTTAAAATGGAAATATCAACGTCGCATATAATATTGCACATTGAATGCGATGAGCATTATTTACGGAATTGCTTGAAATCATCCCTTTCGTGCCAATGCAAAATCAATCGGTCCCGAAGTCAGGCACAAATAAGCAGGAACACATCATAAGAATACAGAACAAAATCAATAAAAAAAACCACCGCACAATGTGTAGAATATATATCAAAAGACTAAACAGCTAAAACAACATATTTAACATTTAACTCGTTTTTTGTGTGCTGTTCTTTTCGAATAAAAAATTCGTTCGGAAATTTGTGTATTTTCCGTGTTCGTGTTGATTCTTTTCTGGCTTGCATCTTATATTCTGTTCTTTTCAAAATACTGTTTGTTCTGACGTGCTTATGAAATCGAATGAGATGTACCTCATTCCGAACGCCAGTTAACCAACTCTGTATTCGATTCGTTTAGAAAAATATGTCTGTTCAACAACATCGGATACAAGCTCAATTTACACAATTTTCAACCCGAACACTACACAGAGTACAGAAGGCGAAAAGTGAACATGCATGAGGAGACAAAAAATACATATCTCTTTATATACTCAAACTACCTGCTGCGAGAATTTTCTTCTGAATGCAATATTTGAATTTCTGTTGAATTGAAATCGCTTGCTTGTGAAGTTTCGTACATTTCATTTGTAATTCTTATTGAAACGCTGCAGACATTGATAACGCTAGATAGAGAGAGCGCCCGCACACACAAAAAGAGCTGGCTTTCTGCCATTGAACGTGTATGAGGCGAACGAACTTTTCGCAAATGAGATCGAGTAGAATAAATGGACTTTTTTCTATTTATTTGTTCCTGCAGTGCTGCGAATGAAAGAAAAACAGTCTCTTGGTTCTTGTGTGAGTTGCAATATGTTGGTATACAATGTATAGAATTCAATTGGTTGCCGAAGCTTTGATATGCAGCGCACATGCAATCATGAAATGCTAAGCGTTTGCAACGTAGTTTTTGGTTCTAATGTCATTCACCAGGTGTCCCGCATAGCCCGATTCTATCTCGCTCTCTGCGTGTATATGTCGCCGCATAAAACACTCAATACACCTGGCTCCTGAGAGCACAGCCGAGCCGAGCAAAGCAAATTGAATTTGTATTCATCACACAAAACCATGATTTCGGTTCTGCTGCAATTCAAGTACAGTTCCGACGCCTTTGAATTCCCTTCATTGCAGAAACCATTAGCTGGATTTGTGTGTATTGTCATTCTCAATGGCATCGCTTATTCATATGCGATCGCGTAACGTGATCTTTTTGCATGTTTGTGTCATCGCTGTCGTTGCAAATGGAATTTCATGCCATATCATGCAAATACTCACGTACAACATTAAAATTTAATCTGCTCTTCTTTTTTTTTCCTCTTCAGCGTGCTAAAATTAGAATGCGTTTAGTTTGTTCACACGTGTAAACATCGCATTTAAAATTCAATCCTTTTTTCAGCCATCTTTTTAGTCTCGTTTGCTCTGGAATTTGTCGCTTTAACACTCGTTTCAGAGAAACCGAAGGGCAAAAAAAAAATGCAAACCAAATCAAATTGGATTAAAGTTAAACCAAAATTTTCAAATCCATTTGGATGAATTCGATGAAAGTGAAAGACAGATTCTGATAGAGCGTAGCAGTTGAGTGACAAAGCCAGCATTTTAGAAACTCATTGAGATTTAACGGAATGGAAAAAATATCGTTCATTTCAGATGAAAGAGGAAGCTTTTATAGAACCGCAGTCAAACGAATGCAATTATAAAATGCCAGACACACATTCACTTAAATTAACAGCAACCGCATGGAGCGCGACTTCACGTACACTGTCGTTCGTGTATGTATATGAAATGTAAATGAAACGAGTCTCAAATGTAATGTCATGCATTCCAATTCACAAGCATTTCCCATTTAATTTCGCTTGGTGTAATATTGAAATTAAACTCAACATCCGAAAGATTCGAATATCAAAGTGATGATCAAATGCAGACTCTGTTAAAAAAAGCGTCGGCGAAAATGAAAGATTTTTAAAATGATGACCAACATTTTGCCCAAATATGGGGGAATAGTATGCAAAAATGGGATACTTTGAAAAATTGCAAGTCCTCAAAAAAAAAGAAAAATTCACGTCACACCTTCGATCGAATATTACTTCATTGACGCACATTATTGCTATGATGCAGCTCAAACAAAACAAAAAGACAGTAGACACTTAACATTGGTTTATATACAGTACGTGACGTTTATGTTGATTTTTGAATCACAAAATATATAATTTCATGCATGCACACTATTTTGGTGAGCGCACAAAATCTCCATCGCACTCAAATGCGGCTCATGGCTCGAAATGTTTTCAGCTCGAAAGCTACATATGAAAATCAGCCATTTCAAAATCCATGTTGAACGAAATGAAAAACTACTCGGGATGAATTTGGTGCATGGCAGCCGCAGTCATGTCGGTGTTTTTATATCTCTTGATTTTCACATAAACAAACTTAAACGACCCGTTTCAGACACTGTTGATGAATTTTTTTGTGACTTTTCACTCTAACACCGGCGAAATGAAATGTGTTCGCCATTTTTCTCCGAAAATTCAAGATCATTACGTTAAATTTAACTATAGCAATCAACCGAATGGGTGCAAGTGCGAACGACAAATTCGAAAAGATTTTGCTGTGTACGCTCAGCAAAAACTCTATAGACTAACAAGAGTTCAGTGAATAACCAGTTTTCCGACACGATGCAACTAAAAGTTATCATCAAGAGGAGATAAAAAAAGGACTAATGACGGCGATGACGAAATTTGTATGCATAACGTATTGAAATGTGAATTGAGAGAAAGAGAGTATTAGACAAGCATTTGGCTTCATGCATATTTCATTGTGCTAAAGAATGTGTCTACATTCCAAAAAGCTGTGGCTTCATTCATTACGTACAGCGTATCTTCTTCTTCTAAAGAATGCTTTAGATGGTGTCGATTATTTTTCAGTAGACTATATAAATGTTCTTGCCTAATTTGTGCTAACTCAGATGCAATCATGCCATATAGAATACATTGTAATTCCTGAATGTTTCGCCTGAAATCATACAATTTATTCAGTTCACTTGCTCTCCCTTCAAATGAATAAGTAGGAAATATTTTGTGGCTTTAATGTCCGACAATCTGAATGTTTGGAAGTTTTTCAACAATTTATATTTAATTTCATAATTTTTCTTTTTTTCTTCTTTCAGGTATGGATCTATCACTATGGAATCGATTTGATGTTGAATTATTATTGAGAGCGGAAATGAATTGATATACAATCAAAGCAAGTAAAATTTTGAGTGAGAATTGGATTAGTTTTGAAGCACTCGCAGAATTTTTCTTGGTAGAAGGTATCGTGCTGAATAAAACAGTGCTTCTTGTGAGAGATGCGATGCGATTTACTCGGCACTCTCTTCGGGTAGAGGATTGTGAATACTGATGCGATGTGTGTATGGTCATCGTTAGGGCAATAATAATCAAATTCTCTGTCAATGGGAAAATAGAAAACAAGCAACTACATTAGTTATTTAATAGCAATGGCCAAACCGTCAATAAACGGAACGAACAAGAAATCGAGTTGGCGCAAACATTTTCCAACCACGTACAAAAACTTTACTATTTTTCCATTGCCTTAGATATTTGGGCTAAGAATGGTGTCGAGCACACAAATTATTGGAACGTGATTGTGTGCGAGCCAAACTATAAATTGCATTAACTGGCCAAAATCAGATGTAGGAAGCATATAGATGCGTATACGACTGGCATCGAGCAACCAACTTGGTTCATAAATCGTGAACCTTTTCTATTACATTATTTCCTCTCTCTCTCTCTCTCTCTCTCTCTCTCTCTCTCTCTCTCTCTCTCTCTCTCTGTCTTGCAAACATCGAGTGTGTGGTTGAAAGACCTTTTTAGGTTTCTCAGCGTAGAAGAAATGCATGCCTGGGTCACCACAAGGCTTTAACTAAATAATAAAATAATAATAACTTTCAACTTTCATCTTCAACATCAGACAGCAGCAGTACTATGACTGGGTTTGATTGTTCGAACGAAATGTGGTTACCGACCAAATTAAACGGATTCTTGACTGATATTAAAAGTGCCAATATTCAGAGCAACTTTTGATGCGAGCTCCAAAGCTTCAGCAAGAGGAAGAGAGTATTCATTTGGAATTCGCGGCAAACTAAATTAGCTTCAGCAAGAGGAAGAGAGTATTCATTTGGAATTCGCGGCAAACTAAATTAAACTCAATCAAAACAAACATTTCAAGCTAAAACGAGGAATCGCATTTGACCAACACAGTGTGTTTGGATACTAGACAACGCTATGAAGTTGTAGCAGCACCAAACACAAACATGTTGCTATTTTTGATTTGAATCAAATGCATGTCGTGCTAACCAAAACACACACGCGGACGAACACCAACAAACAAGTTCCTTGTCGTTTTTAACTTATCACATCGATTCGTTTCCATTTAGCAGATAATACGTGAGCATGTGAACATGAGTCCATTCGAGAACATCTCATATGCACAAGTATAAATTCAGTTCTATCACGTCATCTCATTCCATGAGACAAAAATTGGGGACGAGATGTAATCTCGCTGCAACTGAACAGGATTTCAATTGAATTTCTGTAATTTTCCGCTTCCCATATTACTTGTATGCCACTAAGTTTATTGTAAATTCGAATTGCTTCGCCACTTTTCCACATTTAAGCACACACGTACGCATCCAACTGAAAAGTCTGTTTTTGGTTTTCTGGATAACAACATACTTCACTCTAAACAGTTTATGCTTCGAAATGGTAATAGAATGAGGTTCAAGATAATTGCAATAGAAAATACCGTCGCACAATAGTGCAGCACCATCCTGACAATAAGCGTGTGTATTTGCAAAGTTTGCCACATCCACAGAATATATACATATTCCATGCCCGATTCCGATGTGTATGCGGTTGAGAAGATAGAGTCAAACAATGGGGATGAACGGCCGAATTTGTTTATTGCACAATATAGGATAAGAGATTATTCTGTGTGTCTTATGGCATCGGAGCATTCATTCCATTTTACGGATAAGAGTGAAAAACCAAATCCATACAAATTTATTATCGGCTAAATGCAATGAATAAAAGATAGTCGCCAAATTAAGCCGGACTCGCAACCTAATCTCAATTAAATGAATACATCGTTCCGTTGCGACTCAACTGAAAATGGATGAGGTTCAATATTCGCTGTGAAAGATTTGTCGTCTTCAATATGCACTACACCAACTTTTCAAGATTACATTTTGAGACTGGGATATTTATGCGATAGCATATCACGAAACCACAATAGAACACATTACACAACGGCATTACACACAGCCCTTTTCTTCCTTCCTCCGTCTCTTTCGCCCTTTCCTCTCTCCCAGAAACGAAGTGGATATGTTGAATAAATAATGAATTTGATACATCGGATTCATATATGCAGACAATTTGCTAACAACATTACTCTGATAAAATTAAGACTTTTGCCAAGAACGACAAACTTCTCTAATTTAACTGTGCCGAAACTGGAAAAGACTCGACTTTGAATCGAAGATGATGAAATGCAAAAGAAAAGATTTACTTCTTTATATTTGTGGATACAATATAGAACCACCTCAAGAGAATGAAAATATCTACGTGTCTCAATTGGCGATTGATAGCAATGGAATGCTCGTGAATTATTCCCCGTCGCTTGCCTTTCGGCACTATCACTGGGATTTTAAGTACTTTTTCCAAGTTGATTTTGTAAATGGGTGTATGCTAGAGAGCCAATCTTCTATCATCATTTCACTGCAATCATGTTGAACGAAGGCATCATCTGTATCGTGCCTTCCAACCGAATGCATTTGTTTTGCCGTCGATCCATTTAGTTTTTCGTGAACAATGCCAACATCCGTTTCATTTCGTGCTCTAAGCACAAAACATTCAAAATGGCAAAATGAAGACTGGCGAAAGAGTGAGTGGGTGAGATCGAACGATTTGTATCAAAAATAAAAAATGGTCTTACGTACGTAAAACTAACTTTTCCGCACATTTCCCGAAATTGTTCGGGCTTACGCATTTTTCATTGATTGCTACTCATTTGTATTGGATTTATGTTTATTTCTTATCGAATCATCATGCAACTTTGAGAATAAATCACAGAAAATTTCAAATTATTACAATGAGATCGAATTTCAAGTCATTACACATCATGTGACACAATTTAAATTTTAATATAAAAACAAATAAACATCTCAGTTCCTAATTCTTACTTCAACGTTCTCTATTTTTGAATTGGTAATAACAATTACGAATTAGTTCACTCTGATGTGAACTTTCAATTCATGCCAACGAATAATATGATTCCACATTTATGTTATGTATAACTTTCGTTAAAAAGTTAATGAGCATTCAAACTGATGAAAAAAACACAGATTAGAAAATCACAAATGCATCATCAAATTTAATGACAAAATTTGAATTCTGACCCCGAAAATTGAAAATTTTGTGAGGGAGCTGGTCTTAAATCTCATCAGAATGACTTGAAAAACATAGAAAATAATATTCTGACAGTTCCAATAGGAAACATTGTGAACTTAAGATAGCCGCCACACAATTTTTCAGTTTTGAAAAGACTCCAAAAATCCGAAATTTTGCATGACTCATCTTATTCATAAAAAAATAATATATCCAAAGTTTCATTTCGTTACAATGTGAACTTGAGAAAGTCGGCATATAAATGTTCAGTTTTGACATCGAAAAGGTCCCAAAAAACGAAAATTTTACGGTGGAGGTAGTCCTAAATCCCATTGAAATGACTTGAAATTTTGCACGACTCATTTTTTTCATGAAAAAATAATATTATGAAAGTTTCAATTCGTTACAATGTAAACTTGAGATAGCTGCCATACAAATTTTTCGTTTCGATCCGGAGAAGACCCCGAAAATCGAAAATTTTACAGGGGAGGTAGTCCTACATCTCATCGGAATGACTTGAAATTTTGCATGCCTCATTTTTTTCAAAAAAAAATTATATTCTGAAAGTTTCATAATGATACAATGCGAAATAGTCATAGTCCCCATACAAATTTTTCGTAATTATATTGAAAAACAGCCAATTTTTTGATTCCACTCCTCTAGAGCTAGCCGAAAAAATTATCCGATTAGGCTGAAAATGATAGGTTTCTATTCCTAATGAAGACAAATGTGTGTGTAAATTTTTGTTCAATTCTAAAATCAATTTTTTGAGTTATCGTGTTAGCAAATTTTTGCGTACAACGGACAACGTACAACGGACAACGTACCACAAACGGACAAAAAATTACTCCGGGAATGGTTGCAATCGTTTTTTCTAGGTTCAAAACGCATAGAAAACTTATTCCGAGCGTTTTGAATTTTTTGGACCGATCGCAATACTTTTACCACACACAGTGGTGTGTGCGGAAAAGTAACAACGGAGAATATTGCACACCATCGTCATTGCCATCGCTATCCCGTTCCAAAGCACACATTTCCGATTCATAAAATATTCGAAAACTTTATGTGAATAGAGAATGGAAAGTCTATTTACTACTTTGTTGTTTCCAATGGTTCGATATATATTGGATTCATGCTCATGACGCGCAAACTATAAGCCGAAGTGAAAACGAGAGAAAATCTTCAGGATTTGGCAGGAAAACTTTATGCACACTTTGTTCAAACGTAATATGTTTTTCACATTTTGAAAAGAGCAGTTCTTTCGACCTCGTACTTCCCCTTTATCATTCCCTCAAAGCAATTCCTGCATATTGCGAGCGCACAAAACATTTTGAACTCATGTTCCATTATGTGCAATTTTGTGAACTTTATCTCAACGACTCATGCTCATGTCGGTTTGTTTTCTTCCGTGTTTTCACCACACAAAAGAAACAGGATTCTTAATGTTCTGGCGGCAACCTAAAGAATATTTGCACGTTAGCTATAGAATTGTTCATTTCATACTGTTCGCCATCGCTTTGAACAAAGACCAGGCAAGCTACGAATTGATTTGTCTGCCAAACGATATGATACTACGGGATATCGATAGCATTATAATTGAGCAAACATGACCCGATACGAAATATATGAAAGCAATTTATTGAATGTCTGCATCGATGCGAAAAGACGGAAATGGTATGTGACATACAACTATTTTTTCCAACACAAATCACGTGCTAGCACAGATAAAATGGAATATTGAATCTCTTCCCATCAATCGAAACTATCAACTTGTTCGTCGACAGTCGCACCATAACAGCTGCCTCGACTACTTCTTGATGACAAAACTAAACCAAACGAGAGAACGAACGAATATTGTCGTCCTCGGTATGTGCGTCTTGATACTTTAATACCGTTGTCTTTTGAATGTTATCGTTTCTCAACGAATGCTTCCATCTTCTGGCGTTTCTTCAATTTTCCTTGAAAAGGAAATGAGAATTCAAATGAGTGAGTATATCATCTACTATCAACCATGACATTTTCTCTTCATTCAAACCTGACGCAAATATTTTGATACTTTGCTCCATTATAATTAAAACATACTTTTCATTGCGATATTTGGTCCACAAGTTTTCAAACTTATTTAACTTATCAAATTAAAATACGCTTCACCATTTGGTTGATTTTCTTGTTTTGATATGAAGCCAAAAAGAGATTTCAAACTGTTATTCATTTAAGACAAGTTATCACACAGCTTTGTTATGAGAAATGTTTCGATTAAAACTCAACAAAATGACAAATTCGTGAAAATAACCAGTTATCGACATTATTTTCCTTTCATCAACAAAAACAATCAATAAAAATTCCAGTGAAATCTCTGTCGATTATCACGTCAAAAATCAGAATCGCGCGTATTTTTTGCTTACATGAAATTTGAGAGAAGGAAGAGATAAAAAGAAATCGTTCCTCATTTGCTTTGTGCATTTTGCTTTAAAGTCCATTATAGCCGGAATCAATGGTGGTGCACGTCAAGAGGAGAAGTTGTCAATATGTAACGCTCATCGATCAACCGATTGCTACGATGAACGTCATTCATTTTGCCACACAATGCAGATAACAAATTGTTTCTGCAATCAATAATGCATTTCCATCAAAAATGCATCTCTGGAATACAACTTACATCCGATTCAACAGAAGCGCAACATTTACTTGAGGCAAAACTGTTGTTCGTTTCATGCTGTGCGCGTCTCTATGTACTTTTCCATAAATATTTATAAATTTGTGTTGTTTCACTTTTATCCGTGTGTCGTATATCTCTTTTGCTGTCTATGTGTCATGAGTGTGTGTTTGTGTGTCGTCAGGAGCAAGTTAAGATGCTCATCTTGTCTTACATTGTATGACATGGCATGAAAAATGGTGATAAAAAGTTACAATGTTTCGTTATTTATATGCATTCATGTTGGTTAGTGCCTTAAAATGCGAATGATTGCAAATTTATTCATGTTTTTGCCGCATCGCGTTTGAGCATCTTCTTTAATGATCGCTTACATTTGCAGAACGCAAGCGAAAAGACGGGTCGAGTGCAAGTGACACACAGCAAATGGCAACAGCAGCAACAAATGACAGTCATTAGCATTGACGAAACCATTGTCGCTGACAGCACCAGCTCTGCTAGATCATTATACACCAAATACATTTTATTACATGTGCCAACGGTCCAATTCATTTTCATCATAGAATGTTTATATTGAATGAAATTTAATTTATTGCTTTCACTTGGCATCGTCATTTCGGTTCGCCTTTGTGACCGTCTGCATCAGCAATTGGCAACTGACAACCAAGCTAATTGATAATTAATTCAATGAATTCCGCCTCCCGGACATAAATACATCCATGATAAAAATACCAAACGCAAAATTCTTCCAATACACAATGACATTAGTGCTGCACTTGTTCGTTTTTTGAATTGAACATTTGTTTTTATTAAATTATTTCATGTTGAACAAGTTGACTGTTATCAGTTTGCCGTCACATTTTATCACCTGCTCTCGACACACACACATTCATACATCAGCATTGGCCAGTTTCACATTAATTCATTTTCTTGATGTATTCGTTTTCTGATATCGATAAATAAGTTTTGAGTCGTCAAATGCGGATCATTGAAAATGTATTCTGTAATTCTTTTACAAGAAATGACCGGATTCGGCACAAAAAAGTATGTAATTGATTGTAAACAAACCGCTATAAAAAGAGAGAGAATCCATCCCAAAAAAAATCAAATAGTTAGCAAGAAAAAATTAATTCTGAAAATGCCTTAATTTCATGGCAATTAGAAAGTCATGGAGATTCATTCGTACAAATCAATAAATAATCACTTTTCGAATTATTATTCTACAAATGATATTCGTGTCACAGATATTCATTATTGTTGCATATGATTCATCTCTCACAAGTGAAAATATGGAATTATTCTTTCGATGAAACCTAATGAATAGAAACGACACGCGTTTGGTGGGACCGAATCGACAAACCACAATTCTTCAAGCGATGACTACATATTCATTACATTGACGAGGCAAATTTAAATACTTGCCACATACACATGTTATTGAAATGTATGTATTTGTATGGTTCGTTGCCATTCGGCGGAATAACGATAATAGTCGAAAAACCACAATCGATGTCGGAGATAGAAGGAACAGATAGAGAGAAAGAGAGAGAGAGGGTGAGGAGATATGGTGCACGCTGTCGATTATTCACATATTTCAAAACGCTCATAAAAATATGGTAAATGATGCCGCACATGCCCCGGCGACTTCGATCCATACACACACGAGCGCTCACCGAACACACCGAATGGGCCAACCCGAAAGTATGAATTTGATATATGGGCATGCGGTCGAAGTGTCGGTTTCGGGTTCACTTCTCAAGCCTCTTTCAAAAGCATATTGAATATGTAAGAAGATTACAATTATTATTGCTGAAAACTGGGCGTTATGAAAAACTAATTTAAGAATGAAAAAACAAAAGTTCATTTTGTGTCAACATTCATTATTCCATCTGACGAAAACTCAAACAAACTCCCACCAAACGATAATTATACTATCATTTTTTTGCAAAATAACACCAGAGCCGACGACTCGATGTGCGTCTGCATGCATTTTTTCAGTATTTTGCTACAACACTGAATTGCATTAAGTCGAAACCGCAGACAAATAAATACACACAGCAATTGTACTTAAAATATGTTGGATGAGCCGAATGGCCCATGGCACAATACATGGTTTACACAAAAGAGAGAAATCAATATTTGGCTTACATTGGCTTGAACGAAATTGTATAATACGATAAAACATCAAAATATGACAACAACGAAAAATAAGAGAGCACAATCAAATTCAAAATATGCAAACATAATAATAGCAAAATGAGCTCGCAAAAACTCTAACGACTGCTCCATTGTTTCGAATGTAAAACGGAATGGAAATGCATTTGATAATAAATTAATAAAAACAGCGTGAAATATTCGCATTGTGTAATAAGCGCGAAAACAAAACAATAAATTACATTACAACGATTGTTTTGTTTCGAGATTTCAATGAAATAACGGTATGCATGACAAACTATTGACTTCGTACAAACGCAATTGTATTGACGCAGGCGCCATTATCATTGCAGTTTACATTGTACACATCGTGCAAATTGTAGAGCTAATTTAATTGCACGGCCGATTGTATATTTTTGGCAAGTCGAACTTTACACACAACAGCTACGTTCAATGCCACTCAATCAAATAAATAACGAATGAAGGAGAATGTCGAAAACAGATTCAGACTCTACTTTTGATGTGTTTCAACGTGAATTTTGTGTGATAAATTCCATGCATTTGATTTATAAGCTCCGCACTGATCCACTCCTGGTTCGGTGTAAAATATTTTATTCGTGATTTATTAACCAAATGCAGTATTAAGATCCGCATAAAACATTCTATACGATGGAACACGGCCGATTTAATTTGATTTCTGAATCAGACAATTAACTTATTTCAATTCGACAACGTGCAATGACATGGCAAGACACAATGAAACCGTGTCATCTACCATGATGCACACTCCATTCATTTATCGCTTAACAAACACAAATGTCAAACATCTCTCACTCAATCCATTCGTTTAAAATAGAAACTCAGATTGCGGTAGCATGGCATTTATTTGACATATGGAATGGAATCTATGCATTATCTAGCCTTTGTATTGATTCGACATCCAAATACATAACAACGAACAAACCAATTTTTGTCTATCTCTACTCGGAACCTGACATGTCATCTTTCCACTATTGACGCTAGTGATTTTCATGAACCGGATGAAGGAGAAATGTTGATTTTTGCAAGACTGAAAAAAAGAGTTGTGCTAAGTAAGCCTCACGGTTTATGAATAATGCTCTAGCGTAAAACATTCGGAATTGTTTTGGTGTCACGAAATTCAAATCAGAACATAAATTGAATGGTTTGCACAGTCATACATAAAAGGTAGGATCTCACGTAAGCGCATCTTTTTACCGCTTGAGTATTTGACTCGACCATAACAATCAATTGAAAATTGATTAGCATAGAGAATGAGACGTGAATAAACAATTTGGGAATTCGCTTAAGAGATTCTAATGACTTGCGATTGACAGCGAATGCTTGACTATACACATGTGTGGCATTCGGTAAAATTACTCAAGTACCCAAATTGAGTTGAGAGAACAAACTTTATTTCCTGCGGTCAATCTCGATATGAATTGACGGTTCTTCAGTCAAGTCCAGTGAGACATAGTCATTAAAATGGTTAGATTAATTTTCCACTATGCACCTTGGCATTGAACAGTGTCCAAAATTGAATATGATTTGGAAATCCTCACTTCATGTCATCCGTAGCATCGTATGCTGCTATTATTTCGATTATATTTTGAACGAAATGTGCAGCGGACTCAATTTCACGAGCAAATAAACACCAAAAGACACACACACACAAGCATTCGTTTGCAGACGCAATTGAATTCACCATTGAATTTCAATGATTTGCAGGGGCAGTGCTGCGACATGCACAAATCTCTGTCGATAAATCAAATTGGCTCTTGATTACCAAATATGGTTTTGACAATAATAGACCTGGATTTGTGGTTTTCTATTCAATATGCTCAATCGCAGCGGTGGCGGTATATTACATGTATCCCGTTTATCAATCGCATAAATGTCATATACACAGAAACTCTGAGTTCAATAACAAACTCGATTATGGCTAAATATTTTGGCGTTTACAGTGATTAGGATCAATTTATTTGAATTTGGATGGAAGTTTGATTTCAAGGCAGGCGAGCGACAGACGGAGAGAAGGGGCGAGCAGACGACGATGACAACGATGACGACGACGTCGAATCCAATTCCAATAATATTACCGATGTACAAAATATCACCACGGGCAACCATTCACAATTCCCATTATAAATTCATTTTCATGAAATATGAAGTGGATATTTTGCATATCGTCGAATTTGAACAAGAGTTTATAATTGCTATTTTCCATGATCGGAGCCTCCGAGGCAGTACGTTTCGGAAAATGGATGAATTTTGCATTGATTCGAACCAGCCAACCAACGAGACAGAGACAGAGACCGAAAATGCAAACGCGTTTTATGTGAATTTTACCATAAATTAAATAGGCTACTTAACCGAAAATTATTGGATTAAAAGCTCCACTCTTGCCAACATGAAAGCGGGAGAAAAAAACAATAATTAAGCTGGTAGAAATTGACCCTAAGTTGAAAATTCTGCACGTAAACCATGAAATATGTGTATGGCAGCGATCAAATGGCCTGCAGCAGACATAAACTGATTATCTAGTCAACATTTGCAATGTACGCAGCACCAAAAACGGGTCGCTGTATTGATTTTTCCGTTAATTAAAGAAAAACACGTCCACTGCAAAAGAAAATTAAGAGCAAACGATAGAGTAGAAAGGTTGGACAACGATAAACGCCATGCATTCACTTAATACGTTTGGTTGCCAGTTTTGTTTACCGCCGGGATTAATTTTCCATCAACAGTATCTGGTCGGGATCCATTCAGATTTATGCAATTAGGGCTGGTACTGCTAAAGCGATATCGTCTTTCGTAAGCCATCCAAACAACACGAAATGGATGCAATCCACGAGAGACGGAGAAGAAGATTGTTATTAAAATTTCATGGGGTCGCACAAAGAATGAGCGGACACACTCTTTTGTGCGTCGATTCAAGTGGAGCGAAGACCATTGCATTTAAAATTATACTCTTGCAAAATGCGCTCGTGCGATCCTTGACCTTTTTGCTGTTAAATATCTCTTCAATTAATCCGCAAAATAGCTGTCAATAAGAGACCATCTTGCATTACATGCCAAAAAGCTCCAATTGAATTTTTTGCACTCATTCCTGTATTTAACTGCATCATTCATGCAACCTTTGTTCGAATTTGGTTTGAACCATCTGCCACCAATCAATAAAATCAACATACTACTTACTTGAACGTAATTTAGTCGAACTTACCTTAGGAATATGCCACAATCTTGCAGAAAAAATACATGGATAAAGAAAAGAAACCTACCAGAAATCACTTGAAAAACACTTCAAACTGCACAATGTTAATCTTTTACAGCGATTTTGGTTGATATTGAAAGCTATCATCCCGTGATTAAAGTGTTTTAAAGTACACTTTTATGTGATGGGATGGTTGAGATAGTGTTTATTACATTACAAAAGCAATTCGGTCAAGTCGAGTAGCGAAGGCTTCCAAAGATTTATCGATAAACCATTTTTGTATTCGTTTAAAAGGGAAAAAATAAAGCTCATGGAAAAAAATCAGGCATGAAAGAAATCAGAAAAAAAAAGAAAGAATGCTAATAGTAGCCAGTAATCGGACACACGACGAAAAATATCATAAAGTGAAATTGTATTTCGCACACGAACCAGCTTTTGTGGGCTGCTTGTTCGTTTCGCACTATTAATATGCTAATTTTGTGTATGGTGTTTGCTGCCAAAATCTCATAAATTTCGGCTGAATTTTGTGCTTCGTGTTACTCCGGCTGCAAAGCGCACTGCCACCTATTTCTTGGTTCAATTATGCTTTTATATTGGTTTGAGCACGATACCAAACCATTTCGAATAACGCAAAAAACGGAATACATGGAAAAACAGAGAAATAATTTAGTGGCGAAAAGTGAAATACCGTACAGAAGTAGAAGTATTGGGCAGGAAAGGGCGTATAAATTACATCAATTCGACAAGGAAATGGAATGCAACAGGAGCAACAGTCAGCAATGAGAGCGCTACAAGAAATGTTCGCTCGCATTTTGGCATACACTCACACAGCACCGAACACTGTCCGATCATGTTGCCCACATACTTAATTTATTGCACGAACAGCGAACACAATCAAAACAAACAAATATTTCGCGCGCTCGAACATCGTCTTGCGCTCGCGTTCATTGAAGAATATATGCGTTCTTCACAAGGTAGAAAACTAATTGTATTCGAACGACAGCATGATCATTTCGCGATTGTCTCCTCTTCGTTTTCATTTCAGTTCATTTCATTTGTGTGTGGATCACATATTGTTTTCGATTCTCACATTTTGCGAGTCGTGTATATTTTATTGGTGACTGAATTATATTATATGTTCGCTATATTATATCAGAGCTTAATCTTTGGCAAAGATTCATCGCTAGAAATGCTTTAATGAAACGAAAAATCATGCTAATCTTTTGATGCGATTCGAAGTGATATAATAAGAAATCGCATGACCAAAGTGCATTTGCAGTGTATGATTTCATGCTGAGTGACTTGTACATAGATAAATAAACTGCTGAACTTTGCAACACCACGTTCCAATTGAGTGCAGTCAGTCGTCCGATTTTGTGTGTCTCTTGTGCTTCAATTCAATGCAATATAATCTGCATTTGGACTGATACAAACATGTATTCGGAATCCAAAATGTAAACGTTCGATGGATCCGTCGAACGATTGTGAGACAAAGAGCACTTTGGATGTGCAGAAAACGTTGCGTGTTTGATGAATAGCTGATAACAAACCAATATTTCGAAGAACATGTTTAAATTGTACATAGTTCGGTTTGTGCGAAGAAACTTCATTAAATTCAATTAACCGGACAGTTTCAAGCTCCAACTAAACTTCATTCTCACTCAATTGCTTTGCCGTGTGATAAACTGAATCGATGCATTTTGTATTTGCCATTGATCGAAAAGTCAAAGTCACAAAGCTGCGTGTGGTTCGCTCGATTCAATGAACAATGTCTCTGCAGTGCATTGTTTTGAATCTTTTTGCGCTTCGTACAGAATTTTCAGTTATGTGACAAGAGTGACATTAACAGAAAATACGAATCTCTCCTCCTTTTTATGCTGTTTTCACATTCCACTTGGTCGCGATGTCAGCTCCACACACAATCGGAATGTATAAATTATTTTCCGCGAAGCGCGCAAAAACTCAACAATAAAGAAAAGAAGCAAAAAACAAAATAAGCCAAAGCGACTGAAGCAAACGCCATAGAGAGATATCGAATTATCAATCGAGTCAATTATTATGCGTCTCACATACAATTGCATACAAGTTGTTTACACGAGCACACACAAATCAGAGGCATTTTTGCTCGTGACATTTCTTTTCGCCATTTTTGACTTGATTTCTTCGCACAGTCAGCAATGAAACTTGCGGCAGCGACTCTAAATGCATTACAAAAATGGTCAAGAAACATTCAGCAAAAAACGGTTTGTATTTTACTAGATAAATGTCAATTAGATTATGTCGTTGCTTGCTAATCAATCTCGGCATGCCCAACGAGACTCAAAGAAATTGAATTGTTGTGTTTGCATGCTCTGTGAAAATCAATAGCGACACAAAATCAAGGCAAGAGCAACCGACGACAGAAAATCTATCAAAACGAATAATGAATAATAGACGAACGCGATTCCGTGTGTTGGCTTTAGCGGATAATCAATCACACCATTTGATCGATGCTTGTGATCGAATTTGTGCAGACGGTAGGTATGCAATCATAACTGTGAGCCCATTTGTATTGGCTCAAACCAAATAGGCGGAAAACGCATACTTTATAAAAGAGTGTAATGATAAAAATATTATCATCAAACAGAATCTTGGTCGAATTTTTTCCCGCTCCGTTGTTTTTGCCATTTCTCTTGATGAAGCGTGTTCGCTATCCTCGTCATCATGTGGCTTTGCTCATGTTCTTTACACCGATCACACTAATAATCGCTGAATCGGTTGGTAATGTTTTTGTGCACAGCCAAATACCGCTGCCACCATGCATACAGCCTCTTCTACCAACATGATCCTGGCTATTGCTTTCTTCTTTCATTCGTTTGCTTGTTTTTTCTCTGCGTCCAAATTTGGCTTGGGGCATTTTCTCACTCCTCAGACAATGCGCATTTAATATCACATACAAAACGATTCACAGCTGCACGACAAAAACAATCGCAAAACACAGCGGAAGAAACGTGGTGAATTAAAAACGATAAAATTAATTGAAATGCCATTTCCATTTATAGTGATTTCAGATCGTTAAAGTATCACCATAATTAACCGTTGTGCTATTTACAACGTTAAATTTCCTTGTGGCTGGAATACGAAAAAGAAATGGCACGACGAGGCTACTCACTATGCGATAACAATCGAACGAATCGACTGTGAAAATACAACACGAAGCAGAAACGACGCGCAAATGCAACAGCAACAACAACAGCAACAACAAAAAAGCGTGAAATCTTGAACAAGTGATATGATATTACAAAGCCGTGAGCAGACTGTAAATGTTCACGCAAAACAATTAACTTTTTTGAGTCCCATTTTTTCCGCAAAGTACTTTGTTATTCAAACTGTTAGTTACTTGCTGACAGCCTTACAAATATGTGATTATTACAAAAATAAAATATTACAAATTTTAATAAGAATGTGAGCAACGTTCATAAAAACGGCAGACAGAAAGAAGCACAATCAATGCAAAAAGTCTACGCTTTTTGGCGGCTAATTGACGTCTATCCGCAATGAATTACATTTTAGTTTAATGTCAGGATTTTTCGAGCGAATCTTCTCTCCATTTCGAAATGAAGTAATTTTCGAAAGTCATTCGCTCACGGTACGGACAATTTGAACGCTCCATCCGTGTGATAAAGGTGATGATGGAATGAAATGGTAAATAAGTGAGAGAATCTCTTAAAAATATCGATAGTATTTTGAGAACCAGCAAATCACTATTACGTCAATACCTGCACGATGTTGCTGTATTTCATGTCTTGGCACTTGTGTTTTCTTCATTAGTTTTCTTTCCTCATGATGTTAAGAGAAAAAAAAGACTCGGATTGCGCTCAAGACCGCTGGTTCATTAGGTCTTAGTCTATTTTTCACAGCATTAAACTATCTCAAAAAAAAAACATTCTTTATAAGCGGCTTTAAATGATATCATTTCCACATTATAATATATAAAAAATTATTTCATCACTCATAAAATTCACTTTAAATTTTCGTTTTCAATGCCCATAACAGCGCAATATTCCCATTGGAGTGCTTGAATTGCCGACAAAAGAATGATGGATGCCTCCAAAAAACGTTGGACTGTTTCTTCGCACAACAAAAGGCTTAATGACCATTTTTCGAATTTCACGAACAGTGACAACTAATTTATTTTCGACGCGTATGCGGGCCGTGCCTTCGTTTCATTCCGTCATTATATTGATACCATCGCCATGCACAATCAATTGGCATGTACAAAACAAAAAGTGCGAGCGACTTAATTAAATTGTTGATCGAACAACAATGGCGTCGCAATTTCGTTGCGACCATTCGAAAAACAGAAAAAGCAGTAAAATTAAAGAGTCTCTCTGAATGAATTGAACTCAATGGTGTGGTTTTTGTTTCGTTAGTTTTTGTGCATCGGTTTAACCGAAAAAAGCATTTATATTTCACGTGGTTGGCATTACAATAATGATGTATTATTGGTAGCAGAAGAATGATCCTGCTACAAAAAACACACATAGTGCATGATACGCGTTGTTTTTGTGTGTGTTTACACTTCTATTATTTGTTTGAAATAAACAGAAACAGAAGAGCATGCTAACATGGGCATGAGTGACAAGGACAGCATAATCCAAACACATCTGTATATCATATGGTGTAGAGGCAAATGCAGGCGAGCATTCCGCATCGCTATTGATTTCAGCTAACGGTAACTTGTTTACGTTTTATATAGATCAAATGCACTTGTTATTTATTAGCCGTGTTCAATCATATTCTTTGACTACTGTCCGATTATGTTTATTAACAATTGGTCACTTTGAGGCTTTGGATGCGTTTTTTTGCTCACGCATTGTTTGTCATGGATTGTTTTGCGCGCATCGATTCAAATAAAAAACTTACTGACGTGCAAAAAGGTAGAATCGTTTCTCTAAGATTCGAGGGGCATCACAGTTCGGAAGCCATCGCCCGAATGGTTTGCACATCAGTAAAAACGGTTCAGCGGTGGATCCGTCGATACGAGCAAGAAGGAAACGTTCAAAGAAAGTTCGGGCCAGGTCGACCGAGAATCACAACTCACGAACAAGATCAAGAAATGATTGATTACTTGAAGGAAAATCCATTCTCAACAACAGTTCGCGCGGCCGCATTACAAAACGTTCCATATAAAACGGCTCTACGAAGAATACATGAAAGTAATTTGGGCAATTTTATAGCGGCACATCATACAAAGCTCACAGAGCAACATAAACGAGACAGAATTGCATATTGTCATTACATGTTAGATGTTCTTTGGGAGGAAAACTTCCACAAAATTATTTTTTCAGATGAAAAAACATTTCGTAGTGATGAGTCACGTTGTGTTCGCGTTTATCGGCCAAAAGGACAAAGGTATCTACCGGAATTCGTGTGTGAAGATAATCTTAGTGGCCATGTTTCAGCTGGATACTGGGGTTGGATGAGTTGTGCCGGTCCAGGCGAATTGGTCGAGACAGGTCTTCGTTTCAATAGTTTAACATACCTCGAAATTCTTGATGAAGTGGCATTGCCTTCAATTGAAAGACAATTTGGAAATTTGGAAACATTCAAGACGTTTTATTTATGCATGACAACTCAAAAGTGCATACTGCACGAATTGTTCGCGATTACCTTGCGGAGAAGCGTGTTCACGTTCTGAATCATCCGGCCTTTAGTCCAGATTTCAATTTGATTGAAAATGTTTGGGGTGCAATGGAACGAGATCGGCCACAATTAATTGAAAGAACGCCTGAAGGATTGCATGATCACGTATTCAACAGATGGGAAAATTTACGAAACAGACAAGATTTTTTTCATAATTCATACAATTCACTTGCCAAAAGATTTAGATACGTTTTAAACCACGGTGGAAATATATTTCATAAGGATTGATTTGTTTAAGAGCAGTCGTTGGTTTCTCATTGAAAATGAATAAATGTAAATAAAAAAAAACATTTGTTTTTATTTTCAATACACTAATTCATTCAATAATAATTTTGGATTATATTATTACTTAACTAATTCATTCATTTACACGAATTGACAATGTCTTTTAACGTAGCGCATTTGATCTGAATAGAATGTAAACAAGTTACCGTTATCTGAGACCAACAACGATGTGGAATGCTTGCCTGCATTTGCTTCTCCACTGTGTGATACGCAGATGTGTTTAGATTACTCTATTCTTGTCTCACATATGTATGTATGCTGTGTATTTCAAAAAAATCACAAACACATACATGGAGCCCATTGTGGTGTGTTTGTATGCTTCTATTCTTTGAATGTATTCATGGATCATTCTTTTGCGACCAATAATACATAAGTATACCGCCCATACGTCCTGCATTTGGCCAATTCATGAGCTAAAAAAACAAATCTATACACATATCATGCGGATGGGTGCATGCGATTGTATAAGGGGGCCCGAGGCAAAGTCGGTCACCTGCTTTTTTGTCCTAAATTGTGTTATATTGATGCAAGTGTTTTTGTTTTCACGAAAAAAAAAATTCGCTGTTTAAATTTTTCTTGACGCAAAAAGCTGCACAGATGATATTAGGTCCAGTTAAAAACCTTTTATTTGGTTTAATAAGCATTTGTAGCATTTATAAATATATCAGACATATGACAATGAAGTCTGTACCCAATATTTTCAGTTAATAAATTACGAGTTTCTTCACATTTGTATATCTGAATTTGATGTGATCTGCAAAAACTGCACACACCGAAATACAGCGCCATTTATTATTAATATGCCCTATAGTAATCGGCTTTATAGCATTTCACTATGGTGGATAAATATATTATTCAATTTCCCTGTAGGATATATAACCACTATAGTGAAATGCTATAAAGCCGATTACTATAGGGCATTTTAATAATAGATGGCGCTGTATTTCGGTGTGTGTGATTGGAATAAAAACATTCTAAGAAAAGAGATTTGTTTGTACGAATGATAAGTTTTCAAATTATATAATTCGAAGGTGCTTTAAGACTTATTTCCTAGATGTTTTAACTCTCTGCCAAAAAGTGACCAAGTTGGCCCGGTCTCCTCAATCGTTTTTGGGCAAGTAAAAACAATTTTCTTGTGTGCATTTGTTTCGCTTCGTATTGGCATTGTGTTGCATTTGTGAGCGAAGAAAAGTCGCTCAAAGTGATGTGGAATACCCAGCCGTAAAATGTGTGTAGAAGTTCATCGGTCCATGTCAACGTTTGACGATTGTGTGTTGATTAGCCGCGGATGGTTCATTCTCTCTTTTTTTTTGAGCTTCTTTGTTTAGCTTTAACTGCTTTTCAGCATCAGAACTAACAAAGAAAAGAAAAACAGACGCTTTGTTTTTCGATTAGCACACTTAATAAAAACTAATAGCGTAATGAAAACCGGTCAGTTCAAGTTTCAAAACAATTGTATAATTTGGCTTTTGTTAGAATTCCGTCCGCAATAATTTGATACAATGATCCAATTCATTTCATATCCACCTGGGTGAAGAAAAAGAGGGAGAGAGAAAAAAATATTTAATTCACGGCTGTTATCGTTGTCTTGTAATTTCCCGTGTGCAAAGAAAATTATTTTTTTCCTCCGTAACTTTATTCGTCGGTGTGATTTCCTCTTCTCCCACTTCTCTTGTTACTTCTTTTTTTTCCTCGTCTAATTCTCAATTTTGCTCTTTGGATCATTCACACTTGGAATTGTTGCTACTGTTGGTTTTTTTCCTTTCGTTTTCTCGCTACTTTTCGTTGGCTTTAAATATATTACCAACTTCACGGTTTAATGCTCATACAAGTGTACAATGTTTCGGTCGAATAACTTTTCCACAAAAAAACCGACCAAAAACGCAAATGGGAAAAAAAGATATTGAAAAAAAAAAAATCTCGAGCGGCCGAAACGAAATTGTTTTCTTCTTTCAATCGACCATTGGAAAACTTTGATTTTCCGTTATGCTCCTCTTTTTTTTGGATCAGCTCACGAAGAACGCGACTGGAATTTCAGCAACGAAATACAGTTTTCATGGAATCAGTGGCATATTTGTTGTGTTGTTGCTTGCCTCTTGCATGGTATGGTGCTTTGTTACACAGCTCTCGTGTCGATCAAATTAAATTAAAGTACAAAACATCATACAACTTGTTCAAATCCGATTAAGTTATCACAATATATTTATCGACATAAAATTGCACGACCGGTTCGATTCGAATTATTCCGTGCTGAACATCTGAGCCGCCCCGTGCCAAGCATTCCCCATTGAAATTGAATCTTCGGCATGCTTGAATGTGAGTGGTTTCGGGAATATGAAACAAAATTCCATCGAAAACTTTCCTAATTAAACCGAACGGAATTTCAGCTATTTGAAAATTGATGTTTGCAGCCACTTTATCAATAACAATCAATGTACTCATGTATTCAAGTGGCCAGAGGCTACTCAATGTTACACACTCACTCCAATCAACCAATAGCTTATTTGAACGTCAGCAGTTTTCGTAAGTTTCTTCCCATCGATGCACAAATTGACTGAAGTCAAAGTAAATTTGCCATTTGGCATTACGAACATTCTCACTCACTCTCTGTCGATCTCATTCGTTCTTCTCTCTGTTCCTTCTTTCGGAACAAAAATGCCAGATGAAGATTCATGCAATCGTTCAAGTTGTAAATTCTAGAAATAGAACGTCAGAATTATTATTGCTTGTAAGAGGTCAGAATTAGTTCGCATCAGATCAGAAAGGGCATTTTCGATGGATAATGTTTTCGACTCCATAATAATAGTTTAAATTGCTGGCAATTGATGTTGCAATTTATATGCAACATTGATACTTAAGTAAGTAATCGATTGAATCGACGCCATCAGAATTCAATTATTTCATTTATCCCGGCAAAACTTTCTGCATCGAAACCAACTTTGCTATTTATTATATGGATTACATCGGTGGTTTCATTGAATTAAGAAGATATTCTCAAGAATTTACACTTCGGAAGTAATTTTGTAAAGATTTCCGAACTAAATTGTTCAGCTTTAAAATTGATGATCAATTTGCAGCATTTCGTACAATAAAATCCCCGAAATCGTTTGGATGTGACTTCAACGAAAAAACTCGTAATGTTCATTTTGCAGAACTCAAATGAACTAAAAACCCATTATTTCCAATCTGAGATGAATTTGAATATAGTAAAATCTTACTCAGTTATAAATTGCCTCGAAAAAAGTACGAGGATTAAAATGGTATAGTTAGTATAAAAGCAACATCCATACGGTTGAATATTCACAGCAAAAACCTTTATCGAAATAACTCAATTGGCTAAAATTAAAACGTGATATTGTGCTGCTGCTATAAGCTCTTTGTTATCCATTCCATGAAATTTGTTGAATATGGGCAAATAAAAAATAAAATGTACGGAACGACTAAGCTTGATTAAATTAAGTGCATTTTATCCAATTTCCCATTTCGAAATGGTCCATTTAAATCCCCATTCAACGCTTTATTTTATATAATAAAAAAGTTTAAAACCCCGGCACAATTCCATACACACACATCGGTTGCTGTCATTTATTCAATCTTTTAAATAGAGAGAAGATCGCCATCGAATGCGCAGACAATGCAAATAAACAAAAAAAGTGAGCTTTTTAAGCATAAATCCAATCATCGATATGCAAATTGTATTATCTGGTTATTGCTGTTTCGTATATTGTTTGTCTATCCAATTCGTTGTGTGAGTGTGTTGGCTGAAATCACTTACATTTTGCATTGTTATTGCTCTATGTGTTGAACATGGCTGAAGCGCATATAATGTCTCTATGTGTATAAATACACACAATTTATTTATTTAATTCAATGCGCTTGCGAATATTCCTTATTCCCGGTTTGTGGTTTTTCCCGACATGCCAGTTTTATTTATGCATAACATTTTTCTTGCTGGCGATGGATGATGGAGATGTGGAGAGTCGAAACGTTTATCGAAAAATAACGAAGCGCAAAACATGCAATCGTATTGCCAGAGGAATATATTTCTGGTTCGATGGCAATTTTTTTAACACATTTCAACATTGAATCGAAACTGATATTTTAAATAAAACGAATGAAATCAAACGACGAGAAAGAAACTGGCTCTTTGTTCATTTGTTTCGATTCAAAATTCGAAGTGAAAAACAACAGCAGCAGGAGCGGCGGCGGCATAAAAAATTTGCATGCAACAACATAATAAAAACAAAGCTGAAAGCAATGAAAAGCTGGAAACAGTAGCAAATAAACAGACATCAGAAGCCCGAAAACCCGTTAATTGTATATGCGAAAAATAAAATCGAACCAAAAATCTTTGTTACGAGAGATCAACGGAAAAGAAAAGAACGCCAACCGGGCATGACATAGAATAAATAAATACGAAGAGAGAGAGAGGGAGAGAGAAGCATGAGCGAGTGGCAAAATGAAAAATGCATTGCAATAGCTGCATTAGCATCCTGACACAAAATTGCACATAAACACATTTTCGAAGCTAAATCAATTCGAAAGCTAACAAAAAGCATGCGAGTCAAATGGAAATTCGTGGAGTCGTGTGCATGTGAGAGTGCGATTGTTATGAAACAAATTCAACCGTATAAATAAATAAAATCAGATATTTATTCATAAACAAATTCAAATTGAAGTGGAATTGTTATGGAGTGCAATGGTTTATTGAATCAACTCTCGTTTCGGAAGCGTGCATGTAGTATCAAGCAGTTTAAAAGTCTTTTGATTCCTTTCTTTATATTTATGTTGTTGCCGGTTATTCTTCGAGTTTAAATTCCCGTATTTTTTGCCAATTTGTTCGCTCAGGCATACTCGAAATCAGTAGGGAAAAGAATACATCGCCATAAAAGAGTTTTTCGCTTGATGCACGTACATTTCCGAAGTTCAATAGTTTGCGACGTCTGTTCAAGCACGAATATAAACAAAAAAGCCAACAATCACAGTAAACTCAATTTTGTTGTTCTATCTGCACTCAAACAAAAATTGCATACAATTACAATCAATGACCAAACCGACAAGTAGAACTGAATGCCAATGTGAACGCAAACACAAAATAAGAATCTATTTTTCTCAAAGAACGCAAATCGAATCAATAAATCGCTTTGGTGCTCACTTCCAAATGAAAAAAAGAACGTTCGCGCGCCGAGATATAACAAAAACAAAAAGAAAATGAAGAGTCGCCATATGAATAACATTGCAAATTTGAATGCGTTCTCAATTTGCATACCAGAATATATACAATTGATTTAGATTTTTCCATATAAATATTTCATTCGCTGCGTTACGTTCATCGGTAACGAGTTATTTTGCAATTTATTTTATTTTGTTGTTTTTTTGTTTTCGTTTTCTCTCCCGATCTCTCAATGAAGACATGAAGAAGGATCATGCATGAGGTTAATGCAAAGACGGCTCGTTTTATAATAAATTTGAACAATCGTTCCGAAGTCGAAGACAACGGCCGATTTTACTATGAGATTTTATCGGAATAAAGGAATACGAATGCAACGACCATTTGAATTGATAATGATGTTAAATGTGGCTATTTGGCCATGCATCGGTTTCAGGCTAACAACTTAAATGTACTGCGGAAACGTTAAAATCGTGATTTATTACAACACATTGGATTTTCCGCCCAAACGAACGCTATAGTGACACAACATTGCGTCCAGATTTAACTGAAATGATACTTTTACTTTTCCATCGGGCCAATTATTTTGAATTTTATTCGAAATTTCCAATTTTTATTTCCCGTTTGATCATGATCGCAAATCAATTGAATCGTTCATTCGTCTTATAATCTAATGATGTTTCAATTCAAGTTTCATCTATTTGTTCAGGTGTATCATTTCGTTTGACACCTACATATTTTAATGCTCGGTCAAAGTTTAAAAATTATTAAAATTGAAATGGTGAATCTTTGAAACATTATTTTAAATTGAATTTCAACCTTTTGACTCTGTGATCTAGAAATGATTAATTGTGCAATGAAATACTGTATTCATTTTGCTGCGATGATCTTTGTATTACTGGCATTGCTCATTCTATGTAAAATATTCAATTGGAAAATGGAAAATGGAAAATGTAATGCAAGATGAATATTACATGAAATTCATTGCATTCCCTAGGAAATTGAACTTTTTGCGATGAAAAGAAGTATTCGTAAAAGAAGATCAAGTACATTAGAAGCACTCCTGAAAAAATTGCAAGATGTCAAACTGACAACATCATTACACATTTATCCAAGAGACAGCAAAAGTCACAGATCAAAATTCGAACACGATGAAAATGTCAAATCGCTTATTGTACCCGAACTAGAAAAAATGGTGCCGTTTCACCATTCCTGGCAGAAAAAATATATACTAACGTCAATACATTTCTAATGGCGACGGTTCAAATATAGCTCGATGCCATAATCTTTATATGCTCGTTCATAAAAAACGATTGAATATTGCGTCACAAAAAAACGTCCCTTAAATGAAATGTAAATAGCACAAAGTAAAGAGAAAAATATGGAAAAATGATATTACTGCTCTCTTTTTTCCGAAAGATATAAAATATTTTTGATCGCAATTTACATAATGTATTTACATTTCGCTTTTGGCTGCTGCTGTTCGTCGACATCAAAGCGAATAATAATGGAAAAGACGAAAATGTAATAAATTGCTGTGCAAGAGATAAAAGAATTGCGCATGGGGAAATTTAATCTTGAAAAAAGCGCAGTTTTTTCATCTTCAACCTCCTGAAATTATGCAACCCCAAGAGAATTTTACCAACAGAAAGAGTGAATTTTTCTTTTTCTTTTAGCATGAAACATGGTCGTATTTTACTATCAAAGTTGCAGCATTCTTATCAAGTAAATAGTGACCCAAAAACGAGCTGTGTTTTAATCAGAAATATGCTCATCGAGTGTAATTCGATCTTGGATGTCGGTCAATTTAAGTAACAATTCATTTGCGCGTGTGAGAAATATCGAAAAATGAAGGGAAGCAATTTTCAAGCGTTGCGAAGTTGAAAAAGTGGTTGATTCAATGAATGAATCACTACAAAGTCTCGTTGAGCCAGTCCCAATTTCGTATATGTGTGTCCATTTAGCTCAAATTTTCTCTTTCATTGAAATTATTTGACGAATGAAGCTGAAACAATGCTGCCGTGCGCTAGAGATAAATTCTTTTTGAACAATGTTACAACTAGTTTAAAGTATATTCTAGATTTTATGGATATTTGTGCTGGCATTGATATCATTTCACGTTGCGGTGCTGGTGTTTTGGAAGTATCTAAACAATTTGTGGTAAGTTGAGCAATTTTGCTCACCAATGCCTTAGTAGCAAGGAATTCGCTTGAAAGTCCAGGCTATATGAACGATCTAAGCATGCAATTTTGTTTCTGTTCCTCTGAAATGCGGTATTCTAAATCAACAGCACGAGCCAAAATAGAAACTAAAATTGAAAATTAGAAATTGAAGCAATTTAATGCATGCGATGCTGAAATAGGGTCAATAAGTTTTAATTAGAACTATTTTATTGCACTGCCAATTCTCAGCTCAGCTGCCGCAATTATAATGAAATATCATCTTGAAAATGTTTTAATTGAGAGACGACTGATGAACGAATGAGAAAATTAGTGGCTGTTTCAAATCAAGCGAAACGAGAGATCAACCATTTCAATCATATTTTTATGAGTTTGTTGAACAACCTAGCTGCCAAGCATCTGTCTCTTTCTATTTTTATGATTACCTACTTGTTACAACATGGGAAGTGTTGTCAAAATGCCAAATATTTTCGTGGTGAATGTTCGAGCCAATGCTGAGAAAAAATCGAGGCAGAAATTCGATTGATGTAGCGGTCAACACCTTTAAACCTTGTCCGTTCTTTTTTGCCTTCTTCAATCTGTGTGCTTATTTTAATTTGTATATTTCGCCAATAAATCGCGTCATTATGCCAATTCACACAGCATTGACGACGTTTCGTGGTCGGAATTAAAATGCGATCTCATTATAGATCGCAGAACGATTTGATTTTATTGTATTGATGTGTGTCTTGCCGCTTAATTTGATTGGATTCAAATGAGTATTCGAGGAATCTCTTAGTTCTACCCACATCCACCAAGAAATAAACTTAACAAATTTAAAACAACTAATGCCATTGTTACTTCATAGAAATTCAGTTAAAACACGGAATAGCTTTGGGCATTCTTGACATTTTCAGCATCGATCCAAGTTTTTCTGTTCACAAATCAGTCTCAGAGCCCACATCATCTTTGATGAGAGAGCTTTGCATTATTCATTCTCACCGCGCCCCAACGTCTTTGTCGATCCTAATATCGATTTTCAAAAAGGGCACACCGTAAATGTAATGCGATGATGACTCTGATAAAATAATAATCAGCTAATTTAAAATCGACAACCTTAATCTATTGTGATGGTTTGCTTAATAAATGACCAAAACGGAATCCTATTCATTCTTTGTGGTTGATTAATTTGCATAAGCTTTTGAATTATTCGCTCGAGTGTTTTGCTATCTTCCTTCAAATCGGATTGCTTATTATTTTTCATTAAGGAGAATCACTTTTTTCAGGAGCAACCAAATCGTGTTTTTTGTGGCGGGAATTAAAATGAATGAATGAATGTATGAATACAAATGTGCTTGGTCACCAAATCTTTGACTGAATCGCTGAATGTTTCTGTTTTCTTTATTCACTCTTCGTCTTTCCGGCCGGAGACACTGATTCGAACAACTTTTTTTGTTTTTTTTTTTATCTGAAATATGCCGTGATAAAAAAATCCGACGCCAAACATAATATTTTCATACACTCACATCGGAATTAATTGATGTGACTGCATAAATTTAGCGTTGCGAGTGTGTCGCACAGCATGACACAAATGGATGGCAAACAATCGAGTGCTAAAACGTCTTATCTAAATGTAATAAATTTAAATGAATTCATTAATGAGATGCTGAGAAAAAATGGGCAGAGCAAGAGAAAAAAACCGATCCAACAGAACGATTGCCACTATGAAACATGTGCGATGATAAAATCTCAAGAGAGAAACAAGAAAAAAAAACATACATTTTGATTCGATAGCAAAGAAAATTATTACTTTCGGTCTGACCTCATGCTAGCAAATTTATTGCCTTGAATCTCAGCATCAAAGACACAGATAAAAGCATATGATACATGCAACTATATCAGATTTCTGAGTGTTTTTTTTTTAAGAGCCGAATTTATTTGCGTAATTTAGTGAATAATAAAATGGATAAAATGGCACACACGAATTCGTGCAGTCACTTTCAATAAAAATTACACACACACTCACTGAATTTTTACAAAAGCTTTAATGGCTCCTCAGCAATTTGATTTCTTTCTATTCAAATTATATTTTTGGATATGACATATTAATATTGTGAAAAAATAAAAAAAAATTATGATTAATGAGCAAAAATCAAGACAAAATTTTTTTAAAATGTGCATAAATTCACCAAAATGTTTAGTGTTTTGATTTAAATTTGAAATAGGCGTACGAATTTTGCATGGTAATTAGCATAAAACTGATTAGATGCTCTTTGGCATCATAATTTATTGAAAACTACAAGAGTTATTAAGGGTGCAGCAGCCGCAACAGTGGGCCAAATGTGCTGCGAGTGTGTATTTTTGATTTTTATAGCGATTTTTTACAGTTAAAAATGAATAATATTCACTCATCTGCGGCTCATTTATTTGCTACTCGACTGCCCATACTTTCCACAGTTTCGATTTCAGTCTGTCATCGTCGCCACTTCAGGCCGAAGCAAACAAAATCGCTTTTTTCCCTCTCTCAATTCAATCGTTAAAGAGCGCGAGATAAAATGAAAATGGAAATCTCTTGAAGCAATGAACAGCACACATCATCAATATAATTTAAGCGAACCATGAAAAAAATGCCAAGTGGCGAACGCGGCATATTTGCCAACATCTTTGAATCGTCGTTGGCAAAGCCTCAAACCGGCGCAGCACACACGAAAAAAAAACAAGAGATGAAAAATTAATTTGTCTTTACGATCACACAGTGTGTTAAAATATGATTCGTTCGGACCTTACAAATTTATTTTAGTTCATTTTATGTCTGTCTTTCATCTTGTGATGTTTTTCTAGCTGTTTGCGCAGATATCTCGTTCCACTTGTGAGGAGAAAAAAATTTGAACAAATTTTCGTAGCACAAAAAGATTAATTATATTTTCTTAGCATTGACGCCAACGCATTTTCATTTCCGAATCAACCAAACGATTGCTGCATTAAATAAATTTGATGAACCCACCAAATTTGTATCATCTTTAAATAACAATTTACACCAATTTATAAATATGAACGCGGGTGAGCATGTGCGCACATCGAACGAATGATTGATGAGCAGCTCGAAAGCAAACTCTGAGAAAATTAATTTGAGATATGGAACTCATGGCACGAACAAATCTCCAACATGCTTTTAAAGTCAAATTAATTATTATTGATTTGACAAAGGCGAAAATAAATCTTGGCAAGCAATGAGATGAAAGGCCAGAGTGAAAACAGAGCGGAATCAATGAGTCAAGAGAGATATGCGTGTGCGTCCCGTGTGTGTTTTGATTGAAAACAACAACAAAATTATGAATTAATGAGAACATTCCGTTAAAAAATCGAAACGATGTGATTTCCACTCTCCCGGTGAGGTTCATCTCTTATTTCGCTGTTGCTCCTGCTGCTGCTGTTTATTTTTCGCATTGGGAAAAAGAATCGGAATGACGATGGAATGGCATATTTATAGGCACCAGGCTTCTGAAGCGACCAAAGAAATTTGAATGAATAACTCCACAAGAGATCAAATCGACCGCATGAATAAACATAACGAAAATTGTTAAATGCTCACACATGCGATATAAATCTATAGCATGGTGAGCAGTGTATTGCGCATAGATCGTCATTTGTTTTTACATCTGTTTGTCTTATGTTTATTTTGTGTTCGGTCGAACTCCGGCCGATCAATATATTCATAATTCACTTCGAAGGCGGCGGTGGCGGCCATTTTTCACTCTCTTTGTCGCGTTTTGTGGATTATTCTAAAACCACAACTCGCACTCACAAAACGACAATATGAGAATTTTTATGTTTTATTAATGTTGATTTAGTGCGACCAAATGAGACACACACACAGATTGTGTATCTCCTGAAATATATTTGTCCAGATTGACGTACCATCGGTTCGAGCACGGAGAGTAGCTCGTGCGATATTGCATATGGGCATACAAATGGTGTTAAGTGTAAGGCGTTGACATCTTTATGAGTTTCATGGCTGTTGTTCTCATTATACTGATTTCGATTGTGATCATATTTCTGCTTCGTTGTTCGTCGCTGCTCCACTCGGAAATGCTCAATCAGTTGACTTCAATATTTGTTGATACATTTTCAAAGCAATACGCATGAAATGCAAATAAATCATTGTGTGGCGACACAACGAATTTCTTTCAAATCTATTCTGCCTCTGCATTCTCTTGCTGCATTCGACTTAATTCACAATTTATAAGCTTCCAAAACATTATACATTGATTTGAAATGTTTTCTCATCTGTTCGCTCTGCAAATGATTGCGGAGGTTGCTTTGAAATGATTAGCATTCGTAAATGGTTTGTTGACGTGACACACGAAGAAACAACACTGAGAAAACGAAAGAGAATTCCAAAGAAAATAAAACAGAATGAAGCATTATCTTGAGATGAAAAAAAAATTTAAGGGATTAGCCGAAAAAGTTGTCCAACTTGTACATTTGGTGTAGTCCTCTCATTAAGTGATTTAGTGAAGAGAGCGACAAAAGTCGAATTCCGCTGTTAAATCTGAGTAAATTTTGGTTAAGAGAATCTCGCATTTGAATGGGGATCAAGTTAATGAATTGTGTCATTGAATGCTGTTTTTGCTGGTATGTTTCGTAAATGATCAAGGCAGCGTCCGGTGCTTTTAAGCCCAGATTAAGTTTTCATCGTTCATCTCTTCCACATTCTGTCACCATGTGAGATATGGAAAAAAAATCTTTTCAAGTGCTCGACACGCTCGACGTGCCGTAATTCTCATGTTATCACCGCTTTAAAAATAGAATCACGGCCAATTTGTTCAATAAATGTGAAATTTTATTTACATAGATTCTTAAAATGCATTCGACAATAATTGATTATATTTCTGTTTCTTTTTCTTTCCAGGTATATTTCGATGATAAAACGATAATTATGGTTGCAAAAGCGACACAATTTTCGGTAATGTATGCTGTTGCTCTTGGAAATGATATTCTTGATAAACATCGCCTTTTTCAAATATTCAGTCAAAATTCGGTTGAAGATGATTTCATCTCACTTAAATGCGAGAAATCTTTTCATTCAGTTGGCATGTCAATTAAATTTACTTTTACTTAGTCGTAAAAGTAAGTTCAGATGCTAAATGCTGCTATAGCTAATTATTTCAAATTAGTAGAAGCCGATTAAAGTTCATTTAAATGTTTATATTAAATTCACACAATTGGCAGTTAGCAAAGAAGCGAATTTGTCGACAATCTCATGTGATGAAATTGTAATAAATCAATGTTTTGGACAAAATGAGTGATTTGATTTGGCTTGGTGTCAACAATTCTACCATTTATTTGTCTTATTAATTTAAAAGCAAAGCACGAAAGAGGGAACAAAACAACTGTGTTGACAAAATGCTATTAATAAATGTACGAAAAAAATGAGACTAGACAAGATGTCGATTGGTTTCTGTAAAAAAAAAAACGATTTGAACGTGCACGCTGTGAATTCGAATGTCGTTCGACACGTCATACTGCAATGTCGTATCAAATGCAAATTATTGTAATGACGCTAGGATTTGTCAGTCAATTGTGGACATAAGAATAAGTTTCCCACACGCGTTGTTCTGAATTATCGCTTCGAAATAGCTGTATCGGCTGACATTTGAACCGTAAGCAATGATTTCTGGTGCTTGAAATATGTTCGATATTTTATTTGCATTGTATTCCATTGATTAATGTCGTCGTCTCATGTATTCCGATTCCATCAATTCGTTTAGTGTGCAGTTTTGCGTTGACATTTAATAGCTGTTCCATGTTCGCCTGTTCGTTCAATTTAATTTTTATTAGCCATCGTGTTCTTACCACTTTAGATTCATTTTGCAACGAATTGTTCACATTTTCCAACCGATTTCATTCATTGTTTGGGTTTTTGGAACTACAATCCCGAACAGAACCGCCTGGAACACGTAAAAAACACACACCCAAACAAGCAAATGGCAAAAAGTATGAAAAATGCGAATGGCTTGTGATTTATTGTTTCGAACACTAAAATGTAGCGATAAACTGGCAGCTCAACAACGTTATGCACGGCGCATACAAAACATGCACAGTAATCCGGCTGACAAAAACATAAACAAGCGTTCGCTTTTTTCGCTTATATTTTTGTTTCCAATCGTCGTTTTTCGCTTCTATTTTCACGAGTGATTTATTAAAACGGGAACGATCATGACTCCGGTGTGACAGTTGAGAGATGGTTTTGCGAAGAGTGAACGGGAAAGATAACGAAGAATAAAGACATGTTGACATTTCAGTCAGCAATTCATTTGTAAATGTAGACTGTTTCGTCTATTCTGAATTCCAAATTTTTTTTCTGAGGCATTTCAATTTTCCGTATGTCGTTGTTGCCTGCCTGCTTGCCTACCTGCTTGCCTGCCTGCCTGCCTGTGTTTTTCTCTGATGTAGACATACAAATTTTGTGCTGCGTTGTATTTACATGCTAAAAACCAAACAAATATCCTTTCCGTTTTATCATTCCGTTCGCCCGTTTGTTTTACACAATTTCAGTGTTTAATTTCTGTTTAACGAGCACTCAACTGTGTCTTGCGCCCTCAGTCAGTTCCATCGAACAAAGGAAAAGTTTGCACGTCACAAGCAAATACGAAATAAGCAAATGTTTGTGTTGATAAATAGAAATGAGTATCTTTAAATACAAATAGAAATGAGAATAATAATCAATATAATTCATGGAGTTAGACGATGTGTTTGGGTTGGTATTCATCCAAGATCCAGGGAGAATCCTATTCAAACGTCGTCAATCCATATTTTCACCCACAAACATGAAATTTGTTTTATCAGAAATTCCTTTGAAAGCTGCTACATTGGCCGTATTCATTTTCTAAATGGATCTCAAAATACTCTGATCGGTTGGAGCAATGTTATGTTTTACACGTAAGCTCGAAATCCAAATGCGATGTGCATGCAAAAATTCTTAATACAATTTTCCTTCATATTGATTGTTGAAAAAGGCGAAAACATTGGTAATGCATATTCGCTGAAAATGGCAAAGGTTAAAATCGCTAAATGTTCGCTTGTTTGTTGTCATTGTTTTATGAGTAAACAAGAGAGCCCTGCCATTGCTCGACTGCATTTCACGTCGAACATAAAGCAATTTGTGTGAATAACAAGAATTCACTCGAAACATGAAGTGTACAAAGCTATCGATATGTCGAATGAACAAGTGGAATTACTTATTGTATTGCAGCGCATGTTGTATGGGTTCTGGACTATAATACCATTCTGTTGTTGTTCACTCTTGTATTTTTTTTAATCACAATAAAGCTGTTCGGTACAAGCGAAACATTGATGCGAATGCACACTAAATGAATTTAAAACCATTTCAAGCGGATCATTCACACGGAGCTGATGATGGGTTGTCAACACGATTGGCTCATTCTGTGTCTAGTAAATGAGTAAATGGTGTGAAGTGTGTAAGCATATGTAATTAACTTTAATACCATTTAACCGCTTTTTCTCACTCTGCTCGAGTGCTCGTACCGATCGAATGATGTGCATGTTTCCGGACATGCAGGATAAGCGCATCCCGTGATGAGCTCCCTATCATTTCTTACCAAATAGATTGCATTAAAACGGTCCATTTGAATTTCCATTCGATTTGTTCAAAATCTATCGACGATAAATACGTCATCGATTTATTGATGAACGCACGAATTCGTGTTCAGAGCAATTACCTATTTCAATCTAAATTCGATGCCTTTGAAAATCAATTGTACGTGTAATTTCTGGATAAGCGTAAAATCTATGTAACATACACACACAGAGAGATAGAGAGACTGAAAACACCAAATTTCGAAATCATTTGATGTGAATTCGCATGTCATCATGGTACAAATGAGTCGGTTGGATCAATTGAGATCGAACATTTCTACTGAAAAAACACATGTTCCAACAGCAAACAATTTTGAATGGCCTGAACCCGGGTGATCTTTCGAAGAATACACTAATTACAAATTCTATCACGTTGTGCCCATGCACTACATTGACCTTTTGTGTGTAGTTCAACTTGAACAAACGTCGTGCTCATTTCGTTCAGTTGATTTATTTTGAATGTACTTCGTGCTCGTGTCGGTGATCCACTGCAAAGCTGCGGTTGAATCAATATGACAGAACTGTGCTTTGAGCTGGGCTTTGTTGAAAATAATAAACGATTTTACGGTGATTTGCAACCGAATCGTCTTACAAATACAAAAATTTGACCGTGCCGTTTTGCTCTCGCCAAATGTCGCTGCTTACTTCAAAAGGAAAATAATTGCACAGGCTAGAAAAAAGTGTACATTCAATTGATTTTGCAATGCATATTTTCTCTTTTTTCAAGACTCTGAAGAAATTTCCACGCCCTATTCACTATTATCGCGTACTTAATATCGTATGCAAATGTTTCTGACATCCAAATTTGTCATTGCATTAAGGTAGGAGCGCGTGTTTTTCGATACTAAAAACTTAGTGAGCTAATCGTTTTGTCCACATAGAAGCTGTATCGGCTCATTGGCTCAAACGTGAAAAAAAGGGGAAAAAAACTACAATAAAAATGTGTCAGACATGCACCAGCGGTATTTTTGTTTGCCTTTAATGACGTTCAAAGTGAAACTGTTATGTCGAATCGACACGATAAGAATGAAACTAATGCTGTTAACATACTCGACGTGTAATATGCAAATGACATGTTTTTCATTCATTAGAAAAAGGCCCTTTGCGTGTGCTGAATAAATTATATGAGCCAAAAAATAAAAACAGAAAAAATATGAGCTGACTGAGTAACAGTTGACTCAACAAAACAACACGGTAGCAAAAGGAACGAGCCGCATTTCCTTTCACCATTCTCACCGAATGTCGTGCCAACAAAACGTTTATAACGATGTCAAGAGTTCATTAAATTTATTCACCTTAATTATGCAAATCGATCCTATATTCGAGTACAATCAATTCTAAATTCTTGGCATTCCTTTTTGCATTGTTCCGCTGCTCTTGCTCCAAATGTTGCAACAAAATGGAGCGTTTGCAATTCTTCGCTTTCCCTATGCAAAACATTCCTTTTGTTTCTCGAAACAACTTATGTGGATTTAGGAATTATCATGGAAAACACGAGCTGCGGCGTGAAAACACCAATATAATTTTTGTTTTAGAATGATTATGAATGCTGAAGGAGGGCCTGTTTAAGACATTCAACTGCTTCGAGTGGGGTTTGAAAAGGCTTTGCGATCGGCTTTCTGATGATTAAGAATGAATGTTTTACCCAAAGAGCCAAGTTTTGTGTCGACTTGGGGCTTTCAATTTCAAGAGGATCTATTAAATAATGTATAATAAATATAGTTTGAACAGGTTCATTGTAAAATCCATACAAATTCAATTGAATTGCTTTTAGTGAAAAGAATTACTCGTGTAAACAAGCGATTACTTATGTAAATCGGATATGGCACGCAACAAATGTTCCAATCAAATGAAACATTATGACTGAAAAGATGTGTCCTTTTTGATCGAGGATTCAATATGAATATTGCAATAGTTAAACTTCAAATTTAGCCGCTAAAATGGATTATTACAAAGGAACAACGCCGATAAACGAAGAAAGCGACACACAGGCGACATATAATACACTTTCTAAGCCGTTCAACATAATTTAAAGACGCCCACAAATATTCCTATGCTATTAGTCACGCTTATTCACATATTCTTGCATACAAAGTGTGCAAATATGTGGCAAAATTCCATATGGAAAACCCGAACCGCAACGAATCGCTCAGTTTGAGCAGATTTTTGCGCTGTCGGCAAACCACAATGCTTTCAATTTGTATGTACATTTATTCAAGAAAAGCATAAATATAAATGTTACCGAAGATTTGTATGTTTTCATTCATTTGGAATGCTGCTACAAATGTTATGTAGCTGTTGTCTGTTTCCCGTACGACGAATAATTTCCTCTTGAACGATAAAGATGAAGGAAAAAGTCAGGTTCAAATGCATAAAAGCCACGGCATGCTGTGAAAGATGCTCGTCATAACGATTCAGATCCCATTGTGTTGTGGCGCTCAGTCGTCATAATTCATTTGAATTTTCGCTGTTGTTGTGATTACATACATGAAATGCTTGTTTGGCCGATTTTGTTGAGCTATAGCGCAAAAGCAGCGAACGCGAGCGCAATCACACACACAGCCAGAAATCACAGAGCAACCATTTTGGTTTTTTACATGCTCCCCATTTCATGATTTATTGACTTGTCATGACAAGTTATTTTCTCTGCTTTTTTTGTAGCCCTCTTCCATCGCTGTTGTTAGCTCATTTTTACAATTGAATTAATATTTGCTCCGATTTTATTTGGTAATAATTTTGCAACTTTTTTCCTCTTCTCATCGTCTAACGGAATTCGAAGACATTATTCTATTTTTATTATTTCGTAATGATACGTGTGCAGATGAAGCTCGTCATTTAGATGGTTGCCGAAAAAAAGGGAGCATGTTCAATATTCACAACTTTCTCATGTCAATTTCAGCCATTTATGAAATTAGATATTCGTTTTCCCCTCTTTCGTCCGTTGTTGTTTTCCTTTTTCAACATCTGCTTTTCAATTGGAGGATTGCAAAAAAGGGTTTGGAAATTATAATGGTAAAAATCGATTGTCGATTATATGACACAAAACGAAATGAAATTGAATTTGATATGCAACAATGAATCGAATCGACAATAAAATGGAAGATCCATTTTTCAGAGCATTAACATAAGATATGTATTTTGATTTGTTCTTGTCTTCGACAAATGATTACATAAAACCATAACAAAATGCGTCAATTCGTTCGAGTTGATAAAAATGGAATGATGCGGTGTGGATATGAAATTCTATTGAATAATCGAGTGGGCCACAAACGTACATTTCGATTTGAAATGCACACACTGCTCGTTAGGGGCTCAAGGTATCAACCACGTAGGAAAAAAGGTCGATTCATAGCAGAAAATCATCTGCCAATCATAAAATCAATATCAATTCTCCAGAGTTCACACTTGATTGAACTGAATGAATCAATCAGTAGCAGCATTTACAATTCCTTTGAGAATTTTCAAAGCTATTAATGCCAATAGCCCTTTAACCATCTGTAGACGAATGCAAATCGATAATTGCAAGCAAAGTTACGGTCTTTTTCGTCTCTTATTGTTTTGCCCAGATTGTTCAGAATTGATTGATGAAAATTGAAAATTCAACCGATAGCAACATAAAAATGTATATCGAATAATGTTTCTTGTCCAAAGATGCTGAATATCTACATTATTTCAACCTTTTCAAAACGTCAATAATTTTCGCATAATTTATAATATAAAGACTTTCTCATTTTTCTCAATTTTTTGCAACTCATATCGAAAGAAAGGTATCGCGACCGATGCTTGCGATTCTGTTAAAAAACAACTCTTGCAAAGGGTAGCATTTTTCCAAATCAGAAACGGTAGTAGCTACAATTCAAGTAGCATAATTGAAGTAGATAAGGGAGCAACGAACACGAAATACAAAGCATTTTTATTGCGCTTCCTGTTCCTTTATAATCCTTTGGCTCAGCTTTGCTGAAACTACAAAAGAAAGTGCTTTTATGGTCATTGCCGCTGCCATTTTTTTTGTATTCAATTCATTTATATTGAGTTCTTAATGGTGACAATTTTTTGAGCTGCTCGTTAAAATTCTGTGGTATATTAATTATGGATATAAAATATGTGTTCTGCACTGATCCTCTCCCGAATATGACTTTGATGCCCAGTTCCATAAACTTCCCACACGCGCAAGAGCATTTGCCCATCGAATTGTACCTAAAAAAATTATAAACCCCATTATAAAAGCATTGCTTAATTGTTCGTCCGAGAAAAAAAACGAGCCGAGAAGCCGTATCAAATAAACACACAACGGAACAATCTGAGCCATTAATAAAAATGTAAAGTCCAATTTTCTTCTTGTTCCGGTGCATGCATTCTACCCTCGCCGATTTGTATTGTACATTCACAAAGAACAAACTGATTCGGAAGTGAAAAAATTACATAAAAAGTGGATGTTTTTTTTTGCTTTGAAACGAGAAAGTGAGAGGGAGAGATGCAAGTACGGGAATAAAGGTATCAGAACTTTTATTCTTGTCAGTGAAATGTACAGCAGGATTTGAAGTGTGCGTGTGTGTGCGCGCGCTCGCGCATTTTAAGCAAACAAGTTATTCTTGAGCGGAAATCATTCGTAACTGCTAAAGTATATAAATTTCTCGCATTTGCGAATGCACACCACTCACATTGTCACGACGAATACATGCAAGCCATTCAACATTCATTCGCTGTTTTTACATGCAGTTGGGATAAAAGTGCGCTACACTCACTTTTTCCAGGTTCTGATTTTCCAGGTGCTTGCATATGAAACCGATGTTTCTTTGCTAAAAAAACACGTTTATTTTAGTATGATGGCAAAACATATTTTATTCAAAGTATTGTCCATTCGAATCCGCACATTTTTTCCATCTTTCGGACAATTTATGAATACCGCGCCAATAAAACTGATCGTCTTTTGACGCAAACCAGTCATCGGGCCATTTTCTCACATTTTCGTAAGAAGTGAAGCGCTGCTCCGACAGTGCGGGACCCATCGAAGCGAACAAGTAGTAATCTGACGGTGCCAAGTCTGGTGAGTAAGCCGCATGCGGTAGTACTCCCCAACTAAGCGCCTCAATCGTTTCCTTGACCAGTCTTGCAGTGTGTGATGTAGCATTGTCGTGCAAGAGAATCACTTTGTGTTGCCTTTTTTGATATTCCGGCCGTTTTTGAAGCAATGCGCGGTTCAAATCGATCATTTGCTGTCGGTAGCGATCAGTATTAATCGTTTCACCAGGTTTTAACAGCTCATAATAGATGACACCCTTCTGATCCCACCAAACACACATCATTGTCTTCTGTCCGAACCCATTTGGCCGGATTTGGCCTTGCGGTCGATGTCGCTGGTTCACCTGGTGTAACCCATGATCTCTTGCGCTTAGGATTCTCAATTTCTCCATTTTTCATCGCCAGTCACAATCCGATGCAGAAACGACTTCCTTTTGTACCTTGCGAGCACTTGCGAGCAGCAATTCACAAGTGGTTTTTCGGTTTTCCTGCTGCCTTTCATTCAGTTCATGTGGCACCCATTTTCCGACCTTCTGGATCTTTCCCATTGCTTTCAAACGTCTGGAAATAGTTGCTGAGTCCACATTTAATTGTTTTGCGAGATGTGGTTGCGTCTGAGCATCGTCCTCATCAAGCAATGCCTGCAATGCAGTGTCTTCAAACTTCCTCGGCGGTCTACCACGTTCTTCATGTCTCAGGTCAAAATTGCCATTTTTGAATCGTCTGAACCACTCTCTACACTGTGTTTCACTTAAAGCATGCTCGTCGTAAGCTTCTAGAAGCATTCGATTAGATTCGGCAGCAGTTTTCTTTAAACGAAAGCAGAAAAGCAGTGCTGTCCGCATTTCACTATTTTCAGGAACAAAATCCGACATTTTTCAAGAGCGGAAAAAACACATTGTTGTATGAAACTTATTGTGTATGTCATATTTACTAATAAGCATGAACAACATGGTTTGACAGATCGTATTGACCGCTAGATGTCAAACTAGCGGTTTCATATGCAAGTACCTGGTATTTTCAAGTTTAGCTTGAAATTATTTTTCCTTTCGTTTTCTCGCACTCAATTCTACTTTTTGTCCTATCTGTATGTATTAATAACATCCTCATCTGCTTGATATTCATCAAGATTTTTCTTATTCATGTTCATTCTGTTTTCAATGTTTCCATTTCGATGTTTACTTTTTCTCTACCCATTCGATCGTTCGTTTAGTCTTACAATTTTATTTCGACGTTGCTGTGCGATTCAGTTTTAAAAGCAATTTTCCATCCACTTACGTGCATCTTTTTAGTGCCATCGAAAACACGTCCAACAGCACTGTGTCTCCGCACGCTCGTCGGTATTTGCATAAACGCTTTCCAATTAAATCGCTCTCCTTAATTAAATAGAACCATGGAAACAGGAGTGGTAATGGTAATTAAAAAAAAAATGCAGACTTTTGAATGAAGCGGTAGGAAAAATGGTTTCGCGTAGTAAAAAAATCAGAATCTGTAATTATGGTGACTTGTATGCTGCCTCTTTTTAGCAAAACATTTTACTTGTCTTGTTTTTTTTTTGCTGTTGGAGTTGGCATCGGTTCTTTTACCGCCATCTCTTTTGACATTTTTCATCTTTTTTGATGAATGAACTTTTTCATGCTCACAGAAATGTGATAGAAAATGGAGCGACATTTTCCACGAGTTTTGCGCCGTGTCTTTTTGTGTAAAAATTTATTTATCGTTGTGCTCGGTGATATGATTGTTCTTGTATTTGTGAAGAATATGGTTCATACACGTACTCAGATTCGTTCATTGCACCAGCATCAAGTGCGACAAAGTTGAAATTATGGCAAAATAGACGGGAGGGAACAAAGCGGAGCTGAAGTACTTAGCCTGTGTATGAGAGATCCTCCATTGTTGCTGATGCAGTGCTTATTTTCCTTTCCCATTTTCAACCTTTTTTTCTCTACTTAATTTGAACGGTGTTCTTTTCAACTTTGTTTTCCCTTCCGCTTTTTCAATTTCGCATAAAGAAGTACCGCTTTATGATAATGTTGGTGAGCGGTGACATAAAATGGACTTGTAAGAAACCAAGCCAAGCAGAGAAAAGAAACGATAAATTCTGTTAAGTTATGCACGAGTGTAGCGAATTCAAGGCAGTTCATTTTTCGGGCTGAAATGTGAAATATTCTTGCATACTTTACACCATCTGCACTTTCACTGTTCACTTCTTTCGATTATGTTCGAGTCAAAATCACAGCAAATATTTACCATGACAAAAATGATAGTCCAGCTGAATTTAGTTTCATCCTCCCATTTTCTCTCTCCCTCTCTCTTCCTTTCTATATCTCAAGAGAATGCGATTTTTTCCACGTACTTCTTCATTTCTATATCCTGAGCTCATTTCTTCGTTCGCCAGCTTCAAGTGTCTCGCTAAACAGAATCACTACACTCGGATTTGCATTTAATCTCAACATTATCGCGCACAAAGAGAACATTTATCGCAGACAAAAATAGAAACGAAACGAAAAATGCAAATATCTTTTTTCTCTTCTCAAATCGATCGTAAAAGAGAGCGAGAGTGAGCGAAAAAGTTTGAATTTGACTATTTTATTCGAAGTTTATCTGCTCATTTTCGACGGAAATGTAAAAAGTGCGAGCAGAAAAAAAAGAACTGATGCGCGAGAATACTTCTTAATGCAAAGTTTGTATCACGTTGCATTTTTTATTCATTGTATGCTTTCAAGAACATTGTGATGCACAGAGAATATGGCAAAGACTGAACATACAATCATTTCAGTTTGGGAACCATATTTCGAAGTGTCTGTCAAACGAAGACAGTTACAGTGCCGAGTGCCGACATTGCTAGGTGCAAATTGCTGCCAGATGGAAAATAGATATCATTTGTTCTCACCCTTCTTCAAAATCCTTATCGCGAAGCTGTTCTTTGTTCAAAACTTTCATTCATCTTATTTTTTTGCGTCATCATTTCGATCCAAAGACCCAAATATTACTGTTGCGTTAATAGGATGAAACTACCAACTCGAAATCATTTCGACTGATTTTTGGTCGAAAAACTCGCAGAAAAAAAAGGATTTCCATTTAAACATCTACAAAAATTCAAAATATCGCCAAATGATAGAATTGAATAAAGTAAATTTCTGCTTTGCTGCTCTCTATCAAAAAAGCATTTGAGGTTTAAGTGGCGATGAGGGTGGAATGTGTAAGCGTTTTCGCAAAGGGGAGGCTCAAAAAATATTAATAATTAAAAGATTATGAAGATAAATATTGAAAGAGAGCGAAAAAAGTATTGCAGGAATTGTGCATGAAATTGAATTAATGCCGTTTCGGCAATTGAGGAGGCGGGAGGTACACAATTTTTCGCGTGTCGACTTAAATTTGGTTGTTTTTGTGAGCACAACGGAAATGGGTTGAAATTCCAAGTGAAATTTGAATGTTCGAGTCAAAGATTTAGCGTGTTATGTGTGTTAGCTACATGAAAAATTTGCGATTCATTATAATAGCACGGTACATCATATTTCACATGTAACTAATTCGGTTAGCCTGTCTTCATTTTTGCCACGTTTTCCCAGTGTGTCTAATTTTCAAATAATTCAAAATTTGTTTTCGGTTGAGTTGGTCCACCACCGTCACCGTCACCGTCACCGTCACCGTCACCGTCACCGTCACCGTCACCGTCATCGTCACCGCTTATTAAAATCAGGAGCATATTTTCCGACGCAGCTCCATAATTAATTTCAGGCGAACGGGACGATGAAAAAACAAACAGTGAATTGAAAGAAAAACGAGGGTGGAATTCATGAAAGAAGACTTAACACAAGTAAAACAAAAACAACGACATAAAAAAGCGAGAGAATCAGAAACCTCATTTTTGAAGGCAGATTAAATGAACCATCTCGTTAAAAGACTCGAAGGAAAAAGAAACAATCTCCTTTGCGCGGTGTTTTTGTGCGAGGAGGAAGCAAGGAAGATCGGCTCTGCAAGAAGGTTTCTTATTACAGATCGCGTGCTGTATGAGAAACACGGTTGAACCTGCGATGGTACAAGCAAGTTGAATATAATTATCCGTTGAATTATAAGGCAGCGTTCATTTGCCGCTTTTTCGATTCTTTGTGTTTTGGGGGAGGCTCTGACTATTTCCTTTCTCCTCACAGCCACTTGAAAAAAAAACGTCGAACACAAATTGCCATAGTCAACAGAAAACGAAAAAAAAGCGGAACACTAACTCCAGAGCTTATGGCAACAGTTCTTCGACCAACATTTACAAAATGAAAACGACTACATGATTCTGTGTGCAGTATTTTGTGCGAAAAAAAGTGATAAGAAAATTTTATCTCCGGGCCATCAAAATGAAGCCGTACCTCTCAATATCCCTTCAGTCGTCGATCGGAAAAAATTGTGTATAAATTGAAGTAATATAAAATGCAAAGTAGTTAAATAAGAAAATCCACTCGAAAGTAAATATGCTTAAAGTCTTCATTCTTACGGGAAATTATGCAGTGTCGATGTTGTCGCGAATATTTCATTTGAAAATAGATGCGACGGAAGGTATTGCTCTCGCCTCGCTTATACATTCAACCGACGAATAACTAAAAAGTCTGATGGCAATGTGCTTCATAAACTTATCTAAAAATTTATAACAAGCGCACAATTTATCGACATCAGCATTTGTGCAGCACACCCGCCACTCTGCACGCCGCTGACTCTGACTCAAACATCCAACGAAAGAAAATGTAAATAAGGAAAATGAAAAATGGAGAGAACGAGAAAGAGGAAGAGAGAAGCGACGATGGTGAACAGCAGAAGCAGCTGACAGTGAAGACGAAGATGGAGAAAAGCCATTAAAACTTTTTCAAATTAAATTATTAGCGCAAACTGCGGCTTTGGTTGCTTCTGTGTTTTACACAAACTTTTAATAAAGAATCGTCGATGCTATCAAAACAAGCAGTCGCTCGATTCGAATTGATTGGGTTCGGAGAATGAGAGGCGCGGTTTCGGAAAATTGATGGAATTCTAACGATCTTATGAATTAAATTTTCGGCCATCCATTTTTTGCGCTGCTTCAAATAAATCGATGAACTTCATGTGCTTCTAAAAAAGATTGGAGAAATGAGTTAACGAACGCTTCGAAAGCCAAGATGAAACGAAAGAGAGAGAAAGAGCACACAAAGCGTTCGATTGCAAATCGATGTGGACTTTTAAAATAGAAGAGGTGTGAATTGGTTGAGATGGATTATAGTAATACGATTTTATTAGTAATCTCATTATCGCCAAGGAATAAACGTCTAACTTGAATTTTTCGACATTTGCATACAAATCAAATTATCACCAATTACGACTTTATTTAACTGTTGGTTACATCAAAGCTGTGTGCTTTAAAATGAATATCACGAGGCGAAATCGTAAATGTGAATGGCATTTTCACCCAATTAGCGTCGAATAGCGCGACCAAGTGTTATAGCTGTCCATTTTCCAGCGTTTATTTTTACAGCATGTAATGTGAATGTGTGTTTTGATTAGATTGCGCTCGTGCTGTGAAATTTCCAATGTACTCGACTAGATCGTCACGACTGACTGCAATGCCTGTATCATACTTTACGCGAATTGTATTTATGAAATGATCGTTGTGCAAAAAAAAAAACGACAGCAGAGAGAGAGAAAAGTAGTGGCTATTTGCTATTATGTAAACTTCAATTTTGCGCATTAGATTAGCACGCTAAACTGAATAGACACACCTAAATAATATTATGAGTAGAAATAATGCCTCAATTGCATTGAATCAAACAGCAAAAATAAAACAACAAACACGATAGATATGAACGCATGCGAAACAGAAAACCATTCGAAAAAAATCAAATATCTAGTTTTATTGAATAATAAACGAATTAATGTTTGAACAAATATTGTAGTTGTTGTCGTGCGTCATTATTAGCACTTTGTAAGCATTTAATTCATGTAATTAAACGAAAAAAAGGCAACAAGACAATTGCCGACAGACTAAACACAACGAGTCACTTGATAGGCGAAAAATGATTGAGATATTTGAATTGAGTTTGCAGTGGCATTGGCATTTTTGAATCGATTAAATGCAAAACATTGTTGTTTTTACGCGTGCGAAAATTCCGATGAAATGTGTTTGCCTAGCGAACTGGGTGTAGCAGCCGTGTGTACTATTCGCGCGCACGCTCGCACTCGTGCTTGCAAATTCACAAAGTGGATGTAATCACAACATAATTAACGTGTTGTTGGTGGGTCTTTTGATAACTATTTTTTGTGCTTCTTCTCTTTATTAAATTTGATTCAATTAATCAAGAGCCACAAAACTCGTACAACAATAGCCGATGTTCGCCGGACCAATTTCAACAATAACAAAACGTTTAGTTTACACACATTACACTCAATTGCTTATATCCTGTGCGGTGGAACATATGAAATTGCATTCTTTCGCAGTTAATTTACTTCATAGTTAATAATCGAAACCACAGTTGGGAAAAAGACCATGTAAAACATGCACATTGTTATTCAAATCACATGCACAAATAAAAATGTGAAGAGAGAAAATTCATTTTGTTGCAGAAAACACGATAAAATTATCTAGTCACTAAAAATATGCGACGTGTGGTTTTGATCAACACATATTTGCAAAACCAATAGAACAACTACCGGAGCTAAAAGCATGTCCATGATTAATTGAGAAAATTGCATAAATTTACACATTTTATTACTTTTTTCTGTTGGTGGGATATTTCAGTAATTCCTATTAAATTCATTGAAGCGTTATTTATGCAACAGAAATAAAACAACAACAACAACAATAATCTGTTTTCGAGGCTCGACGCCGTTTACAAGTTTCAGCGAGGCTTATAAATAGCATATTTTGCATAATGTTGGGCATTTACATGCGCGCCGACCGACCCCTCTCCAATTGGCCGAACCAACAAAAACGAATTGCATGTAAATAATTTAATAATTTAGCGTACTTTATTACGAATTCGCATAAATTACCAGGTATTTTGTGAATATCTTAATGAGATAATATAAATTATAGCAAAAAACCCACAATCAACATGGCGTGCGCGACACATAAATGCGAGAAAATAAATGAAACGAAAAGAAACTTACATGATTTTGCGAAGACATAGCGTTTGCAGGTTTTTTTCAGTTGTTGTCTTTTTGCAGTAGAGTTCAGTGGTCAGCTCATTCAAAATAGTGAATTCAATGCAAATTTCATTTGTCAAGCGATGTGTTGACATTCCACCGAATTATTTTGACATAATTTGATCGTTAATTCACTTTAATTTGGCATCCGCTTCAGAATATCGTTTTCATATTTAGAAAAGTGTCATTAAACTGTTTTCACAACATGAATAAATAGAAAAAAAGTTCACGAAACTGTTTGGCCAGCTTTGCAAACAACCTTTGTTGAGTAGTATTGGCGCCGACGAAAAAGGTTTTAGGCATTAATTTCTTTGTTTATCTTCAGTATTTTTTAATGGGAATTTCTCTTTTCACCTTTCGCCTCAGTTCATGCATCATCATTTCCTGCGTTTCACACACTCGTTTGCATTTCTCCGATCTCATACATGAGCTCAACGCATTTATTTCCATTGAATGCAACAATTATTGAACGCAATTCAAACTATAAAGAAATATGCATTTGAATGTAATTTGTAGTTTGTTTGCTTTTATTGTTCTCAATTGTTTTGCTATGCCTTGGGCGCGCATTCGAAATTTGTCAATTTCCATCCATAAATTCAGCCTAATTGATAAATTGTTGCACAGAAATGTAATTCAAACAACATATTTCTATCTTAATTCCATTAAATTGATTGCAATACAAATTGAATAGAACTAAGTTATGCACACGTTGTACTAAACGAGATAACTATAACAGACTGCAGCCGCTGCTGCTGCTGCTACTTCTGCTTATGATGATGATGATGATGAAAAGGCTCATAATCCAGCTCAATGTGTTTTTGCACGAACGCTCAATTGAATTTTCATTGAAAGCGCTGTCAATTAGCACAGTGCGAATATGCATTTCAGTGAGTTAACTGGCTGAATTGTCTGTAACAGACGCGTGAAAAGAATGATGCTGCAAATAAAGAGCATCATGAGATCGCGCTTCATTAACTATGCCACTACAAAAATAAATTCTTAAGTGAGATTAGTGTAATATGCTTTATCTCTCGCTCATAAAGCAGGCATGATTTTAAGTGAATTCTATTCATGTTCCAGTTCTATGGAATAGTCTAACGATTCAATTTGCGGTGCGGACAGCAAAAAATGTACGACACAATTTTTCATGTAATATTTTTATGACCAGAAGCAATAACAGCACAATGACTACCACAAAAAAAATGTTGTGATTATCTCGCGTCCACAGTGTCGGAATGCCGACAATTACGTGGACGTACTCATTCGGTGCGCTTTTAATTGATTTTAATTTTCAATTCCATTAAAATTTAATAACACATGCAAATAATGTTGTCGATGATTTATTGTCGGTGGAACACAAATTTGTTATTGTTGTTGTTTTCTTTCTTATTTACATATTGAAAATATTTGCTCGGAAAAAGGCACACCATTGTCCCGAACGAGAGAGTGTGGAAGCATAGGCCAGTAATTTTAAAATTAAAATGGTTTTTAATGTATAAATTAAATTATAGTTCTTTTTTAGACAGCGCATAAAAAGTGGAATTTAATTCTGAGGATAAATGCACATGCATAATAATCATCATAATTATAAAATAAACACAGGGCTTTCCATATGCGATGTGAACGTTCGAACATAACAATATTTCAATATATGAACAACATTTAGTAAATATTATCATCTGTTGGAACTGGAAAAAATGGTTTGAAACGAATTTCCTGAGCTATCATGCGATATCGGAATGTGTGTTTGCACGCGCGTTTTTCTGATGATAATTTAGAGTTGGTTGTTGCTTCCGCGCCGCTGAACAAATGTGTATATTTATTTATTATGTTGATCAACATTGTATAGTAAGAGTGTGTGCCGTAGCAAAAAGCCATTGGATGTGTATCCACGGAAAATCTTGATGATGTTCAATTTGGTTTTGTAATAAGCGCTACTCATATCAATGTGTATCGGTTGATTGCCATTGTAAGCATGATTACATGCAACAATGAATTCCATTTTATGATAGCACCATTGAAATTCTATCGATGCGTTGAAATGGAAGAAAAAACCTGCACACTGCATAAAAAAGCGGTGGATCGTGCGAGAGAGAGAGGAAAAGAAAGAGAGAATATGCAGCACATGTGTACACATTGAATTTAATTGGTTGTAACGATGCGGTGTGATCAGTCATTTGTAAAGTTGTAATACAACTTTACAACTTTTTAACACTTTTTGTCGATTAAATTCACTGACATTCTGGTGAAAAAACTAGTTATATGTTTGTTGTCTGTTCTTGGTTCGGTTAGTTCCAGTCAAAATAATTTCCATTTTTCAATGTGCAGCAAAATATGAGGTGCATTCAAAGCACTTGAATTTATTGAGCAATTACACTTTTTTTGTACTCAAAATATATATGTTCTCGATATTGAATGCGGCACACTCATTAAAATAGAATGCGTTTGATTGTAAATGATCAAGCCTTTGTAATTATATCAGAAAAGTGTTTGACACATCAAAATTGTCGGCACATGTTTTTTCTATTTCGGTCTTTTTTTAGATCACTTAATTCAGAGAGACATAGTCCTTTGTCACATGCAATACCCGGCCCCAGTTGTTCAACTCTTCAATTACAATTCCGTTAAAACATTCATTTGTCGGGTGTCAACAATGCGCGCAGCGTTCATGTTCAAAACTCAATTTCACGATCTGTTTAACATATTAAACTTATTTCGGGTGTTTCGTGCACGCTATTTCTTGCACATTTATACAACAACAACAACAACAACAACAGCAACGAAAAAATATTCACTTGAACACTTGACATCGTGGCTTGACAATGTTCGTTGCTTATAATTTGGCTGTTAGTGTAAACTTGTATTACCATCAATAAAATAAAATAAAATAGAATAAAATCTTTTCACTCGCTGTCGATTTACACCATCGTCAGTTCTTGGCAATTGCCGCAAGTTTTCAGTGAATTTTCGGTGATATTTTTTATGTGTCATTCACTGCTTGAGATGATGCCATTAAATGTAGCACATAAAATTTTATTGAGAATACGACAAAATGAAATCCATTGAATTGTGCTGTTCGCATTTTATGTACACTGCTTTAAGTATAGAATGTTGTGGTTATGAGAATTGAAATATAAATTCATCTATGTATTCCATCGAAAAATTCCACAATCATAAAATAAATCAATTGCAAATCAGATTTAAAGTTTTTATTGATTTAAAAGTGGGTTCAGATGATGCATGCCACATTTTTTTCGAAGTAATTTGGAATTTATTCCCGAAATGAAATGACATTTTCAATTATAAAAAGGGAAAGAGTGATGCAAATTAAAGAAATATGATTGTTTGAATCGGAAAAAATGAATGCTTGGAAACATTAAGCGGTCGACTGTATGTGCTCCGTGCTCATTGGTTACATAAGTGCTACGTCGTGGTGTCTGTCGTCAGGTAATATATAAGTATTTGTCTAGTTCAGTAGGTGGCGCAATCGGATACTTCTAGAATTGCTTCTGTGCGCATCTCTCAAACATTTCTGCACGACTCATTCCTGAGTAATATGCCTCGAGCTAAATGCATGGCATCCATAAAATGTAACTTTCCATCATCCAATCCCCGGACAGATTGCTAGATTGAAAACAGTGCATGACCACAAACACATAACGACGCCTTCAGTTTATTATTTGCACATTTAGCCATTTTGGCTATTCAAGAGCTCTAGATGGATTCTTCTATGTTCGTCGTAAAAACTCAATTTCTTTATTCAGCTTCGGTCGTAAATGATATCCATAAAAGTCGCATGCTAACAACAAACCGACCCATGGGATAAACAACACATGAACGAGCATTCGCACAAACGTAATACATTTTATCCACTAATTTTTCAGCCATCTTCCCGTGTTGCTCGAATTTATTCCGTCTTAAAGAATTGCAGATAAAAAAATACAATCACCAGCTGCCATTAGCAATGATTTCAACATCAAAACTGAAAAGAAGAAAAAAAAATCGTTAAATAGAAAATGAACGAATAAAATTTTATTTGGGGTTTTTTCCGTTGCCATTTTATTGCCTGTATATTTTGATGATGACCACTTTTTTTAGCACTGACAGAGAAAGAAAAAAATTGTGTTAAGCATCTAAGCGCATAGTTAAATATCATTTAATGGCATCATTATGGCACCATCACCATTTCTCTGTAATTTTATTTCATAGCCGTCGCTGTGGTGATATTTTATGATTTTATGCTAAAAAGGACCGACCAGACCTCGTTATGTACTCCTTACGATGATAATGGTGTCAACGACTTTCCCTATACTTTTTTTTTTATTGCAGAAATAAATATTTGGGCATTCACCAGTAACGATTTTTGGTTGACACTTTTCTTAACGAAGAAAAATATAGCAGTGAAATTATGACCCTCGCGGAAATGGAACGGAAAAGATCGGGAATTTTTCTTGAGTTACAATGAAATGCATTGAAAATCAAATGCGAATAAAAGGGACGATAGCCAAAATTCCTGGCTAAATAAAATTCTTGAAATATTTCAATTCCATGCATTACACAAAACCCTCAGTTCGTTCGGTAGAGTCGCGCGTAAATCTCAACATCTAGCGAAAATCTAATTAAATAAAATGTTTCCCTCTATGTGCACCTTGCATAAAATATAAATGCTTATAAAACTTGACTAATTAAAGTTAGTAGGTTCTCTTTTTGCCCTCTAATTGCAGCAACTTCGTCTTTTCCAATTACAAATGGTGAAAATGTAAAGGTATTTCACACTGATACGCCTCGAAAGCTACAGACATGATACAAGAGCGCATGTTACTGTATACAAAGTTTAATGTTTTAATTACCTGACTTAATTTAATTGTAATTCCGCTGCGGAGCAAATAGAGAAACGATAGAAGACACCGACCAACAAGAGAAAGTTATCGGTGTGATTCTCTACTTGCGAAGTGAATTTTCAGTTCAAGAACTGCTACGGACTGTCGGCTTACTGTCGAAATGATGAAAAAGCATTGGAGCAAGCGTTGAGATCCAAATAGCGATAATCACGTGTAAAGTTCTGCTCTTGGTCATTCGTCCTTTGTGTTAACGACGAGAAACACATCAATTACTTACCGTTCCAAACAAATAAATTCCACCACAATTTTCAGCCAATTGCTTCTGTTGCAGTCGTAATTGCTTTCTTTGAGTGCAGTACACTGAATTCTGGAGTATCGAAAAGAGATCCCTTTCACATTTACTAGCTCTAACATATTACCGGATCTTATCACTAGATAACAATGAATGAAGAATTTTCAGTGGACTTTTTTTGAATATTTCATTTCATTTGCTCACTTCTTCACGTGATATTATCATCGACCGCACAAACTGTCATAACCTAATTTTAGTAGAAAAATTGTAACTTCTCATATTTGCAAGCTGAATTTTTCGAAGTGAACACTTACGGTACTAAGTACCTACAATGATTTTGCGCAAAATATAAGAATTAAATTTATTTAAATTTAATGCGCTAGACGAAGTTCTTGATTTCGAATCAAATTTTGAGTGATTTCGTTCATATAACGGGCATGTTGCACATACTATCCGTATCGGTTCATATGTGCTCAGCAGAACATAAGCGAAGTGTTCGCAGTCCGCTCGTGTGTGCTGGATTTTTGTTTGCAATCGTGTTTTGGAATTTTCAACCCCCGTGCCACCGTCAAACTTTTTATATTTATTAAATGAATGTGAAAGCGGGTACTTTAATGTGCTTTTTGACTGAAAATATTCACACCGTATCATTAACACCAGCAGCAGAGCTGTAAAACTCGAGCACAACTCGAAGCCATATCAATTTGAGCCCGCGGCACAAAAATAAACGACAAACTCAAAGCCGAGGATAGCAAATACTATACGTAATAAAATATTACTGCTTCAAGCTTAAAAAGTCAACACAATCACTGTTCCAAATACAGAGAATTTGAGTTTTGAGTTGCGTATGCATATAGTCTTTGCACTAATTAATTATTAAATCACACATGGAATGATAATGTTTTAATGGGAATTTCATTTTATGAGCACATTTTGTCGTCTTTGTCTGCATGAAATCGCATTAGCGTGTTAGCATTATCGCGCGGCTCCTTTCCATTCACTCGGTGATTGTTTGATAGAGAAGAGCTGCGGCATAATCGCTATTTTGCATATTCAGTAAGTTGAAATGAAATTAAGAGGGGAATCTACCCGTTTAGCAGCAATATGGAGCACTCTTTGCACTCGCACGTTATTTTATAAATTCAATGCTTTACATGTGATGATCAAAATAAGCTATTGGATTTTTGATGAATAAACCAAAATATCAACCGTTTGAACGGCTGCTTTCGCACCAACATTATATAATTCATGCATTGCATTCGTTTGCTCTTCAAACGCAAATGAAGCCAATGATTTTAACATCCGTAATTCTCAACGTTGATGTTAAAATAAATGAATTCGCTATATTTCTAGCCAAAACCCATGAATACACAAGCATTGTTTGGGAGATGGTAATGAAATTTAATGCCATTTCGTAAACAAGACACAAGCATTAATTGACATTAAAATATTGTGAGCCGTTCTTTGCCGTTGTCAATGTCAGACGATGTATATATACATCAAAGCAAGGATTATTCCACCGAATTATTATTTTCGAATTGGATGTTTGTTTGTGAAATTGGTTAACATTTTTAATTACATATTTCGCTGAATCGGAAACAGCGAAAATAAGCTATCGCTATTTTCCTACTTTATAGTAGGTTTTTTATATATATTATATTGGGAAGCAGCTGCAATTGACAGTTTTGGTTAGTTTTTTCGGGAGAATTGGAAAAATAGTGATCGAAGAATCTCCGCTTTTTCAACTGCTTCTTTTTGAATTGAAGTGCAATGAATGTAAATGTATTGTCATGTGTCGAAAAAAACTTGTTCTTTCCATCTTTTGGTGTAAAATCAACGATTTATTTCGCATGAGTTGAAATACTTCATTTTATAGCATCAGCAAGGGGGAATAAAAACTGCGAAACTTTTGTTAAGTTAACAAGGAAGCGATAAAAGAATAACGATTCTGCAAGAATTTTGAAGCAATATAAAAGATACACAAAGTAGACTGAAGCGAACGATTCTCTCCAGTCATCAAGTGGAGTTGGTGGGGACGTAGACAAAAAATGACGACAAGTCGGAATGGCGTTGAGCATTTTTGTTCCGGGTTTTGAACGATGCGTGCACTCAATCCAAGATGAAGCGGACCATCAGGCAGCTACCATTATGATATCGTCTTCTTAATAATACTGCTGTTGCCATGATGTTCTCTAACAAGACTTAAATCATTTCACCGTCTTTCCAGTTTAACATCACATAGAGAGACATTGTTTACTGTTTTTAAAAGGGGATCCATTTGCTTCCTTTCTCCATCTGCAGTCTTCATGCCTTTTACATTCATTCGTGCTAATCAATTTTGCTTGCATCTTGCAAGCGCATGAACGTTTCTCTCTCGTGCTTTAGCAATTTGCCGTAATATAGTCACGAGATTTCATAATTTATGTTTCAGCTCGCCTCATTTTGTTCGAATGAAAGAACATTTCATACGCAATTCGCTGAAATCATTTCACGCGCTCGTCAACGCGTTTCAAACATTTAATGGCTTTTTTTAGTGGTTAAATTGTTGCAGTACAAAATGCTATGTTATATATTCTCCTCAGAACAAACTTTGCCATACAAACCGGGGCAAATTTACAACATCTTCTCTCGCATATTGTGAACTGATTCAAGAATTTTGATGGCAGCCGGATAAATGGAAAAGACAGCAATGGAATAACAACGCGCCATAATGATAATGATGAAAATGTAATAAAAATGTGTTAAAATGCACACAAATGGGAGTGAGTAAATGCACGACCAACACGGAAAAACGCCGTCTCGGCAATGAAGATTCAAATAGCTTTATAATAAAAGGAGCGAAAATGCACAAGACAACAGCAACAACAATAATAACAACAACCAAATCGTTGTCTGATCTGTTTTTGTATTTAATGTCAGTGTTAAGCTGCTTTTATGACAGTGATAAAAACGAGAGAATCTTTAATGTTTGAGCATTTTATTCTTAGTGTTGTTCTTCGGAGAACTTTTTCCGCTACACAAATATCGCATCCACCGTGTACCATGTACATATTGACGAGCGATACGTAAATAATATTTATCTATCATTATTTTGTTGGGTCTGAGATGGTAATAATATTGTGTTCATTCTTATTTTTAAATCATTCTAGAGATAGGAACCTATTTATGTTGTTGAATCTTTGATGATTCGCTCAGGCGATTCCATGCTCACTGTTCGAAAACTCCAAATTCACTGAAAATCGTCTTCGTTTGAGGACAAATGCGAATTTGACCTGATGTAAATTGTAAGCAAAAATATTTCGGCGAAAAATTGTGCTATAAACCGGTTTACGTTGAGATTGTGCCAAGCTCAGCAGAAATCCCCAGACGAATCACAACGAAAAATGGTTGATTGATCTTTCGAAGGTTTTCCACAAGACGACTATTTCTTTTCAGTGAATTCCTTCGCAAAAACCATTTTTTTGTGCATTTGTAAATGGAAAACTCACAAGAATTAACTCAGACAGCAGACACCATTCACTTTCAGTATTATGAGCGCGTTTGTGCATGTGATTTGTGCTCCTGGATTTTAAAAGGTAGCAAATATATTTTAATTCAATTATTTATTTACATTAGCATAAATTGAAGCACGCAAATATATGTAATGACATACACAGAGTTATTAAAACAAGCGTGCCAGTACACTTTGAACGTTGGCATGGAGAAAACAAGAGAGCAAGAACGAAAGCCAGAAGTATCGTATTTAATTCCACTTTATTGTATGCATTAAAGTGATCATATCTTTCTATATTACTGTGAAACCATAAAAATATGTTTATGCTGCCAACTTTTTTCGGTTCGTCCGTTCGTCCGTTCATCTGTTCGGTCATGGAATATTCACGAATTGTCCATGATGTGATAATAAACAGAGTATTTAATGGTTGTGCATAACACGAATGGATATAAAATTCATTTATCGTATCGCCAATTTGCGCTTGCACGACAACCGGAGAGCAAAGAAATGGAGCCATTTCATTATGCCCCAAAATGGAATATTCAATTAAAATATGTGGCATTTTATAGTTGATGTTGTGAATTCGTGTGTGCATACTTGGGCGAGGCATTCGTTTTCTGCCACCTGCACACTACACTTAAATTCCATCTGTTCATAAAATAAAAATAATTTAATCTGCCGTATGATTTTTGCTATTTAGCGCAGTTTTTATGGATTCACAGCGGCGCGGATGAATGTGTGGTCGGCTACATTTTCTCATTAATATTTATATTGATTGCAAAAATTATAATATCAACGACACTATAAACCAAATGCTCATCATAAAAATTAAACACGTGTTACGAACGCCATGACACACATACATTTATTAAATTAAGCGCTGAATTTGGATTTTCAAGCAGGATTTTCTGCACATTTTGACTGCACATATATTTTTCCACCATTTTCACGATATATTTACATCGATTTTGAGATTTCCCATAAAATTGTGCTTTCCTGACTCCTGCTGTTAATGTTTTTCAATTGCTTCACATAAAAATATTCCTTGGCCAATCGTATCACTGGCTTGATGAGTCGCAACTCAATAAACCAGCGGGGAAAATATGAAATGTCGTTTTTAGGTTGTGTGTACATTTCGCCCCGCGTTGTGTGTGTTTATGTTTATTTAATGCTTTTTGCTGGCCATTCGAAATGACATACGCCAACAAAACTCCACGGAATATTTTAATTTACTACAAATTACATTATTTTTATTATGCGCTTTAATATTCCCTGCATTTATGATGAACAATAAATGAAACTCATTTCCATGGCACACAAAAATTATAATATTTAATTTAATATATTAAAAAAGTCAACAACAAAAATGAAATGGCAGCAATAAAGCAGCAATAAAATGAAAACAGAAAGAGAGGTGAACAGAGAGAGAGATGGAAATAGAAGAATGCAATGAGTTATAGAAGCGGTATATTCACTGCAAGTCATAAAATGTCTGGGTGTGCAATGTTATGATGATGATGACGTTCTGCAATGAAACAACTCGCAAAACCACTTCGAATAATACTAAAGTAAAATCATGCGACCACTTTATGTGCTTCACAAACTCACGCTTTTTCACACAGAATGGCCAAAAAATCGTAAAAATCGACGGCACAAACTGAAGAAAATGTCCGCAAATAAAATGTTATGAAATGATTAGAGTTGTTGAATTGAACGCACGCTATAGCGCGTTAAAGCACGTCCCACCAACCGAATACGGAGTTTCGAATCGATGCATTTCTATGTATGATTCAGTTTTATTTGAGGTGCGTTCCATTGTTATTTACTTATTGAGTTTAACTGCTGTTCGTTGTTGCATTCCATCTTCGGATTCCATTAGTCTGTGGGAAATTTGCCGGTGCTTCATCTTGTATTTTTGCACCGTATTCATGCCAATTCAATGCGTTTTTAGTGCAGCGTCCCCTTTGCATTTTCTCGATTTTTAATCTTTTATTTGCGATTGGCTTGTGTGACATACTACTTTTTGCTGGAACAAGTGACAGAAAGTTTAAAAAAACCACAACATTGAAGAAATTAAGAATTTTTTTTAAATACTTGTCAAAAGAAATTGCAATCAGCCGGAGAAAATAAACAGAGAAACGTATTCGTCCACTTCGGGTGAAAATCGAAACGGATATTCAATTTTAAGCATGAGTTGCAATCATTCGTTGCTTGCATACGATAGCTTATCCATTGGTTGAAGATTGCCGATAAGAAAATCGGTGTTTGCATTGATATCAATACGTGATTTGTGATGATAACGAACATTCTGAATCAACAACTATTGAAGTTCACAAATCCACAGAAAGTGTATATCCGAAAGGAAGATAATAAAATCTGTTGTATTTGTGCTGAGTTAAAAGAACACGGCGTCCGGAGATGAATGAAAGCTGAAGGGTGACGAAAAATGTGGAAAACTCAACATATCCTCCATTATCGCATTATGCCATCAGTGGATTTACCGCTTGACTGACTTGACATGATTGCCGTGCAAATATATCACATTTAATGCTAAATTGAAGCACATTCCGAGCAACTCAGTTCGTTGTAGCCAACATTCAGTTTTATATGGGCCCGAGATGAATGCCAGGCAGCGCTATAAGTGCCATCGAGAGATGCTATCAGAACCAAATTTCATATGTACAGCTTACACATAAAATCCTTTTTTGGACTGCTTCCACTCAAAAATTGAAGCATTGGCTTTTTTCAGTAGCTACTAAATTTATACTGTGAGTAGCCGAGGGAAACGAGCGAACAAATACTGAAGTTTATACGTAATTTTGTTGGATTTACTTTGCCAATAATACACGTTTACTGTGTTCATCATTCGGATTTAACATCGTACCCTTATCGACAGCCCAATACATTCTTTGCCATTTTGTCCTTTTTTCTCTCGTATGCAGTTCACATTCAAGATTTTTGTTTGAAATTCCGAACAGTGGCATTCGCTTCACTTTGCTTTGAGCATGTTTATTTGGTTCTTTCATTTCCTTCCGACTTCAATTCACTGGCTTTCGTATTTCTCCCTTTTCTTTCCCCCGATTTCATATATTATTTATTTCGCTTGGAGTTGATGGATTCTTTGTGCAAAAAAAACGGTTGCAATAAAGAAAACTTTGCACATTTTTATTTTCTTTTTGTGGCAACCACGGCCGCGCCACATATATGAGTAAGTCATCCATCCAAAGCTGGCTTGAGTGTATTTTCATCTCTTATGGGAGTTATAAATGTTTCGATATGTTGGAGATCGGAAAACCCATCCGGCAAAAAGCACACACACACTCCAACTTTTTCGTTCAAAGCAAATTTGTCTTTTGTATTGCAAGTTGATTGTATACATGGGTAAAAATGTGGCAGCGTTTGTGTGAGTATTTGAATTCGCTTCACATATTCAATTCACTCTTGCCGTACACTTTTTACGATTTCATTGCATTCCATTCTTTTCCCATATTGAAGTCTTTATACGATTCCAGTTGGTTTTTTTTTTCTGCTCGTCATTGTGATTCAACTGTTATTTATTCGTGCTTTGTCGAGTTGCTTGCTTGAGCTTATTTATTCGCATTTTTTTTTCTTCCATTCCGAAAATATTTGTTCGATATTGCAAATTCGTCTTAGATTTTGGGATTATAGAGAAATAGCACCATTTTTGGAGGTAATTCGGTGTGAAAAAAGCTTACACTTGAGCAATGCGTGGATCAACGGCAAAAATCGACAATATAATCTTATCGTTAGTATGCGACTCTGGGCCAAATTCGAACAATCGAAACCGACAACAAATTTGATGTCATGGATTTCATTTGCCATCGAATTCGAAGGAGCATCATAAAAGCAGATGAAGACAAAATCCAACAAAGACACAAACAAGCCCAACTATCTCGAAAATGCGATGAAGAAAACAAAATACTTACATACCATTAACACTGGATTGAAATATATTATCGAATTCATGTATTCATTCTCTCGCATTGAGCTGATTCGTTCTGTACGACTGTCGAGGCGAGCTCCTGTAGACCGATGATCATACACAAATCGGATATATCAACATTTAACATATTTTCACACATTCGCTTCAAGCGACGCAAGATTGAATACGAAGATATCGTTTGCTCAATGCATTCATATAGAAGCACAACCGACGCTACACTACTTTCCAAATCAGATAAATGGACCATTTTTCTTATTTTTTGCTGCCGCTGCTACAGCTGCTTCTTCAAATTGCGGAAAGAATAAAAACTTATCGCTCTTTCAACATCTCTCATTTATTGCGCTCGCAAATCGACCACTATATATTCAAGAGCGCCAAAAGACATTGCTTGAGAGTTCAGCGTAAAAAATTACAGTGTCAATGATTTTTTCGGTATTTTTATGAGTACATCAACCAATACTGCGAGCGGTTGAAGCAACGGTTTCCTATGCGGACACACTTCAAGAGTAAGAACAAACTGCCACTTTCTTGCTGGAACATTTTTTCTCACAAATTCACCGGGCAATCTGAACAATCCTTTCGAACAAACAAACATCACTTTATAGCAAGATAAGAATGTTTCATGTTGATTTTCATTTTAGTATGAATTGTGTAATTGATGTTTTTAAGACATAAATCTTAGCTTCGCCACGATATCATTCAAAGTCAACAAATCACTTTACTAAGCATTTGATTAGATGTGGCGGGCGATTGTGGCCTGAATGTATAGCATTAATTTGTTGGTGTCCGTGTTATCAACGATTGTTGTAATTAATTGACTGTATTCATTTTATCGGTGCAATCTTGCATATATTTATGGATAGAAAATGGAAATTTCAACCGATCGACAAAATCTCGTTTACTAAATCTATTCAATCTCATTCAAATGTGATTTTACGCTTCAACAACCAGATTAATTACTATGCTAATTGATGAATAAACAAACAAAAACGTTTTTACATAAAGAAGAATTATATAGTGCATAAGATACAATTACACACAAATTCAACTAATTGGTCGACTATATTTTCCTCTCTGCTATTTTTACAAGCAGATTAGGCAGTTAATTGCATGTTTCATTATCGCTTGCGGCGATTGGACATTAATATACATATTATTCAATAATAATCAATTAAAATTTATACATGCAAATGGGGAAAAACGTGAAATGTTGATGCAAAACAAATTGATACATTCAAAATGGGAAGTGGAGCGCGCGTGTTAGATAGAAAGAGATTGTAAAAAAAGTCGTGAATCTGCATTTTTTCCAAGATTTATACATTTATCCTAAATCATTTAGATGCTAAAAGAAAATGGACATAATCATTAAAACGCTCAAAATACTGGTGACTCAATTTGGAAAGAAAACGAGTCGTTTTATGACGCAAGTTTGGTAGTTAATATGTAATCGAGACCATCAATAATCCGCCTAACAACAAAAATTGTTGGAACGTTCGTGGAACGACCCCATGAATAAGTTGGCAATTTAATTTGATTACTCCATGAAATCAAAACTAAATAATAACTACAACTTTTCTAGTTTTATCGGCTCCCACAATAAATCCAACCAATTGATTTAATGTCAGAGCATTTTAATGAAGTTTGGTGCGCTCACAAACTGAACGTCAGTTATCGACAGTTAACGAATGGAGCCGTAAAATCGAATATATATTTTTCGGCATAATCACTCGACTGAAAATAATATTCTGTATGGGATTTTACAAGCAATTCTATTTTTGATGTTCGAATCGTGGATAAAAACAATAAACATTGCTATTTCAACGTAATTTCAAACAGCCATTTAAGTGCAACTTGTTGGTCGTAGCACGATTTCATCTATTCGGCACACATACACACAGAATGTACTCGTTTAAACGAAAACATGACGATTTCAATATGGTTATTTGATTGCGAATGTGGATCGCATTTGATTATGTTTCCAAAGCAAGTTGCTAGATGAATGAAGAGATCATTTTCCACAAATGCAAATAAAAAATTGGCATTGAGCGATTATTCAGAACGATATTAATTTGGCGGATTCTTCATTACTTGATTTGCAGGGCTCTGATGGAGGCTCAGTGGTGTTTGCATCAACTCCAGCACAAGTTGCAACGACTGCACCTAGTCCAACAGTACCACGAAAAACGGATTTCCCATCGACTGGTTTGCCACACAGGTAATTTAACATTAAACACCATTTCATCCGGCGATCGTTTCACAAAAATGATTGTTTGTTTTTGTTCATTCTCTAGCAACGGACCACTTACGCTTGGCGGCAGTGCAAGTCCTGTATCAAACGCCACAAGTCAGTCGACACCAACAACGGCCACAACGCCAACATCATCACAAACGCCACAAATGCAGGTTCGTATCACCGTTATTTAAACACCAACAAATAGATTTTTCCAACGCTTACCACCGATACAAATCTTCTAATGCTTGGCATAATATTTAACGGAACATCGAAGTTGATTGTCATTTGCACTTCACACGCGTGAAATGAACATTCTTTAATGCATCGTATAAATTGCCTTTACACTAAAGATTTGAATGATAATAATTGCTCGGGTTGCTTGTTTGCCGAGAGAGAAAAAGAGAGCAAAAGTCTTAAAATGCAAAATGCATTCAATATTTTATAATTGAACAACAAATGTGCGGCATTAGGCAAGAATATCTTTCATCGCAAGCTACAATGCTTCGCCGTATTTGCACTTTGTTTGGTTGATATATCGCCATTCTAATTTATGCAATAAAAAATTTCTCACAACTGTTCGCAAAATAAAGCTGTACATATGCATAGAATATCGCGAAATCATCATCTCATTCCAAACATAATAAACACCTTTTCTCAACAACTTAATTCAAAGCGTAAGCACATTTCCAAGCGTTTAAATATGAACAACATAGCTCAACAATTCTTATTAGTTGTTCAATACTTCATGCAAAATACAAGAATGGAAAAAAAGATTATTTTTCATAATAGCATAAAATTACAAAAATGTCTAGTGAATCTCATCGTGGACAAAAAGTGCAGATCATGATTTTCATTTAGGTGACAAATAAACTAATTTTTCGATTGACGGATTATCATCGTTGCTTGCCCGGCTAGTGATATTTTCATATATTCTGCACTCGCTCTTTTTGTGTCATTAATTATTATTATTATATAACAATCCGTGCCATTAAAACCATTAAACACATCTGAAACTATTGATTACTATAGCCACTCGAGATAAAAGATAGCATTCCTTTGTCGAATTTTTTGTGTAATTTTGTCACCATTCACTATAGAATACAGATATAAGCTGACATTCACACGTCTAAATCATTAATTTTCCTATAAATAACTACAGATTATTATCATTTGGCACTGTCGAATTAACATTTTCCATTTTCTCTATATTTTATTTTGAAGAAGGTATTATTTTTGCCATAAAGAGACACCGATGAGAGGAAATATGTTGTACAGAATCGTGTTTGTTGATTCTTTTCTAATATTTAATATTGCGATGATTTATTTGATTTTAACGCATAAAGACGACAAAATCATGGTCCCATATGAGACTATTAGAGACACTGATGATGATTGGAATGCGATAATAAAGTAAATGCATTAAGATTATGCAAACTCATTTTGTTGCCAACACGTTGCCAATGAGTGCTCTGTCTGATGAGTAATAAATAAGTCGAAAGCAGACCGCGAAAAATGAAATAAAAAAGAAGGCAAATGGATTGGTGAACTGTTATTCTTATAGAGTTGCGTTACGTCGTATCGCATCGCGGCGCATGCGGAAATTGGTCATAATTCACAACCTTGGAAAACATTCCGCGAAAAATTCGCCTTTCATGCCATCGACGATGACTATATTTTTTTCTTCCGTTTATAAAGCTCAGAAAGTTTTTCTCCTTAAGTAAATTGAATTTTAAATTTGAAATGAACGGAAATATATAAGGATCGAAACAAAAAAATAGTGCGCTGTTTGCACATTTTCCACTTTTCCGTTTCATGAAATTCAGCATTCGTTTCCCAACAAATTCAGCATGGCAGAATGACTCGATGAAATGCCAAAACAAACGAAAAATATGCTAATTTATTGGTAAGAATAGCACATGAACATGTTCACAAGAATCCATTTTGGCTGGCAGGTTGATTGGTTGGGCGAATTTTATTTTACAAACTTAATCGAAATCGCAGCACTGTTATGGCATTTATCAACGATTGTTTTGTTTACTTTTGCATGCTTCAGTTCCGTTATTTGAATAATTGTATCCGAAATCTTGAAAGTTTTTCTTATAATTCATTGCTATAGCAATGCAAACAGAACTAAAACCATTCATCGCTGAAACTTTTCATTTTTCCATTCTCATTAAAACTTTTTCCACAAAGAAATGCAATGCAAAGTGTTTCTTTTGCCAAAATGATGTTTATAAAAAACCATCAGAAGTTAAAGTATTACGTTGTTGTTGATAATGAGGTTTTGATTTCATTCCCTCTATGATTCAATTTAATGCGTTTCAATTACAAATGTTAACGAATTGAAAACTCAAAGGATGGAATGAAAATATTTGATAGAGTTTTTGAGCAGGAAAACTATTAACTTATCAACAAATATTCCGACCAGAATTCCAATTCACAGTAAAACTCTTTTGAAATGAAGGCATTTTAAAGAATCATTTCAAAAAAAATCAACAAATATTTCAAAATCATTTCGTTGAACTGAACTGCTTCTCAATTTTTCATTGTTTCTTTTGAAGTTGATTCTCTTTTCAAAGAAAAGCGTCCAATTACTTTGTATTTTTCTGAAAAAAGAAAATGAAAACTCATAATAAAGATGAAGCACATTGCCATGGTTGAAGTTAATTTATAACATTCTCTCGCTCAAACATTCGAAATGATTTACATTGAAGCGAAACAAGAATGAGAATGATGTCGTCATATCGATTTTATTTGGTCTATGTAGACGAAGACATAATAGCTGTTTACGATAGGTGCCAACATATTTCATGCAACTTATGCGACTTTAATTATTTCCCCGTTTTGATATCGCTTACAACCATTTGCTCGAAACCAGTCAACTTTAAAAGACAATTTTATTTGTATGCATCTTGATCGAGTCCTGCGTGCCGTCATTGTTCATTCTTCGCAAAGTATGCGCACAAAGTTTTGGTCTCCCATTCATTTTCACAGCAGACAGCTTTAGCATTGTTTTACTTCAAAATTGTCTTTTCTTGTTCATCTTCGTATATGCTAGTTCAACATTGGCGTTGGCAAACTATTAAAATGCACTCTGTTTGCTTGGAGTGTGTGTATATATGTGTGTCTACGAGTGTGCTTGAGCAATTTCTTTAGTAGAATCTGGGTGGAAAAGAACATAGCAGCACTGCCAAACAATGTCGTGTAAGCACTTAAAGTTCTGGGAGCTTATCAAAGATTTCTTTTCTACGAAAATGTACAAAATTCAACGTTATTCTCGTCGAATTTTTTTTCTCTCGTCCTACACTTTCCTGAGCACTGTGCATACAAAATTGCATTTGCTTAAATGTTTGCGTTTCGTGAATCTCTTATTTCTCTGTTTATTTATTCATTTAATTGTTTTCGTTTTCTCCTTTTTCATTATTATCCTGAAAACTTTATCTATCCAGAAGTCTGAAAATGTACCAACGACTCGGAAACGTTAAGCGAAAGTTTTTAGTTAACTTCTAAATTATTTAAATCGGGTTCATATTCATTTCACTTCACAAAAACCGTGAATTGACTTTTTCTGTATTCTGTATAGCTCAATAATTCGAATTGACCTGAAAATTAGAAAAACAACAAAAAAAGCACGTTTTCTCCTCGTCATTGCATTTAAGTTAGGAATTTATTTTATAGATTTTGCATCTATACTAATGTGTTTCCGTTCAATTTGTTGTTGTGCAGGTTTCAAATGGTCCAATTAACTCAAGTTCGCCGATCTCACCAAGTCAAACAGCGCAAAGTGGTTTGGTTAAATCGACACCAGCGAAAGTGCCATCAACCTCAACGAGTACCAGTACATCGCCTGGTAAACCGTCACAGCCACAACAATCAACGTCTCCGGTATGAGGGCTTTCCTAATCGTGCTATTTTATTTAAAACTATTTGTGCTTAAAATATCTTTTTTTTCCAGACGACACATCAACATTCACAAACACAGCCACAGCAGGCGAGTCCTTTGGTAACGTTGTCCAATGGATTCGCTCCATCAACCATACCATCGATAGCAAGTACGACACATTCAACACCATTGATAACGACTCCAATTAGCAATCAATCAGCGATCACAAATGGTACTACTCAAAATAGCTTAACATCTGTACCAACACAGCAGCAAGCTACACTTCAGGTTTGTATTTCATATCCATCACATTAAAGCGGAGTTCATAAATCGATCGGCTCATAATTCAATATTCTGATATTTTACAGGCGGTCGCGCCGGCAGTGCATCCGAGTGCAGAAAACTCGACTGGAAGAACAAACAGTCCTGCAGTTGCACCAGCCGCAAATGGAACGACAAATATTACGCCAATCTCATCAAATGGTGCAATTCCGCCATACCGATATCCAGGATATCCATTGTATGCGTAAGTATTTTAAAGACTTGCTTTTATACCAAACAAGTATTCCAGATTAATAAAGATTCTTCCATAAAAAATGTAGGCCGTATAGTAATTTTCATCATGGAAGTCCTTATCCAGTGAGTGCGCCCATACCACCACCAACAATCCCATCGCCATCAGCTTCACCGAGAAACACCGAGTCTAAGACAAGCCGTGACTATTCACATGGTCGGAGAATCTCACCAAATTCTGAAAAGTCGGCCGGCTCAGAAGCTCAAGAGAAACCCGTTCCACCTGTAAGTTGAACGGTTTAAATGGTCTAATGGCAGTTTGTATCATTACTCAACAAAATTTAATACTGCTTCATTTTTGTTCAGGTGCCGCCATCGTCAAGTACACTCAGGGAACAGGCGGCCCATACAACATCAAAAAGCCATTCGCCACGTGGTCACAGTCCATCACGGGAACGGGACAGTTATAGGTAGGTTTCAGCCATTTTTGGAATATTTTAGTCCATATTTAAGTTGATTCATAAATCATTGAATGAACGCACTTAACCATAACATTCATTCATGACCACCCACTAATCGTTACAGTAGCAATGTAAGCAGTTTATCTAGAACATCAACACCGAATTCTGGCATAGCATACCCGGGTCCAGTTTCAATATCAACTGGTCCGTCAACAACAGTTTTGCCTTATAACAGTTCGTCATCGACAATCGCTTCGTCGGCTCCAGCTAGTGTTGCCGTTTCATCATCTAGTCTTTCTTATCCAAAACTATGCGCATCGAATTGGCCTAGGTAAAGGGCACCTTCCAAATATTCACCACATTTGTGTCGATTCATTTGCTCATTCAAAATTGGAGATTGACATCTATATCAATGCCGCAATACTTTAATTTTTATTCGCAATTATCACATTGAATCAAAATTGATTTTCGATTGATTGATCAAAATTGTTGAGTAGTCGTTTTTGAAATTGAAATACTACGCGAATGATTTGGCCAAAATTGAATTAAAATATTACTTTTATTAGTCATTTAGGCATTATCCTAAGTCTTTTTGCGATCAAGATCAAGATTGCTAATTATTTCTTGTTTTTATTTTGTATATTAGTGCGAGCAGTGCGCAATTATCGCCAGCGATTACAAATACAATGACAAAGCCAACACCTCCACCTGGTTCAATTGCATCGGTGTCGTCTTTACATTCGACAGCGACGACACATTCGTCTTTTCCTCCTCCATTGTTTGCAACGCCTTTACCGCCAGTTTCATCAAGTGCAAGTGGTCCAACGACTATTCCGCACCCGTTCTCGGCCGAGTCTCTCTTTCAGTCCAGCAAAGGTAATTTTATTGACATTTTTTCTATCATTTTTGAAGCGAGCACTAAATTGATTCTCCATTCTTTGTGAAATCAATTTCGATGCGTGTGTCTTCAATCTGTCACTGTGTGTGTGGTTCTATCAATACGAAAACAAACAAAATAGCTGATCAAGCTGACCATCTTCGTCGTGAATTAGATAATCGATTTTTGGATCGTGCTGGCTTAACTGCTGTGGTTCCACCATCACCTTATCTGCGACAGGAATTGCATCATCATCAACATCAACATACACATTTGCATCAGCATCAACATCAGCAACCGGTAAATTGCCAATTCAACTTAGATTGTTTCATCTAGATATAATGCTAATCAAATTCTGTTTTTAGCCCAATGCGTCATTGTTTCCGCCACCATTATTCAAGGACATGCCAAAGTTCGAATCTCCATTTCATCGGACTGGCATGGGTGTTACATATCCTGGCTATGCGCCCGGCATTTTACATCCGCCTGGACTAGGAACTCCATTTGTGCCACCGAATCATGTTACATCCTTTGCACCGAAGGTAAATAACAAATCGAATCATTTGAAAATTGCATGCGAATTCCATAAATATACATACATGTGCATTCACATCTCATTTTATTTGACAATCATTATTACTGATAAAATCTGGTTTTAAATCGACGAAAATCGAAAATCTGCATCTTGCCGGAACCCCATTTTCGTTTTTCATTCGACTATAACGAAAGAAAATCGGGTTTAACTTTAATATTGATTTGTTAACACTCTGCTTCGAATCATTCTTTTTCTATCGGTTTCTCTCACTCTTTGTATCATGGAAATGCAATTGGATATGATTTTATGTTATTTCTCTTGGCATTTAACAAACAAACATTTACGCTTTTTTTTTGTTTAGCAGCCTCAAGCGCATCCTGCAGTTGAACCCACTAAACCCAAACAAGTGGTAGGTGCCTCATTCTATCTGAAAACCGATCTCAAATTGTATTCACAATCGACGATCGACATCCTAGTTTCATTTGTTTGTGTTTTTTGATTGATTTTATTTTTGAAAATGATTCTGGCGAAATGTTTCTTTAATAAGGGCGCAATAAATAGCATCTCATTCATTAAATCATACGTTTTAACACAATTCAATCAGTATTTCACTCATTCGATATGCTTGACATTAAATATATATCTTGTGTTTTTTGAATTAAAAGAAACCGGGCCGATGGAATGCTATGCATGTTCGGATCGCATGGGAAATATTGCATCATCAAAAGAAGGAAAATCCAGAGAAAACATCGGCAGCACCGAATCTCACGAAAACTGCTGCTCCAACAGATATGCACCGACCGCCTTCACATATATTTCCATCGGCAAGTGTGTTATCTAGACCGCCGGAATTGTCGACGAATTTTCCACCAGGATTACCAGGCCGACCGTATGATACGGGTTCGATTCCCTCTGGCTACCTAACAGGCCCAACTAGTCATTTAGGTTGGATTTTGTTGCTTTTTTTCCAGAACACTTAAATGTCGGTATTGATTCAATATATTCTGAACAAAATTTCAGGAAGTTCACCTTTTGGTCGATATGCATCGCCGTTTAATAATTTCCCTGGACTGACATTCGGACGGGATATTCCCATTGGTGCGCCACCTTCTTTACATGATCCATGGCGAAAGTAAGTTTTTTTTTCAAAAGTCCCATTTTCGAATTATAGAAATTATTTCTATTTTGTTCCTGTGAATAGTCCATTGCCAAGAGCTGTTGCCGGTTATCCTCAAGCAGCATGGACATTTAAGCCAGATCCTGCGATAGAAGCGATGCGATTGAGAGAAGCCGAAGAGAAGGAGCGTGAACGAAAGCGGCGTGAAGAAGAAGTGCGTCGAGAACGCGAAGAAAAAGAAAGACGAGAAAAGGAAAAAGAGGAACGTGCACGAAAGGAGCAACAAGAAAGAGAGCAACGTGAACAGCGTGAACGAGAGCGAGAGAGAGAACGACGCGAAAAAGAACGCCGCGAATTGGAGCGAATCGAAAGAGAAAGACTGCTACAGCAACAGCGTTTGTCGGAAAGCTCGAAAATGCAACGGGAACGATCTCCATTGAGAAATGGAACTGACCCGGATGTATCGCGCATCAAAGAGGAACCAAAACGCGAGGATGAATTAATGATGCGAGGTCCGCCCAATGTTGTACCTGACCCAAGATATGCGCATGCGCAACACCTCGCTGCTGCGCAACACTATATGGTTGGCAGACATATGATGCAAGGCCAATTGCCACAGGTAAGTGCTGTATTTTAATAAAAATAAATTATTTTGCCTTGGATTTTGGCCAATGCAACTAAATTCCATTGAATTCTTCATTCAAATAGCTCGGACGAAGTATTTTAACGCATCCGATGGCCGGTCCGCCACTATCTCATTTTCCACCGCCTCCAGCCGGTTGGCCAGCGCCAGGCTTAGATGCCTATCGTGATCCATACCGTTTAGATCCAATGCATCAATTACGGTATGCTCCTGGAATGATGGAAGCATATCGAGCTGATGAAGAACGTGCCAAAGCAGCAATGTATGCAGCTCACTTGCGAGCAAAAGAGCCGAGCCCCATACCAGCGCCACCAAATCGATTGAATCCAGGAGTTGGTTCAATGAAACCATCAGAAAATTCGCAAGCACGATGAGACTTAGACACAGCTAACACGTAAAACACATAACATAAAAGCAAACACTCCCAGTGACTCTATGCAAAACTTGTATCAAACTTAAGCTGAATTGTAACAAACAAAATGTATTTTAAATACATTCTATCAAAATGACAAACAAACACTGAAATATATCGAATATGAAAAATGAGATGAATAAAATGAAGTAAAACCACAAAACTCTAATTAAAATGTGTATAGAAAAAAAAGGACGTGTACAAAACAAAAACGAATTATTGAAATATTTTTTAAGAGTAACTTTTCGGAATAACGTTAATTTTGCAAGAATTTGTGTAGTGTCGATGCGCATGAATGCGGCGATGCTTTGTGATCGTATACCCACTTCGACCTTTTCTTTGGCCAAAATGAGAAGTAGTCAAGTGTTTTCACATCCGTACTGATGGAAACTTTTATTGAGCATTCATTTCATCAACGGAACAATGTGGGCGGAAATACAGTTATTTTAATCGAAAATGAATGGGTCAAATAAGTGATATGATAAAATTAACTAAACTTATTGATTAATTAAAATCGATATAAAAAGCAAAGAATTACAGTTTTTTCCCAATTTCTCTGAATCCATTGTAGTTGACCAAAATCGATGTTGTGTTAATGCTTAATTTGGTCATCTCAAATATGTGACCAAATAAAAAATGATTCCCTTCATCCCATGCATTGGAGTTTCATTTAGAAAGTGCTTTTCGAAATTTCTATGAGAATTCTCTTCGTGTGAATTGTTTAATAATAATTAAGTCACAACAACATATAAATGTTTGATATTAATCGGGATTGGTGTGAGGTGATTTGATTCGATTTGAACATGTAAAATTGACTAAGTCGAAAGAAAATCAACAAAATCTGTTGAATAACAGAATTTTACAGATTGGCTTTGAATCACATCGCACAAATCAGGAAACACCCATGAATTTATGGCAAAAGGGTGTCAAATCAAAACAATGCAAATACACAAAACACATAATTGATAATAAATAAATGGCAGATTAAAAAAAAGTCATTGAAAAACAAAACACACAAGCAAACATAAATCGATTTGAAAACAGCTGGGAAATTTGGGATATTGGTTGGAATGAATTGTGATTTGAATTCGGTGCGATTTGTATGAAAAACATCGGAAAACATAACGACCACACAAAACATACTGAGCACATTTATTCAAATCGAAATAACCAAACGATCTATATCTCCAAGATACACGAGATACATTCAAAAATGTAGACAATTACAACTGAAAATTTAGTTAGGCTCTGAAATTATGATTGAATAATGAAACTGATCTTAAACCAAAATCGGCCATTATGATATGGTTACATAGGAATCTTCATTTATTTTTCGTAGCCGAACAATATTGTTCAATATTTTTTTCGAAAATGTAGATCAATTGCATCTAGCAAAAGCACATTTCAATTCTAAGAAAAACAGAAGATGCGTTAACGATTGTGGTTTGTTTAAACCATGTAATGAATTTATAATTTATTTTACCTAAATTAATGTTTTTTATACATTTTATGTGTAACTAATTTTCATAAATAATACATTTAATTTAATCTAATCGTATCAAATTTATTTGCAAAACGATTTTGTGGTTCAAAGCTGAAGAAAGAAAAGTTTCTTATAAAAAAGGAAGACATCCATTTTTCAGACCAAAAACCTATCCGAATGCAAAGCGATAATGAATAAGGAGAGAGCTTTTTAGGTTGATTTTATTTTTTAAATCGATCTCTATAAAAACAAAAGAAACAAGTGCAAATATTTCTCCATTATGAAATACTTAACGATATTCTGTTTAAAATCACACAACAGCTCTTCTGCAATTGCCAATCGATCTATTGTGAAATGCGAAAGCGGTTAATGCAAACATTGGACGGACTACAGAATTTCCTCTTTGTGGCAGAATAAAGCATTTTTATACCAATAGAAAACACTCAACTCTAGTTTTATAATTCCGATTTAAATGCCGATAGAATGTAACTGGAGCATTTGCATTGTCTAGAGCAATGATTGTTCAACGGTTATATTTTTCGCATTTGCGCTTATCAACAAACTTTTTCGATCATAATGAAGTAGACAAACAAGACACATTATATTCTCGTAGATTACTTAAAGAATGATCTGCTTTGTAAAATATTTGATCGATGTATAGTGAAAAACAACTTTTCGAATTTTCTTTGTATGTTAGAAAAACAAAACAAGAAATGAATAGGTACTAAGCAAAACAAAATATATTATTAACAATTTCATATTTAAGCACAATTGCTTACAATTTCACGCAAATAATTTCTGCTCTTCATTCTTTGAATTGTATTCAAATAGGATAGACATTGTAAATACCTTCAACCAATCCAGTAGATCCAGTGATCAAAATATATATGAAACACACCGCAAAACAAGAAAAAACATTGAATTTGGTTACTTTTGGATGACATCGATTCAAAGACAAAATTCAGTAGACAATTTTCGATGCAAATCGAACTTCATGTATATATATTACAATTAGAAATGGAAGTTAGGCGAGAAAAGGTAAAGGAACACATACACACACAAACATATATTTGAAAAAGTAGGAGTTTAAGTCAACAATTATATTTAAATAATTATTATTATGAGAAATTATTATTATCATTATGGAGAATATACAAGACCATTTTTGTAGATAACTGTGCGAACTCAAACAAATATGAGAAAAAATGAAACACACACACAAATAAATTCAATATATACAAAAAAAATAAGAAAATGTGTTTCGTTTCATTGTTTTTATTATAATGTTTATATTAAGAAACCTCCCAAAAGTATCGGCTTTCTAGACGCTTCTTTATTTCACATGTTTAGCCTCAGTCGAATAGAATCTGCATCATTTGTGTTTGCACATTTTTTTTATACATTTCAATTCATTCTACATGCATTTAGTGCGAACACAAATTTCAAAAATTATTGACATATAAAATCTTTCAAATGTTTACGATAACCATCGATATCAATTTCCAAATAATCTGCCGTAATTTTTCTATTTTGATTCCAAAATTATTAATCTTTATCATAATGTTTTCAGATAGTTATGAATTCAATTGATTCTTCAGATATGAGATTCTCAATTTTTCATGGTGATAACTCAAATGCAAGTCCACATTCAGCCAACACATTTATACACAATTCCTTGGTTTTCCATTTTCACACTCCCACTAAAACGCAAGCTGCAACTAAACAAGCTCATTGATTTGCGTAAGTGATTAAAGAGTCCGCATCTCACTCTTAAGTTATTAAGTACACTCCAATGCTGAATTCCATATTGTAAAATGGCAGAGCTGTCACGCAGATCAAAGGATGCTAGCGTTGGTGTGATATGAATGGCAGTTGAAAGTTTGCATTTATACGTCAGTTTTACATTGACTCATCAATGCATACGAGGATATAAATGCAGTTTAAACACCAGCTCCAAGCTGAATAAAAACGTGTTTCCGTCCATTGCTTCACAACATTTTCTGTACAGTCAATCCGAAACGAGCTTCAGCTGACAATGTTAGTTTATGTTTGTGTGAGTACCAAGGGGCAAATTATTATTACTGAAAGTCTTAAAGAGACTGAAATTTTTTAGTCTTGGTCAAAAACGGGACAAAAAGCGCCAGAATCACGTTCCTTAAATTTCTAATGACAATTGACAAACGTTAACGTGTGCAATGTAAAATAGTGTATTTTTCGGGGGGTTCCAGGAATTTAAAATATATATGAACATTGCTTTAATGAAATGTACTGAAACATTGAACAAATTTAAATGTATGGAAAAAAATTGAAATTTGGTTTTCAGAAGTTAATTGCCCCTTGTTGTATTTGCATGGGATTGAGTGAAACGTCAAAGCAATTGAACTGACATTCGTATTCAGCAGCTATAGCTCAAAGTGAGTGGACATTACATTTTTCTGAGACGTAATAAAAAATTGAAAAATATTTGGATTTCCTTGTGAATCAAGTTCATTTAGAAAGAGATACATTAAAACGTTTCATGTCAATGTGACCGCATCTGAAATACTTTTCTCCGCAGTTCGTTTAAATACATTTCTGCGATGGACTACAATAAGATTAGTTTGAGTTTTCTTTATTGTGAATATATTGTGTTTGTGCGAGAAGCCGCTTGCGAACAGCTTTGAGCAGAGCCGAGCAAGCAGATTGATCTGATTTAGCTTGGATCAGCGCGTTTCAGCAAAGTTATCCCGAACACCGATTTTAAGTTATATTTAGAACTTTATGATTTTGTGGGTAGAGTTCCGGTTCTCAGGCATGCTGAATTTTGCAACTTTCAGGTACGCTGAATTTATGTGTTCGTAATTGAGAATCAAAAAGATAAATGAATTGTGACAAAAGATAAGAATTTTCGATTATACAATTTTGAGAAATCATACTTCACACTATCCTTTTTGAATCGATTGCCAGCTTCTGATGAATGTTTGAGGGAATCTTATTTTCACGATATGCATAATTTGCAGTACACAAAATACAGTGAAACATTTTTCTGCTGAATGTGAAAAGAACGAATATAATTCGCGTATTCTCGGTCATAAAATCATAATTTCGATTAGATGTTTCCAGATTGACTGTCCGAAACTGATTATTGGAGGAGCAAATGGTTCAAAATTCATTCCAGTGTTAGTTTCATTTCCTACAAGAAATATGTTTTGATCCACAGCTTGAACAGTGATGCTTCCGAAAAGGTTAGAAGCTTCATATGAATTAACGGGTAAACTAGTTTCCGTTGTTGCCACTGCCTCAGCTAAAGATAAGAGCGGACCATTTGAAATTAAAAGTGTACCATAATGGCAAGAGCGGCACATATAAATATGCCATGAGTAAATACCTATCTATGAGAATAATATAATTGATTGTTTACTTCAAATGTCATTGTGTTCAGGACATCAGCTACCAAATTTTTAAAGCCCGGGATATATTTCACATCAAATTTGTACTCCTGGAGTTCCAGTCTGATTTTTGAGAGGCTTTACGATGGTTTTTTTGGGCTTAACAGATACAGCAGTGGTTTGTGATCTGTGCGAAGAAAATGTTTGCCATAAATATATGGTTTGAATTGAATTATCGCGTACACAATTGGCAATAAGTAATTTCAATTCAATAATTGGTTTGTTACATTCAGTTTTGTTGGATGCATTTATACATGCATCTACTATTAAAATAAACTCTTTTGTGATATCAAGATACGCTCGGGAGTGGCCAAATCATTTTTTATTGACATGAATTCTTATTCTCACCATCCCACCTGAATACTGCTGATTACTTTGTCAAGTGATTAAGAGGTTGAGTCAATATGACGAAATTTTTGATAAATTTTCGGTAGAAATAAGCAAATGCTACGAGCCGTTCGACAGCATCTTTGTCATTTGGTTCTTGGTATTTGTGGATTGCTTTGAACTTATTTTATGTGCATATATGACCAAGGAATACTACTTCTTTCTCAAAGGAGCCGCATTTATATGGGTTATTTCTCATATTTTATTTGCGTAATGTTTCAAATACCGTGTGTAGATTTTCCAAGCGATCAAGAGCAACCGATCACGATGATATCATCAATGTATGAAAATGCTGTTCCCAACGAGTATGCCGCTGAAAGCAGTCGCCATGATTCTTGAGAATGAATTTGGACTAACGTTTAAGCCAAATGACACAACTTTCCAGCGAAAGCTGCCCTCAGGTGTTGAAAAGCTTGACAAGCCCTGAGATTCTTCGGATATCGGTATTTTATGAAATCTGAAAGAAAATCTACTATACTGAAGTGTTCAACTCGCCCAGGGCTGTTTAAGATATTTTCAATTCAAGGCAGTCGGTATTTATCTGCCACTAATTTCTTATTGGTCATCGGTAAATATTACCCCGAACAGCTCAATTATCTTGCTGCTTTTGGGCTTTATGTTTGTTTTAACTGCGTTAATCACATCGTCAATAGATTCTATGTTGGCTGGAATTATTTCAGCTAGAGTGTACTATTTACTTGCTTGTAAAGCGCTTGCTTTCACGAGCTGCTTTGAAAGAGCGGCTTGCAATACCAAGAAGCAGTTACAACATGTACTTTAATATTCGAATGACAAATGCATAAATATATCAAGACAGTACCGAGCGATGCAATTCGTTCGTTTGTAATACCTGTTGAATATATTGTGTCAAATTGATTTCGATAAAAGGGATTTATTAATCAACGTCACATTTGCCTCCGAATATACCAGGAATAATATGTTCAAAATTGTTGATGGACTTGAGAAATAAAATAGGAAACATCATTTTTTTCAGACAAATGGAGAACTTCGGTTGCTACAGAATTTGGTTCCGATGTGAAAAAATGGTTCTTGGGATGATGATAGACCATTTTGTGCTCCGTTGTTACACGGACCAGGATTATTTACTGAAATATAATAATATGTATTGTTTGCTCGTCCGGGCGATTGTTTTTAATTTCGTCGATTGTTTTGGCTGTTACCATTATTTATATTTTGGTTTGAGCCATTATTTCAGACATTATTCCGATTAAAATTTCCTTGTACTGATTTGAAAATCGGTTCGCTAGTTTAAATAGATTTTCTTTATGAGAATATGAGTGAAACGATGTGGTCCGTTTGCGAGCTACTGCTATTCTAATTCATCATTTATTCCATATCTTAAATCTATTCAATATGCCAATTAAGCAAATGTCACAAGTCAACGAATACTTTGACAGGTTTCAAAACCGAACATGCTCCCGGCAATGACAAATTTTTGTTATTTTATTTGAATCGAATTATTATTGACTTTAAGCTATCACTTAAATACATAAATTCAATTCAATAGATTAGTCTGTTTACAATCACGTTATAGTGGAATTTTAAACCAAAATTGCTGTATAACGAAAGATACAAAGAAATGAACTCAATGATGGAAATTGGAAATATAAGACGTGAATATTGCGAGCCGTGGATGAACTGCATTGTCTGTAAAGAGATAAGGTGATCAAAACATTCAAAGTCGGCAAATTCTCTAAATACAAGACCAAACAATCCGGAAAGATTGACTTCAACTGCTCTCCAAGTCCTTAATCGGTACTAAGCCCAATTTTGCAATCGGTCGTTTCAACAGAGAGTTCTGTGTTTGGACAGTTGCAACTCGAATCAAGTTATCGCTGCCCGGATGCAATTCCACGATGCGACCCAAAGGCCAATGATTGACAGGAAACCGATCATCCTTCACAACAACCAAATCATTTTCCTTGATATTGGGTTTTTTCTCGTCCCACCTGGTTCGAATTTGCATGGAAGACAGAACATCGCGTCGGAAACGATGCCAAAAATTTTGAACCATTTGTTCCATCAGTTGATGTCGTTTAAGTGGATTTGTTTCGGTTGGTGGCTGTGGACGTGAAAGAAGTGCATTGCCGATGAGAAAATGTCCAGGGGTTAATGCGGTGAAATCGTTCGGATTATCGCTGATTGGAGAGATAGGTCGAGAGTTCAAGACGGCTTCGATACGTGTCAAGACGGTTGAGAATTCCTCAAAGGTGAGTTTCTTATCGCCGATGATACGAACAAGATGAAATTTCATGGATTTGACGGCTGCTTCGGCTAATCCATTGAAATGTGGAGCCCCTGGTGGGCTAAAATGCCATTGAATATTTTTGTTGGATAAATATGGCAAAATATCCTTTGCGATTGTTTGCTTGAATTCCTCATACGTGCGTTTGTTTTCATTTACAGCGCCGACAAAATTAGTGCCACAGTCGCTGTAAATTTCGTAGCAAAAACCTCGACGGGCGATGAAACGATCGAGCGCGTGTAAAAACGTCTGGGTGGTGAGATCACCGGCTGCTTCCAAATGAACCGCCTTTGTGACCATGCAGGCAAATACGGCGACGTAACCCTTATACGACGACTGGCCACGACCCTTTGAGGCACGGATCTCGTATGGCCCGGCGTAATCTACAATTGTGGCTGCAAATGGTCGACTGATGTCGTTAATACGAGCGCGGGGCAAAGCCCCCATGAGTTGCGTCGATAGTTTAGGCTTATTTTTGAAACACACAACGCACTGATGAATGCGATGTCGAGTGAAATGGCGCACATTTAAAATCCAATAGTTCTGTCGAATTTGGCTTACAGTAACCTGTGGGCCACCGTGCAACGTGAGACGATGGTAAAACTCGACGATTAAGTGTGAAATTCGATGTTTTGAAGGAAGGATAATTGGAAATTTTTCATTGTATGGGATGAATGCATTTATTAGGCGGCCATTGACACGAAGGATATGCTTCAAATCGAGAAATGGATTCAGCCGGAACAATTTACTTTTCCGAGACACCGTATCATCATAATGCAATTGGTCGATTTCGGGTTGAAAATATTCACGTTGTACCCATCGAATGAGCGCATATTCGGCTCTTTGGATTTCGTGAACGGTAAGCGGCGGGATATTTCCAATCTGTGTTTGCACAGGTTGCGTTGAAATTGATGGGTTTGATCCTTTAAGTTTGATTGAGTCACGCAATATGCGAGTGTAGCGTAGAAAATATGCGATGGTGCGACGAAGACGATTGAAATTTGAAAATCTTGATAGGATTAAGTCGATGCGAGAAATTTGATTGACATTGGCATTGATGACTTTATATTGGGAACGTAATTCGGCTGGGTCATCATCGATGAGGTCGAATTTAGATGCTGGCCAATTTTCCGATGGAGCTGATAACCAGTCGGGGCCTCGCCACCAAAGATTTGATTCACGAAGTTGTTTAATATTCAAGCCTCTGCTATTGCAATCAGCAGCATTGTCTTTGGACACGACATGCCTCCATTGAGCAATATTGGTGGTCGAGAGAATTTTGTGGATGCGGTTGCACACGAAAATTGCCCATCGATTCGGATCACCGCGAATCCAGGATAAAACTATTGACGAATCCGTCCACATAAATATGCCCTGAATAGACAATCGAAAGTTTGTTTTGACGGAGGCTAACAATTTTGCGGCAAGAACGGCACCGCACAATTCAGCTCTCGGAATGGTGATTGGTTTTTTGCTCGGCGTTAATTTACTTTTGGCAATAAGTAAACTCGTGTGAATGCGATTTGATTGATCGATGGTGCGTAGATAAATCGCAGTTGCATACGCCCTTTGCGAGCTGTCGCAAAAAACGTGTAACTCGTTTCGAAGGCTTTTAGGGGTGGTGTTCAACCAGCGCGGAAGTTGGATTTGATTTATTAATTGAAATTGAGATAGTATTTCGGCCCATTCACTGCACAAATCGGATGGAAGCGGTTCGTCCCATTCTAGATTCACACTCCACAGTCGATTCATGAATATTTTCGCTTTAGTTATAAACGGGTTCAACCAACCTAGCGGATCGAAAAGGCGAGCGATTGTAGAGAGTGTTGTTCGTTTGGTGATCGGATTGTGACTGACGGGAATATTCACGTTGAAATAGAAACTGTCTTGGGTGGTCGACCAACATAAACCTAACGTCTTCACTTCATCGCTCAAATTGAATAAACACTCTGTATTTTGATTGTGATACTCAGCAGGAATGTGTTTCAAAATGTCGGGAGAATTGCCTGCCCATTTGCGTAATTCGAAACCCGCATCACGGAGCATGTGAATCAGCTGTTTAGTTAATTCGATTGTTTTCTTTAACGTGTCACCGCCAGACGTTACGTCATCAACATAGGTTTCCTTTTTTATCGCCTTGTGTGCGAGCGGATAGTTTTGTATTTCAAGGTCGGCCAATTTATGCAGTGTTTTAATTGCGAGATATGCGGAAGGACCGAGACCAAATGTTACAGTTTGTAATGCGTAAGTTCGAATTTTTGAGTTCTCTTCCCAAATGAGCTGTTGATATTTAGTATCCTCCGGATGCACATCGATACACCGATACATTTTCGCAATGTCGGCGATAAATACGAACCGATGAGTCCGCCAATTCAATATAATCGTTACATAATCTGATTGTAATGTGGGTCCGACAGTGAGAATATCATTCAATGATTTTCCGTTTGATGATTTTGCTGAACCATCGAATACGGGACGGAGCTGCGTAGTAAGGCTACTTTTCTTGATCACGGCGTGATGCGGTAAATAAAAATGCTCAATGGTGTCGCGATCTTGAAAGTCATCATTAATGGTTTCGACCAATTTCATTTGATTTAGAGTTTTGTATTCATCGAATGCTTGGAGATAGGCCCGACGGAATTTGTCATCGCGTCGAAAACGGCGTTGTAGATATTGAAAACGCTTCAATGCCATCGAGAATGAAGCACCTATTTTGATTGAAGGGTCATAGAGAGACTTGAGCGGAAGGCGAACCATGAACTTGCCGTTCGATTGGCGCGTGTAAGTTTTTTCGTAAAATTCTTCGGTCCATTCATCTTCCTTTGACAATTGCCGCAAGTTTGGCACCTCCTCGATTTCTTGAAATTTGAGCATGCATTCGCTCAATTCGAGTATGGATACATGACAGCAACTGACTGGAACGGTGATTAGGTGATTTTGTTGGATAACTTCGCCGCCCAGAATCCAACCCAATGAAGTGTTTTGGGCGACTGGCTCACCGTCTTGTCCTTTACACAAACCGCTTTGAAGGATTTTATAATAAACGTCGCCAGCCAACAATAAATCGATTTGACCAGGAGCTGCGAAATGTGGATCGGCCAATGGCAATGATTTAATGTGTGCGAATGAATTTGGCTTCAACGGGAATAATGGTAAATCGGAAGTTATGCTTGGCATGATGGCAACTGTGGTTTCAATACTGAAAGTTGGATCAACAATCGATCGAGCATTTACAATGAGTCCCTTGTTAACTATAGTGTATTTGGTTTCACCCATTGGACGAACACCAACGCAGATGGAAACGTTCGGCAATCTTAAACGTTGAGCAGCGCGTTGAGTGATGATTGAATGCTGTGATCCCTGATCAACGAGAGCTCTTAAGCGTATTAAATCACCGTTGATGTCAATAATATCGATTAAAGCTGTAGCGAGAAGAACGCAATTGGACTTTGCATTGACTAAATTGGTTGAGGCGATAATATTGAGATCGGTTGTGACCGTTGCTGAGGTGGTTTTCGGTTGAATTGCAACCAGATTTGAATTTGTTGGGATTGCTGGTGGATTGAAATGCAAAAGTGTGTGGTGCCGACCACCACAAGTAAAACAAGTTTTCTCGCTCCTACAAGATTGACCGTTAGAGTGGCTGAGACAATTGATGCATAACTTTGCTTTGTCGATGAATGATTTCCTTTCGAAGGCAGATTGTTGAAGAAAGGATGGGCATTTGCGTAAAATATGAGCTTGTTCGCACTTTGGACATGATATGGTTTTCGCTGAAACGTGGAACGATTTTGTTTCCCTGCGCTGAGACGACTTGTTTGACGATTGATTTGCATGTTTGGAATGAGAATTGGACGACGCTTTGCCGGTCTGAGGATACATAGCCTCTAGTGTTCTGAAACGCGTGTCGAGAAATTCAACAAATTTGTCTAAATTCGGGATTTCGACTGATTTTCCGAGATGTTTCTCCCATTCAAATCGAGTGTGATGTGGTAGTTTTTTCACCAAGATGTATGTGAATATTTCACCGCATAATTCTACTTGAATGCCCAGCCTTTGAAGAGCGTGAACACAAGCACGTGAAACGTCATGCAAATTTTGTAATTCGTCGGCAGAATCTTGCGCAAGTGTAGCTTGGCCCAATAATTTCTCCATGGTATTACTGAAGAGAGCTCGTTTATTGTTGTACCGTTCAATCAATGCAGCCCAAGCAGTTTCATAATTTTCTGCAGTGATGTCCAAATAGCCGATAAGCGACTTCACCTTCGGATTGAGTGAATTCCTTAAATACTGGAATTTATGCTGGCTCGTTAAGCGCGCATTATTATGCAATTGCAAAAATGAGTCGTAAAATGAAGGCCATTCTGTGTACTGACCATCAAACTGAGGAATATTTAATTGTGGCAATTTAAATAAAGGATCGGCTGGTGGCAACACTTGATAGGTAACGCCGTGCTGCGCTACGCTTGGCGGATTTGGCGACGATATAATCGGTTGATTTGACGCGCTAGACGAAGTGATGATATTTGAAGGGAACAGGGTATCGTATTCATTTTGAATAAAGGCAACTGTGTCGAGGTATGCGTCCTCAAAAACATCGATGATGCCCTTTTGAAAATAATCGGTACCTCTTTCGTATTTTTGGACCATCTCTCTGTGTCTTTCCAAAAACTCAGTGCGTATGGATTCGATGCGTTGAAGGCGAACTTCAAAGTGCCGTTTGGTGCGGCGACTCGAATCGTCTTTTTTGAAATTTCTCAACTCATTCCTTATTCGGCATATTAATTCCATCTGTAAATCCGTCGTCTCAACGATGACGGTATCCTCGTCACCTGTCTCACTCATGTCGATAGAAAAAATTGCCAACAAATGAATGGAAAATGATCACCCACCTCTAAATCACGAAATTTGCTCAATTTTCCCGAAATTCCAGTGGATCCTTCCGTTCCCAATGACAGTCCGTTAGATGCGCTCCTGGGTGGTTCGGATGATGTCACAAAGGCCTGATGATATCGGATGAAATGGTTAAATCAGATGATTTCCCCCTTCCATGTGATGAGAACGGTGTGCTCTGAATAAATTGTTGTTGCAACACGTTTTGTCGCACGTGTTAATTTGTGTGAATGTGGATTTCACGATAAATTATTTTAATTTTGATGAAAGTATGAAGATTCGATTACTGATATTATATAAATCTCCGATTCGAGGGACCAAATGTACTGATTTGAAAATCGGTTCGCTAGTTTAAATAGATTTTCTTTATGAGAATATGAGTGAAACGATGTGGTCCGTTTGCGAGCTACTGCTATTCTAATTCATCATTTATTCCATATCTTAAATCTATTCAATATGCCAATTAAGCAAATGTCACAAGTCAACGAATACTTTGACAGGTTTCAAAACCGAACAGCTTGACAAGCCCTGAGATTCTTCGGATATCGGTATTTTATGAAATCTGAAAGAAAATCTACTATACTGAAGTGTTCAACTCGCCCAGGGCTGTTTAAGATATTTTCAATTCAAGGCAGTCGGTATTTATCTGCCACTAATTTCTTATTGGTCATCGGTAAATATTACCCCGAACAGCTCAATTATCTTACTGCTTTTGGGCTTTATGTTTGTTTTAACTGCGTTAATCACATCGTCAATAGATTCTATGTTGGCTGGAATTATTTCAGCTAGAGTGTACTATTTACTTGCTTGTAAAGCGCTTGCTTTCACGAGCTGCTTTGAAAGAGCGGCTTGCAATACCAAGAAGCAGTTACAACATGTACTTTAATATTCGAATGACAAATGCATAAATATATCAAGACAGTACCGAGCGATGCAATTCGTTCGTTTGTAATACCTGTTGAATATATTGTGTCAAATTGATTTCGATAAAAGGGATTTATTAATCAACGTCACTTTTGCCTCCGAATATACCAGGAATAATATGTTCAAAATTGTTGATGGACTTGAGAAATAAAATAGGAAACATCATTTTTTTCAGACAAATGGAGAACTTCGGTTGCTACAGAATTTGGTTCCGATGTGAAAAAATGGTTCTTGGGATGATGATAGACCATTTTGTGCTCCGTTGTTACACGGACCAGGATTATTTACTGAAATATAATAATATGTATTGTTTGCTCGTCCGGGCGATTGTTTTTAATTTCGTCGATTGTTTTGGCTGTTACCATTATTTATATTTTGGTTTGAGCCATTATTTCAGACATTATTCCGATTAAAATTTCCTCTTTTGTTGAACTTTTTGCCTTGGCCATTTTAATATAACGAATGTCCAGTTAAAACTTTAATTTGCGTATTTTATTTTACATTTCCTCAATTTTTGATGTGTTTGTTTCACGCTCTATTAGTTCAATTAACGTATCCAATTCTTGTGTTATTTGTATTATATTAACGTCTAATTCGAATCGATCCATTGTAAAAACATTAATGCACCACACAAAATAATGAGAATTGAAATGGAATCGTCGCATGAAAGCTTGAGTAAATGTTCAATATATTCGCATCACACAATCAATTCACATGCTCTTTTTATTCGATCACTGAGACGGCAAAAATACTCAGTATAGTCAATGTGTTGCTAACTAGTGAGAGCATTCACATGCGAAAATGAGAATCTCAGTCAAAAGGCAAAAGTACTCGTTCACACATATGTATTCCGTATTCCACTCAAATGGTAAAAGTCACTTATATACTCAAACAATAAAAGAACAAATTTAATGTTCCTGTGTATTGTCGTTGCTCTAATAACAATTAGTTTTAATTTGTATTTTCTCTTTGTATAATATCAATATAATCTTTTTGGCGATTTCCAAATAAAAATCATATTCCGTTTTCAGTAGTGTTGCTGATGATGAGCAGTAAACTGCTCGAATTGCATTCAAAGTTTGACTCAATAAAACTAATGTATTGTCTATTCAGCTTACTCAAAATAATGGTGTTTTATTTAATTTTTTCTTGTATTTCTATTGGTTTTAATCCCCAAAGCGTGGGGAAAATCGTCATTGAGTTGGGCTCAATCTGTAATGCAAGGAAAGGGAAATTAAAATTAGTATTTATGAATGGGAAGGGAAATTTACTTGAAATTGAATAGAATGAAAAAGATTTGTGTAGATTATTAAGTGCCCTATCGTAGATTGAATTTGATTGGATGGTCAATGCATTTCTTTTCTAGCTTTTTGTCGATGGCGTTTACCGCACGCCTGGCTGGATACGGCATTGGTGCTGGTTGATGTCGTTCGACGTCATTCAGGTCTACATTCATATCTTATTGTCATCTACAAGTCCGAACAAATGCAGCGCTGCGAGGATTAAATTGAACATTTTGTAGGCTAGAAATATAAGAATTGACAAGATAAAAAGGATTATGATGAAGATTGCCGCCGAAGTGATGATTGAATTGAAGTGGCTGTTGTATACAGTTGAATGTTTAATTATGTTTTCCAATTCGTCTTCGTTTTGAACGAACAGCTGGCCTTAATTCACAGATGGCTCGTGGCTTAGGTTGAGCTTTTATTTCTCGGTCGTTGCGGATTGTGTCTGCCAGTTGAGTCTAAAGCTGCTTAAAATTCCGTTTGCTTTTATGTCATTAGCTCTCCTCTCTCTCCCATTCTTATCCTTTGTTCCGTCGGCCATGAGAGTGAGATACGGAGCATTATTTATTTTTAAAACTATTGTTCCACGAAGCATCTTGTGTTTATTGTTTGAATAATTTCATTTTGGATTTCAGGTGAATCGTATGTAGCATTCGCTGGCATCATTCTTTGAAAGAGACGAAGATGTTCATCTCTTTTCATACTAAATTCAAAAAAAAATCCGAAAAATACCAGTTTCACATTTATTTTCATCGTCCAAGACTAATTAGTGTAATAAGTATAAAGAGGTTCAAAACAAAGTGAGTGAGTGAGTGAGTATTAGTTAATTGGTGAGAATGATTAAAACAACTGGAGTGTTTGGGAGTCAGAACGAGAATGCCTCGTATGCGTTTATTGAATGTATAATCAGTTGCCATGCGTCGCACATGCGGTAGCGCATTACACATCCTTTCGTTACAAAAATAAATTGTTTTTTTTAATTTTTTTCTTTCTTATAGGATACAAAATTAGTTACTATTCGTATTTTTATTCTCATTTTCCCCTTTTTCTTGAAAGATTTTAAACTAGGATTTATTTTAATCTAAACTCCTCTTTTTTCGAGTTTTACAATTTTTGTTTGAATTTTTGTTACTTGGTTTTTCGATTTTTTTTTTTATTCTACAATTGGATAATTTGATATTTGATTGAATTATGAAAATTTGAATTGATTTATTTTACTCATGATAAAAAAAGGTTATTGTAATGAATTTCTTATTATTTAAAGTGGTTATAGTAAAAGAAAAGAAAAAATGTAAGATATGGAACCTTGTATAGTTTTCCGTTCAAATCGATGAAAACATTTTCGTCCTTTTGTATTGAAAACGGTCCGCTATGCTTGTGCTTGAACTTATCAATTGGCTCGTTTTATTAATTTTACCTTGTCACCTGTTTTAAATTCTACTTTCTTTGCGCTTTTGTCGTAAATCTGCTTATTTCTAATTTTGATCTTATTCAATATATCTCTAACTTCGGCGTGTGCTTTTTGCAATCTAAATTTCAATTCTAACACATAATTGTCGATATTGTAGATTGGATCAATTTTGCCCGATAGAAAGTCTTGGGGAAAGTTCATGTCATGGCCAAAAACTAACTCATACGGTGTGTATTTGTTGTTATTTGTAGAAGATGGAGTGGTGTTACCTTTATTGAAGATAGAATTCCCACTCAACGCAAACATATTATACAAAAATATTGTAACATATTTCCAAAAATATTTCAACATATTATTAACATAACGCCAAGCATATTATTAACATGATATGTTATGTTATGTTAACATATTAATAATTTTCAATTATGTTATGTTTCGAAAAATATTTTTCAAAAAAATATGTTATGTTATGTTGCATCTTAATAACGTTATGTTCGTTATGTTATGTTATTAACATAACGAGATCGACAAACTGTACATCAAGCGACTCATGATGATGAGCTGTTGATTTTTGGTAATTTTTTGTTTTCTTATGAGTTGTTTACAACGATTTTATGGAAAATTTCTAAAAACCATAAATATGACGGTATTTTCTTATATTATGTTGCTTTTTTTTCTGAATGCGTGTAAAATGCCAAATGAATGTTAAAATGTACAAATGAGTAAGAATTAAATTAAAATAAAACTAAAAATATTGAAAAAAAAGTCGCAGTATTGTGGAAGAATATAAAAAGAGAAATAAATAAAGAGAAAATAAAATAAAATTATCAAAATTTCAAAATTACATGTGATCGATCTCTCTTATCAGATCAAAATCGGAGTTGCGACAGTTTTCTTTGAATTTACATCCTAAATAGTCGTTGATGAGACAAATTCCTGTAATTTGATGCATGAAATTGGTCGGAGTTCTTCGATGCAAATTGAAAATTTTTTTTAGCACTTTGTTTTGGAGCGTTTATAATTTTTTCAGGTGTGTTTGTGCTGTTGAGGACCATACGGGCGAGCCATAAGTCATTATTGGGCGTACGACGGCCTTGTTTAGAGTGTCTTGTTGCTGATAGATAGACGTGACTTATGTGTGAGCATAGGGTAGAGCGCCTTAAAGCATTTTGTTTTATCGACGGTGATAGTTATATGCTCGCCGAAATTGAATTTGGTTTCGAATGTCACGCCGAGATACTTAATAGATTTCGATAGTGCAATGATGTGGGGGCTGTTTTTCAGATCGATATTTGGCCTTCTGCGACGACTGTTGTTAAACGGGAATAGAATCGCTTGTGTTTTGCTTGCGTTAACTTTTATTCTCCATTTGTTGAAGTATTCATGGTGTGATTTGTGCGATTTATTCAAACGGTGAATGATTGTGTCTGATGATTTTTTTGTCGTTGTTGCTAGCGCTGTGTCATCAGCATAGAGAGCAGTGAATATTTCTTTATCGACTGGCATGTCAGCAACAAAGAGAGAATACAAAATCGGTGATATGCATGTACCCTGAGCCAAGCCGGCTGGTATGTTTAATTCGTCCGATGCGCAACCGTTCACATGTACGGCAAAGTAACGATTACGAACGAATGATTGGATCATTCTGATGAGATAAGTCGGTAGTTTCATTTGAATCAGTTTGAAAATCAAGCCATCGTGCCAGATCGAGTCGAATGCCTTTTCTATATCGAGCAATAACACCCCCGTAGAGTTACGAAGGTGCTTGTTGTTGATTATGAATTGTTTAATTCGTGTAGCCTGCTGTGTGGTTGAGTGGCCCCGCCGAAAACCAAATTGGTGTTTTGGCAGCAACTTTTTCTCTTCGATGAACTCAATCAGACGGTTGTGGATCACTTTTTCGAGTAATTTTCCAAGCGATTGAGTAAGCTGATTGGACGATAGCTCCTCGGATTGCATGAGTTATTGCCGGCTTTCAAAATAGGAATGACTTTTGCGATTTTAAAGCTGGCAGTCCAATGACTATGTTTGATGCAACAGTTCAAAACGGATGTGAGCCAGATAATTGCTGATGACGGTAGGTTTTTCAACAATATATTCTGTATAGTGTCTGGTCCGGGTGATTTAAATGGTTTAAGCATTTTAATAATGTTGAATATTTCTTCTACGATGATATTAGGTGCTTGACATTGCATGCGGGCCAAGCAGTTGAATGCGTTGACTGTTGTTCCAACTTTCTCATCGTTTACGTGCATATAATTCGTAGTGAGTTTGTGAGACTCCTGAAACACCTTCGCTTAGTAATTTGCTTTGTCTCTGTCATCAAACGAGCGTAGCCCATTGATTTTGATTTTATCAGTGTGGTTATCCAGTTTGCCACGAAATTGTTTGGATAGACTCCAAAGTTTTTTGCTGCTTTTGGAGATGCCAGACAATTGCTTATCCCAAAATTGTTTAGCATCTGTTTGGACAGCCAAATTTATTTGTTTTTGTAAACTGTTCAGCACCATTTTCAAGTGACTTTTATGCGGTTCGATGCGTGCCCTTTGCCACTGAAATATTCGAACGTGGATTTGATGATAATAACGGGATGGATGCGGCCCGAGCATCGAGAATAATGTTTGAAAATTTGGCAATTGAATCGTCAATAATAGCGCGTGCATCGGGTACGCATAGAGTATTCATTTTAAAATCAATGATTTGGCGAAATTTATTCCAGTTTGCTTTTTTGTAATCGAACGATTTTCTGTGTGTGTGTGCTACTATTTTGTTGACTTCACATAAGACCGGGACGTGATCCGAGAACAGATGCCCTGTCAGAGTGGACAATTGAAAACGAAAACTCACATTAGTTAGAACAATATCAATTGTTGATGGAGTTTGTCCCGAATGTGGATGATGAGTATGCTCCGTAGTGTTGAAAATCATGAAATCGTATGTTTGTTGCAGTTCATACAGTAGTTTTCCTGATTTGTTGTTGCTAATGCAGTTCCATGAGCGGTGTTTTGCATTGAAATCACCAAAAATCATAAATTGCGACGTGAATGAACTCAGTATGCGAATATCATTAACAAAATGAGTGGAAAATTTTGGACAATAGGCGACGGAGATGACCGTCGGCTCATTTTCAATGCATATTTCGATTGATATATTTTCGATGGATTTTGTAATCAATGGTGGACATTGTTTATGTCGTAAAGTATTGCGAACGGCTATTGCAACAACTCCGTGTGCTTGTGCAATTCGGTCGTTTCGATAAATAATAAAATTTTTCATATGAAATGGATGATGCGGTTTGAGGAATGTTTCGACTAATAAAATAATATCGACGTTTTCATTCAATGCGAAAAATTCCAGCTGACTTTGTTGTGTTGTGTTTGAGATGCCTTGTGCATTCCATAAAACGATTTTTGGTGATTTATACACAGGCATTTTCGAGCAGTTTAGCGATAACAGTCAGCTGATCGAGCTTCGATGTGCATTGCTTAAGTTCGCCGATACACGAACGAAGAATTTGTGATACTTCAGCAAACGACCATAGGTTTTCGTTTGTATGTTGTTCAAACGGTGTGTGCTGTGAAGATGATTGAGCCGATGGAGTTGCTTTTGTATGTATATTTCTGCGAGCTGTTGTGTCAGAGAATGATAATTGTAGGTTCGTTGATTTTCTATTGTTTTTGTTTCTTGCTTGTTCTTTTGCAGTTACGTATTTAGCACGAAAAGTGCAATTGACGTCGTTCGCTTTGTGATCGTGTGCTAACGACGGGTTACTCATACAGTTGTAGCACTTGTACTGAGGATTCTCGTCGGTCTTCGATATGACGTCACAAGATTTCGTTATGTGGTTACCTCCACACAGAAAACAGACAGCAAAGCGATTACAGCTACGGGCCCCGTGACCATACATAGCGCAATTATAATATTGTGTTGGTGAGTCTGCTTGTGGCTTGTACGGTTGCCATTTGATTATGTGGTGGTGAACGACTTTAATTGTGTTCAGCAATTTCATGTTCACGGTACTTTTATCGAACTGACACATGTATAATTTGCTGCCAAACTGTGTGATAAACATAACGACTTTCGTTGGTGTGAGATTGTATTTCTCTTTCAGGTCACTTTCAATCATAGCAACGTCCACTTGAGGCAAACCGGACAAGATTACTTTGAATAATTTGTTTATATCATCGGGGTGTGAAAAATGATTAATATTCTTATTTTTTAGCTCGACCATAATTTTTTTTTTTTGTCTTCAATTGAGCGTGGGAATATTTTTTCTCCAACGCTCACGAGTTTTATATCACAATCAATTTTCAAATCATCAATGAAATGTTGAACGTTCACTTTCACATCGGTGACCACAATCGGCGAGATTTTTTGTTTCGTCGATGTTTGTGTTTTTGCACCTGTATTAGTAGCGTCTGTATCGAGAATGTTGAACCGATTTTCTAGCGGCACTTGAATTTCTTCAATGCCAATTGTATTCTTTTGCTGATTCGATTTCGATTGCAATGGTATTTTCACCTTAATTCTTTTGGGTATAGGATTTTGAGGCGAACGAGATTTTGAAAAAAAAAGCAAACAAATAGCTGTATTAGCGATAATAAATAGCACGGTGCTCTTTAGACATGTCTTCCTCATGCGACAGTTGTCACAATACTGACAAACCGAATTGCTGCATTTGAATTCCACTTTTTTGATTGCGACGACGATGTGATCTCTTCACTATTACAATTCGTAGCATGTACACCAGTGCTAACACAATAGATATTACCAAACCAAGTCCAGAGTAAATTAAAGCATCATTTCCAGATTTTTCTTGAACAATTATTTATGTTATAAAGGGTGATTTTTTAAGAGCTTGGTTTTTGAAAATTCAAAACAATACAAAACAGCAGCAATATTCTCTACAGATACGATTTGGTGGATTGATGTCCAATAAAGTGAAACTGGTACGAAATTTGGTCACAATGAGCTGAATAGCCTGCTCGGTGGGTCGATTATGACGACCATAAAATGGACGTAGCTTGCGAAACACATTTTTCACAGAGCACGAATTTTGATAATAATTTTTAATAATTTGCAAACGTTGTTCAGGCATAAGTCTATCCATGATGAAATGGCAAACCAAACTGAGCATTTTTTACTTTGACACATGTCAAGAATCACGCGTGAACTGTCACAAATATAAACTTCAAAAACCAAGTAGCAAAAAAATCACCCTTTATCTTCGCGTCTTATATTTTCTTCTTGCTCGCGATCGTTTGAAAAAATTTCATTTACTTCATATCCAAGTAATGCCGTGTTAAGAAATTTCCATACTTTCAATGCGTCATTTGCTACATACGGTCCATATGTTTCCAATGCCATAATTTCACTAACACAATTATTTCATTAATCGCACTCATTTTATTTTATTTTTATTTTCTCAGCTCGATCTTTTTGAATAGCACTTGGAACAGACCACCAAGCCGTTTTGTCACCCTTTCCTTGCCCAGTGTACTTTTGGCCACGTTCCGGTTCGATTGCAACTACCTCTCCTTCTTGTTCCTCATTTCCAGATTCACTCTCTGAGGTGGAATCAAAAGGTGGCACAAAGTCTGGGTCTTCAACCGAATCATCGAAATAACTTTCATCTTCGTATTGAATTGCATCCGAATCGTTGTCACTATCGATATTCAAATTTTTAAGAAATTCACGAAATGTTTCTTGTTCTTCGGGGGAAAATTCCAGAAGCGGACACGATCTACGCACATTATCTTTTTCACTGGACATTTTTTGTCTTCAATTTTATTCTATGAAAAAACAGAACACACGTCCAACCAATAATAGAACTGCACAGAATGAATTTACTTCAAGCAAAATGATGATGAAATATAATACAAACGCACACATTCACACTGAAATTCGTTTTTGAATGAAGCATACAATTCATATATAACAACATAATTTGTGTTGAGTAAGCAAAACGAGAAGATAAGGGACAATGAAAACCAATTTCTCATACAAAAAGTATGGAGAAATAAGACGGGCACTGTATGCCTATGGTACGGCTGGAGAGTATGTGTAATAAACTGTAGTGTAGAAATTCCAATATGCTGTGGATAATTCCATGTTTTGCTCATCGTTTTCGAATATGCTTGCTTCTTCTTCCGAATTATCCACTATTTCGTCTTGTGACTGATTCATTGCCTGTCATTCAGTATATTTTTTAAACGGTTCTTTTCTGCTCTTTTCAGCATTTTCATTCGTTTTACCGTTCTTTTCTACTTGTTCTTTTTTATCACTATGATCTTCTGTCTTGTCATTTTTTTTTTTTTGTACAAATTTCGCAAAACACTTTCTCATGTTGTGTGTTTTTTTCTACTTTGTTCGCTCTTACATTGGTTGTTGAGATTTCTTCGTGTTTTTCGATCGCAAATGAAATTGCATCAAACAGATATTTATGATCAACTGACAATGCCATTAAACGCACATTTCTGTCTTGTAAATTTTGCTTGAATTTACGAATCTCTAACTTTTCATTTGCTTTGCTTTGTGCTTCATTATGTCTGAATTTTCGTCACTTTCAGTGGAGTTCATTAAGTCAATAAGTTTGTTTACTCGCTCTCCATATTTATCGATCGATTCATTGGAGAATTGATAAATTCCAATTAATTTTTATTGGGCTGCTTCAAATGAAATTTTTAGCTTGAATGCTATTTCTAGTTTCAATTTTATTTGGGCCCACGTTAGATTGTCAAGTTTTCCCAATTTTGGCACGGCTACCAATCGCGTTCGTACTATTACTCGCAACACTGTCGGTTTCAAATCTTCAGCCGCCAAATCATGGTATAAATCACAATTTGCAATGAATTGTTTTACTTCCTCATGAGATTTTGACGAAAATTTGTCAATTTCCTTTAAATTTTTTGCTATGTTCAAAGTCATATCTTCTTCGTTTTCAATTGGATCTATGTGTACACGATTATTTATATCAAGATGTGCTCACGTTTTCAGCAGACAATTGGGATGTATTATCGGATCGCGTTCCAGTTCTATGATTTTCTTCGACTATCGTTTGATCGTCTCTTCCCCCCTCTGCTCCTTCAAGATTTAACTTTTGTGCTCCCGATATGACAAAAATTTGGTTATTATCAAGTATTTCTGTGTCTTTTTTTGTTATATCGGTCCTCTCCAACTTATTTAGGTTAATCGGTACTTCTACTTGCAAATCTAAAATGTCACAAAATTTTATCAATCTTAACTTCAAAGAACTTATTCTTTCATTTACAGCCTCTTTTGCTTGTTGTTTAAATTTGCCGTAGTGAGCATCAACGTATTCGATGTAATCGTTATAAGTAAGTATTTACTTCTTCTGTGTACAAACTTATTCTTTCGTTTCTTTTTGCCTCGTCGCTCGGCAATTCACGTCTCTTCTCGTAGTTATCTTCTTTTTTCAACACATTTTCTAGTGCAGTTTTCAATTTTTCATATTTAATCTGGTTAAAATTTGACATATTATCCAGTATTCAATTTTCAATAATTTTTTTTTTTTAAAAAAGAAAAAGAATAAAAATAAAAGAAGCTTAGTTTCCCCCTAAACGAGATGAGAGATATTTGAATAGACTTTGTGGTTATTACACTCAATTTTTCCTCTCAAAGTTCAATATGTACACCAATTTAAATTTTCAAGTAAATTTCGGTTTACAAACAAATACATTTACAACTGAGTAAACCCTATTTCTACGAAATTTCTGACTCTAAACTTAAAATTAACTCGCCTTTATACGATTTCGACATGTTCCGCTATCGTCTAGACCCCTGTTGATATCTGCCGCTATGTCCGTCTGTTTTCGCCTCGCGTCTATTGGATGTTCAATTTTGTCGAATTTTGATGTCAATTTTGTTTATGATTTTCGCAGTGTTATTATTGTTTATTGGTGCTCACAAAGTGTTATTGTTGTTTTTATAAGTTTATTTCCCAAAGGGTCAATTTTTCCATTATTTTGAGTCGATGCTTATGATTTTCAAAGAATTATTATTCATCTGTGTTCACGAAGCATTACTGCTGTTTTTATTATTGATCAGTGATCGGGAACGAGATTTGACTTTTAAATTTTTTTTTTTTTTTGGTTCTGTTTACTTTCAAACACCACTTCAATTCAGCTACTACTCAGATTTGCCACTGTTTTCTCTATTTTACTTAAAGAAACGTCACTATATTGTTCAGTTCACTTTGATTTAACTATTGAATTTTTCTTTGTCTACGATCCTGCTCGCAGCGCCAAATGTAATATTCTTATCAAGCAATATGATCATTGGTCATTGTTGCTTTTCAATTATTCTGCTGTTATCTGTCTTCAATTCTCAGCCGTCCGAACTTCAATCGTGCTGACTACATTGGAATGAGCAATTTCTTCAATGATTCAAACATCGCTGGAAATATGTTAGAAATGTCACTAGACGGTAAAGTGGAATACTTCCAAGAGGTGATTAGTAAAGGCATCTCCTTATTTGTGCCGTTAACAAAGATCAACCGATATAGGAGGCCCTGGTGGAATAAACAGCTTCAGGCTCTGAAAAATAAAAAGAGCAAAGAATGGAAACGGTCTCAATTAACCGGTGACAAATCAGCATATCAGCGTATTTTCGCTGAATTCGATGCACTTAACTCATTGTTATACCAGTCTCATCGCAAAAAACTGGAATTAGCTCTCAAATCAAATCCGTCTTCATTCTGGAAATTCGTAAATTCCAAAAGAAATAATAATAATAATACTAATAATAATAATTCTTTACCAAAATTGTTTCATTTTGGTACTCGCTCTTCGATGATTGAGATTGATCAAGCCTCTATGTTTGCTGAATTCTTCAATGAAAATTTTTCTGCTAATTCGACCGCTCACATATTACCATCACTTCGACCACATTCAACAATAAATGAGCCATTCTTTCTAAATGAATATTTTGTTTTTGAAGAGCTACTAAAAATCAAGACAAACACCTCTGCAGATCCTGATGGTATCCATCCACTAGTACTGAAAAACTGTGCATCAATTTTGTATGAGCCGCTAACGCTGATTTTTAATGAATCTCTTGAGACGGGAAACTCTCCAGTTGCTTGGAAGAAATTTTGTGTCAGACCGATTTTCAAGAAAGGTGCTAAATCTGACGTCACCAACTATAGGTGCATTTCCAAATTGAAAATATTTGCAAATATTTTGAACACTGCGTAAACGTCCACCTAGTCAGACATGTCTCACCGAGCATATCGCCCTGTCAACATGGCTTCATGAAACATCGCTCAACAACAACGAATTTGATGGAATTTCTCCATTACTCTTTCAACGGGCCCACCACATCAAATCGTGTCGATGTAGCATACTTTGACTTCAGTAAGGCTTTTTATAGAGTGAATCACAACATTCTTCTCGAGAAATTGACTGCGTTCCCAATTCCAAGCAATATCATCAGATGGCTAAAGTCATATTTATCAGATCGTCGTCAATATGTCAAAATCGGTGAAGCTGAATTCCCAGACTTCATAGTCAACTCTGGTGTTCCGCAGGGAAGCCATATCGGGCCCACATTGTTCCTGCTTTTCATAAATGATTTGCCGTCCGCTGTCTTGAATGGAGTAATCCTTTCAATGTTTGCTGATGACGTAAGAATTACTAAAGTAATAAACGATCATACTGACACATTCGAGCTACAAGCATAGATTTGATAATATCGATTTGGATGAGCTAAATCATGCAGTGGATTTATTGAATTGGAACTTTGACCAAAATCGAAATGTCGATGAAATGGTTACAACACTAAATGACAATAAAATGAATCTTCTTGATCGCTTTGCACCACTCAGAACGCGTCGTGTTCATTATACTCCGAAGTCTTGGTTTAATAGTAAAATTAAACAGGCTTTGAAAGAAAGAAAAGCTGCTTACGATATTTGTAAGAAAAACAATGTCGATAATCCAGTTACTGATCAACAGAGAAATGATATTCATAAGGAAAAATCCAATAAAGTCAAGAGAGCTTCAATAATGCAGCATCTATGCGTTCCAAATGGGATGTCATCGAGTCTCTTGGATGTTGTAAAGATGATAACTCTAAAGACAATGAATCTGAAATTCTGGATGATTACAATTTGAATAACATCAATGAATTCTTTGCTTCTACGCACACGTCTCATGGGGCAGACTTGAGCAATTTATCGCTCCCAACGAATATTAATTCGAATTTCTCTTTTCAAGAAATATCCATTGATGAATTTTTATCAGCATTTCATAGAATCAAGAGTAACGCAATTGGTGATGACGGGATACCACTCAAATTTCTTAAATTAATCATTGATTCGATTGCTCATCCCCTTGTTTACATTATTAATTATTGTATTGCTCATAGTGTGTATCCAGCTGATTGAAATAAGGTTATCATCAAACCTTTAAACAAAGATCCAAGTCCCCAAACAATTTCTGACTATCGACCAATCAGCATAATTGCAGTCATCCCAAAAAATTTTGCGATTCTTCTGAATAGTCAATTAACTGGCTATCTAGAATCAAATGCACTTCTTCACGAAAGGCAATCTGGATTTCGTAAGAATCACAGTTGTGTCACCGCATTATTGTACATAACAGAGAGTATCAGATCCGCGATTCGTCGTAAAAAGCTCAATATTTATAACTCAATTGATATTAAGTGTGCTTTTCCATCTGTTTCTCATGATGGTCTTCTTAAAGTCTGTGAATCGTACGGTTTCACCGATGACGCAACAAAATTAGTGAAGGCAATTTTTTCTGACATTGAGCAAAAAGTTAAAGTCGGTAGCTCTGAATCCGATTTAATCTCTATAACTAACGGAGTTCTTCAAGGTAGTAATTTCGGCCAAACATTCTTTTCACTTTATGTTAATGATACTTTCAATGTGCTTGAGCATATGACTGGCCATTTATTTGCTGATGACGCTCAAGCATATCTTGAAGTGGATTTCAATCAAATTAATGAAGGAATCTCTAAAGTAAACTCCGATCTTGCTAAATTAAATGATTTTATTACAAGTCGCGGTATGAAATTAAATGGATTGAAATCCAAAGTCATGATCATCGGTTCTAAGCACCATACAAGTCGATTGAATTTTGATATGATCAATGATGTAACCATTGGAGGTGACAAGCTGGAATTCTGTAAATCGATCAAAAATCTCGGCGTCATTTTTGTCGAAAATTTAAATTTCGAAGAGCATGTTGGGAGTAAGCTGCAAAAGGTATACGGTGTGTTAAATCGTATATGTCATACCAAGCATCTTATACCCAACTATGTTAAGCGGGACATTGCTACTGCGCTGATCGATCCTTTAATGGACTATGGTGATGTGATTACATATGGTTGGGGTGTGCACGGCACTCTAAATCAAGAAAATCGTTTCTTGTTGCTGACAATGACAAAATACGGTATATTTACGGTTTAAAACGTAATGATCACATCACTGAATATCGACAGCGCCTTAATGGATTGAACCCTGAGTGTAGAGCTAAGCTTCATTCAGCGACCTTGATCTATAAGCAATTGTCTAATCGTTCGCCGAATTATTTGAATCATATGTTTGTCCGAATCAACGGTAGAGCCCGATCTCAAAATAATCTTCAAGTACAGTTTCCGCAAACTGAATTTGATAAACGCGCTTCTACTTACGGAGCAATTAATTTGTGGAATAGCATTCCCAACGAAATAAGAAATGTTGAATCGTTATCCGCGTTTAAATTTAAATTGAAGCACTGGTTGCGCATCGAACATTAGTATTTCTCTTTTTTCTTCTATTTCTTTTATTTTTTCTATCGAGTAAACTCAAACATGCTCAGATTTGGTATTATGATCATTCTCGCCTATAGATTTAGGATGAGTTTTTGAATTGTATAAAGTAGGGAAAAATATTAAGTAAACAATGATGTACTTCCCCTGATTCTCCTGAATCAGGCCGGTTTTGCCATGGTTTTCCGGAATCAATATCGGTATTTAAAGTCTATTTATAAATACCATCCCCCCCTTGATGAAATGTAATAGTCTTTTTGCTTAAGTCGCACCATGGGCGGAATTCATATCGTATTGGGTCTAAGACCAGCATGTTCTCAGCTTGCTGAGAGCACATATTGGTATGAATTTAAGTTTTGCAATAAATAAAATAAAAAAATAAACAAACTGCGCAATTGGTGTAAATCGAATGACTTACAACTAGACCTAGACAAATGTTCAATCCTATCACTGCATCGTGGAAGAGTTGCACCCGTGCCAGCTTACTTCTATGGTGATCATCACTTTGCAACTTCAACTGAACAACGTGATCTGGGTCTTATCATCGATAATAAGCTTTCTTTTAAATCCCATACGGACTTGATCATCGCAAAGTCAAATTCGGCTCTCGGCTTTGTCAAACGCTTTTGTCGTGACATTACAGATGAAACAACACTAAAAGCGGTTTACTCGGCCATCGTTCAATCTAAACTTGACTACTGTAGTACATTATGGTTGACAATTGCACCAACACGGTCTGATACGATCGAGAGCATACTTCGTCAATTCACGATGTATGCGCTTCGAGAATATCCGAATGAGTTGAACAATTACCGTATTTCGTCGTATGAGAATCGACTCAAAGCGTTAAACATGCCGAAACTATGCCGTCGCAGAATAAATCATGCCTTACTATTTTTTTACGATTTGTTGTATAATAGAATTCATTGTCCACTTGTTAGAAATCTTTTTTATGTAAATCCAAACACTCATAACTTTCGAAATGCTGAACTTTTCAAGATCTCGAACATCAATTTAAGTAGAATGCAAAACGTGCCTATAACTCTTATTTGTAAATATGCTAATTTAGTCAAGGATTTATTTATTACCTCCACAAATCGTTCTATGTTTAAAAAAGCACTATTTAATTTAAATTATGATACATTTTTCCTGTGATAAATTTTGTGAGCAAATAACAACAACTATTGTATTATATCAAGTATTCAGCCAGATCTTGGCGGTGCGTAATAAATAAATAAATAAATAAAAATAAAATAAATAAAAGGTATATTGATTGAAACAACCGTTGTGTTGTAAAGCCTTGCATAGACTGACTCGCAGGTCTTTATTAATTAACCAAACAGTAAGTGCACCATAAGTGCTGACATAAATGTAATGGTACTGACCTACGATCACATTGTCGGTCACACGCCGTTTCTCAAAAACAGTTTCGCTTAAAAGGTTTGAAACTTGTTGATTTTGATTGGATCTCAACTGTTTTTCTTTCCATGAAAGAATCGAATTGACATGAAATGTACTGCCTTCATGTGTTTTAAATCCTTACCATTATTAGAGCTTTTTTCCAATGAGTGTAGCCAGTAGTGCAAAGTGTATCATGGTTTTGACTGCCGATACCAAATTGATGACATGGATAGCAGAAAACCGCAACTTTTTCTTTGAAAAGATCGAACATCATTTTGTTTTTTGTAAAATGTGTTAGCGAAAATCTTGAATCTTTTTTTTCTTCTCCTTTTGGGAAAATATCTTGAGGGAAATTATGTACATCATATGATAAAGCGGTAGCAGATGCACTCGGATTTTCATTCGAATTGAGTTGAACATTTGGTGTATTGCTATCTGTAGTAGAAGCCTTCGTTTTCTTTACAAAAAAGTTTTCCAGAGTACATTTCTAAAATAAATATTGCTATATATATTACACCTACAAATTATTTATTTTATTTATTTATTACGAAGCCTAAATTTATGTCAACATGTGTTCACAGCGAACTGTGAACATGCTGGTCAGAGACCCAATACGACATAAATTCCGCCCATGGTACGTCTTGAAAAAGAGAATACAGTCAGGGGTGGGGTGATATTAGAGAGAAGCTCTTCTATCAAATTGGGTCCGGATAACCATGGCAAAACCGGCCTGTCTCTGGAGAGACAGAGGAAATACAATAGATTTTTGAAGTGAAATTTACGTTAACATTATTATGAGAAAGCGAAAGCAAAAACATAAGAAAAAGAATGTGAATGATGATGATGATGAATGATGATGATGTTAATGATGAAAATTTTAATTTGGGCAAATGTCGTTAAGTAAATCAAAATCTAACGCGAAGTTTGTATTTAGAACGGGAGCTAGATTCAATTTATTTATAAAATTAATATTGAAATCGCCACAGATGATCACGTTTTGTTCGTGTGCAAAAGTTGCGTCAATTAATTCAAAGAGTTTGCGCGTGTTTTCGGCATTGCATCGCGGTGCACGGTAAACAACACCAAAAACAATTTTAGAATTACGAGTAAAAATTTCAACAAAAAGGAATTCCACATTTTCGATTAGAGCATTATCCTTAGACGAATTTAAAATCACTTTAGTTTTGAGATTCATCAAAACATAAATCGCAACGCCATCACCCTTATTTCGATCACCAGACTTCGATTTGCGATCAGAACGAATGATTTTGTTACCGTGAACATCGATGGATTTATTTGTATTTGAATGGCGAAGCCATGTCTCAGAAACCGCGATCAAATTAATATTAGAATTGACATTCAAAAGTGCCTTCAATTCATCAAGATGACAAGCATCAAGTAAGCCTTGGGCATGGACACTGACAAAGTTGAAGTCACCCTTGAATTGATTAAAAACATTCACGGATTTTAATTTTTTCGGACATTTACTGCGTTTTATTAAATGTACATCATCGATGTTCAGTGAAACATTCACACTCGCAAGAATAGCATCCAAATTCAGCATACAATCACGAACAGAGACCACAGGCTGCCTAATGATAGGCGCATGATGTACCAACACGTCAGCAACCGGGGTAACATGCCCAAGTGGTTCATATGAAGAATCGAAAATGCACAAATTTTGCTCGAGTGAGCAAGCAACACTTGACTCGCATTTATTTTTGACTTTAATATCGATTAGCGAAGCAAAATTAATCGAAGATTTAACTCGCGATTTGTTTCCGACTCGATTTAGCAAAGTGAGGTTATGTGGTAACACGACATTTTCGAATTGAATGTAATTATTGAAATCCGTGAATTTAATTAGGCAAACTATTGTATTTTTAATGAACGATTCTTTTACAATGTTAATGTCACCATGAAAAACACCAAAAAATTCCGACAAAAAAATGAGCACGCGCTTGTTTGAGTCACCGGCGACTTTTTTTACCAACACTTTGCAGTAATGAACACGAACAAACTTTGATTTACCGCATAAAATATCGAAAGAAGGAAGCAAATTTAATATATTGAGATGATAAAATCTACCTCGTTCCGTTTTTTATCTGTGTTCTTCTTTGATTTTTGTGCTGAGAACGTTTTGAATAATTTTAATAGAACTGATCTTATGAAATGAAAGACTAAATAAGACAAAAATGGAACTTATATGGCTGTCAATTGAGAACTGAATTTTATAATGAAATATTTGTGATCAACACATTGGATCAAGAATAAAATACAAAAGACTTATCATTTATTTGCGCTGACAACATACCGTTTGTTTATCAAAGTTAAATAAAGGGTTTCCCAATAGGGGTGATATGATTTTGAATGTCCCTATCGGGCTCATTTGAACTGACATTTTTGACGTTTACTGTCAGTTTTCATCAGTAAGGTTTGCCATTTAATCATGAGTAGTTTCACGCTTCCACAACGAATATAGCCGCCGTACAGGCCAGTATCGAGGAAAACCGTGAATTGTCCGTTTCACGCCGATCTCAGGAATTGGGCCTATCCAGGATGACTACCTGGCGTATTTTGCGGTTGGATCTTGGCCTACATCCCTATAAGATGATTCTGGCCGAAGAACTGAAGCCTAATGACCATCGTTTGCGTCGGGAGTTCGCGGATTGGGCTCTGGAATCAATTGAAAATGATCCCAATTTTCATCAAAAAATCATCAAGCTTGAACGCATTCGGGTTTGCAAGAAGAGTCGCGGGAGCCATTTGGCCGATATATTGTTTAAATCATAAATGGCATAGAATATCCAATATAATAAAAAAGATTTCGATCAATTCCGCATGAATATTCAGTGTTTTTTTTCATTTTCAAAACATATCACCTTTGAATCGAGAAAACAAACAAAGCTGCATTTCGTTTATATCAAAGTGTGGATATAAATTGTTGAAATGATTGAGCTTAGCCATCTGAAATATATTGAATTTTTTTTGAACATTTTAACATAACACAAAAACACTGTGAGACTTGAGATTTTTTATGAACTGAGCTTTCATTTATTCAGTGTTCAATACTAAAAACGATACAATATGTGTACATATATAAAGGGTGACCCAATAATATTGATACAAAAATAAATGGTCTTACGTACTTAAAACTAACTTGTCCGCACATTTCCCGAAATTGTTCGGGTTTACGGGTTTTTCATTGATTGCTACGCATTTGTATTGGATTTATGTTTATTTCTTATCGAATCATCATGCAACTTTTAGGATAAATCACAGAAAATTTCAAGTCATTCCGATGAGATCGAATATCAAGTCGTTACACATCATGTAATTTAAATTTAAATTTAAATAAAAAAAAAAGGAATAAACGTCTCAGTTACTAATTTTTACTTCAACGTTCTCTATTTTTGAATTGGTAATAACAATAACGAATTAGTTCACTCTGATGTGAACTTTCAATTCATGCCAACGATAGATATGGTTCCACATTTATGTTATGTATAACTTTCGTTGAAAAGTTAATGAGCATTCAAATTAATGAAAAAACACAGATTAGAAAATCACAAATGCATCATCAAATTTAATGACAAAATTTGAATTTTGACCCCGAAAATTGAAAATTTTGTGAGGGAGGTAGTCTTAAATCTCATCAGAATGACTTGAAATTGTGTGACTTATTTTTTTCATAAAAAAATGATATCCTAAAAGTTTCATAATGATACAATGCGAACTAGACATAGTCCCCATACAAATTTTTCTTAATTATATTGAAAAACAGTCCATTTTTTGATTCGATTCCACTAGAGCTACCCGAAAAAAATTATCCGATTGGGCTGAAAATTAGGTTTCTATTCCTAAAAAAGCTCAATGCGTGTGTAAATGTTTGATCAATTCTAATCTCAAATTTTTGAGTTATCGTATTAACAAATTTTTGCGTACAACGCACAACGCACAACGGACAAAATACAACGGACAACGTACCACACACGGACAACAAATATCTCCGGGAATGGTTGCAATCATTTTTTCTAGGTTCGAAACGCATTGAAAACTTATTCCGAGCGTTTTGATTTTTTTGGACCAATCGCAATACCTTTACCACACACAGTGGTGTGTGCGGAAAAGTAAAAAAATTAAATAAAACAAAAACGGCTTGAGATATCAAATTAGTTTTGGCTTTATTTGAAGCTACATTTATGCCATTATGTATGGAACAAGACGTCATTCAAATGACCACCTCGACTATGTTTGCAGCTCATCATACGGTCGGGCCAATTTTTGATGACCCTGTACAATATCTGCGGCATTATCCTAGTCATTGTGAAATAGATATTTAGCAGCAAACTGCTGGATATTTATCTGGCTAAATAACGCATGCGCACAGTTGTGTGGACACATGCGGCTGCTTGTATCGCTCCAAACGATGTACATAGTGTTACAAATGAAGCGCTACAAGCAGCTGCAGCGTCCACACAACTATGCGCATGCGTTCGATTGTGTGGACGCATGCGTTATTTAGCCAGATAAATATCCAGCAGTTTGCTGCTAAATATCTATTTCACAATGACTGCATTATCCCAGCAATGGCGTCTCTAATATTATTTTTTACGTGTATGTATGTAATGTAATGACGAGTTGAAAATGTTCCTCTGGAAATGCTAGCTTGATCGATGACTGTGGAAGAAAGAACAGAGATACTTCATCAGATTTTTTTTTCGAATTTTTAAAAAAGTCATTTTTACATACCGATCTTTTTTTTTTGCTTTTGCTCTTGTAGTAGAGGAAAAGAAGAGTTTGGAAGATTTTGGTTCCACACAAAGTGCACAGAACGAAGAGAATTTCCTTTTCAGAATACAGATTTTCAGTGTTGCAAGTGTTCGTAAAGAGAACTCAATGCGATGTAATTAGATCAAACAAGGCTGTAATTTAAAAGACTGAATAATAAACACGTCCGAACTGTTTGAGCGACGATAATGGAATAATTTTATTAGCAACATAAAATTGTACGAATGTGCATCTTGGTCACTTTACACTTAAATACAATTCATTTCAACTGATTGAATAAACACATTAAAATCAAATTTGAAAATACAAACAAGAAACGGAATTCACTCTACTTTGCCCAAGAGAAAATATTGTCTTGCGATGAATGTATCGAAAGTTGTTGCTTAGGCTGTCGAATCTCGTTGGCATTTCTTCTTCAACATTTTCAGGCAGCTATGAAACCAATTTGATCGTCTCGGCGAGCACCAGTAGATAAGTCGCATAATACTTGACTTGCTACTGCAGGTTGTTAGGTTCAACGGAATACTCAAGACTGTTCTTTATTCTCGTTACCGTTATCCGCCTGCGGCGGCGACAATGCGTCGCTTATACAACGTATACCGTTACATTCTCTCCGATTAACAGTTGATGGTGTGTGTCCTTCGCCTCCTGGATGATAATGTTCTAATTGACATTACCATTTGTGTCAACTGTCTTGATCTCTGTCTCTTCTTCGCTTGGTCCAACCAGCCCATTATTTTTTTACGTTTAATGCTGTCGCTAACTTTCGATACGATCGTCAAAAAAGTAGTGAATGCTTTTTGTCTGGTCCCATCGCTATTTATATTTTAAAAAAATCGCTTGCTAATGAATATTATGGAATATGAAGAAAAATGATTAGTCGTCAATAATATGAATTGAATGAAATATGCAGTGTCTTCAAATTTTGAAGTTGAATGCCCATGCCCATGCGACAAAATTCCGTTTTTTGCGCTGACACCGCCTTTGTTAATGAATCACCTATCATTTTTTTCAGTTTTGACATATTCCAATCCGATGTTTTTCTTTTCAATTTGTTCACGTATATGGTGGTAGCGTATGTCAATATGTTTTGTGCGCGAACTAAACGCTTTGCTTTTACCCAGGTTGATCGCACTTTGATTGTCACACTTCATTATCACCAATTTTTACTATTGATCATCAATTTCTCTTGCTAATTGCTTCAACCACAAAGCTTCACTCAATGTTGTCGTGAGTGCAATATATTGTGATTCGGTGGTAGATAACGCAACAATCGATTGACGTTGACTGCATCAGCTTATTGCTCCCCCCAACATTATTATCACATAGCCTGTACATGATCTTCGTTTGTCTACATCCGCTCCCCAGTCAGCATCACTGTATGCTAACATATTATCTTTGGCCGATCTTTGATAACGTATTTTCAAATAAATGCTGCCCCGCAAATATTGCGCTTGAATGCATGTCGCGTGTCGCCCCTTTGTCATATAGTTTTTTATTTTTGGTTTCCCGATTTTAGGTGACTTGTTTTTTTTTTTGTTTTACGCATCAAATTTTAGTGTTCGCTCACGTTGTGGTTGTGCGTGTAACTCCATTTCTAGGTTGTTGAGTCTTACTTGTCTTCTTATGCCAGTTGCTAGCTAAAAAAACCAGCCAAAATTAAACCGATCACAATGCAAAGTAAAATAATCACTATTGTGTTTGAGTCTGAGATAATTCCACCCTTCTGTGTGCTTTCCGGTACAGTGAAAGCTATGTTTGGTTCCACGATTGTTTCATCTTTGTCGAATACTTCGCCTATTTGGTAACCCGTGTATCCAACGACTGCGTTTTTCATTAATTTGCCTCAATATTTCTTCACTATTTCTTTCACTATCTCCGAAGCTATAATTTTCACTCTTCAATCATGTGTGAATTTATTAATTTCAATTTCAATTCACCTTTTGGTTTTTAATTTTATTTTTGCTTTTTCTTTGTATCAATGTGTTTATTATATTTTGCGATTTGGAAATGTGGTCTTTTCCATTGCCCAATATCCTGCTCGCCGCGCCAATTTGTTGAATTGAAACAGACAAAGTTCTACTCAACACTGATTTTTATTTATTTGCTTATAATGTGTATTGCTCATGCGGTACGGCAGTGTGCACAAGGCGACTTAACATAATCTATACTGAACTAAAAGAAATCTTATGATGGTGTGTCTTACTATAGGTGAAAAAGTAACATTTAAATCTCTGCCATACCTTTGTACAAAACCTGTTGCCACAAATCGCGCCTTATAGCGAGTGATGTCTCCATTGCTGTTCAATTTGCGCTTAAAGACCCACCTACCTGCAATGGCTTTACGACCCTTTGGCAACTATACAAGCTCCCACGTTATATACTTTTGATGAGACATCATTCCTCGTCCATGACCCTTTTCAATGAACGTCATCGTCACTCTTCAAGGCCTCTTTTTCATCTCCTGGTTTAGAGCAAAATAAAGTAAAACAACCAATCTGAAAACTTTTCAGTGAAAAAGTACATACCTTCTCTTTTCTCTTGCACTGGTTCTTGGAGTGGTGCATTTATCGATTTTTGCCCCTGTTCGAAATGTTTCATCAGTGACATCGGTCATTGTGTCATCAATGTCTTCCGCATCTTCAAAATCGTCGTTGGTGGATGCGTTGTTACTCAATGTAACCACCGTGTCATTAAAAACTATTTCATTTGCAGGTCTCGATTCATTTGTATCTTCCATTTTATCCTTCGACACTGATTCCTCTCTTGTTGGTGAAACATCTTGGTTTTTATCAGCATCATTTGATGCATTAGGATCATCCATCAATTTTTCCCCAACATCAGTTTTTTGAAGTGCTGCGTCGTCTTCAATTTTTATTTGAAGCTTGGGCGAAAAATTGACATGAAAAATTACATCTCTTGACACAATTGCCCTATTTTTCTCGGGATTCAAATAGCGATATGCTTTTGCCTCGGCTTTTGCTTGTGTGTCATATCCAACAAAAATCATTTTATTTGATTTTTCCGACCATTTGCTTCTTTGTGCAGCTGGTATATGTACCATCACGCTTGATCCGAATAATTTCATCAAACTCAAATTAACTCCCTCCTGTGGTGATTTGAAACCAATTGGTGAACATGGTGATCGATTACTGATGTAGACAGCCATATTACAAGCTTCAGCCCATGCTCTATTGCTTAAATTTGCATCAAACAATAAGCATCGAGCCTTTTCTACCACTGTTCTGTTCATCCTTTCGGCAACACCATTATTCCGTTCGATTTACAAACCCTCTTGTATTGTCTATTATTCTTTCTATATTTATTAATTCAAAAGAGTTGCTGTCCATTTGTAAGTTATTTTCAATATTCCAAGCGGTCTTTCTAATTTTTCTGTTTTTTCTTCTGCTGTTTTTAATAGTGTCTCTTCTTTCGGTTGTTAGTCCGGAAAATGTTCACACGTATTCAATTATCTCGTTATAGGTTCTTGTCAATTTTTGCTTGTACAGGAATTTTTTTTCTGTCAACTTTCTTTTCTGTTCATAAGGTTGTACTAGCTTAAATGCCTCGTTAAAGTTTCTCTATAATTTCTTGAAATGTTCTTTATCGTGTTGTTTCTCGCACTTTGCGTTGATCGGTCCACTTTTTTTCCTCTCTATTCATGCATTCTTCCTTTCCTCACGTGCACAGTTTTTCTGTTCGTTCTTGATTTCACAGGTACTGTTCAAAATATGCTTATGTATTTATTAATTTTTCATTTGCCCCTGTATTCGTAGTCTAAACAATGTATTTTATCGCACTTACATTGCACTATATAGCGTACTGCGGGAAGTATGGAATGAAAGAATCGCGACATTGAGTGTATGCAACTAACTGTACTTGTCGTACGTTTATTGAGTAAGACGTTAGTGGTTAGCGTTAATCGGTTGCGCAAGCATATGCGCTCCACTATAATCCTATATTAGCACCAAATTTTTGATGTATTTTTTTTTATTCTCCTCTTATAGCTGTTGAATGCAAAAATGGCAAGTTTCATGACTTCGAATGATATCAAGATGTAAGTACATAACAATTTTTCGTAGCACATCAGTTGTGAATGGAGTTCCTTGGCTTCTTGAGTCACTATGTTGTTATTCACGTGTCCATTACTGTCGATTTGATTCTCCTCTACACGTTCTTCGGATGATCCAAAAATCCCATGGTTGAATTTTACAAGAAAAATGCTATGTATTCTTGTGATCGCCTGAGTTATACTGTCTTATATTTTAACATTGTTCATATTATTTAATGCCGTAAAAAAAAAATATTCTTTTTTAATTAGAATTTATATTGAACAAGTAAAAAATTATTACCCTGCGTGTTAGATTAGTTTATGCAAAGTTATAAAAAAAACATATTTGAAGAAAAATGATTAATTCTAAAAATTGAAACAAAAAATCATTAGTGCATTGTTTGGTCTTTGGCCCATTCAATGCCTTTATTAACGCGTCTGCAACCATATCGTGTGTCGATATGAATTCGATGATGAATTTTTATTTTTCTATATTGTCACGTACGTGGTGGAAACGTACATCTTCCTCGCCGTTCCGCGCCAATTTTATTGCGCTCGTGTTGTCGCAAAATACTTTGGCCGGTTGCATGTTGATATTTGATATCTCAAGTATAAATTGACTCACCCACAATATTTCTTTCACTGTTGTTGACAAAGCTACGTATTCAGCCTCTGTGCTACTTAATGCGACAATTTCTTGTCGTTTGCTGAAACCGCTGCAAGATCTTCTTCTGTCTATTTCAGATGCATAATCTGCGTCTGAAAAACTGCAAATGTCACGTTCCTCGCTCTTATTGGAACGCAACACATATTCGCTTGTGCCTATCAAATATTTCAAAATACGTAGAACTGCTTCCCAATGCCCTTTTGAATGTTTTGCATTGAAATGACTTACGTTGTTCACACAAAATGCGATTTCCGGTCGAGTAATTTGAGTCACATACAATATACTACTGACCAATTCTTGATATGGCACTTTACCCGTCAGATCGTTTTTTTCATTTACCATGCTGACGGATAACTTTTCACTTGGATCTCCCTCACTCGGTCGTTTTATTCGGTATTGGAATAATAACGAGCCATTTGCTAAATTATTGGTTACTGTGTAGCAGGTCCCGTTATTGGACTTTGGTAAAGAACCATGTCAAATGGTTTTATTGGTGTTGGCGTTTGCATCATTTCTTCTTTGGTTTTGCCAATTTACATAATTTTCAATCCCTGAATGGTCTCTTAGTTTGGCATAAAGATTCTTTTGACCATTATGTCCTCCAAACAATTCGTCATTATGTAATTTTTCCAATATTTGCCTTCATTCGTCGATATTTGTAATGATTTGGGGTGTTTTTGTCAAATATACATTTAAACTAGTTAATGTTCAGTTGCATACATTTTTGAATTCATTGATCTCACACAGTTGGAATATTTTGTCATGCATTGGCCATTCAATTTTGTCAATATTATGCAGTGATTGTTATATCGCTTTCAGCGTCCAAAAGATAGCTGAGCGCGCTGAGCGCGTTTCTGTATTGAATTACAGGCACAAAGGGATCTTCCGTAGCATTTGTGGCGTTTTGGGGTGTGTTTCACTTTGACTCTCAATCTGTTTGATTCAGAAAAATCAGGATATGCCAATACAGGTGCTGTGACAAGTGATTTTTTCAGAGTTGCAATTAAGAGGTCTTGCGATGCCAGAAAAATTTCGGATAAATCTGCGATAATAATTCGCAAACACGACGAAGCGTTTAGTTTCTGATTTATCCTTCGGATCAGGCAAAATGTCATTTGAAGTGCACTTTTGTCCCAAAAAATCCACTTCTGTTCGGAAAATTAATTTGTGTTTACGACATTTTTCAAAAACTTTTATCAAATTCGCAATGATTTTCGGAAAGACCGATGACGATTAAGTTGTCCATATAAATGAATGCTTGGGCCGGGTTTAGACCCGAAAAAGCTATTGTCATCATTCGCGTAAACGATGATGGTGCGATATTGATGCCATTCCATTGGTAAAAACCATTTTCCGTTCTAAATGCCGTTACATGTCTGGATTGTTGTTCAAGTGGTATTTAACAACAATACACCGCCAAAGACTGGCTGTTTTTATTCATTATTGATTAATTACATATCTGACAGGGAAAAGGTAAGGGTCATTAATCGATTATATCGGATCTCACCACCATTAAAACCTGTATCTTTTCTTTTAGAAAAATCCATTCAAACATTGCAAGGTTGGATGATTATAAATACAATTTGTATAAATATTACATTCGATAACTATGCTAAAAATATCACATAATCACAATATCACAATATTAACAATGCTAATGAAATTTAAAAAGAAATGGTTTAATTACAATCATTGGATTTGTTGTTGTTTCAACCTAAGATTCAATTTATCACAGGCAACTAATTGAGATTTAAAATTTGCACGAGAAGCAGGTTCTTTAAACAGTTCATCAATGAAGTTTGCAAGTTTACACATCTGATTTACTGGTGCCGTATGTTCATTAATAAGTAATAGATCTATTATTCTAAAAGTTTCCACCGACGATTCACGAAGATTGAATGGGTTTGAATGAAGCGCAATATCGTTTTTTATCTGTGAGCATGGGATAATGTCGTTCAATACGTCGTAGAAAAACAGCAAAGCTGCATTGATACGCCTCCTTTCAAGTTTCATCATTTTCAAATTTTCCAGTCTACATTCATATGAAGAAATATGATAGTTGTTTTCGGCAGATGGATATTCTCTCAATGCAAATATTGTAAATTGCTTTTGCACCGATTCAATTAAGTCTATCGATATCGAATGATATGGTAACCATACGACACAACAGTATTCAAGCAATGATTGAATTAGAGTGTTATATAAAGTCTTGAGCGTATTGAGATTTCTTATGTCAAAGCAAAAGCGTTTGATAATAATAATAATTTGATGATAACCCGCTTGTAAATCCATCACAGTGAAATATTTTGCTCTGCCAAGACCATCCATTATTTCAACAATGCGAGGTTTTCTGTTAAGCAGGCGATAATCGACACACATTCTCCATTTTTTCGATTCGTCAGTGCTTTTTTTTGGTACAACGATCAAAGGAGAGTTATAGTTTGACTTGCTCATTTCGATTAGATCATTTTTGAGCAGAGTTTGAACTTGCGAATTTATTTCTATCTTTTGACTTTGAGGAAGTCTCTAATTTTTCACATAAACAGGTGGCAGTAAATCTCTGGCAGTAATACTCTCTTCTCTAGAAGTTGACTCAATTCGCTTTTTCTGTCGTCAAATTTGGGATTTGGATTGCATTTCAGGATATGAAAGTCATCGATAAGCGATGGTTTCAATGTATCCGCATAAATGATTGTGTTTGTTTCATTTGTATTAAGTACTCTTATCCAACAGTCTTGCTTTTCCGCAATTTTTGTCGGTACAAATACATTTTTTGCAATCTCTTGCGACTCAATTACGCATGGAAAAGATTCATTTCGGATTCTGAACATATTAAATGTTTCCGATCGGGCTGGTAATGCAGATAAACCACGAATAATTTCGGCTTGAATTGGAATGGTAGCCGGTGGGATGTTATGCGGTCTTACTGTATATTGTCATAGTCAATGAGACATTTATATCTCTTCATGAAGTCTTTGCCGATGATTCCATGAGATGGAATCGGAAAATCATCAGCGACGATGTGAACTTTGTGTTCTATCTAGATATGTTCGAAAATCAGCACAAGATTTGCTGAACCCAATGACATTTGTCTTTCATTTGTTATGCCCTTCATTGAAATTACACCACTCTTGTTAAAATCAAAATTGCTTTGAAGGCATGATTTTTTCAAAATAGTGATCTAGGCTTCAGTATCGATCAGAAACAAAAGTTACTTCATTTAAATTTGGCAGTTTCTCCAGGAATGCTGTCCATGCGGAAAATATTGCTGATGGAATGTCTTCATCCCAATCAATTTCTGCCTGCCAGATTTTCTGGATTAGTATTTTTGCATTTATTATAATTTGGGCAAGATACCCATTTGGATCATATAGCTTACCAATTTCGGATAATACTTGCCTTTTTGTCCAGTTTGCTTTTTCTGGGAGTTCCTTTAGTTTAAAAACAAATACATCGGTTTTAGGTAACCATCTCATGCCAAGTACCGTTTTTGACTCGAACTCATTGAGATCTAGGCCTTCTCCAGAAAAAATTTGTTTATTTGAGCACCATTTTACCACAGGAAAACAACCCTGTTTTAAGAGCTGGGTCATTTGATTGATCTTTTCCAGTGCCTCGCCTTCAGTGTCTGCTCCACCTAATGTGTCGTCGACATAAAAGGAATTCAAAACTGCCTCCGCACCAATTGGATATTCCTTTGAATAGTCCATTGCACATTGTTGCATGGCGCGAACTGACAAATGTGGCACGGCCGCTTGGCCATAAGATACTCTTTGTATTTGGTAAACAGCGATAGGTTCTGTTTTGGAATATCGCCAAATTATCTTCTGATATTTTTTATGGCAATCGTTCACTTCTACTTGGCGGAACATTTTCACTACATCCGCTGTGAACGTAACTTCATAGCATCTGAAATTTATCAAAATATTGGATAAATCCTTTTGAAGCTTTTCCCCAACGAGTTAGCAATCATTTAATGACACACCCGTGGTAGTCTTGCCTGATGCATTGAATACTTGCCGAAATTTGTTAGAGGAAAATACACCATGGTGTGGCATATAATATCCCTCCTCTTCTTTGTCGTTTATTCGACTTATGTGGCCTAGATCTTCAAATTCGCGCATGAATTTTATATATTCTTTTCTAAAATTCTCATTTTGCGACATTTTTCTTTCAATTGAGAAGAACTGTTTCACGGCTATTGACTTTGACTTTCCAAGCAATTTTATTTTATCATTGAATGGAAGATTCACAACATATGGTCCATCTCTATTGCGAGAATGAGACTGTTCGAAAATCCGTTCTCATTCGGCCTCTTCTGGTGATAACCTTCGAACGGTAGGAATATTTTCTATTTCCCAAAAGCGTTTTAAAATGCTAGCTAATTCAACTAACTCGCTTTCCTCCACTATGTGCAACGCATGGGAGGTTTTTATTTCTATTTCAGAGTCAGTATCTCTATCCGTTTGATAGATTACCCAACCAAGCTCTGTTTCCTTAGCAGCAGCTTTATCCTTACTTTTAACAAGGCCATTACCCAATATTTTTCCTATGCTTGGCGTTCCGTAATTGGGGTCCGCCAAATTGAGATTTAAAAATTCTGAATATTTATTTATATTCACCTGTCTTACAGGTAAGACACAAGTGACTTTTTTCACTACGTAAAACCCTGCAACAACAAATTAAAAAGGAGATTTTTGTGATCTTTTCCACATGCTTTGCTTGGCCTAAACTTGCATTCATTATGATTGCCGTGTTTTGATAAACACTTGAGGCACAAATTTCCCTGTTTTACCTTCTTAATTCGATTTTCGACTGAAAACTCAAGGAATGCTCGGCAGCGAAATAAAGGATGATCCCCATTACAACATGCAAAACTTGGTTTGTCTACTGTCGTAAGTAGAACGTTAGCGCCCTTTCTTTGGTTATTTGGTTTTGGCTTTGAGTGCGTTTTATTTGTCTCAGCCACTCCAGAGGCTTCTACCTCTAAAAAATTCGATTAACTCCATTACTTTAATCTTTTGTTTTCTTCTCACCTGGTCCATATATTTTATATTTATATTCATATATTCTACAATAATTTCATCTTCATCATCGAAACGATCGACCAAGGCCTGCCATGCAGCCTCGTATTCTGAAGATGGGTTATTAAAACCACTAATTCTTCGTAAACCCTCAGCAGTTAGGTGGGTTTGCAGTTGATAAAACTTAGTCGATTTCGAAAGGTTTGGGTTGTTATGGATTAAGTCGAGGAATTGATCTCGAAATCTGATCCAATATATTCGATTCCCATCGGAAGTTTGAACATCAATTTTGTTGAACCTCATTTGGATAGTTGGTTTTAGTTTACAACGATCTTTCTATTTTATGACCATTGGATTTGATACCAAATTTAACCCTTGGTTTTCTCCAAGTTCATCAGTTGGCTTTCTATTTTTACTCTGAAATGGGGCCCTTTGGACAGCTTGCTTAAGCTTCACAGTGAACTAGCTCGATATTACTTTCTGTGGTTTGTTGACCTTCCTTTACGTTTCGGTCACTCCACAAGCGTTCAAATTAATTTTGTATTTGACCCAAGATTATCTCCATGACTCGTTGGATTGATTCGGAGGATTGGGATTTTTCCCCTTCCTCTGGGACTTTTTGCGAGAGAAGGGGGTTCGTTTCATTTAGATATTGTATAGGAGTAGTTGGGCGTATCAATTTCTTCGGTATTGTACCGGTTGTGCAAACTACTAGAGGCTTATTATTTAATTCGTCCAATCTAGCAAATCTTTTATTTGCTAACTTATTTAATTCATCTAACTCGATGTCTATTTCCAGAGAAGTCTCATTATCGGCCTTCTCTTTTTCAATTAAACCCAAGGAATTTATTAAACCCGTTAAATATGTCAAATATCCTTGTTTACCTTATGGATCGAAAACATTCTCCTCATTTAGGATGAATGTGATTTCTTGTTTGAAATCATCCACTGTTTCTTGGTATGTCTTCATTATTATAACGATTCAGAATATCAATACAAATTTTAATTGAATTTTAATTTGGCTCAAATCACTGCTTTGGGTTTAATTCCTATTTTTTTGGGTTAAATGTAAATTCACTTTTTTCTTAAATTTACACTTAATTTTCTCCTTTCTTAATTGCTCTGGGTTTTACTTGCCGATTTGATGATTCGAACTCCCAGATCCGCACGGTATAAGCTGGCGTTGCTTCCTCTATTTTGGGCAGCACAGTCCAGTTAGTTTCGAATTTTAATACACCCCCAGAACTGAATTGAGGAGTGGCTTCGAGCTTCTTAACGACGGATGTATATCGCAGGTAAACTTCAACGGTGAATCCTAGCGAAAGTAATGCAGCTGGATCCTGTTTTATTTGAATTTGCGTTGTTTTGAATAACGATGTTGGGATTATCCAGGTGGCTCCAGATGTAAACCAAAATTGTTCTATGCGGAATGATCGTTTATTTCCAGTGATGGGCTCCTTTCTTTTGATCAGGTTCTCCCATTCACTAGGCGATTTCGGACAATTTTTTGCCCTTATGTTCAACCCAATTCTAACGTTCTCTGGGAAATTTATTCCCTTACTATTCCCACTTTTTTGTCCCACTAAAATCGCACCGGCAACGTATTGTTTTTTCACGACCGGGTTTAAATCAACCGTATTTGAGGTACTAGGTTGAGCGTCGTTCACTACAACAAATTCTGAATTCATTCCAATTACTTTTTGTTTGAAATGCCTGAGTCTCTTGGTTATTCAGTTAATGCCTTTAGTTTTTAGTGTTCGTTATTTTTCTTTATTCACGATTCAAAATTGTTTCAATGGGTTTATGGTTGGCGCGTATTGCTTTTCCTTTTATTTAACACGCTAGTTAGTCATCAGAGAAGTTAGAATCAATCACTTTTTTAAGTCACTTTTATTTCACGTGAACTTTTATTTATATAACGCCGATTTTTATTTAAATCACGTTAATTTACTTTAGATACGTAGATTTTTCTTTTAAATCACGTCGGGGTCACCAAAATGTTTGAGGGCTTGCTTTTGTTTGTAGTGCAAGTGAGAAACTACTTACTTTTGGTTTGGCTTTATTTCTCTCAAGTTGCTGTAAATTTATTTAAGAGAAAGACGTCTGCTCTGGTTGGAGTTTAAAACAGAAGTGAATTCTTTATTCAAAGTGATTCTTAAGCCAAGTTCTTGGTTTTCAATACAATGATGTCATGTATGATCTAATTTCCTCTATTATCCGACGTATGTGATTTTCTTCCAGACAACAAGAGCGGCGCGAATTAGCCGTCGCGGTTGGAATACAAAGTTGCGCGCGTTCGGTAATTAAACTACAATGTTGCTATGTAGTAAGTAGCAGGCGACAAATGCGAGAACCGTTTGCCAATCGATTTCCCATGGTTGAACTACTTGTTAAGTAGCCGATTGGCACGCAAGGAACGAACTAATCGATTTTCTCAAATTATGCTTGAGTTTGAAAAATGGTTAGAGTGCAAAGTGATCTCATTTTTCTGTTTGCTGATCTCACTCATTTCATGATATCAGGAATGAGTCACTTTGCATTCGCATTCCAAACAAATAGTTTTTCACATAACCAAATTCCTTGTGCAATTGAGCTGATTTTTCATTCGCGTCGTACGAAGTCGCTGATTTTTCAATTGCGACATGACTTCTTCCACATTTTTCCACGAAGGAACTTGACGCAGTGTGGCCCATGAGTACTTTTTCAATTCCAGAATTGGATTAGCCCATCTGTCGAGATATTCACAAGCATCATCTGTGTGAGATAACAAAAAAATTCAAATTATAATCAATAGCTTCTTCAAAAATCAACTGCTACAGCTGCTGGGATATGGAATGAAAAACTGATCGTAAATAATTTAGGAAATTACCAAAAAAGTCTTTGCATTTTGGATGTATGACACCGCTATCAAAACCATCGTCTACAAGCTTATCCATTTCGAATCTTGTCTGTGGTGATAGATATTCGTCCTCCTTCCGCATTTTCAAAGTAGTGTTCAGTTCCTCTAGATATTGAACAATTTCAACGGCCGAAGTTTTATCGCCTTCTATTTTAAGTACGCATTCTGCGAAGAGTTCAGCCTTAAAAAATGAGCAGAAAGGAACAGATTAAAAAACACGTTTCAACAAATAAATCTCTAAGCCTCAAAATTGATTTACCTGTTCTTGGACGAAATGAAGCCAATATTAGGACATTGAATTTTCGAAGAATTCTTTCAGCAATTTTTCTACTTTCGGCAAACCGGTGAACAGCGCTTTCAATGGCTCATAAACTTGCAGAATACGTTTGATTGCAGGGCCGAGAGCAAGAAACCGCGTCTTTGCGTATCCTAGCAATTTCAAATGTTCAACACCGCACATTTCGCAGAACTCTTTCAGCGATGCAACATGAGTTGTATAAATGTAAAAATAGGAATATATTTTCACGACAACGCATTCAACATCGAAGGGTAGAACATCGCATGCATATTTCAGGGCATTATGTACAACGTGAGCCGAACAGCCGATTCGAATTAAATGCGGCAGCCAAGTTTTCATTCTGTAGAACACATTGTTTGATCCGCCTCGTGTTTCACCTCCAAAATTCACTTTGGCATTATCTCCACAAAATGCAACGATTTTCTTCTGCAAGTCGGATGCTTCAGCTGTCTTTTTCATCAAATCGTTGATAATTGTTGATGTTTCGCCGTCTTCTGATGAAATTTCCAGGACTTTTACGCAAACACCGACCGTTGGAATGAAGTATCTAACCAAGACGGGATATATTTTGATCGAACCATGATTTGATGCGTCGACAGAAACTGAAACGAAGCTGCATTTCTTCAACTCTTCAATAAGCATTTTTCGGACTTTTGGCGCAATAACATTCAATACGATGGCCTGGCATTTGGTTTGTGAACACGTGAACTTTTTCATTTTGAAACACGAACGAAATATTTTTGACGCGCAGTCTGAAGATTTGAAACTGTGATTCGCGCTTATGACGTGGAATGCCCAAGTCCCTTCCATTGCTGCAACTTCCAAATCAAATGAGCTTGAAAAAAATGATACGATTGTTTTACTTGTAGACGCTGCTTTCAAAGCCGCCTGATGTTTGCCTGTCTTCACATGTCGATCGATGTCAGCCTTTCCACCCGAAGCGATAGAAAATGTACCTTACATTGTTTGCAACGAAGATCAATCGAAAGATTCATTTATTTAGAATGCATACATTGCGTGAGTGGCTTGCGCATGGTGCGCTACCGCTACACCTCCCCTTTTTCGGGCTGAGATTTTTGATGTGTTTTCGTGTTTACCGAAATGTGATTGTTCTTGTTTTTTATTCCAAGTAATTTAATTTTCCGTACAGAGGGTTAGCTACTCCCTCCTTCCTTGAGAGTGAAGACATATCGAAAATCCTGCCTAGCGAATATTTATTCTTCGAAAAATAATAAAGTACGATTCTTATGAACTATAGTTTCTTTGTTGGTTGTATCTTTTATTTTAATATTATTTCCCTGAATATCTGTTACTGTATAGGATCCCCGATAAGTTTTGTCTAGTTTACTACCTGCTTCATTCTTTAATTTAACCCTGTCCCCTATTTTCACATTAATTTCTTTTGTCTTTTCATCGTACGTGTTCTTCATTCGTTCCTTGTATTTCATAAGTATTTCGTTTGCCCTTTTGTCTGTTCTTTGTAATCGGTATTTTAATTCGTTTACATAGTTTTCTATATTGTATATAGGCTCTATTTGGTCGAACTTATCTGGCAAATCTGCCGTTCTGCCAAAGACCAATTCGAATGGTGAGAATTGATGTTTCAGCGCCGTGTTTGGCGTGGTGTTGTAGCAGAAAGAAAAATATTTAGCGAAAATATCCCAGTCGTCGTGGTTTTCTATGAGATAGGAACGTAGATAAGCATTTAGTACGCGATGATTTCTTTCGACCGTTCCAACAGTTTGGTGGTGATATGCTGTCGAAAAGTCGTGTTTTATTTCAAGAAGTTTCGATAATTCAGAGAAAATTTCGTTTTTATATTCCGTACCCAAGTCTGTTCTGATGTTCTTACAGATTCCGAATATTAAGATAAAGTTTTCAAAGATGGCCCTTGCCACTGTCTTGGCCTCCTTGTTTGGTATGGGTATTATTGTTAAGTATTTCGAAAGATCACACATTACTGTGATTGCATATTTGTTGTTATGATTCGATTGGCTCAGTACGCCGATGGTATCGATGATTACCACGTCGAATGCTCTTTGTGGAGTACGCGTTATGGTCATTTTTTCTTTTGTGTGAAGATGAGTCTTTGTTAATTGACAATCAGGACATGTTTTGACAGCTTTGGCCACGTCCTTAGACATGCCTTTCCAGAAATATTGCGCTCTCAGTTTCGCATATAGTCGATTTCTGCCGCAGTGTCCCCCGAGTATTTTGTCATTGTGATACCTCTCTATTAGTGCCGTTTTTTCTACTTCGGTCACTATTTTTCTAATTCCACTTGTTATTATTATTTCTGCATGCATAATATTATTACCAATTTCCTTGAATTCACTTATTTCGCAATAGTCGAACAGTTTACTGTCCAGGGATATGTGGAATTTTTCAATGTTCAGTTCGTTTGCTTTTTTCTGCAAAAGCGAAAATAATTTCACTAATGAGATTTTCCCGTCTCGTACCAAATCATTTAGATCGATCGTGAATATATTTTTATTTTTCATGCGCGCTTCTAATTGTGTTCTGTTCATAATCAGTTTTGGTATCTTTTTGTTGATTGCTGTGTTTACATCTTCATACACGTACATCCTTTTGTGTTCGTTCGGTTTTTCTTTACTTTTATTGTCGTCTTTAGCTTGTTTTCTTGACATGGATCTTGTTGTTACTTTAATTGATTTGTAATTTTGTTGGCACTCTTTCAGTTCGTTTATGTGTATTCTGCTCAGTGCGTCAGCTACTATGTTGTCTTTTCCCCTTAGATATTCAATTTTGAACGAATATTCTTCTAGCTCCAGTCGGATTCGCAAAAGTCTTTGTGTTGGATTTGATAGGCCGAACAGATAAATCAGTGGTTTATGATCTGTTCTGACAGTAAATTCGGTACCGTATAGGTATGGTTTGAAGTGTGTTATAGCGTAGAAAATTCCCAGAAGTTCAAGTTCGATGATTGGTTTATTTAGTTCTGATTTGTTGAATGCTCTTGATGCAAAACTGATTGGTTGGTCTGTGCCGTCTTCCTGAATTTGGCTCAGTACTGCTCCACAACCAGTCATACAGGCATCTGAAGTTACTATGAATAGCTTTGAAAGATCGGGATAAGCCAGCATTTGGGGATTTAATAGTGATTCTTTAATGGCCGTGAATGCGTTTCTGCTGCTTTCTCCCCAGTGAAATTGTGCTGATTTTTTCGTAAGATTATTTAATGGTTTATGATGTTTCGTAAGATTATTTAATCCTTGTCTACTGGTTCTGGATAATTTTCTAGTGCCCTCAATTTTTCGCTGTCTGGAAGTATTCCTTGTTCTGTGCATTTGTGTCCCAAGAAAATTACATCTTTTCGAAAAAATTTGCACTTGTATGGATTTATTTTTAGGTTGAATTTTCTGAGAGTTTCGAATACTGTTCTGATATTTTCCAAATGATGTTTTTCTGAGCATCCTATGACTATGATGTCGTCAATGTATAGAAATGCCGTTCCCGCTGGTATTCCACTGAATGCTATTGCCATCATTCTTGAGAATGAATTAGGACTAACATTCAGACCGAAAGGTACCACTTTCCAACGAAAACTGCCCTTGGTTGTTGAGAATGATGTTATGTCGCGCGATTCTTCAGATATTGGTATTTGGTGGAATCCCGAAAATAAGTCGATTACACTGAAGTGTTTGGCTCTGCCCAAATTGTCCAAAATGTCTTCTATTCTCGGTAGTGGATATTTGTCCGCTATTAGTTTTTTGTTCACCAGTCGATAATCGATACACAATCTCCATTTTGTCTTTGCTGTTTTGTTTGTGCCCTTTTTGGGTACAAGTAGTACTGGACTGTTATATTCAGCCACACTTGGTTCTATTAAATCGTTTTTCAATAGATTCTCGACCTGTTTGTCGATTTCGTCTCGTTGTGTGTATGGTAATCTGTAGTTTTTTGTGTATACTGGCTCGTTGTCTTTTATTCTGAATTTTTGTTTGTAGAAATTGTTTACGGTTAATTTGTCGCTTTCTAGAGCGAATATGTCATCAAATTCTCTGCATAATGACGCTATTTTATTTATGTGCTCCTTTGGTGTGTTCTTTTCTATTTCATCGATTAATTTTTTCGTTCTTTCTTTTGTTCTTTGCACTTCATAAATTGAAATTTTTTTGTAATTTTCCAAATCCTCGCATTGTAATACGCCCAATTTTAACGTTCGCACCTTTGACGTTGTATTGATCATTCTAATTATTGGACGTGCGGAGTTTACTATTGTTTTTGCAATGAAAACTCCTTCAGAGATCTCACGTGAGTCAATCAAGCACGTTTTTGCGTTTTTGTTATCGATCTTGACCTGTCTAACTACTTCACATCTCGCTGGTAATTTGATCCGTTAACTAAGCTGTAGGTGAAATTAAATTGTAGGGAAAAAAAAAATTTTGCAAATTATTGGAAGAAAGAAAAGAAGATATTATCGTAGAATGTTTTGATTAATTAAATCAATTCATTAGTTCGCACTTCTTCTGTATTAGATTTGGTTTCAAGGTGCTTCAAATTTTGTTTGAATTCAGTATGTTTACTTATTTTTGACTTTTCTTTCTTCCAATTGTTGTATTAAATAAAACTTAAACTTTTATTCTCATTGAACAGCTGTTTTACACTGTAGGGCTTTTTGGTGTGCGGTTTTTTTTCTTTCTTACTGTATATTCACTTTGTAAGGTTTTCTTATTTTTATGTTTTGATATTTGGACTTAATTTTAAACTTTTGTGTTAGCTTTGGTTGCACTTAGCTTTCATTGGCGTCTCCATCGATGTCGTTGGTTAAACTTTGTTGATTTGGAGTTTCCTTTGGTTTTCGTTTTGTTGACATACATTTTGATTGTGCGTTTATTCCATCCTTATGCGCTTGCTCAGCATGTTTTGTATGCTCGTTTCAGTTTTCATTTCGTGCACTTTGATATTATTTTCAATTTCATTGTAACGTTCGGTTTCATTCGTTTCATATTTCATTCCCATGAAACTGCTTGTGCATTTTATTCCTGATTTCAAAATTTTAATTATTTTGTTCGACTGTACTTTGCTTTATAAAATTCATATTTTGCACCATTGATTTTATTTTCATTCACTTTTTAATGTCAACTTTGCATTTTTGTGTTATAATGTTCACACGCTCGTTATTCGACGTAGTTTTTTATTTCTTTTATTTTCTCTTTTCCTTCGTTTTGTCACGTTTCACTCATTTCATTGCAGTTCGTTTTGTAGCGTTTCTACTTCAATTTTTAAATATTGAATGATTTCGTTTAATTTTATTAGGGTGACACGTATTTTTGATTTTCCTCTCAACGGTTATCACTAATACGTCTTTCAATGCTTTTAATTCTTGCAGTTCACATTCATCAATTGCTGTTTTCAGTTTCCTTGTTAAAAATTTTTTAAATTCTTTGAGGATTTTCATGCTATCTGCCATTTTGTATGTTGTTTTATTTTTCTATTTTGTTATGATGAAATTCACTTTGATTATTATTTTTTTTCACTATTTAAACTTGTCGGGCACGAATTTCGTTCATGAGGATGTTTTCTCTTTGGGCTGCTTTTTTGGCCGTTTTCACAATGCTTCTGACAATACAAAAAATTAACAAAGCTCCTGCGATGCACGCTATTGTTTTCAACCAATAGTGGACATCATTATCCACTGTTTTGAGTTCGTTGTCTAAGATAACGTTGTTACTTATGATGCCGTCGGATACCTCTTTTTCTTCTTTGTCGCTGCTGAACCAACCCATTGTGAATATATATATATATATATATATATATTTTTTGAAAATATTGCAATGAAATTGTACTTAGAAAAAAAAAAAAAACGTATTATTTTTTTTGAATTGAGTTTGTTAGTTTATTTTTCCACACATTTTTCTGTTCTTTTTGCACTCTCTTCTTTTTTTTTCTTTCTTTTATGCACTATTCTTGGTCGCCGGACTCGCCATATTAAATGAAACAACCTTATTCTTTTATGTTTGATACTCAACTGTGTGGCGTAACCACTTGCTTTATTCATTTATTTAGAATGCATACATTGCGTGAGAGGCTTGCGCATGGTGCGCTACCGCTACACTATCTGATGTGTTCGTTTCAAGGAATGGATAACTCTTTTTAAGTTTCTCGTTGAAAACACACTTTTCTTTCGTTGTTTTTCCCATCTCAAAACAAAAACTTTATATAAAGTGAAAGAATATATATGTTTGACATGCACAACGATAATTGTTTCAATGAAAGACGCTTCGATTGTTACGAAATTCAACTGCGCATATATAAGTCCTGAAGTTAGAGCTAGACAACTATATGACACACAGTAGACATGCGTTCTCTGTTCATTACGCGCATATGTTTGGGTATGAAATTCAGCGTGAAGTTGGTCTCATGGTGAAAATTGATAGCTGTCATGAGTTGAAAATTGTTACAACGTATATTTAAATAAATACTGTATTCAGAAAATTGAATACAGGATAATTTATAAATTTACAGGATTTTCATAGCTAAATACAGGTTTGAAATTCCAGCAGGATTTCTCCTTGAAAAACAGAATATCTGGGAGCATTAAGTATTCTACATAAATTTGTCGAAAACCCAAAAAAAATTACAAAAAACTACAAGAACAATGAATTTCAGATGTTAAATACATGGAGGTTTGTTTTATTTTTTAGTTCAACGATTTCTATGCGAAAAATGAACATTTGTTGTAAATAAATTGATATAAAAACGAATTGATTTATTCAAAATTCTGATTTTAAAACGTCAGGCAATTCGTCAAAAATGTCGGTGTCGTCGATTTCTTCTTCTTCTATTTCATCTGTGGCGCGTAGAGTAAAGTAAATATTTAGCAGTTTCTTTGATGTGTTGTCTGACAGTTTGTTTCGTAAGTCACTATGGATATATGCCCAGTTTGAAAAAAGGCGCTCTTATAGTACCGTACATGCCGGAATCTTCAAATAATCCATTGCAAACGCAGCCAGTTCATTGTGGCCCAATTGAGCTGCGAAGTGCCAGAAGGTTTTTGGTGAAGATAACTTTTTCCGAAACAACGCCGCGAATTTTCCTTCACCTTCCGTAAACTGTTTTAACGATTCGAGCTCCGTCCCTTCAAGTTTGTCAAAAAGGTAGTTCGAGACTTGTTGTTTTTGGTCTGGATTCAATATTTTACCGCGATAGACCGGGTGCAAATAGTTTGCCGTCATTGTTACATCATTCAAAACGTTGCTCTTCTCTATGCGATATTCCAAGAACGCGCGCAATTCGGCTGGCCCATCATGCAATAATTCAAGCCACTTTTCAGCAGCATCTGCAGCTGAGGTGGTGCTCTTTTGGCAGAAATTCGTCAATTCTGCCACTGGATTTAGTAGTTCGAGCAATGCCTTAACCGATGCAATAAATTGTTCATCGAAAAGAATTGAAGAGAAGCCCGCTTTTGGTGTTTTTGCTTTTGGATCAGATTCGGTTGCCTTATCACATTTGACAACAACATCTTTCATGGCAGATAGATTTTTCAAGAACGATTCGATTGCATTTCGTTGCGATGTCCATCGCGTTGCGCATGATAATACGGCCTTGTTGCCCCCAGCCTCCAACAAAAGTGCTTCCAAGTCAGTTCGTTTAAAATCCTTTTGAACAAACATTACTTTTCCCAATACACGGGAGTTGTCTGACTTAGTCAATATGTCGACGGCCAGCAGATTGGCAGAGTGAGCATTGCATGTAGAATAAAGGTTGTTCTTATGTTTGAGGGCGTTTCCCATATTTCGCATATTGTATGCATTATCTGTGAGGACGGCATAAATAGTTGCATCATACTTCTCCTTTGCCAGTACGATAGCTTCTTCTACGGCTTTCAGTATATTCTCGCCTGTTCCTCGTTTGCCGGAAAAGTTAAATGATTCCAAGAATGCTTTTTGATCGTTTGAAGTGGCTATCATCATAACTTCGCAATGGCGATTAGCTGATGAATTTTGCCATCCATCTACAAGTAGTGTCACTCTCTTATCCATTTGGGTAATCAATTCAATATTGCGTTTTTCGATCGCTTCATGCGCTTGGTCAAGCAATTTGACTGCCAACTGACGACGGTGAGGTGGCTCGTATGCTGGGCGCAATGCATTCACAAACCGCTTAAAATAAATTGAGTCGGCCACTTGAAACGGAATATTGCATTCATAGAAGAACAACGCTGCCAAGGAATCAAGCTGATCCTTTTCGGCAGGCTTAACATCATCCAAAAATCGCTTAAGTCTTTGTTGCTTCGGTGTTTGGCTTCTGGATACCGATGGTGACTATAAATTGATTCAAAAAATTAATACACTGTATGCTACAAATGTGTAAATATATTACATCTTGTGCACTGAAACTAAAGATTGAACTTGCTCGTGAGCTCGGGCGTGAATCGTCACCACCTCCCATGACACGTTGCAATTCGTTGCTCACAGATTCCGAGTCATCGTCCATCAAAAAATCTTCATTGATCTTTTCGGCATCGCCAGCACTTTGATTTAGTTCAATATTGATCATATATAACTTCTTCACTTGCGTTGTCGCCCATTTTTTCCGTTTGAGTTAGTTTCTCTCTTTCGTTATTTTCTCTCCTTCGTATGTGAGCTGTTATTATTTTTTTTTTTAATGTTTTTCTATTTTGATCGCTGTTATTATTTTTCATTTCACGTATAGTTCGTTATTAATTCATATTTAGATATTCACGAATGTATGATTATGGATCACATTTCTTTTTTTGCAAAATTTTCAAATGTTCATTTAGAATTTACTTTTTCTCATGTTCAAATGGGAATGTAGAATTTTACTTTTTCTCACCAATTTCGCTTATTGGTCATATTTCGTTCTTGACTGTTAGTTTTTACTTTGATTTGATGCATTGGTCATATTTCTGTCTGGTTAAAATTGTATTTTATTTCACTCTTTATATTGTTTTGTGTAACTTTACATTTTCTTTCTCGTTTTTTCACAATTGAATTTGTCGTTAATTATTTCTCCGAAAGTTCCGTCGCCTTTGAAATCTGTTGTGTTGGCGGTTTTGTTGCACATTTCTGTTATTTGTTTCTAACGTATTCATAATTCTGTTGAATATATGAAACGCGAGCATGATTGTGCAACACGAGCAAATTTATATTGTTGATTATGTGTGAAGGCATTTTGATCGTTCTATATTTTTTTTATAATTTGATTTAAATTTTGCACTTAGAAAAATAATGTCTTCAATTTATTCGTTAATTTCTTCTTTTATCATTTTTTCCGTTGTGTTTGTCATTTTTCTCACTATACAATGCATTCGCATTACGTCGTTTGAGATTTGGCTCAATAAACACGATTTATTTTGTGTATCTTCACTTGTATTTTCACGCACTTTGCCCAAATCTGCGATTAATAAATCTAGGTGTCCGATTATTAGTATTGATACTTGTATTATTTCCGATGTTACATATTCCATTTTGATATTTCTCTCTTTTTTACTTCTTTTCCCTATGTTTAATATTTGCTTTGATTTTCATTCTTCACTATTTATTCTGTTATAATCGTTTTTTTTGAGTTCTTTTCATGGAATTTTCATGGAATTCATTCTCTTTGATTTTTTGTGCACTTTTTAATTAACCACGTAACTATTCCTATCAAAATTATTACAATTACAACGGTTATTAGTCCTGTTTCCAATATATCTCTATTTTTTGCTTCTGTACGCATTATGTTTATGTCGTTTTTAACTGCATAGTCTTTGTTTTCTTTAAATAAATATGTCGAGATAGATGAACCGATGAATGTCGATACTGCGATTAGTGCCGCCGCACCACCAATTACTACTAATGCGCACATTTTTTCACATAAAATAAAAAATATTGAATGATTTCAAACAGGACTTAATGAAATGTACACATTTATATTTATTATTTTTTTTTTAAATATATATTGTAATTTAACTTGGCACATATTTATTTTTTCTCGATGTTATTTTTGCACAAAAATGCACTTAGCATTCTTCACATGCCGGACTCGCCATGTATAATACTTGTTCTTATTACTCACCATAATCAGCTTTATAGTATCTAATTAGGATTTAATGAATGATACGAGTTATGTTTAGTGTGGGAGTAAACATGATAATGTCTTTATTCAATTAACGGACAATTATTATATAGGTCGCTGTTGTTGCGCATGCGGCAGGTGCTCGTCATGCGTTGCGTCGCTTACATCACCACCGCAGGTTGAACTGAATTTTAAGCAAAAATACAATAAACATGAAATTAAGTTCAGAAAATATTGAATAAAAGTTAAAAATATATTACCGGTGGGTTTGCAAACGGTTTTCGCAGTGTTCAATTGGATTTTAAAACAATTAAGACACTTTGCCGCAGGTTTTCCATTGACTTGAATTTTTTCATAGCCAAACCATTGATCATGCATTGGACGGCTTCCTGACGATGTTGAAGCTGATGATGCACCACTTCGCGACATTAATTTATCAAAAGCATTTAATGCCATTTTAATAAAAAAACACGAATTTGTTCAATGATTTTCACAATAAAACCCGACAATCTTTAAATTGCAATAAGAGCGTGAATGATGAAATTATGCCTATGTCTGTGTGTAGTAGCGAAGTAGCGAACAGAACAGTTTGTAATTAATACAGAGATGAATAAATTTCACCAGTTGCTTATACATTTCTTTTCGCGCTGTCCTACTCTTACATGTCTTCTTATGCTTTTGCATACATACAAAATACGCGGATAGAAGTGCAATAAGAGAGACAAGAAAAAGAGAGAAGCAGCATACGTTCCTGCATATTCTCGCTTTCTTTCGTTTCTCTTATCAGATTTTTCTGGAGCCGATTTGGTGTAAACACATCGCAAAACCTTTATTAAGATCGATTGTATACACATTCAAACGAAAAAAATCATTTTTATGAGCCATCCTAAACGTTTTGCAATGTTTTGGAGTTTTCGACATTTTCGAGGTTTTTGACATGTAGAAAACGTATTATACAGTTTTCTACGTATATTACATACACGACCTCAAAAATCGTGTAGAATGCCATCCCAGGTGCTCATACATAACTGTTCTTTATTATAAAACGTCCGCGTCTTACGCATGCGGAGGCGTAAGCTGCGCGCTACAACAACCTGTTGTGTGAGACATTCAAATGAAACTAAAGTCCCGTTGGATCTTTATTAATTAGTCGATTGCGTCGCCGCGTGGGACGCATGCATGTTACAATGAACAATTGCAATGCTATGCGTTAAGTAGATCAGTGTTTACAAATATTCAATACCATATGTGTCATGTATGTATTTATGTTACACTTTCCTTCTTTAGGAGAATTGATTTACATCTTTATCTTTACTAAACGATTAGCTACTTCGAATGAACGATTTAAGTGTTCTTATATTTATCTCTTAACGTAACATTGGGCTTATCAATCGAAATGATAGTGAAAGGTCCCTGATTTACGTTCTTGTGTTTATTATAAGGTAAGGATTCAATATAAACCGTGTCACCAATGCTTAAATCTACATTCCTACTTTTCTTATTATATAAACGCGTATTGTTTTCTTTTGATTTTATTATTAACTAGCTTACCCGCCATGCGTTGCAATGGCCTTTCATTCGTTAAAAAAAAAACCTAGAATTCTTGTGATTCATAAAAATAAAATCTTTATTTGAATTTAACAATGAATTTTCTTGTCTAAATTATTGTAATGCATTTGGATACACAATGTTTTTAGTTTTTCCATCTGGTTCATACACGTACAAATCAGATGGTTTTCCAACGCGTGAACAGGCTACATATAGTTGACCATGAGAGAAGCATGGATTCTCTAAATTCAATCCACATACTTGTAGCGATTGTCCTTGTGCTTTATTGATGGTCATTGCGAATGCGAGTCGTATTGGAAAACGTAAACGTTTGAATTCGAAAGGCATATCTGTTGGTATCATTGGGATGCGTGGCAATAGCACATTTTCACCTTTGCATTTGCCATTCAGAATGGTAGCTTCGATGATATTATTCATCAATTTCTTCACCGAAAGTCGTGTTCCATTGCAGAGACGTGGTGGATCAATGTTTCTGAGGAGTATGATAGGAACGCCAACTATCAAACACAAAATGTTTGGTGGCAAACATGGCAGATCGAGTGAATTTAAAAATTCATTCGGATAATGCACGACTCATCTTGGTTCATGACACTGTCTAGCGTATAATGTATGCATAAAGACAGTGACGGAATAGAATACTTTACATTCTGTAGTATAACGATTTATCTAAGAAGGGATTAAGTGTAAATGAGAGACCGACTGCGTTGAGTGTCATAAGCGAACTAACTTTAATGATAGTTTAATTAGCATTCATGCTTAGCTGCATAAGTCACACGGCTTCCGCATGCGCGTATGCATGTATGCATGCTTGCATTACATCACCGTTCTTAGATTAAATCATCGTATGATTTTTTTTTTAAATAGAACACTAATTAGTTGATCAATCTAAACTAGCTTTTTCGTTCCCTTTTTAGTAAACATTTTGTGCGAGGATTTAATTACTCAAAAGAGAAAAAAAAAAAATGTGTGGTTTTCTATTTTAATATTTAATTGCCCTGTTTTTATGCAATGTGTAACTTTTTCCGTGCAAGTTAATTGTTAAATTGGATTTGTCAACATTAATGACTTCGAAAGGTCCGTTGTAAACAAATCTGAACTTATCATGGGGTTCGTTGATTACTTTTACTTTGTCACCCCTCTTGAACACTACTTCGTTACAATTTTTGTCGAAAACTCTTTTGTTTCGTTGCTTTATTTTCTCGATGATAGCACGGGTTTCAAGATGTGCTCTTTGCAATCGATATTTCATAGTGACAATTATATTGTCAATGTTATATAATGGTTGAACACTTGACATATCGGCTGTTAAATTTGGATTACGTGCCATTACCAATTCAAATGGGCTATATTTGAAATTCGAAGACTGATTGGGCGTTGTGTTGTAATTAAATTCGAAATACATGGCATACGTACACCATTCATGTAGATTTCCATTCAGGTAGGCTCTGAGATACTCATTAAGAGTACGGTGACTTCTTTCCACCGTCCCTACCGTTTCGTGGTGATATGCCGCCGATTTCAGTTGCCCGACGTTTAAAAATTTCCAAAGCTCAGTCATCGTTTCGTTTAAATATTCAGTGCCCAAATCACTTTTTATGGCTTTCATGACACCAAATCGTAACACAAATTTCTCGAAAATTGCCTTTGCAACTGTTTTCGCTAATTTGTCTGTTATTGGTATTATCATCAAATATTTACTTAGTTCGTCAACTAAAGTAATTGCGTATTGATAACCATTTTCCGATCTCGGTAGTGGTCCAATTGTGTCAATCTGCACCATATCGAATGGATGCAGCGGTGTCGCGGTAATAACAAGTTCTTCTCTTGTTCTCTTACCAGGTTTAGTCAGTTTGCACACATGGCAACTGCTAACAAATGTCGCTATGTCGGTTGTCATTTTCGGCCAATAGAACAGTGTTCTCAATTTTGCATATAAGCGCCTTTGACCACAATTACCCCCGTTCAATTTGTCGTTTTGATATTTTTCTAATATTGCGCGTTTTTCGTCGGCCGATCTCACCAGTGGTGGTCGCCTGATTAATATTATCTCTATATTCTGCAGTTTTTCACACGCCTGTTTGAATTCACTTTCGTCGAAATAATTAAAAATTTTGTCGTATAGCGGCCATTGTTACTTCTGTATCTGGTAATCCGCCGGCATAGTGTCCAATTTCTTTAGGACCATATCGATTGTCAAATGTTTTTTCGGCGTGTATATTTTACAATCGAATATTTTCGTGTGATTCCGGTACACACTTATTGTTGCGTTCGTTACATACGAACCTTGCGTAGCTATTTTTGTCAATTTAGCTCGCATCACCCGTTTTACAAAACCAAAGTGCGTTTCTTCATGCACTTTTTGTGGTTCAAGCACGTCATGTGCGTGGGTTTGATCATTTATTATTTGATCATTCTTTTGTTTATTTGCCATAGCGCGAGTTATGGCGAAGATTTCGCAGTTATACATCTGCTTTATATCTTCAATGTGATCTCGAAACAAGGCGTCGGCTACGACGTTGTCCTTTCCTTTAATAATATGAAACGTCAAAGGTGAATTCCTCTAAATCTAGCCTTATTCTAGTGAGCTCAGATGAAGGACTCTTTACTTTATATAAGTAAATTATTGGTTTATGGTCGCTGTAAACAGTCACGGCAAAATGAATTGCCAACAGCTCCTTTTCAATTATTGGTTTGTTCAGTTCACCTTTCTTAAACGTTCGTGAGATATATGCTATTGGTTTATCCATACCATTGTCATCCTGAGACAAAACTCCACCACAAGCCGTGTTGCATGCATCAACAGTGACCCTGAATGGTTTGTTGAAGTCAGGATATGCCAACACCGGAGCTGATGTGAGTTTTTTCTTCAGAGTCTCAAATGCTTGTTCGTGTTCATTCGTCCAAACAAACTTTTTCCTTTTTCCAGTCAATTCGTTCAATGGTTTTGCTATTCCAGAGAAGTTTCGTATGAATCTCCTGTAATAGTTTGCGAATGCTGTAAAGCGCTTCGTTTCTTCTGCATTTTTAGGCCTTGGATAATTTTTAACCGCTTGTAATTTTGTAGGATCAGGTAGGATGCCGTCAGCCGTACAATTGTGGCCAAGAAAGTATACCTCATTTCGAAAAAAGTTGCATTTTTCAGGGTTGAGTTTTAAATTATACTTTCTACAAGTTTCGAAAACTTTTCGCAGATTTGTGAAATGTTGCTTTTCGGAAAAACCAATAACTATCAAATCATCCATATAAATGAATGCTTGTTCGGGGCTCAAACCCGAAAATGCGATGGACATCATGCGTATGAATGCTGCTGGTGCTATGGCTATGCCAAACGGTAGCACCCTGAATTGATAATAACCCCCGTCTGTACTGAATGCTGTGAGTTTCCTCGATTCTTTGTCAAGAGGAATTTGATGATACCCACTTTGTAAATCCATTACTGAAAAATATCTTGCCCGGCCCAATCCGTCAAGGATTTCATCTATTCGTGGCAACGCGTGCTTATCGGGGATCGATTTTTTATTTAGTAAACGAAAATCAACACACATTCTCCATTTTTTCTGTCCATCTGTACTTTTCTTCGGAACTACAATCAAAGGTGAATCGTAGTTTGACTTTGATAATTCAATGAGTCCGTCGTCTAGTAATTTTGTAACTTGTTCTCTTATTTGGTAGCTGTCCGATCTCATTTCATCTGTTCAGAAGTATCTATTTTCAACGCATCATCAATTGAATGCGTTTGTGTTAAATTAACGTTGAATAAGCATACAAATGTATTTATTTTTAATTCGTATATTCCACCAATGTCGTCAAATGAAACTTATCAATCTCATCTTAATGCCATAAAATCAATACATTCATCATGCCGTCCATCGGATATTTTTATATTGACTGGTGATTTCAATATGCCAAATGTGTCGTGGATCGCGGATGATGATTCTAATATTCTCCTGCCAGAGCAAATAGAACCTTCACATGCAGCTGAATTTATTGGTACAATAAGTGAGCTTGGATTGTTTCAAGTCAATAATATTCGTAATTCAATGGGTAGACTATTAGATCTTGTATTTACGAACGACCACGAAAATCTAACAATTTTTAGACCGCCTCCGTTAGTCAAATTAGAGGATCTTCATCCACCGATTTTGCTCACATTGGAATGGCATTTCAATGTTGCTTCATCTGAGCCAAATACCGACACATTTAACTATAAAAGAGGAGACTATTTTGGCTTGAATCAGTATTTGTCATCTTTATGCTTGGAAAATCAACTTATTAGTCGTCATCTATCTCTGGACGATAAGGTGACTGTGCTTGTTAATTCATTAACGACAGCAATAGAGCGGTTTATACCAAAGAATACCATTAAACGTAATGTAAAGTGTCCATGGAGCAATGCTCAACTACGCAACCTAAAAAACAAGAGAAATAAGGAATGGAAGAATTTCAAAATCTCGGGTGACAGACGTTCGTTTGATGCAGCATTCGCTGCGTTTGATTCATTGAATACAAAACTCTACGATGACTACATCAATAATATGGCTTCTACTGTTCGATCAGACTCAAAATCATTCTGGCGTATTATTAATTCCAGGAGGAAAACTGATAATATACCGAAAATTCTTCATTATGGTGATACATCAACGACTAATATTCAAGTTCAAGCTGATCTTTTTGCAAAATTTTTCAACAAAAATTTTGAATTTAATAGGAATGGCTTACAACCCAATCGAGTTACCACCATTGGAGGAACTAATGATTTATTCCTGTTGGAAGAAGCATTTGTATTCGACGAGCTTATGAAAATTGATATATCGAAAGGAACGGGACCTGATGGTTTTCATCCATTATTGCTGAAAAAATGTGCAGCCTTTTTGTGCACTCCACTTCACATCATATTCAACGAATCACTAACTCTCGGATTGTTTCCTTCTCAGTGGAAGAGTTATAGCGTGAATCCAATCTTTAAAAAGGGATCTAGATCAAATGTTGAAAACTATCGCTGTATAGCTAAACTACCAACTATAGCTAAATTCTTTGAGAAACTCGTGAATATTAAACTGACTGATATGGTTGCAAATAGAATATCACCGAAACAACATGGATTCTATAAAAGGCGTTCAACAGTGACCAATCTTATGGATTTTACTCACTTTGTGTTTAAAAATCGACGACAAGTAGATGTGCTGTACACAGATTTTGCAAAGGCCTTTGATAAAGTCAATCATGATATATTGATTTCAAAGTTAAACAGATATAATATACCTAGTAACCTCATCTATTGGATCAAATCATATCTTCGCGACCGTCGTCAATTTGTATACTACAATGGTAGAAGTTCCGGGGAATTCATAGTAAACTCGGGTGTGCCTCAGGGAAGTCACTTGGGACCTACACTTTTTTTACTATTTATCAACGACATAGTTGAGGAATTGGGTATTGATGTGTTTATATCTTTGTTTGCTGATGATCTTAAAATTGCAGCTGCAATCAATTCCGCTATGGACACATTGAAGCTTCAACGTGCTATCGATAAATTGAGGCATTGGTGTATCGCAAACGATTTACACCTAAACTTAAACAAGTGTTCAGTGATGTCAATTACCAACAAACAACAATCGAACATCTTTATTGGAAATTACCATTATGGGGATCACGTGTTTGAGAGAGTTAAAGAGCAAAAGGACCTTGGTGTGATTGTGGATTCGAAACTGAATTTTAATAACCACATAAATATGATCGTGTCTAAAGCAAAATCTACACTTGGATTTATCAAACGCTTTTGCTTTGACATAAGAAATCTCAATACTCTCAAGACTTTATATAACACTCTAATTCAATCATTGCTTGAATACTGTTGTGTCGTATGGTTACCATAACATTCGATATCGATAGACTTAATTGAATCGGTGCAAAAGCAATTTACAATATTTGCATTGAGAGAATATCCATCTGCCGAAAACAACTATCATATTTCTTCATATGAATGTAGACTGGAAAATTTGAAAATGATGAAACTTGAAAGGAGGCGTATCAATGCAGCTTTGCTGTTTTTCTACGACGTATTGAACGACATTATCCCATGCTCACAGATAAAAAACGATATTGCGCTTCATTCAAACCCATTCAATCTTCGTGAATCGTCGGTGGAAACTTATAGAATAATAGATCTATTACTTATTAATGAACATACGGCACCAATAAATCAGATGTGTAAACTTGCAAACTTCATTGATGAACTGTTTAAAGAGCCTGCTTCTCGTGCAAATTTTAAATCTCAATTACTTGTCTGTGATAAATTGAATCTTGGGTTGAAACAACAACAAATCCAATGATTGTAATTAAACCATTTCTTTTTAAATTTCATTAGCATTGTTAATATTGTGATATTGTGATTATGTGATATTTTTAGCATAGTTATCGAATGTAATATTTATACAAATTGTATTTATAATCATCCAACCTTGCAATGTTTGAATGGATTTTTCTAAAAGAAAAGATACAGGTTTTAATGGTGGTGAGATCCGATATAATCGATTAATGACCCTTACCTTTTCCCTGTCAGATATGTAATTGATCAATAATGAATAAAAACAGCCAGTCTTTGGCGGTGTATTGTTACTCATTTCTTGTTTTTGCACCTGTGGTAGACGATAATTCTTCACAAAAACCGGTTCCCTATCACGAAGGACTAATTTCTGTTTGTAGAAATTATTCACAGTTGGCTTGTCACCCTTTAGATGAAAAATATCATTGAATTCGCCGCAAAGTGGCAATAACATTTCCTTCGCATGTTTTGGTATTTTGTTGTCAAGCGTTTGTTTCAATAGATTTTTTCGTGAGTTATCATTTTGGATTAAATTTGTCTTGGTTTCATCAATTTTGAATATTTCGAAATCCATTATCTGTGATACTTTTAATTTGTCCGTTTGAATGTACTTAAGTGCTTGATTACAGTTTAAAACTCTCACCCATGTTTCAGGTGTGTGTACGATCGTTGTTGGTATGTACACGTTTTCCGCCACATCTTGGCTTTCAATCAAACATGGAAATTTGTTGCTTTTTATCCTGAACATTTTGAATGTTATTGATCTCGGTGGTAAGGCTACCACATTTCTGATGATTTCATTTTGTATAGATATTTTGACAGAATTCATTCCCTTAGGAGTTACTTTGAATGACATTTCACCGTAATCAATTACGCACCTATGGACTTTTGTAAAATCTTTTCCAAGAATACCATGTGATGGTATTGGAAAATCGTCAGCAACAACATGGAATTTATGGTCAATCGATAAATTTTCAAAAATTTAAGTCAGGTTGATTGAACCAATAGAACTCACACGCTCCGTCGTTATTCCACTCATTATAATAGTGTCGTTTTTATTAACGTCATTGTCTCCTATTGTTGATTTCTTGATTATTGATACACATGCCTCAGTGTCAATTAGTAATAGTAAATTGTTTTTTGTTTGTGGTGACGACACGGAAATATAATCCGAATAGTCACCCGTATCTTTAAAATATAAGATACGTTCATTTTCTTTCGCTTCTATGGGATGTGAAATAATTGTCCCGTTCCGTCTTGACTCCCGCTGGTCGACGGAACTGGTTGGTTTCCCGAGACAATTCTGATCGTGTGTTCATTTTTTTTACCTTTGTAATTTCCTTGGGATGAACTACCCTCATTCTTGTTACCTTTGTAATTATTGAATTGTTTCTTGTTGCCATTGTTCCTGTTGTTTTGATGATTCTTGTTGAACTTTTTTTTGTTATCAAAATTCTTGTTGTTGTTAAATTTCTTTTTGTTGAAATTTCCGGAATCACCTTTTTCTTGGCGAGCAAGTTCATTTTCAGTGCTGAACTTTGCTAATACATCAGTTGGTGTTTCAAAAGTTGTTGATGCCATTACGGATTTCACTAATTCGCTTCGAGTCACTTTTCTACAGAGCTCTACGGTTTTTCGAACTGCCATTTCTTCGGCTTTTGCACGTGAAATTCCTTCATTCACCAGACTACGTCTGTATGTTTCAGCTTGTTTTTCCGTTTGTTCGGAAAATTTCGGAAAATTTCCCTTTTCCAAGCGTATTGCTGCGAGTTTTCCTTCGATAACCATTGATGATTCATTTTTGATTTTGGTTTTCAGTTCATCAATTATTGTTTTGACATCTGGGATGTCCTCTGGCAATACTTCTAATGCCTTACCTTCCATTCTTGACTTTATGAATTTGATGCATGTAATCTTCATTCCTTGTTCAGCTACATCGTCGACAAGTTCTATGTCTGAAATAAAACTGTCATGTTTACTTGGCTCACCAGTGTATTTATACGCAATCACTGATGCTGCGAATTTCAAGAATGTTCTTTCGTTTGCGGCATGATTTCTTCGTTATTCGTCATTAGTGCTTGTTCTTGTTGTGTTTCGCCTTCAGTTTCAGTTTCAGTTTCTTCTTCTCCGTCTGTATTTTCCTGTGTTTCACGTACTGATCGTTCTAAATCGTTGACTAACTCTTCAAATGATTTACTTCTTCTACTTACGTTTTTTGACGATCCGGCTTTTTCGATCACTGATGAATATAAACCGATTTTTATCCCACCTAAATCAGCGTTATGTGCATCGTCGTCTGAATCCTCACTTTCCTTTACAGATTCAACTTCTCCATATGTTAATGCATTTACGTCGATTTGTGCATCGATATTATTTGTAAATTTATAGTTTATACTTAGTACTTGAAATGCAATTTTTAATTTTTTGACGTTTAATTCAATCAATTCGTCGAATTTCTGCTTGTATTTCTCAGATTTCTGCTTGTATTTCAACAATATTCTGTCTGTATCGTTCGATTTGTGCTTTATTTGTCGCATCTAGTGCTCTTCTTTTAATATATGGCTCTACGCAGCCCCAAGCACTTTTGAAATTCGATTTCAATCGTTTATATTCTTGCACGTCGTATTTTGGTTTGATTTTTTCCTTACTTTCCGACATTTGACGTAAATAATTCAATTTCTTTCAACGTTTCGTCGACAATTTTCCCAATTCAAATCAATTTAGTTGCTGGGTTTGAATGCAGTAGTGTTCAATTTGAGTTCGTACAACTTTTTTCATCAACTTTTCCCCAACAAATTCAAATGTGTGGAATAAATTTGAGAAAATATACGGAAAATCGAGAAACAATTTGCAACCAAACTGTGGGCTCACATAAATGGTATTGCTTAAATAGATGTCGAATTTGCGTAAAATTTAGACGAAGGTAATTATTTGAAATGCTTAATGCTTATACAAATGTATGAGTTGTCAAAATGAAAGTAAATTATTTGTAATAATTCTTCTCGAATTTATAAAAAAAATTTCGAATTATTCTCAATTATTCAGAAAAGATCAATTAAAGTTCAAAAATTTTCATTAAAATATACTTAAAAGTGTTGAAAATATGAAAAAAAAGAAAGTATGAAAATTAAAACATTACTTGGAAAATAAGAAGAGAGACACGGAAATATCCTCTTCAACTTAGTTTCGAAATTTACAAAAAATCAAATAAATTCGCTACAAACGAAATAAAAATAAAAGAGAAAGAACGAAAAGTAAAAATAAATTACCTCTAACTAATAATTTGAATTTTCGTTACACCCTAATGCAATTAATTACGATGATTTCCTATCAATTACAATATGAAATGCTTAAATTAGTTCAAAAAAAGAAAAAAAAATCGAAAACTATCGTTTGTTTTTGACGTAAAAATTTACGGATTGCTTAAAGATTCTTCATGTAAAAATTCTGTGATATTTAAAGATTTTTCTTGTCACAAAGGCAGTCCGCCTCCACTTGTTGCTTATCCTTGTAGTGTTTTGTATTGGCTCCTCTTTTGGTTGAAGTTTCTGCTAGGTTTCCAAAGCTTTGTGCAGCGCCCTCTCTTTTTTCGATTTCGCACTTTCAATTGTTCTTTTTATTGTTTATTTCACTTCAAATGTGAATGCACATTTGTTGTATTCAGCACTTTCGTGTTATATTCAATTTCATTTATGTTTCAAAACGTTCACATGAGGCAGTTTATTTTATTGATTCTCACACTTTTGTTCTTTTGCATTTAATATTCAGTCACTTGTTTTCGTGTTCAAATGCATATTTTGTAGTTTTCATTTGCACATGCCGTATTAATTTTCGAAGAAATGTTCAAATCGGCGATCAATCAAATCGTTGAGTATGGTGGATCTTATTTCATTTAACACTTCCATTTTCACTCGCAGTTCGTTCTTTCTTTCAATTCACTTCTTTTGTGGTATTCCACTTCAGTAACATTATGAATGCAATCAATTGTGTTATCACTATGCCTAAGAGTAACACTAAAATTATTATATCTATTTTGGAATTATTGGGTGTGTTCCTAGAAAGACGCGTTTTTTTGTTCAAAAAACCATTTATTTATGTATGAAAATGAAAATACATGTCATTCAAAATATTGTCCATCGGAAGCTACGACTTTTTCACATCTTTCAGGCAATTTATGGATTCCATCCCAAAAGAATTGCTCATTTTTCAGAGCGAAGAACGAATCGAGCCATTTTTTGATACCTTCAACTGAAGTGAACCGTATTCCGGAGAGGTGATTCTGCATCGACCGAAACAAGTGGTAATCGGAAGGGGCCAAGTCTGGGCTATAAGGCGGGTGAGGCAGAATTTCCCATCCGACGTTTTCCAAATAATTTTTAACAGGCACCGCAACATGTGGCCGAACATTGTCATGATGGAAAATTATTGACTCATGTCTAGTCGCATATTCCGGCCGTTTTTGTTTAATTGCTGCATTCAATTTGATCAATTGTTGTCGGTAGCGGTCCCCATTAATGGTTTCACCTGGTTTTAGCAGCTCATAATATAGCACACCCTTCTGATCCCACCAAATACAGAGCATTACCTTAGCACCATGAATATTCGGCTTTGGCGTCGATGTTGATGCGTGGCCGGGGTAACCATACGATTTTTTTCGCTTCGGATTATCGTAATGAATCCACTTTTCATCACCAGTCACAATACGATGCAAAAAACCCTTCCGTTTTTGCCTTTGAAGCAGCTGTTCACAAGTGAAAAATCGCCTTTCAACGTCTCTCGGCTTCAATTCATATGGCACCCAATTTCCTTGCTTTTGAATGTATCCAGCTGCTTTCAAGCGTTTGGAAATGGCTGAGTGAGTGACTCCCAATGATTTTGCAAGTTCTTCTTGAGTTTGACATGGATCTTCATCAAGTAATGCCTCCAATTCGTCGTCTTCAAACTTTTTTGATGGACCTGGTCGCTCTTTGTCTTCTGTATCGAAATCACCACTTCTAAACCGTACAAACCACTCCTGACACATTCTAATGCTTACAGAATATTCAGGGTAAGCTTCAATGAGTAAACGTTGCGCTTCTGTTGCACTTTTCTTCAAATGAAAGTAGTGTATCAAAACTTCCCGCAAATGTTGTTTTGAAGGCACGAAATTAGACATTTTCGATTATGATAAAAACTTCTGCAAAAATACGACTGTTCACTTTGACACTTGTAATTCAATAGATTTGTTGATGCTCTTTAAGATAGAATAGCTGTCACTGTCAAAAAAATGGCGCGAGTGAATCGAAACGAAGTTAGTAACGATGCGCGTCTTTCTAGGAACACACCCAATATATTAATTTTGAAATATTTCACTTTTCACTTTTAATTTTGTGGTTCTTTTGCCCTATTCACTCGCCATATAATGTATGTATAAAGACAGTGACGGAATAGAATACTTTACCTTCTGTAGTATAACGATTTATCTAAGAAGGGATTAAGTGTAAATGAAAGACCGACTGCGTTGAGTGTCATAAGCGAACTAACTTAAATGATAGTTTAATTAGCATTCATGCTTAGCTGCATAAGTCACACGGCTTCCGCATGCGCGTATGCATGTATGCATGCCTGTATTACAAACGATTTATACGTAGCTATGTCGCCGGATATGTTATTTTGAAAGGTCAGATTGATAGCATTGACGTCAACGTTCTTGGCAGCCAATATTGCTCGTTCACTTAGCCACTGATGATTTTGGCTGTTCTGTGCGATGTTCCGGAAAACACATTGAATCAGATCTGTTTTTGTTTCTGTGAGATTACAGAAATCTGGTGGAAATGTGATGCATTTTGTGGTAACATCTACTGGCATTTTCCCATTTCCAACATCTAAAAGTTGCTTTTCGAAGCGTGCAGCTGATGTATCGTTTTGTAATTGTACACGCATGTTGGTGGTCAAAGTTAATTTATTTACGTGTGACCATAAACGCGATGATTTGAGGCATGCATTCAGTTCGTCGGCAGGAGTTGAACGTGGTATGACGGGCAGAGTTTGACGGAAGTCATCTGATAACAAAATGAGTGCACCACCGAAGATCTGATCACTTCCTCTCAAATCTTTCAATGTTAAATCAAGCGCTTCTACCGATTTCTTATGTGCCATTTGGCTTTCATCCCATATAATTAGTTTGCATGTTTGAAGCACTTTACCCATTCCAGAATTCTTCGAAATTATAAAATCGCGAAATTGAAATCGGAACTCATTTCAAGCATTTATTCATTCAATCACATTAAATTAACAACAAAATTATTACTTTGCATAAATACTTACGAAATTCTATGAATTATTCCTTTTTCATTGATCTTCAATAAGGAAAAAATGAATAATGAATATTGATTCTAGTAAGAATTTTCTTGTTAATAAACAATGAGAATCTTATTTTAAAACGTTCGACTGTCAAATTTTCGTTGAACTCAAAATCTGTACGAATACCGACCGCCATCTATGGTTAGGTGTCCATACTTGTGTCCTAAACCATCGCGGGGACATTATGGAGATTATATTAGGAGAACAAATTGAAAACCGCGCATTTTTTCCAAAATTTCGATCTTTATTATGGAAAAATGGTTACAAATTGATTATTCAAAGTATTGTCCATCGCTAGCCACAACTTTTTCCCATCTTTCTGGCAAATTACGGATTCCGCGTCGAAAGGAATCTGTGCTTTTTTCGGCTATCCATGAATCGACCCATTTTTTGCATTCCTCGTAAGAATGGAAATGCTGTTCAGCCAGGCCATGTGTCATTGATCGAAAGAGGTGGTAATCGGAAGGAGCAATGTCTGGGCTATACGGCGGGTGGGGTTGGACTTCCCATCGAAGCGTTTCGAAGTAGGCTTAACGACCTGAGCAACATGTGGCCGAGCGTTGTCATGTTGCAAAATAACTTTATCGTGTCTTGCGACCGTTTCCGACCGTTTTTCCTTCAGTGCTCGGCTCAAACGCATCAATTGAGTTCGGTACAATGCTCCTGTGATGGTTTCGTTTGGTTTCAACAACTCATAATAGATCACGCCGAGCTGATCCCACCAAATACACAGCATTAGCTTCGAGCCATGAATGTTCGGCTTTGGCGTCGATGTTGATGCGTGGCCGGGGTAACCATACGATTTTTTTCGCTTCGAATTATCGTAATGAATCCATTTTTCATCACCAGTCACAATACGATGCAAAAAACCCTTCCGTTTTTGCCTTTGAAGCAGCTGTTCACAAGTGAAAAAACGGCGTTCGATGTCTCTCGGCTTCAATTCGTATGGCACCCAATTTCCTTGCTTTTGAACCATGCCCATGGCTTTTAAACGATAGGAGATGGATTGTTGTGTCACTCCCAATGATTTTGCAAGTTTTTCTTGTGTTTGACACGAGTCTTCATCGAGTAATGCTTCCAACTCCTCGTCTTCAAACTTTTTCACTTGGCCTGGACGCTCTTTGTCTTCCACATCAAAATCACCACTTTTGAACCGCGCAAACCACTCCTGGCACGTTCTAATCGACGGAGCATATTCTGGATATGCTTCGCATAACAAACTATGACTCTCGGAAGCATTTTTCTTCAGATTAAACCAATAAAGTAAAACTTCCCGCAAATGCTGTTTTGTAGGCACGTAGCTCGACATTTTCAACGCAATAATAAACTTGTGTATTCAACTGAATGATAAGTTTGACAGATCGTTTTCAATGTATTTTTTTATCCTCTTTAAGATACAATAGCTGTCAAAGTCAAAATAATGACATCTATGATAGATATGAAGTTAGTAACGAATGCGCGGTTTTCAATTTGTTCTCCCAATATATGAAAATATATTACGATAATTAAAAGCAGTGCATAGCACGTCCGATCTCTTTGTGTGTCAATTAAAGACTGATTTATTTAAATGATGATCTGCATAGTGTGACTTACAATAATGCTGTCACTCTATACCTTCCCTTTTTTTTGGAAGAAAATGGTGATAGCTCAACATGCTCCTAATACAGCATTATCTCTTTCCCTTTCTTTTTGTGTTGAGTTATCACTGTTTTCTATCACACATTCATCATGTAATAACATTTTGATTAGTTTTCCAAAATTTATATGTATTTGCTATTTTTTTTTTGTGTTTTCATACAAATTGTTTTTTGTATTTTTGTTTGTTTGTTTTTTTTTTTTTGAATAATTAGTTTGAATAATAAAAGAAATTAGGTAAATAATTGATTGAATGAAGCAAATAAATGGTTGAATGAATAATTGAATAATTGAATTTAATAAATGAATAATTGTTTAAAATAGATTATGATGCGTTTCCTTCGAGTTTGCTTAAATAAGAGAAAAAAATAGATTTCATTGAAAAAAAAAATGAACTTGTCCTAATATTTTACTGCTCTATTTTTGTGTATTTCGATTGTTTTATTTGAATTTAAATCAAGTACGATTTAATTTTGAGGTTTTTCGTCCAGGACCCTGAATGGTCCGCTATACAAGCTCTCATGTTTCTTGTATGGTTCTTTTTTTATTAAAACTAGGTCGTATACTTTAAAATCTACTTTGTTTATTTTTCTATCGTATAATTTTTTGTTTTTGATCTTAGCCTCGGTAATTAAACGATTTGCTAGTGTGTGCTCTTTGCAGTGTATTTTTCGCAATTTTCACAAAGTTTTCGAAATTGTACACATCTTAATGCAATTGGTAGAGAATTTTTCTTGGCAAAAACCAATTCGAATGGAGTACATTGGTGGTTTAGCGTTGCATTGTATGATATATTATTACAATGCGCGAAATATTTCATATGCCTATCCTATTCGGCATCATCGCAATACGCTATCCAATATTCGTTCCACACTCGGTGGCTTCGTTCGATTGTACCGAGAGTTTCATGGTGATGAGCCGTGGAAAATTCGTGTTTTATATTCAACATTATCAATTTTTGGAATGCGAACTAAACTTTAGTATTATTTGTACCTTTTTTAGAAATAATATGCATACATGTTTTATATTTTCAACGTTACAATATTCGAACATTTTATCGTTTAGTGGCCAATGTATTTCAAAAATCTTGCGTTTCGTTGCGATTTTTTCAATCAATGAAATGACTGTCGTTGGACAAAAGATTTCATCTTGCTTGAACGCGCAAGTAAATTCAATTAATTTCACTCTTTTTCTATAAATCATTATTTTAATCATATCGTTTTCTATTATTGTGCGCAATCTTGGTTTCTTTGAATCACATATCATACTCAAGTCTAATATTGGTACAAATGCACCCGAGTCGTTCGGAACATTTTCTTCGTTTGTTATTTGTTGTTGTTCTTTTTGTTCGTTTTTCTTTCACATTGCTCTTGTTGTGATCAAAATTTCTTTGTTCATTTCACTCATTTATTTTATATCACTTAACGTTACGCGTGATAGTGCGTCGGCTACAACGTTGTCTTTGCCTTTGATATACTCTATCAAAAAGTCGTATTCGTCTAGCTCCAAACGAATTCGGATGAGCTTTGAAGTAGGATTTTTAACGTTATATAAATAAATTAGTGGTTTGTGATCTGTTTTGACTGTAAATCGATAGCCATAAATATATGGACGGAATGCTAAAATTGCATAATAAATTGCCAATAATTCTTGTTCAATTGTGGCTTGTTACGTTCTCCAGGTTGATAGCTTGTTGAATTTTCTTTCTCTTGAACAATCACCTTTGTTATATTTTCGTATTTTACTTCCTGGTGATTATTTGAAATTATATCGTTTGCTTCGTAGCCAATAAATGCTACGTTAAGAAATTTCCAAATTTTAGATGCACCTGCCGAGATTAATTTTCCCCACGTATTCATTTTTATTTTTATTCGAGTCGATCACTTATTACCAATTAATTATTTATTTCGTCGATTGATGATTTCTTCTTCCTTACGCTACTTATACTTGTTTCAAGTACTTGAACTTATTTAAATGTTAGGTTCTTTATATCCGGACTCGCCATATAAGGGGAGCAATTAGAGTAAAACAATCGGCTTAAGTGGAGTTCGGAACGTGACTGACTTTATTAATTGCAATTATTACGGTCAAGTGTGCAATGGGCCATGCGACAATTGCGTTGCTGCATTACAGTTGTTTTCCATCAGCACTCGAAACTTGATTACTGTCCTCGTTCAAGTCATGCAGCAATTCTCCTAGCCATTCATCATTTACAGAAAAACCAATACTTGACAGTTTCAATACTGCTGTTTTAATTCGACTCACATAGTCTTGTACACCGTCACATTCATCGAGATTATTCGTCAATAAACTCCGTAACAATGCTGCCTTTCTAGACAGACCCTTTTCCTCAAAAAGTCGATGCAAAACGTTCCAAATACCTAATGCTGGTTCACACTCTTGAATGTGTATTTGCGGCTCAACTGCCATTACCAAATAGGCCTTTGCACCACTCTATGCTATGTCAGATGCATGTATCACTTCTGCGGTACTTGCAGTTGCCGGTGCACTCGGTCGATGCACAATTCAATCGCCCATGACTTTCAGCGCAAGAAAATTTTTCACGTATGAAAATTGTCAACACCACGCAATTTTTCCATATCGAACTCTTCACCCATTTTAAATCACATTCTCTTATTTTCTTTACTTTCTCACACAGAAAAAATACTCAGTTCAAAACTGTCCTCACAGAAATGATTTTACACAGAATGGGAATATTTTTTCTTTTGTCGATTGTTCACATTTCATACACAAAACAATTTTTTTCGTCGACGAATTTTATTTTTCACACACAAAAAAGAACTTTATCTCCTTTTCCCTTTTTTCTATATTCATAAAATCAATTTATTGAAAATTCACACAGTTATTTCACCGATCAACTTCGCTTTGCTACCATGATGGATTTTATCAAACAAACCAAATAACATCAGCTATTCAATAAACTGACTGCTCAATAAGCAGAAAAGGTTCAAGCTGTGAATAATTAAATAAGAACAACCGTCGTGTTTAGTGTGTATGAGAACAATGCGCTCAGAGTGCTGTTTCAATTGCAATATATGTACGCGCGAGATGTCATTTGATATTCGTACATTATTCGTTATTCGTGCACATGCACACTAGCTACAATTTTTATTTCATGCATTTTCAACATAAAGCTACGATATATAGTGCGTGTGGCCGTCCCATGGGTTTCACTTAACTGCAATTTTACTTTGCTGATGTCGTCACATATGCGTTGATCGGTTGTGCACCCATGTGTTGGTCGTTTTCGCTTCTTCCTTTGCTATCGTTCATTGCCGTTCCTCATATGGTGTAATTTCCTCGTTTGTTATCATATGTTCGTTCGTTGCTTGTAATTTGATCGTTGTCCGTTTCTATCTCGCTGGTCTCATGTGTCGCAAAACAAACGTGCAATTTTATATTTTTGAATGTCTATAAAGTAAGTACAGGGTTTACCAATAAGATGTTTGTTTTTCAATATAGACATATTCGGATATTTGATAGAATGTTTTTGTGCAATCATTATTTTCTGTAATAAGAATTGATTGTGCTGTTTATTGTAATTTAACGCATTGAGTTTTTGGAATCTGTCTGTGAGTGGTTATGCTTGTGGAGTTTTTTCTGTGAATATTATGAACTATATTTTATTTGGTTTACCTTTTTATTTCTTTTTCTTCATGAGAGTGCGTGAATAAAACAATCGTTCAGTATTGAGTGTGAATTAAGACTGACTTTATTAAAAGAAGAATTGCGGGCGAATGCGTTAAGCCGCATGCTAGTTTGCGTCACTTACACCTCCCAATTTTTGGAGATGAAAATAACACAATAATACATTGATTTGATCTTATCATTTTTGTATGTTATTTTCCCCTTTTAAGGTTTTTTTTTCTTCTTATATTATAATTATTGGTTCCACTACTATGATAATAACCATGATTTTGATTATTATTATTGTGATAGCCACGATTATTTCCGCGTCTATTTCCACGATTATTGTTACTAGAGTTCGCCCCGTCGTCCAAGATTGGACGATCCAAACAAAAAGTGAAAACTCAAAGAATATAACACATTTAAATTTATTGAAAATCAAGCAAAATGCATATTTTATTCATGAAATTCAAAATTAATGATCTCATCTTATTTTTTAATTGAAAATTATTGACAAATCAAATTGAAATCAAGGTAAATGTAAAATTCTTATTTGAAGTGATGAAAAGAGTTAATTGTCTTCTTCTGGTTTTGGATAGAACCTGCACACACCGAAATACATTGCCATTTATTATTAAAATGCCCTATAGTAATCGGCTTTATAGCATTTCACTATAGTGGTTATATATCCTACAGGGAAATTGAATAGTATACTACAGGGAAGTTGAATAAGATATTTAAACATTTGGCTATCTCAAATTCACATTGTTTTCTATTGGAACTTTCAGAATATCATTCTTCCATGAATAAAATAAGTCACACAAAATTTGAAGTCATTCCGATAAGATTTAGGACTACCTCCCCTGCAAAATTCTCAATTTTCGGGGTCAAAATTCCAATTTCCAAACATGATCACAAAACATTATAGTCGTACCGTGTTTTCATGCAAGCATTTCAATAGTTTAGTTGTGTGCGTACGGTTGAATGTTATCCACTGGCTACACACATCCGTCGGTATGACGAACTGTGTGTGATGCGACGAATGAAAGAATGTAACTGTGTGTATTAGGTTTTTTCCAATCTATATGAAAAGGTATTGCGCTCTATATGAACAGGTAACAGGCGGGTCAAAAAGTCTTTGGCCTGACATACAGATGGCGACACTAATTATGATCCTTATTTTTCGATAGTACACTGTCAAAAATCTAGCAGAGCAAACTATTACCATGTGTCAATTACAGGGCGATCAATTAACATAAGTTAATGAATGTATCTCAACACATAAATGACATTTAAATTATGTGCAAAACGATACATTTATTAACTTATGTTAATTGATCGCCCAGTAATTGACACATGGTAATAGTTTGCTCTGCTAGATTTTTGAGAGTGTACCAACCTTCAAAAGCATACTGTCAAAATTTCATGATATTCTGTTTATAATTACTCAAGTTACAGAGCTTCAAGTGACGCTACTTTTGTGTTTTCATAAAATCATGGATTCGAAGCAATTTCGTGTGTTGATCTATCATTGTTTTTTGATGGGAAAAAATACCGTTACAGCCCACGGATGGCTTGAAATGTGTTATATAGAATCTGCACCAACGAAATCAGGCGTCAAATACTGGTTCGCTGAGCTAAGACGTGGTCGTACAGACACCGATGATGCTGAACGCTCTGGTCGTCCAAATGAGGCAGTTACGACAGAAAACGTCGAGAAAGTCGAGAAAATTATAATTTCGAACCGCAAAGTGAACTTGCAAGAGATAGCTGATGCCTTAAAGTTATCAAAAGGTAGTGTTTTCACCATAATACACGGACATTTGAGCATGAAAAAGCTGTTTTCAAAGTGGGTGCCGCGTTTCCTTAAACCAGAATAAAAACAACAACGAATCGACATTTCCGAGAGTTGTTTGGCGATGTTTACGCGTAAAAAGTCGGAATTTTTGCGTCGGTACATCACGATGGATGAAACATGGATCCATCATTACACTCCGGAGACCAGTCGAGAGTCAGATGAGTGGAGACGCCCGGTGAAAGTGCACCAAAGCGTCCAAAGACGCATCAAACAGCTGGTAAGGTCATGGCCTCTGTTGGGATGCGCATGGACTTATATTCATTGAATAATTGGAACATGGAAAAAAAATCAACAGCGACTACTACATTGATTTGTTGGTGCGTTTAAAGACCGGAATCATCAAAAAAAGGCCACATTTGGCGAAGAAAAAAGTGTTGTTTCACCAAGACAATGCACCGTGTCACAACTCGAAAAAAACCATGGAAAAAATAGTTGAATTGGGCATCAAATTGCTTTCGCACCCACCGTATAGTCCAGATCTGGCCCCCAGCGATTACCACCTTTTCTCAGAACTCAAAAAGATGCTCCGAGGCAAGAGGTTTCGCTCTGATGAGGAAGTGATCGCCGAAACTGAAGCGTATTTTGAAGGCCTCGACACATCGTTCTATAAAACCGGTTTTGAAAAGTTACAGAAGCGTTGGAATGATTTAATCTCGGCCAAAGAGAACTATGTTGATGAATTAATAAGAATTTCTGCAAAAAATTGTGTTTTTCTAAGTTAGGCCAAAGACTTTTTGACCCGCCTGTTATTTCCCCGTTTTTTGAATTATAACACCAGCCCACATTCAAAACACATAGTTTGTGCACATATAATCGACATTCCCTTTCCATTGATGTATAACTCTCCTATATATATTTACGGCATAGTAGGTAAAAAGGGATCACAAACTTTTTTTTGTTGCCGTATTTATATATAGATTACGAAAAGCCAAAATCTTAACTTCAGTGTTTTCAGCTGATGCTTCTGTAATAAATTTAGCAAGCACATCCTTTAGTTTATCGAATTTAGTTGGGGCTAATACAGATTTTACCAAAGGCGTTTTGGCTGAAAGTCTACACATTTCTACTGTTTTATCAACTGACATTTGGTTTGCTAGGACAGACACGCGTGCAGCTTTATTTCGAATTGGTGTAATGTTTATCCATTTAGACATTTAGCCGATGATAGTTACTGCATACATGTTTTCGTTATTTGACTTTTGCATTGGTCCAATTGTGTCTACTTGAACAATGTCAAAAGGTTTGCATGGTGTCTGTGTCATTGTTAGTTGTTCTTTTGTCTTTGTATTTGGTTTTGACATTTTGCATTGGTTGCAATTTTTCACATATTTTGCTACATCGCGTGACATATTTCACCAATAAAAATGTTGTCTTGGTTTCGCATATACTTTTTTGTGTCCTGAATGTCCTCCGTAAATTTCATCGTTGTGATAACGTTCGATAAGCTTTATTTTTTCATTTTCCTCAGTTGTTTGTGTTGGTTTTCTTGTGATAAGTACCTGCAGGGTTTTTAGCACTTTGTTGGTTACTATTTTGAAATTATTTAATGTTGTAATTTCGAAGATTTTATCGTATGATGGCCACTCCAATTGTTTAAAATTATGTTCTTGTGCCAAGCTTTGAATTCTAGAAAGTATTGAACCGAGGGTTAATATTTCTTTGTCATGGGACATTTTTATTGAACAAATTAATTTTGATTTCAGATAGATTTTGAATTTGACTGACTTTAGTTCACCGTTGTTGGTGTGGAGGTTTGTTAATCTTATTTTTGGCGTTGTTTTCCTGTTAAATGGACAATTTTCTAATACGTGTACGTCGTTTGTGTTGACATTTGAGTCAAAATTTGACATTAAAGGTAAATTTGTATTGTTGCTGTCGTTTCTGTTTTGTTTTTCTGCCATTGAGCGAGTGAATGCTAAAATTGGGTTTGCTCCGCGAAGTCTTGTTGGTTTTGCATTCTTTGGGATTTTGCTTGTTTCTTGACAATTGATCTTAAAAATCTGATTTTGTTCGTAAGTTTCAAATAAATCTTTTATTGAAATTCGTGATAACGCGTCCGCCACCACGTTTTCAGGACCTTTGATGTATACAATTACTAAGTCATATTCTTTCAAGTCCATCTTTATGCGCATTAATTTTGATGATGGGTTCTTTAGCTTGAATAAATAGACTAGTGGTCTGTGATCTGAGAAAACTACAAATTTTTGACCGTAAAGGTAATGTCTGAATGTTTCTAGTGCAAAATGTATCGCTAATAGCTCTTTTTCGATTATGGCTTTATTTTTCTCACCATTTTTGAATGTTCTGTATATGAATGATATTGTTCTATCATTTCCCTTATCTTCAAGTTGGCTAATTACTGCGCCACAGCCGAGTTGGCTTGCATCTACTGTGACTCTGAATTGTTTATTGAAGTCAGGATAAGCTAACGTTTGTGTCGAAGTTTGTCTTGATTTTATTTCTTGAAATGATTTTTCACATTCTTCTGACCATTTGAATGCTATTCGTTTTTTCAGTAAACTCATCAATGAATAGGTTATTATTGAAAAATTTGGGATAAATCGTCTGTAGTGGTTTGCGAAAGCTACAAATCGCTTTATTTCGCTACAATTTTTCTTGCATCTGGTTCTAAACCGTCTGATGTGCAGTTGTGTCCAAGAAAGATTATTTCGTTTTTGAAAAATTCGCATTTTTCTGAATTTAGTCTCAAATTGTTTTTTCTACATGTTTTTAATACGTTTTTCAGATTATTCATGTGTTGGTTCTCTGAGAATCCAATGACAATTAGGTCATCCATGTAAATAAAAGCTTGTTCTGGAGTTAGTCCACTAAATGCTATAGTCATCATTCTGCTGAAGGATGCAGGTGCTATATTCCGAAAAGTAATACTTTCCATTGGTAAAATCCATTTTCTGTTGAAAATGCAGTGGCATGTCTAGAATCTTTTTCTATTGGAATTTGATGAAAACCCGAATGTAAATCCATGATTGTGAAATATTGTGCTCTTCCGAGTCCTTCAAATATTTCCTCAATTCTCGGTAATGGGAATTTGTCTGGAATGATTTTTCTATTGAGTTTCCTATAGTCAATGCACATTCTGTATTTTGGTTCACCATCTGTGCTTTTTTTCGGTACAATTATCAGTGGTGAATTGTATGGAGATGTACTTAATTCAATCAGATCATTTCCTAAGAGACTTTTTACTTGTCTGTGAATTTCTTCTTTTTGTGCATGTGGTTATTGATAATTCTTTGTGTGAACTGGAATATTATCAGACATGTTCAATTTTTGTACATAGAAATTGTTAGTTGTTGCTGTGTCACCGTCGATATGAAAAATATCGTTGAATTCAGCGCACATGTTCAATAATTTTTCTCTAACAAATTCCGGTGCTTTGGTTTTTAGTTTTTCGATTAGTCGTTCTGTGCTTTTTGGATCGTGAGTGTGTGTTTTTTCTGTTTTGAATATGAAGTAGTCATCGATTGATCTACCCTCTATACATTCTGTTTTTAAGATTTTTATCTCGTCGTCTGCATCTAATTAGTATTCTTATCCAAGCTTGTGGCTGGTACACCAGTGTTGTTGGAATTGTTAGGTCTTTGGATAGTTGTTGTGTCTCGATAACACATGGAAATTTTGTACTATTTATATGAAAAAGCTTGAAACTTTCTGATCTTGGTGGTATTGCTGACACACCAGGCAGTAATTCTGATTTTATTTTAATTTTTATTGGATTTGTATCTTTTGGTCTGATCGTGAAGATCATGCTTTCGTAGTCAATTGAAGTTTTGAATCGTTGTAAGAAATCTTAACCAATGATGTCAAATGCTGGTAATTGGAATTCTTTTAGGACAATATGAACTTTATGTGTCAAATTGACGCCTTGTTCTGTGATATTTAAATTGAATGATCCCAAGGAGAAAATGGGTGTTGAAGTTATCCCTGTTAGTTTTATGATATCATTTTTATCGTATTGGATTGCTTTTGTGATTGCATTTATTTTTATGATAGATATTGATGCTTCTGTGTCTAGTAAGAATATTGATTTGTTTTCTGAAGTTTGAGTTTCGATTGATACAAAATTTGACAAACTATTGTTAATGTTAAGTACTCGATGACAATTGTTTAGTTCGGTAGTTGAATCGTTTGACTCTGAGCGCTTTGACCGTCGTTCCCCGGTTGCTCGTTTCCCGTCACGATTCTAAATGTATGTTCGTTGTTACGTCTGTCACCTCTGTTATTGTTTCGGTTTTGGTTGTAGTTGTTATTATTTCGATTGTTTGCATTTCTGTAGTTACCTCTACCTCTGTTGTTGTTATATCTATTGTTCTGGTCACTTTTGTTTGTCTGTGTTTTGTCTAAACGTAGATTGTCTATTTCGATGATCATACGTGCCACTACTTCTTCTTCTGGATTTTTAAATTGTGCGGCAGCTAATACTGCTTTAACTGTATCGTTTCTGGCAGATTTTCTACACATTTCTACTGTCTTTATTATTGTTAATTCGTCTGCCTTTGCTTTTGTAAAACCCTCTGAGATTAAGCTACGATTGTATTCAAGTGCTAGATTTGTTGCTTTCTCTTGGAATGTGGCTAGCGATCCACCGTCAGATCTGAGAGCTAGAATCTTGCCTTTGATAACTCGAGAAGAGTCTGGCTTGATTCCATCTTTAAGTGTTTGTTTTATTTGTTCGATTGCCTCCACATCTTCAGGTAATAATTCGGTCGCTTTGCCCTCTAGTTTAGTTAGTATGAATATCTTTAGTGTATCGACATTTTGAGGCTCACATAATAATTCAGCAAGCTCAATTGAGTTAATGAAACGTTTCAGTGCGATTGGGTCACCAGATGTGTGTTGATGTGCCAATTTGACCAATTCTGCTCTTGTTTGAGGCATGGTTTGTTGTTGTGGTTGTGTTACGCGTGTTTGAGATTAGATTTTCTTGGCTCGAATTGAGACTTTCTACACTATGATCTGTTCCAATTAATGTAACTTGGGAATTATCTAGGAAGTTGTCAAATGAGTCTTCGACGGTGTCAGTATTGTCTATTTCGCTTCTTTCTTTGACTTTTTCAATTGACGCTGTATTTATATTTTCTCTTTTATGAAGAATATGTCTGTTAAATAAGACACATTTGGTCTGGTCTTAGTCTGACTATGGAGTGTCTCTTTATTTATTTCACTTCTCTCGCAGCTGTGCGACCGTCGTTTGACATGATTGTAATTTGATTTGATATTGGCTGTGGTACAAATTTTTGTTGACTAATTTCAATAGATATTTCGCTTCCAATAGCAGACGCAAATGTTTGGTTTCGAATTGTGTGTTCCGGTGTACTTTCACTTGAAGTGTTTTGTTTGCTTTCGTCTTCTGTGTCACTCGTTTCGGAGAATTCGTTTAAATTTTCATATGTTATTATGTCGAGTAAGTCATTTGAAACCGATACGTTTTTATTTAGTTTAGTCAAGCATTGAATCGTAATATTTCTAACTTTTATCAACTCCTCTCTGTATACTTTCGCTTGTTCAGTTTTGAGACCACCAAAGAATGTCTTTGTGTATGTGATAATATCGTTGTGACGTTGAATGATCTCATCCAAGTATTTGCCCAAAGTGCCTTTCTTCGTAGAAAGCTTTTCTTTTAAAATCTTCTTTTTGGTTTTCTCAAATTCACTTCTTGAGATAATAAATTTGCTATCATTTATTTTTGACATGGGTGTTGGTCACTTTTGTTTTTCATTTATGGTATGTGAGAGAAATAGCTAGTGAAAACAAATGCCGTAACAAATGCAAGTGGATATATGTGACATGTGTTTGCTTTCTGCTGTGCTAAATGCAATTTGTTTATGTGGTCTCTTTATCGCAATATGTTTATTCAGGAATAAATAGCGAAAACAAATGATGTAACAAACGTAAATATAAATATTGATGACGTTTGTTTAATTTATGTTGTGCTAGATGCAATTTGTTTATGTGACCTCTTTATCGCAATATGTTTATATATGATATTTTGACCCAATTTTGACATAATCTGATATGACAAATTTTGACTTACATCAATGTTTTAGTTTCGTGAATGTGTCATAAAAACAAATTTATTTTGTATCTCGATGCTCTACTTTGAAGCATACGTTGAAAATGGATGTATGAATGCTATGTACATATATTTCGATTTGAATGCATTTTTGTCTTTACCAAATTTGTCAAATTTGTTATTTTTCTTACTGTTATTTGCTTCTTAGCATTTCCATGCATTCATTTATTTTATCTTAGAAGAAAATGGCTTTCTATTGTGTTTTAACTAAGAATTATGTCTAAGACTTATTTTTTCGTGTTACAAACGTATACTGGTAGAAAGTAAAAGGCATGTGGTGTGTTCAACGTTGAGTATAAGACTGACTCGCATTTATTTAGTGTGACGTATTTATACATTTGATGTTAGCCCAACATGTGGGTCATCTTAACATAAACATAATCATGGACTCATTATACATGTAGGGATCAATATCCCATAGATTTTCCTATCGAGCTTTTCATATAAAATATCATACACGCGTTGCTATTAAAATCAGTCTGAAACTAGACCTAAACCAATAAACATTACTCAATATTCTACAATTGGGGGCTCAACTAAATTTCAATTCCAGTAAAAAGATTTTCTGAAAAATGTCACACGAAGAAGATCAGACCGAAGAAATTACAACACGAATGGAAAATTTCCATATATCAAACTATACCCCTTTTGAGAGTGTCCCTTCAACATCCAACGACACGACGAGAATGTTATCCGAAAGCTTGAACGCATTTTCGGCACGATTGGAACGGGCTCTACAGCCAAGAAATCAAGAAGAAAGTTTGAGATTCGAGGACATCGAGAAGAGTTTCAAAAAATTTCACGGAAATGCTCATCTTCCGGTGGATTCCTGGATCAATCACTTCACAGAACAGAGTGAAGTTTTCAACCTTAATGATTTCGAACGGTATGTGTATGCCAAGAGGCTAATGACTGGAACAGCGAAGCTGTTCATCGAGTACGAGAGTAAAGCAAAGAATTGGAACGAACTGAAAGACGATTTGACCAAAGAATACGGTGACAAAATAAACAGTGCATTGATTCACCAAAAGTTGAAAGATAGAAGAAAGAAGAAAGACGAAACAAATATTCAATATTTGTACGAAATGTTGTCAATAGCAGCAAGGGCAGACTTGGATGTCTCAGCAGTGATAACGTATACGATAGATGGTCTACCTGGATCAACACAAGCCAAATCTTTCATGTACGAAGCGACGACACTGAGCGAATTCAAGAAGAAGTTACAGTCCTATGAAATTATCCAAACAAAGTTCACGAAGGATGATAATCAAACTAAGTCACGAGGAAGAGATATCAGCGACAAAAATCACCGGAACAACTGTTACAATTGTGGAGAAACTTCGCACCACTCATCTTCATGCCCATCGAAGGATAAAGGCCCTAAATGCTTCAGATGTGACACTTTTGGCCACAAAAGCAATACGTGTGTAAACGCAAAATCCCAAAGAAAGCCAGCGATAAATGTGCTCCAAAAAAATAACAATGTTCGAAAAGACGTTATACTCAATCAACGAAAACTTCGCGCTTCAATTGACACAGGCAGCGACTATACAGTAGTCCGAGAAGACGTAATCAAAAAATATCAAATCGAATGTGACCTTGAAGCCAGATTCGATGAAGTGAAAGGAGTAGGCGGGTTGACGAACTTGAAAGGCAAATTCAAATCCCGAATCGAAGTCGATGACAATTTTTTCGACATAGATACATTCGTTATTTCAAGAAACGACATCGACGAAGAAATGATTCTTGGATTGGATTTGATCAATCAATGCACGTTGACGGTGACACCAGAAAAAACCACATTGAGAAAAATGAATCAAAGTGAAAAGCAGAAAACAGTCGAAATGATTTGCGAAACCAACGATATGGATGGAGCATTCAACGAATTACGAAAAATCAACTATATCACAGCAGAAGAGTTGGAAAATGTTGATATCAGCCACATCACGAATAAAGGCATCAGAAAAAAGCTGAAAAATTTAATCAATAATTACACGCCCAAATCGATTAATAAATGTCCAATCGAAATGGAAATCATTCTTTGCGACGAAACACCAATCAGCACAAAACCGAAAAGAATATCGCCATCAGAACGAGCCGAATTGGACAAACAAGTTGAAGAATGGTTAGCCGAAGGCATAATCCGAACCAGCTACTCCGATTTTGCAGCCAAAGCAACATTTGCCCCAAAGAAAGATGGCACAAAGCGCACGTGTATTGATTATCGTCCACTCAACAAAAAGATCATTCGAGATAGATTTCCAGTCCCAAATTTGGAGGAACAACTAGACAACCTCCGAAACGGCGTAATTTTTACAACGTTGGATTTGAAGAATGGATTTTTCCACGTTCCCGTCAAACCGAATAGCCGCAAATATACAGCTTTTGTCACTCCAAGTGGGCAATATGAATTCAATCAAGTTCCATTTGGACTAACGATTAGCCCTTCAGTTTTTTGCCGTTTCATCAACGTCATATTTCGAGCATTGATCGCAAAAGAATTGTACTGACCTATATGGACGACGTAATCATCATCGCGCGAACAGAAGAAGAAGCCATCGAAAACTTGAAAATGGTCTTGGACTTAGCAACAAGTTACAACCTCCAGATAAAATGGAAAAAAAGCGAGTTTCTGAAGCGAAAAATCGAATATCTTGGCCAAGAGATTGAGAACAACACGATACGAGCATGCAGTTCCAAAACCAAAGACGTGAACAAATATCCAGAACCAAGAAACATGAAAGAACTCCAGCGATTTTTGGGTTTTTCCAACTATTTCCGGAAATTCATCGACAACTACGCTTTCATCACAAAGCCACTCACTGATTTGACAAGAAATGGTGTAAAATTCATTTTTGGCGAAAAGGAGAAAGAAGCATTTCGAACACTGAAAGCAACAATCATTGAACGACCAGTCCTAATGATTTACCAACCAGATGCAGAAACCGAGCTACACACCGACGCGTCAAAACATGCAATTGCAGCCATTTTGATGCAGAGATCACCAGAAGACAACGAGTTTCATCCGGTCCTCTTCATGAGTAGCAAAACATCAAAAGAACAGGAAAAGTGGTTCAGTTATGAACTCGAAATGTACGCAATCTACTCAGCAGTAATGAAATGGCGCAGCTATCTTTTGGACATTCAATTTACGATTGTGACAGATTGCCAAGCACTCAAAACAGCAATGGATAAGAAAGAAGTACGCAAAATTTCGGCATGGCTATTGGTAATCCAAAGCTTTGATTTCAAAATTGTGCACCGCCCCGGATCAAAGATGCAACACGTCGATGCGTTGAGCAGAATCTACCTGATCCAAACACCAAACATGTGCCATCAATTGAAACAAGCACAAGACGAAGACGAATACATTTCTAAAATCATCGAAATTTTGAAGGAAAAACCAATCGGTGACTACGTTTTTTACAATGGATTGCTGTGTAAATACGCAAATTCGACACATCAAATTGTAGTACCAGAGTTAATGGAATTCAGCATCATCAACAAAGCACATCAAGACGGTCATTTCAAACGACAGAAACTCGAAGCACTTATTGGAAAAGAATTTTTCATCAAAAATTTAGCAGCTAAAATCGACAAAGTCACGAAAAATTGCATCCACTGCATCCTCTGCGACAGAAAGGAAGGAAATAAAGAAGGAATGCTTCACCCGATCAACAAAGAACCGCTACCGCTCGATACGCTTCATCTTGACCATTTAGGACCAATGCCGTCAACGGATAAGAACTATCAACACATCTTTTCAATAATCGACGCATTCACCAAATTTGTATGGTTGTTTCCAGTGAAATCAACCACAGCAAGCGAGACGCTAACAAAGCTAAAAATTGTTACAAAAACTTTTGGCAACCCAAGACGAATCATCACCGACAAAGGCACCGCATTCACAGCAAATTTGTTCCAAGATTTTTGCCGAAACGAAGACATCGAACTCATCCACGTGACTACAGGTGTTCCCAGAGGAAACGGTCAAATCGAAAGAATTCATCGTATTATCATCGCTTCTCTGACCAAATTATCGATCGAAAATCCAGAGAAATGGTTCAACCACGTAGAAGATGTCCAACGATTCCTCAACAGCACTCACCAACGAGCCATCAACACGACGCCACTCGAACTCATGTTTGGAATTCCAATGAAATACAAAGACTCAGAGATAAAGAAAATCATTGAAGACGAAATCACGACTAATTTCACGGAAGAACGCAACGAATTGAGAACGAAAGCGAAAGAACAAATATTCAAAATTCAAGAAGAGAACAGAAAATCATTCAACAAGAAACGAAAACCAGCAACCAAATATGCAGTCAATGACCTTGTGGCTATCACCAAAACGCAATTCAGCACAGGAGCAAAATTGAAGGCGAAAAATAATGGACCGTACAAAGTCATCAAAGTCAAGGGCAACGAACGATATGATGTCGAGAAAGTAGGAATGCACGACGGGCCGAACAAAACCAGCACATCCACCGATAACATGAAATCATGGGCATCGATCAACATGATTCGACGCATCATACCTCATTCACCAATCAATTGGATTCAACGATCAATGTCGATGCGTACATTCAACGTCCAAGCACAATAACCGTCGAAGGAAACATTGCATCAGGAAAGTCAACTTTGTTAGACTTTCTCTCTTCATTTGAATTCATCCAAATTCAACATGAACCAGTGGAAAAATGGCAGAATTTGAACGGACACAACCTGCTGAAATTGATGTACGAAAACCCAGAAGGAATATGGATTCAAATTTCAAATGTACGCAATACTCACAATGATGCAAAACCACTCAACCAAATTAGAGCCAAATCAAATCAAAGTCATAGAAAGGTTGATTTTGTCCGCCAAAAACTGTTTCGTCAAAGCGATGATCGAAAACAACACAATTCAATCACCAATGAAAGAAATCATTCAAGAATACTTCAATTTTTTTGAAAGAAACCAAGAGGTTCGACCAGATCTAATCATCTACCTAAAGACGCCAGACGAGCTGATTAGCCGAATCCAAAAAAGAGGGAGGAAGGAGGAGCAGCAAATTAACATCAATTATTTGAGGCAGCTCCACAACCTACATGAAAGATGGATCTCTACTGAGCCTTGTGAAGTCTTGACAATCAATGCTGATGATAATCTTAGTACAGAACAATACCAACTAATCTTGGACTCAATTCAAAAGGCCGGAGTGTAGGGATCAATATCCCATAGATTTTCCTATCGAGCTTTTCATATAAAATATCATACACGCGTTGCTATTAAAATCAGTCTGAAACTAGACCTAAACCAATAAACATTACTCAATATTCTACATACATGTGGCTTTCTTTTTCGTTTCGTCCCATCGTCCGTTGTATTATTGCTCAGCGTGTTTGTTGCCCTCTCTGCGCTGTGTAGTTTTTCTGCTATTGTTAATGCTTGATTGGTGTCCAATGTTGATGTATTCGTCTCTCGGTAAAAATTACTCTCATGCCCATTCTCGTCCTTTGTGAGCTTTATTTTCTTCGTAATATCATTTATCGTTGATTGTGTCACTTTATTTGCATTATATTGAATGTTATTTTGCACTGTATACTGCACTTTTAGTCTTTTTATTATAATTGCTTGCAATGATTTATTCATGCTTGCGATGAGTTTCCTTGATTAGATTTTTTGTTATTTATTACAATGCGCAGTGCGCATGCGATTATTGTTAAGATACTGATGATTATTCCGAAAGTAATCACAATCGTTGTGTGTGATTCTGATGATGTTTGTTCAATTTCTACATTTTTGTAAACAATTTGGTTTCTGTTAGAATTTTGTGCGATTTCCGAAATTTCGTAGCCTACAAATGCGAAATTTAAGTATTTAATTGCTTTCACGCAAAAATTTTTCGTGATTTCATCTTATTTGATTTTTGGCACAGTTTGAATTCACGGTTATATGAACTTAATTTATGCACTCATTGCACTTTCGCACAAAATTACAAGTGTTTTTGCCGGACTCGCCATATAGGAATGCAATGGACACCATGTGTATAAGTTGAGTGGTAGGTCAAGACTGACTTTATTATAACATGTGCTCGTATTTATATGTGTTACATTGAGTGTGTCGGTTAGTGTGTTGAGTTGGTGATATATCGTCCCTCAATGGTTGTGGTTATCCCCTTGTTTTTCTTCTGGTTCACTCCTTGTTTCTCCCACTAAAGGTCTGCCGGTATATTTACGCGATTCTGTTAAAGTAGATGGAACTAAGACTCGTAAATAAAACACTTGTGGTTCGCTCGATGGCTGGTGTAAGACTGCTCTCTTTATTGAACATATGTTATTATTCAACTTCGGTTGGTCATTACATGTTTACATAACATGTTGCATTTTCAGCAACTCAGTGACATATTGACATATATTCACTATACCTCCCTTCTTTAGGAGAATTGATTTACATAAATTCTTAACATTGTTTCTAACTGGTTAGCTAGGCCAGTGTGGGCTTCTTAAAACTATGTTGCATCTTATTTACTATTTGCCCCCTTTTCATAGTGTAAATCAATTCGTCGAGCAATTTTAACAAAATGTTACTATTTTTATTTGATTTTTGGGAATTGTTGTTGTTTTTTTTTTTTTTTTTTAATTTTTTTTTCATTATTGAGTAAATTAAATTCTAATCTGATCTTTATGATATACTTTTGTTACATTTGTTTTCTTATCAATTAATGTTACGTTTGGTTCATTGATTTCTGCAATTATATATGGACCGTGATTAACATTTTTGTGCTTATCGTAAGGTAATGCTTCTACATATACTTGATCTCCTACATTTAAAACTACATCTTTACTACTTTTATCATAGTATTGCTTATTTTCGATTGAAGTAACAATTTATGTGCTTCATTATGTGCTACTTGGAGTCTATATCTAGCTTCATGAACAAAATTGTCAAAGTTATATATAGGGTCTACCTTACTAACTAAATCATGTGGTAAATTTGGTTTTTATTGAATACTAACTCATATGGTGAATACTTATCATCAAAACTACTATGCGGTGAAATATTGTAACAAAAGGTAAAATACGCTAAGTATTCTTCCCAGTTTGAAGAATTTTTGATAAATGCTCTTAAATACTGATTAAAGAATCCATGATTTCTTTCTATGGATCCCACTGATTGATGCCTGTATGGCACACTTAAATTATGTTTTATATTTAACATCTTACATAATTCATCATTAAGCATATTTTTGTATTCTGTACCGCAATCTGTGCGGATTTCTTTCATTAATCCGTAGATAAGTATGAAATGCTCAAAAATAGATTTTGCAACGCTTTTTGCATCTTTATTTTTAATTGGTACAGCTACTAAATATTTCGAAAAGTCGCAGATCATGGTAACTGCATATTGATTTCTATTTTCGGACATTGATAATGGACCGATTGTGTCAATAATTACTGTATCGAATAGTGATTTCGGTGTCGGTGTGATCATCATTTGCGATTTAATTTTATTTTTAGGTTTTATGAGGTGACAAATTTCACAAGATTCGATAAATTTCGCAATATCTTTTTTCATATTTTTCCAGTAGAATCTCGATCTCAATTTTTCGTATAATTTACGTTTGCCCATATGACCACCAAAAATTCGATCGTTGTGGTACATTTTTATTATTTCCAATTTTTTATCATTATCTGTTATAACCTCTGCAGTAGGAATAACAGCAATATGCAACCCTTTGAGAAATTTTTCGCCCGCTTCTTTGAAATCATTTAAAATCATATTTTTTAATACGATATCGTTTTTAGGCCATTGAATTGTATATATATTTTGTTTAGTCATTTCTTTCTCAAGGTTTAAAAGAATTTTTTCGTACGAAAATCTTTTCTTTGCCGAGCCATTGGCATTAATTTAAATAAACATTTATGTGTAAGGTGCGCACATACATGTAAATTATTGTTTTCGTCGACGATACTTTTTATGCGGGGTATTTTATAATTAATCGCGCGATCAAGTTGCTCATAAATTTTGGGCTTAATAGGTTTAATCGTTTCATTATTAACCGGATTTTCAATTCTTTGACATAGATCGAGTTGTCACCAAAATAGTATTATCAGGATGCTGTGACTTTAAATCTTCAATGGAGATGCGACTGAGCGCATCCGCCACGACATTTTCCTTACCCTTTATGTGTATAACTTCAAAATTATATTCTTCTAGTTCGAGTCTAATTCGGGTTAATTTTGACGATGGATCTTTAAGTCTGTATAAATACACGAGTGGACGATGATCCGACATTACTGTAAATTTAGTTCCGTATAAATACGGTCGAAAAGTCGTAATTGCAAAGTGATTTGCGAGTAATTCTTTCTCAATTATAGGCTTGTTTAGCTCTCCCTTTTTAAATGAACGTGATATATATGAAATCGGTCTGTCTTCGCCGTTTTGAATTTGACTAAGAACAGCACCGCATGCAAAAGTGCTGGCATCCACCGTAACTTTAAACGGTAAATAAAAATTTGGATAAGCTAAAACTTCTGGTGATTGAAGCATATTTTTAATTGTTTGAAAAGCTGATTCACAATCAGCAGTCCATTTAAATATTGAGCTTTTGCGGGTTAAATCATTTAGTGGTTTAACTATTTGTGCAAAATTTTTGAGAAAACGTCGATAGAAATTAGCAAAAGCTGTGAATCGTTTTGTTGACTCTTTGTCAACAGGTCTTGGGTAATTTTTAAGCCTCTAATTTGGTGCTGTCTGGTTTTATACCATTTTCTGTACATGAGTGTCCCAGAAACGTCACTTCTGGTCTGAAAAATTCGAATTTTTCTGGATTCAATTTTAAATTATATTTGCGGCAGATTTTGAAAACGTTTTCTAGATTTGAGAGGTGATGCTTGACAGAGCAACCGATGACAATTAAGTCATCCATGTAAATAAAAGCGTTTTCCGGTGGCAAACCAGAAAAGGCAATAGACATCATACGTGAAAAGGAGTTTGGTGCCACATTAATACCGAATGGAAGTACTTTCCATTGAAAAGAGCCTTCATCTGTAGAGAATGCAGTCATTTCTCTTGACTTTGGTTCAATTGGAATTTGCCAAAAACCCGAATATAAATCTAAAATGGAGAAAAATTTAGCTCTGCCTAAACTGTCAAGTATTTCATCAATTCTTGGCAATGGGAATTTATCTGCACTTAATTGCTTATTTAACATGCGATAATCAACGCACATGCGCCACTTTTTGTTACCGTCATTGCTTTTCTTTGGAACCAAAATTAATGGAGAATTAAACGAAGATACACTTGGCTCGATTAAATCGTTGGTCAATAATTTATTAACTTGTTTGACGATTTCGTCTTTTTGCACTTTTGGTAAACGGTAATTCTTGACGTAGACAGGATTGTTGTCTTTCATGCGCAATGTTTGTTGGTAAAAAATATTTACTGTCATTGGGTCATCGCTTAGTGCAAATACATCAGAATAATTAATGCATAAATCGAGAATCTCTTTACGAACATGTGACGGTGTGTTTTTAGAAAAATATTGCATTAATTTTTCATTGCGATTTTGACTATTTTTATTACTTTCTATTGAGAAAATATCGAATTCAGAGAGTGGAATTGCATTTGAAATTTGTGTATTAATATTGTGTACAGAATTATTTGTATTTAAAACTTTTACGACAACATCTTTTTGATAAGCTATTGTGTTTGGTATGATTATGCCGGGTGAAATTTCTTGTGTCAGTATTAAACAAGCTTCATTGAAATCTGTTATATGAAAAATTCTATGGCTTTCACAACGTGCGGGTAAAGTAGACATATTTTGTTTTGGTTCAGAAAAGATTTGCAAAGTTATAAAGAAATTAGAACATTTTATTTTAAAAGTCATGCTGCCATAATCAATGATACATTTGAATCGTCTGTTGAAATCATTGCCTATAATTCCATCAGATGGAATGTTAAATTCATCTGGAACAACGTGGAAGTAATGAGAAATAATGATATCGTCAAAGAAAATGTCAACATTAAATGTGCCCAAAGATTCGATTATATTGTCGGTGATACCCTTTATTTTAATAATATTCGATGTATCGAATTCAATATCTGATTGTATAGAACTGATTTTTATAACAGAAATGTCTGCTTGTGTGTCGCATGAAAACGTTTGGTCAATATTTGAGTAATTGCATGCAATCTTTATGTAATCTGAAAAATTTAGATTGCTAAAAGAATAAAAAAATTTAGATTGCTAAAGATGAACTTTTAATTGTTTGGTCTCTCCACTGTGAACGATTGACTGTTCTGCCCGTCGCGATTGGACGGGCCCTGACAGTTTTCCGTTACTCTAACATTTGCATTGCCGTTGCGATTATTGTTAAAACGACCACGACCACGTCCACGGCCACCACGCCAATTTGATCGATTATTATTATTATTTTGGTTATTTTTATAACCATTGTTTGATCGATTAAAGTTTCGGTTACCGTTAAGTCGGTTATTGTTTTTGCGAAAGTTATTTTGTCGATTGAATGATAAAATTTGTTTTTCTTTTTCGTGTATGTCCTGCTCAGTGATTAATTTTGCAACGACGTCCCTTGGGTCGTCAAAACTTGTGGATGACAAAATTGCTTTGACCAAATCGGAGCGAGCAGAAAAACGACACATCTCAATTGTGCGATCGATTGTCATTTCTTTTGCTTTATCTTGGTTTATTCCCTCAATAATTAATGACCGTTGCAAAGCATCAGCCAATCTTTCGGCCTCAGACGTAAAATCTTGAGCTGTGTTTTTATTATATCTGAGTGATAATATTTTACCCAAAATCACTTTAGAACTCTCTGGTTTTATGCTATCTTTGAGTGCCTTTATGATGTCATCAAGAGGTTAATCTTTGGGTACGCATTCGAGTGCTTTACCTTCCAATTTTGACAAAATAAATTTTTCCAATTGAGTAAAGGGTGATTTTTTAAGTGGTTTCTTTTTGAAAATCGAAAAAAACGCAAAAAATTTCGAAAAGTGAATCAAATCTTTATTGAAATCGATAAATTGGTTCTTGCCATTTACTTTTTGAAAATAATTTCATGCAAATGTTGGCCGCGGCTACGGCGCAAATGGTCCATACGGGAAGTCCAATTTTGGCACACTCTCTCCAACATATCGGCCGGAATCCAACATATCGCCAATAACGCGTTCGATGTTGTCCTCCAAGTCGGCAATCATTGCTGGCTTGTCCGCATAGACGAGAGACTTAACGTAGCCCCACAAAAAATAATCCAGGGGCGTTAAATCGCACGATATGGCCGGCCAATGAACGGGGCCGAAACGAGAGATGAACTGTTCGCCGAACTTACGGCGCAGTTCGTCCATGGATGGACCCGATTTGCAAGCGTTGCTCGTTTGTAAGTCTTTCCATCTTGAAATTGCAAAGCATACTGAGCATTTTTGACTGTGACAGACGTCTGTTGGAATTTGACATCTGTCAAAAAATTAAACGTCAAAAAGAAACCAGCTAAAAAATCACCCTTTAGTATATTTTTTATCTTCATCGACTGATTTTACTAGCTCAATTGAATTTAGAAAAGCAATAAGAGCCAACGGATCGCCCGAATAATTTTTGTTTATTGTTTGTGCGGCAAAGCGCAAAAAATCGATCAATGTTAAAGTCATTTTACTTGTTTCAATTGGATCAGACGTATTTTGTTCAGATGTTGTTTCGTTACTCATAAATTGATCGTTTATAAATATATTGTTTATATCAATTTGCTCTTCTTCGGCCGATTTAAATGAATTATTATGTGAAATGTGTTCAGAAGAACCGTGTACTGAATTTTCTTTTGAATTTGACGCGTGTACAAGAGTTGAATCGTTTTCAGTGTCACTATCAGATACTGTATATTCAGGGAAATCAGTTAATGCGTTTGTATTTATTTGTGCGCATAAATCAGTTGAAATTTCAATATCACGATTTAATTTGGCGAAACAACGAATTGTATTATCACGTACAGTTACTAAAGTCGGTCTATATTTTTGTAATTCGATCGAGTCGAAATCGTTATAAAATCTCGCAGCATACGCGACTAAATTGTCATGTGCTAAGCATTTTTCATACTCAGCGTGTTTAATTGGATTCTTAGACAAATCTTTCTTTAAAATTTTCTTTATCTCCAACTCAAAAATATACTTAAGATTCTTGAAAATGCTATCATCGATTTTAGTCATTTAGTTTGTCATGTAAAATCATAAAAGAAATGTGTATAAAAGACAATATGTGTGGACGAAATTTAGTAAGCATTTCATTTAAAAATGTGTTTTGTATTTTTTTTTCAAAACTGTTTGCTTATTTCTTTAAAAAAAAAAATGTGTATATCCCATGTAATGTTTTTATTTATGTTGACCCATATAATGTTTCATTTATTTTCAGTTTAATTTATTTTCAATTTTCATTTATTTGCTTTATTTTTCTTTGAAAACGGGTCAAAATATTTATGGGAAATGAATGAAATGGGTCATTGCAATATTTATATTTATTCTCTTACAAATATTATGTTTAAATTTTCAAGTGCTTGTTTTTTTTTTCTTTATAACAAAACCAGAAATGAATATGCGCTTAAAGTTATGCTGACCTACATCAATGTTTATGATTCAACCAAACATATTGTTTCATATATTTTTGTGTTAAAATGCGTTTGGATTTCCGTATAATTTCTTGACCAAAAAAAAAGAAATGTGTCATTTGATTTTGTTAAATTTTTAAATTTCAAGAGAGGACCACACCCAAACAAACATTTGTATCGCATTCATTTAAGGCAAAAATCTATTTTCTAAAATTATTCATTTAAAGTGTATAAGTGATAGAAGAAAAATTATATTTAAACTTAGCTTGCATTCCAATGACGATACTGCCCGTTGCGTTCAAGTGGTGTAGAATTTCTTTTCTCTTTTCTTATCCTTCGCATCGCTTGGCTGCGCTGGCGGTTTGTGTTTTTTTTTTCTTCTGTTTACTTCGTTCTGTCGTTCTTTGCTTCTTTCTGCTTTCCTTGCATGTAAATTTTACGCTTATTTTTGTTGTGTAGATTTTTTTTTCAGTTATGTTTTTGATAAGTGTTCATCGTATTAATATGTATTCAACGAAATGTTTATATTTATTTTTCTGCTATTGTTAATGCTTGATTGGTGTCCAATGTTGATGTATTCGTCTCTCGGTAAAAATTACTCTCATGCCCATTCTCGTCCTTTGTGAGCTTTATTTTCTTCGTAATATCATTTATCGTTGATTGTGTCACTTTATTTGCATTATATTGAATGTTATTTTGCACTGTATACTGCACTTTTAGTCTTTTTATTATAATTGCTTGCAATGATTTATTCATGCTTGCGATGAGTTTCCTTGATTAGATTTTTTGTTATTTATTACAATGCGCAGTGCGCATGCGATTATTGTTAAGATACTGATGATTATTCCGAAAGTAATCACAATCGTTGTGTGTGATTCTGATGATGTTTGTTCAATTTCTACATTTTTGTAAACAATTTGGTTTCTGTTAGAATTTTGTGCGATTTCCGAAATTTCGTAGCCTACAAATGCGAAATTTAAGTATTTAATTGCTTTCACGCAAAAATTTTCCGTGATTTCATCTTATTTGATTTTTGGCACAGTTTGAATTCACGGTTATATGAACTTAATTTATGCACTCATTGCACTTTCGCACAAAATTACAAGTGTTTTTGCCGGACTCGCCATATAGGAATGCAATGGACACCATGTGTATAAGTTGAGTGGTAGGTCAAGACTGACTTTATTATAACATGTGCTCGTATTTATATGTGTTACATTGAGTGTGTCGGTTAGTGTGTTGAGTTGGTGATATATCGTCCCTCAATGGTTGTGGTTATCCCCTTGTTTTTCTTCTGGTTCACTCCTTGTTTCTCCCACTAAAGGTCTGCCGGTATATTTACGCGATTCTGTTAAAGTAGATGGAACTAAGACTCGTAAATAAAACACTTGTGGTTCGCTCGATGGCTGGTGTAAGACTGCTCTCTTTATTGAACATATGTTATTATTCAACTTCGGTTGGTCATTACATGTTTACATAACATGTTGCATTTTCAGCAACTCAGTGACATATTGACATATATTCACTATACCTCCCTTCTTTAGGAGAATTGATTTACATAAATTCTTAACATTGTTTCTAACTGGTTAGCTAGGCCAGTGTGGGCTTCTTAAAACTATGTTGCATCTTATTTACTATTTGCCCCCTTTTCATAGTGTAAATCAATTCGTCGAGCAATTTTAACAAAATGTTACTATTTTTATTTGATTTTTGGGAATTGTTGTTGTTTTTTTTTTTTTTTTTTAATTTTTTTTTCATTATTGAGTAAATTAAATTCTAATCTGATCTTTATGATATACTTTTGTTACATTTGTTTTCTTATCAATTAATGTTACGTTTGGTTCATTGATTTCTGCAATTATATATGGACCGTGATTAACATTTTTGTGCTTATCGTAAGGTAATGCTTCTACATATACTTGATCTCCTACATTTAAAACTACATCTTTACTACTTTTATCATAGTATTGCTTATTTTCGATTGAAGTAACAATTTATGTGCTTCATTATGTGCTACTTGGAGTCTATATCTAGCTTCATGAACAAAATTGTCAAAGTTATATATAGGGTCTACCTTACTAACTAAATCATGTGGTAAATTTGGTTTTTATTGAATACTAACTCATATGGTGAATACTTATCATCAAAACTACTATGCGGTGAAATATTGTAACAAAAGGTAAAATACGCTAAGTATTCTTCCCAGTTTGAAGAATTTTTGATAAATGCTCTTAAATACTGATTAAAGAATCCATGATTTCTTTCTATGGATCCCACTGATTGATGCCTGTATGGCACACTTAAATTATGTTTTATATTTAACATCTTACATAATTCATCATTAAGCATATTTTTGTATTCTGTACCGCAATCTGTGCGGATTTCTTTCATTAATCCGTAGATAAGTATGAAATGCTCAAAAATAGATTTTGCAACGCTTTTTGCATCTTTATTTTTAATTGGTACAGCTACTAAATATTTCGAAAAGTCGCAGATCATGGTAACTGCATATTGATTTCTATTTTCGGACATTGATAATGGACCGATTGTGTCAATAATTACTGTATCGAATAGTGATTTCGGTGTCGGTGTGATCATCATTTGCGATTTAATTTTATTTTTAGGTTTTATGAGGTGACAAATTTCACAAGATTCGATAAATTTCGCAATATCTTTTTTCATATTTTTCCAGTAGAATCTCGATCTCAATTTTTCGTATAATTTACGTTTGCCCATATGACCACCAAAAATTCGATCGTTGTGGTACATTTTTATTATTTCCAATTTTTTATCATTATCTGTTATAACCTCTGCAGTAGGAATAACAGCAATATGCAACCCTTTGAGAAATTTTTCGCCCGCTTCTTTGAAATCATTTAAAATCATATTTTTTAATACGATATCGTTTTTAGGCCATTGAATTGTATATATATTTTGTTTAGTCATTTCTTTCTCAAGGTTTAAAAGAATTTTTTCGTACGAAAATCTTTTCTTTGCCGAGCCATTGGCATTAATTTAAATAAACATTTATGTGTAAGGTGCGCACATACATGTAAATTATTGTTTTCGTCGACGATACTTTTTATGCGGGGTATTTTATAATTAATCGCGCGATCAAGTTGCTCATAAATTTTGGGCTTAATAGGTTTAATCGTTTCATTATTAACCGGATTTTCAATTCTTTGACATAGATCGAGTTGTCACCAAAATAGTATTATCAGGATGCTGTGACTTTAAATCTTCAATGGAGATGCGACTGAGCGCATCCGCCACGACATTTTCCTTACCCTTTATGTGTATAACTTCAAAATTATATTCTTCTAGTTCGAGTCTAATTCGGGTTAATTTTGACGATGGATCTTTAAGTCTGTATAAATACACGAGTGGACGATGATCCGACATTACTGTAAATTTAGTTCCGTATAAATACGGTCGAAAAGTCGTAATTGCAAAGTGATTTGCGAGTAATTCTTTCTCAATTATAGGCTTGTTTAGCTCTCCCTTTTTAAATGAACGTGATATATATGAAATCGGTCTGTCTTCGCCGTTTTGAATTTGACTAAGAACAGCACCGCATGCAAAAGTGCTGGCATCCACCGTAACTTTAAACGGTAAATAAAAATTTGGATAAGCTAAAACTTCTGGTGATTGAAGCATATTTTTAATTGTTTGAAAAGCTGATTCACAATCAGCAGTCCATTTAAATATTGAGCTTTTGCGGGTTAAATCATTTAGTGGTTTAACTATTTGTGCAAAATTTTTGAGAAAACGTCGATAGAAATTAGCAAAAGCTGTGAATCGTTTTGTTGACTCTTTGTCAACAGGTCTTGGGTAATTTTTAAGCCTCTAATTTGGTGCTGTCTGGTTTTATACCATTTTCTGTACATGAGTGTCCCAGAAACGTCACTTCTGGTCTGAAAAATTCGAATTTTTCTGGATTCAATTTTAAATTATATTTGCGGCAGATTTTGAAAACGTTTTCTAGATTTGAGAGGTGATGCTTGACAGAGCAACCGATGACAATTAAGTCATCCATGTAAATAAAAGCGTTTTCCGGTGGCAAACCAGAAAAGGCAATAGACATCATACGTGAAAAGGAGTTTGGTGCCACATTAATACCGAATGGAAGTACTTTCCATTGAAAAGAGCCTTCATCTGTAGAGAATGCAGTCATTTCTCTTGACTTTGGTTCAATTGGAATTTGCCAAAAACCCGAATATAAATCTAAAATGGAGAAAAATTTAGCTCTGCCTAAACTGTCAAGTATTTCATCAATTCTTGGCAATGGGAATTTATCTGCACTTAATTGCTTATTTAACATGCGATAATCAACGCACATGCGCCACTTTTTGTTACCGTCATTGCTTTTCTTTGGAACCAAAATTAATGGAGAATTAAACGAAGATACACTTGGCTCGATTAAATCGTTGGTCAATAATTTATTAACTTGTTTGACGATTTCGTCTTTTTGCACTTTTGGTAAACGGTAATTCTTGACGTAGACAGGATTGTTGTCTTTCATGCGCAATGTTTGTTGGTAAAAAATATTTACTGTCATTGGGTCATCGCTTAGTGCAAATACATCAGAATAATTAATGCATAAATCGAGAATCTCTTTACGAACATGTGACGGTGTGTTTTTAGAAAAATATTGCATTAATTTTTCATTGCGATTTTGACTATTTTTATTACTTTCTATTGAGAAAATATCGAATTCAGAGAGTGGAATTGCATTTGAAATTTGTGTATTAATATTGTGTACAGAATTATTTGTATTTAAAACTTTTACGACAACATCTTTTTGATAAGCTATTGTGTTTGGTATGATTATGCCGGGTGAAATTTCTTGTGTCAGTATTAAACAAGCTTCATTGAAATCTGTTATATGAAAAATTCTATGGCTTTCACAACGTGCGGGTAAAGTAGACATATTTTGTTTTGGTTCAGAAAAGATTTGCAAAGTTATAAAGAAATTAGAACATTTTATTTTAAAAGTCATGCTGCCATAATCAATGATACATTTGAATCGTCTGTTGAAATCATTGCCTATAATTCCATCAGATGGAATGTTAAATTCATCTGGAACAACGTGGAAGTAATGAGAAATAATGATATCGTCAAAGAAAATGTCAACATTAAATGTGCCCAAAGATTCGATTATATTGTCGGTGATACCCTTTATTTTAATAATATTCGATGTATCGAATTCAATATCTGATTGTATAGAACTGATTTTTATAACAGAAATGTCTGCTTGTGTGTCGCATGAAAACGTTTGGTCAATATTTGAGTAATTGCATGCAATCTTTATGTAATCTGAAAAATTTAGATTGCTAAAAGAATAAAAAAATTTAGATTGCTAAAGATGAACTTTTAATTGTTTGGTCTCTCCACTGTGAACGATTGACTGTTCTGCCCGTCGCGATTGGACATTTGCATTGCCGTTGCGATTATTGTTAAAACGACCACGACCACGTCCACGGCCACCACGCCAATTTGATCGATTATTATTATTATTTTGGTTATTTTTATAACCATTGTTTGATCGATTAAAGTTTCGGTTACCGTTAAGTCGGTTATTGTTTTTGCGAAAGTTATTTTGTCGATTGAATGATAAAATTTGTTTTTCTTTTTCGTGTATGTCCTGCTCAGTGATTAATTTTGCAACGACGTCCCTTGGGTCGTCAAAACTTGTGGATGACAAAATTGCTTTGACCAAATCGGAGCGAGCAGAAAAACGACACATCTCAATTGTGCGATCGATTGTCATTTCTTTTGCTTTATCTTGGTTTATTCCCTCAATAATTAATGACCGTTGCAAAGCATCAGCCAATCTTTCGGCCTCAGACGTAAAATCTTGAGCTGTGTTTTTATTATATCTGAGTGATAATATTTTACCCAAAATCACTTTAGAACTCTCTGGTTTTATGCTATCTTTGAGTGCCTTTATGATGTCATCAAGAGGTTAATCTTTGGGTACGCATTCGAGTGCTTTACCTTCCAATTTTGACAAAATAAATTTTTCCAATTGAGTAAAGGGTGATTTTTTAAGTGGTTTCTTTTTGAAAATCGAAAAAAACGCAAAAAATTTCGAAAAGTGAATCAAATCTTTATTGAAATCGATAAATTGGTTCTTGCCATTTACTTTTTGAAAATAATTTCATGCAAATGTTGGCCGCGGCTACGGCGCAAATGGTCCATACGGGAAGTCCAATTTTGGCACACTCTCTCCAACATATCGGCCGGAATCCAACATATCGCCAATAACGCGTTCGATGTTGTCCTCCAAGTCGGCAATCATTGCTGGCTTGTCCGCATAGACGAGAGACTTAACGTAGCCCCACAAAAAATAATCCAGGGGCGTTAAATCGCACGATATGGCCGGCCAATGAACGGGGCCGAAACGAGAGATGAACTGTTCGCCGAACTTACGGCGCAGTTCGTCCATGGATGGACCCGATTTGCAAGCGTTGCTCGTTTGTAAGTCTTTCCATCTTGAAATTGCAAAGCATACTGAGCATTTTTGACTGTGACAGACGTCTGTTGGAATTTGACATCTGTCAAAAAATTAAACGTCAAAAAGAAACCAGCTAAAAAATCACCCTTTAGTATATTTTTTATCTTCATCGACTGATTTTACTAGCTCAATTGAATTTAGAAAAGCAATAAGAGCCAACGGATCGCCCGAATAATTTTTGTTTATTGTTTGTGCGGCAAAGCGCAAAAAATCGATCAATGTTAAAGTCATTTTACTTGTTTCAATTGGATCAGACGTATTTTGTTCAGATGTTGTTTCGTTACTCATAAATTGATCGTTTATAAATATATTGTTTATATCAATTTGCTCTTCTTCGGCCGATTTAAATGAATTATTATGTGAAATGTGTTCAGAAGAACCGTGTACTGAATTTTCTTTTGAATTTGACGCGTGTACAAGAGTTGAATCGTTTTCAGTGTCACTATCAGATACTGTATATTCAGGGAAATCAGTTAATGCGTTTGTATTTATTTGTGCGCATAAATCAGTTGAAATTTCAATATCACGATTTAATTTGGCGAAACAACGAATTGTATTATCACGTACAGTTACTAAAGTCGGTCTATATTTTTGTAATTCGATCGAGTCGAAATCGTTATAAAATCTCGCAGCATACGCGACTAAATTGTCATGTGCTAAGCATTTTTCATACTCAGCGTGTTTAATTGGATTCTTAGACAAATCTTTCTTTAAAATTTTCTTTATCTCCAACTCAAAAATATACTTAAGATTCTTGAAAATGCTATCATCGATTTTAGTCATTTAGTTTGTCATGTAAAATCATAAAAGAAATGTGTATAAAAGACAATATGTGTGGACGAAATTTAGTAAGCATTTCATTTAAAAATGTGTTTTGTATTTTTTTTTCAAAACTGTTTGCTTATTTCTTTAAAAAAAAAAATGTGTATATCCCATGTAATGTTTTTATTTATGTTGACCCATATAATGTTTCATTTATTTTCAGTTTAATTTATTTTCAATTTTCATTTATTTGCTTTATTTTTCTTTGAAAACGGGTCAAAATATTTATGGGAAATGAATGAAATGGGTCATTGCAATATTTATATTTATTCTCTTACAAATATTATGTTTAAATTTTCAAGTGCTTGTTTTTTTTTTCTTTATAACAAAACCAGAAATGAATATGCGCTTAAAGTTATGCTGACCTACATCAATGTTTATGATTCAACCAAACATATTGTTTCATATATTTTTGTGTTAAAATGCGTTTGGATTTCCGTATAATTTCTTGACCAAAAAAAAAGAAATGTGTCATTTGATTTTGTTAAATTTTTAAATTTCAAGAGAGGACCACACCCAAACAAACATTTGTATCGCATTCATTTAAGGCAAAAATCTATTTTCTAAAATTATTCATTTAAAGTGTATAAGTGATAGAAGAAAAATTATATTTAAACTTAGCTTGCATTCCAATGACGATACTGCCCGTTGCGTTCAAGTGGTGTAGAATTTCTTTTCTCTTTTCTTATCCTTCGCATCGCTTGGCTGCGCTGGCGGTTTGTGTTTTTTTTTTCTTCTGTTTACTTCGTTCTGTCGTTCTTTGCTTCTTTCTGCTTTCCTTGCATGTAAATTTTACGCTTATTTTTGTTGTGTAGATTTTTTTTTCAGTTATGTTTTTGATAAGTGTTCATCGTATTAATATGTATTCAACGAAATGTTTATATTTATTGTGCACTGATTATGATTTTGCGCAAAATTTTTTTTTCATTCAAAAGCAATGTTCGTTTACAAATTTCATATTGATTTTAGTCTTTTTATTTCAAAAGTTTGTCACTTGCATATTTGTCTATTTTGTATTTTGTGCAAATTTCACTTTCAGTTCTGATCTTTTTCAAATTTGATTGTCTTTTATTACAATTCTTTTTGGGTCGACGAATATTTTTAGTTTGCGTATATATTTTTCATAGTCTTTAAACATTTCTTGTTTGTGTTGTATACTTTTTCTTCATTTTCTTGTTGTGTTGATTATACACATAAAATGCAATACTGATTAATTTTAGCGCCACTAAAATGCACAATAAAATGACGATTTCTTTATTTACAATCGGAACAGCTTCATTTAATACGAGATTGTTATTGACGTTGCCGCTTGTATCCACAGTTTTTACTTCACTTGGCTTGCTTTCGCCACCACCCATTTTCAATTTTTTTTCGATAAATCAATTTATTGTCGAGCACTTTTAAAAAAAAAAGAAAAAATTTGAATTTAAAACTTTCTTAAGATTTTCTTGGTGGTCGACGGCTTGCCGGACTCGCCATAAAGTAGATGGAACTAAGACTCGTAAATAAAACACTTGTGGTTCGCTCGATGGCTGGTATAAGACTGCTCTCTTTATTGAACATATGTTATTATTCAACTTCGGTTGGTCATTACATGTTTACATTACATGTTGCATTTTCAGCAACTCAGTGACATATTGACATATATTCACTATACTGTGCTGTTTCGTTCGCTGGTTTAAACACCTTGTTAATTATTTCTTTGATTACGATTAATGCGAAGATTATTAATGTTAGTATTACGATGGACCATGCTATGTCTGTGACGTTATATTTTGTTTCCACTTCTTTTACTTTTTCTAAGAATTTGGGTTAAGTTTTATTTAATTAAAATGATAATTAAAACACAATTATTTTTGATAGCTTCCTTAGCGGGTGAGCACTCAGTCGCGACTGCCTTTATTCATTTATTTGCATACATGTTGCATGCGACGAGTCGCATGCGTAAGACGATTCATACATTCTGTATTCGTGCGCTCTACGCTTAGCGTTACACCACCTTTCTTAGAATAGATTGTTTTACAAAAAGATAGATTAGCTACTTCTTTTGCTTTTTGTGAAATAAGCTATTACAGAAGCATTTTTGTTATATTATTAAATTATTTGTTTTTGTTTTCATGTTACATTTGGTTTTTCGTTTTTTTTTTTTTTTTTTGTTTTACTTAACTAAAATTTTATTTTATATTCTCAATCTTTTTTAGAATGATTGGGTGAAAACTTCTTAATCAGTATGAATTCTGTAATTGTATTTAAAAAAAAGAAGAAAAAAAAAAAAAAATTAAAATGAAAATTGATAGAATAATGTCTTAATATTTTGCTATTCGGTTCTTATGTATTTTGTATTTTTTACCATTTAGGTCTATAATTACGTTTTCTTTTTCTACATCTAATACGTTGAATGGACCACTATATATGTATTTGAACTTATTATATTGTTCATTCAATATTTTTATCTTATCTCCTGCCTTAAAATCTATTATGTTTGCTTTCTTATCAAAATAAATCTTATTTCTTATTTGTATCTTGTTTATTATTTCTCTAGTCTCCAAATGAGCGCGTTGTAGGCGATATTTCATTTCAGAGACCACATTGTCTATATTGTAAATAGGGTCAGACATGAATGTCGTGGGTCAATTAGCTTTGAACCCGTGAATTAATTCAAAGGGACTGTATGTGAAATTTGTTGAAGTGTTAGGAGTTGTATTATAACAGAAACAGAAATAGTTCGCGTATACATCCCAGTCATCCAAATTTCCATTCAAGTACGCTCGGATATATTCGTTTAGAATTCTATGGCTTCTTTCCACGCCTCCCATGGTTTAATGGTGGTAAGCAGTAGATTTTAGGTGTGTGATGTTGAGTAATTTGCTCAATTCATCAATCACATCATTTACATATTCATTACCAAGATCAGTTTTTATACCTTTCATGGTACCACAGAGCAAAATGAATTTTTCAAAAATTGCTCTAGCCACAGTTTTCGCTGATTTGTCAGTAACTGTAAAATATTTACTGAGTTCATCCACAATAGTAATCGCGTATTGAAAATTGTTATTTGATTTTCGAGTCGGTTCGATTGTATCAATCTGAACCAAATCGAAAGGTTTCAATGGTGTGTCGGTAATTTTTAGTTCCTGTTCATTTTGCAAATGTGGCAGTTTTTGGTAAATTTTGCAATAGATTTTGTCATTTTTGGCCAATAGTATTGCGTTCGCAATTTTGCATACATGCGTTTTTGACCGCAATGACCACCCATCAGTTTGCGTTGTGAAATAGTTCAAGAATTCTTCGTTGTGCCTCCCTTGATTCTATAAATGGAGGTCTCTTTATTAGAGTAATTTCAAGATCGGTTAAAATTTCAGCGCATGCACCTTTAAATTCGTTTAAGTCGCAATATTCAAATATTTTGTCGTATAAAAGCCATTGGATTTTGGCGATTTGATAAGCTTTGGCCATAGCATTTAGCTTTGAAATCAAGGCTCTAGAGATACTGTTTCATTTGACTTTTGTTTGATCAATTTGCAGTCAAAAAGTTTTTTATGGTTTTTAAATACGCCAATAGAAATTTGAGAAATTTTTCCCGCGTGATTCGTACTCAACTGCAATAATTTTGCGCTAATCACCCTTGGTTTTAAACCGCTTTGAATTTCTTCCATAATTTTTAGTGATTTGTGATCATTGAAATAAGAATTATAAACATTGCTAGATGAATCTAATTGTTTTTGTTGTGTTTTTTGTGCCATCGAACGTGTGATAGCTAATATGTCGTATTCGTACATATTTTTTGCATCCTCGATATGAATTCTTGACAGCGCATCAGCAACAACATTGTCCTTTCCGGGTATATGGACAACATCAAATTTGTATTCTTCTAGTTCAAGTCTGATTCTTGTCAGCCTTGATGATGGATTTTCCATTTTGTAAAGGTTTAATAGTGGTTTATGGTCACTATATACAGTGAACTCATTGCCATAAAGATATGGTATAAATTATGCATCTGGTTGTACTTACATTTCAGGTTCTCAAGTTCACCATAAATGTAGGAATTATGAATAATACGACTGTGCTGTATTGAATGCGAATTAAGACTGACTTTATTGATCGTATGCAAATTACATATAGGGCGCAGCACTGGATGTGCCTGGTGCATTTCCAGTAACAATGCGAATTGTTGGTTCGTTTTGACGGTTGTTTTGTTGTTGATGGTTTCTATTGTTGTTTTTATTTGAAAAATTTCGGGTATTATAATTTTTCTTTTGGAAATTTCCATTCGAATTTGAATTGCCCGTTTTGTTGAATTGTTTGTTTTTATCAAACATTCAGTGACAAATTTCACAATTTTGAGTAAATTTTGGATGTGTCAATTTTTGGTTCCAAAAATTGTCTGCAAGCTGCGTGCAATGTCACATTCAGTGACAAATTTCACAATGACGTCGCCAGGTTGATCGAATTTAGCCGATGACAATACTGATTTTACTACATCAAATCTTGTTGTTTTGCGACATAAATCGACCGTTTTCTTAATCGTCATTTCCTGAGCCTTGACTCTAGGAATTCCCTCGACTACTAAGGAGCGACGAAAAGCCTTAAAGAGTTTTTCTGCCTCTTCAGTAAATTTGGTAAAATCACCTTTGATTAGCTTCAAGGCCATGATTTTTCCTCGATAGCTGCGGACGATTCAGGCTTAATTTCGAGTTTCAATGTGTCAATGATTTGTTGCACTGTATTTATGTTGTCAGTAATGCATTCTAAAGCCTTACCTTCAAGTTTAGCTTTAATGAATTTGGAACACAATTCTTCTTGACCAACCTCTTTCAATTCTAAAACTCTCTCAACATCGGAGATAAAACTGTTCAATCTGAGCGGATCTCCACTGAACTTGTAGTTCAGGATGGATGATGCCGTTTTAAGAAATTCGGAGTTTGTCATAGGAGCCATTTCGAAATTTTCTTCTTCATCAACGTTCTCTATATCATAAATTGCGTTATTTTTTAATGGATTTTGAATTAAGAGTTGCACCCGATCTAAAATTGTTTCGGTATTTTGAGAATTGGTTGAGATTAAAGAATTCAGACTCGATGCTGGAGAGGGAGTTGGGTTGACATTAATGTCACCAGTTTCAGATGTACCAGCAGCTAAATCAAGATTATTGTCGTCGTTTTCCCCTTCTTTAATTTCAACTACAGTTATTTTGTCCAATTCGACTTGTTGGAAATTATTATCCGGGAATTCGTATTCAAGATTTAATATTAAAAATGATTGTACTTATTTAGCTCTAGCTTTCTCTGCTTCTTCCTGCAATTGCACTTGCTTTGAAACTGATTCGAATGAATAAACGTTTGCTATGTAATTAATTAGTTTATTATATGTTCGCGTTAAATTCACTTTATAATCCGCCTGTAATGATTGATACGTTTCTTGTAAGAGGACGTCGATGATTTATGTAAGGTTCGACTTTTTTATATTCAGCTTGATATTCGGTTTTTAATTTTTTGGACAATTCTGTTTTGGACAAATGCGACATACTTTGATTATATTTTCATTTGAAACGGTATACATTTCGACAAATTCGGTTTCAATTTGTAGTTACATCGATAAAAATCATTCATTTGTGGATCTTATAAATCCGTTTGAATTAGGTGTAAAAGTTCAACGAGAAAAAAAAAAGATTTCTTTAATGATGGGACAACGAATCTAAAATAAAACACATGGTGATTGGTGTTCAGTCGAGTCAAGACTGCCTCATATTTATTTAGGTTGGCTATTTATATGTTTCCAGAGGTATACATGGTTTGTATTGACATACATATGATGGAATGCGGACTATCAATATAGGTTATTCATTACATTGCATATATTTCCGCTATATTTCTTAAACATTATTTAAAATTAATTAAAATTCGTTTTTTTTTCAATATTCGAATAGGTGTTTTATCTCAAGAATGACGATTTGTATTCATTATACAAGTTCGTTGACTTAAATATATTTTATTTTCATGCGTAATGTATTCATTTATGCTTGTTTTGCTTTATGAAAATATCTTTGAAGATTTTAAAGTTAAATAGTTTTTTTTTCTCTTTTTTTTTCTTTTCTCATATTGTCAAATAACACGAAATCTACTTAAACAGTTCACGTATAATATTATGGATACTAACTCTTGATATATGTTTCTTCTTGTCGGTTGCATGTAAAAAATCCGTTGCGTCTAAAGATTCTTCCTTCCTTCGCTGTATTTTCTTCTTTGTGTTGTTAATCTAAGTCAGCTAACAAATCGCGGCATGCACGTGTCATACGAAGTCTGTTGAAACTAACCGTACGCGTTGCACTTTTTGCATTGTTTGTGTTGCGATGGTTCGGCTGTTGTGCATTACGGTTATTTTGTTGAATACGATTTCCATTTCTTAGGCTTGCATTTATTTGATTCACATTTCTTTGATTTGCATTTCTTTGATTTGCATTTCTTTGATTAGAATTTCGTCGATATGCAGATGAATAACTGTCGGCTGGTTTCTTTGGAATTGCAAAAAATGTTTCTTATCCCGATTTCATTTCCTGTTCATGTAATTTAGCACCCACATTAACTCTGCAATTATATCGCTTTTCAATATTTCGTTGATGCTTCATTTATCGGTATACTCGGGAACAACGAAGTAACATCAAAGGAAATCATAACTTCATCCTCTTCTAAAACTAAATGTTTAATTTTGTCGACGAATTCGTAAGAATTTTGCACTGAGAGACTGTCCCAATTCGGCAATTTTTTAATTTCTTCTACCAACCACTTGGCAATTTTATAGATCGGTGTACTAATGTTTGATACTATCGGTCTCATTTTATCGCCCGCTTTATGCAATTTAGGTAAAGCGTACATTTTCGCGACCGTTGGGTTGGGAACAATTGAATTTCTCAACAAGCGTTTACCAAATACACTGTCTTACTTCTTTTCTAAGGCTATCGCTCTCACGTATCATTTTTGGTAGTGGGCTTCTCGTAACTTTTTTGTATGAGCATTCTTCGATTAAATTTAGCACTCTATTATCGTAATCCGCTTTATCCAAAATAACAACTTTGTTGCCTTTGTCAACTTTTACGTAGACACATTCTTTTTCACGCAATTGTTTAATTGTTATTAGTTCACTATCTTTTTTCTTTCGAATGTGTTGTTGAGATTTTGCGCTTTGGTTAATTTGAGTTGCGGTTGTTCTTACATCGTTTTGCACTGAGGGCATTTTGTATTTTAACATCGTCTCAATATCAACCACTGACTCAACTAACGGTAATTTGTCAGGTTTTGGGGAATATTTTAGGCCCTTGTTTAATAGATTAAGTTCGTTATCACTAAAGGTTTCACTTGATTTGTTAATAACAAAATCCGGAATAAATTCAGGTTCGAACCAACTTTTGATATTTCCACGTTTTTCAATCAAACTGTGCAATTTTCGACTTTGCGTCTCACGTTTTTTCTTTGCTTCATTATTGGCTGTGTTTGTCAATTTTTCGGTAAAAATCAACCACTCGCGCATTTCTTTTTCATTTTTGAAACATTTAGTCAAAGCCAGATGTAAATAATATACAGTTCACCCTCGTAAATTAGAAGTAAAATGTCCCAAGGCCAAATCTAATTCACGAGGAATTCTAATTTCGGAGGTTTTTTCCAATTTCTTCAAAAATCGCTATAATAAACCAAAAATCATAATGGAGAACGATTTGTTTAACTAAAAACATTGCATATATTTCAATGTATATTAAGAAGTACATATTGCCTTTATTTTATTGTTTATAAATATTCTGTTTACAAAGAAAAAAATGAGTGAAAACAAAACATGACTTCAAAATCAAAAATGACTATTTGTTTGTATAAGAAATACGATTTCATTTGAAGTAATCCGTTACTGCCATTTGCTTTGTTGTTTTGCTTGTATGTGCTTTCACGATATCAGAACGAAGAGACAGCAGATTGAATATATTGCACAAACATTTTCATTCTGTGAGCACCATTCGATTAATTTGTTGACATGATCGATTGCATCAGAGTGTATTGACTGAGTAACAGTAAACAAAACATTTTATCATTTCATATACATGTATTGGTGTACGCAAATTCTATTGTGTTTTATGATGCGAAATCAATAGATTTCATTACTCTACATGTTTTAGACAATATTTAGTTTAAATTTTATAAAATTTCAAGCGAAAATGGAAAACCTCGCAAATTAGAAGTGAACCTTTTAAATTCGAATTTTTCCATACAAATTTTCGAATCTAAAATTCACTTCTAATTTCGGAGGAATTCTAATTCTCCGAGATCTAATTTACGAGGGCGCACTGTAATTCTAATTCAAATTCTGACAATAATTTAAATTTGTGTTTTAATTTTAAGCTCAACCATTTTTGTTGGGCATGTTTAATCGCTGCTTGTGCACGTGGATTCGACACTGCCGTTGTGACTTTGATAAAATTAGGCAAAACTTTTTTCTTTCGACACGCGCGCAAGAAACAAACGTTCATGTAATAACTTCAACTTTCTTTTTCAAGCGAGAGAAACGGTTCAAACTTGGATTGGTTTCCATTTTTATCAAAAAGTTTTTTTAAAAAATTGAACCTGACGTGAAATCCGGTAAATTACCTTCGTGTTTTATTACAGTGCTCCCTCGCAAATTCGAATTGAAATGTCCCGAGACCAATTCGAATTTGCGAAAAATTCGAACTTCCAAGGGATTTTTATTTAAATCAAAATTCGCTATAATTATGCCAAATAAAGAAGGTGGGTGAATTTACTGTATTCTGTTAATGTTTATTTGGAAATATTGCATTTTGCATTTATTATTTAGTACATAATACTCAACGTGTATGAAAGAGATACATGATTGTTTTTTTTTTCATTTGAAATAATCTGTTACAGTTGTTTGCTTGGAATCTTTTGTTGTATGGAATCTTTTGTTACTTATCGGAATATCTTTCCAAGCATCATTCAACATTACAATTGCATCAATGATTGCATGTTCCTTCAGAGCCGTTTCAATTGGTGTGTTCTCTTTCGCAATAACAGATTGCGAAAATAGGAAACCTTGCAAATTCGAAGTGCACCTCGGAAATTCGAAGTAATTGTTCTAAGTGTTCGTACACGAAATTCACTTCGAATTTCCAAGGAATTCGAATTTTCAAAATTCGAATTTGCGAGGGAGCACTGTAATTGGATTTCATCGTTTTCTTCTTGTTTCACAATGCACTGAGCGATATTTTGATTTTGTAAAATTTTCAGAGTGCAATTATCCTGTTTTTGAGTTTGACAAATGTTTGTGTTCAAAATTTCAGTACACCTCTTTGTTCTTTGGAAAAGACCGTTACACTTGGATATTTGTTTATCCATTTCAATTTTTCCGTGCTTAAATTCTAATGGTGTTATTTTATAATGTTCGCATTGGCGATTGATAACGGGATATCAATAGTATTCTTAATCTTACATATATGAATGATTGAATATTCCAAAACGTTTATGACTGGTAATTGTTCTTTTTCAATTTTAATCAGAGTTTCGATTTCTCCCAGATTAAAGGCCAAAGTGTTGATTTGATAATTTTTTGCCATATTGAGTGTATGTATGATGTTTCGTAGTTCTTCAACTATGTACCTCTGTCAATATGTATGAATTTGTATTTTCGTTGCCAACATTTTTCAAAAGTTCAGTCATTTTGTTGTTGTTTTCTCTCAATGCATTATTGTTATCGATTAAATGGTTTATGCTTTCCTGCAATTGTGTTAGGTCATCATGGTCCGGAATGCCAGTGATCCACTTTATACCTGACCCCAAAACATTTATTGCTCTTTTATGGACTTTTTTGAAATCAAGTTGTTCGAAATATTTTGTAGCCTTTTTTATTAAAATTCTGTCGCGTAATGTGGGTTTCGTTACCATTGACATTTGGTGATGCAAATGATCCAGATCGAAAATATGAAACAAATAATTTTCACCGTCATATAAAAAGGAATCATCCAACTTCGTTAAAATGTAGCGTATATTTTCCAAACTGATTATTTCCACTGCACCAGTCGACGAAATAGTCAACACAAAAGACGAAATAATTAACACAAAAATACAATTCATTGTTCCAGATGTGCACTTTTCAAACTGTCTTTGTGTATCAATTTTCCCGTTGTTGTTAAGATTGTGTCCTCACGATCTTCTTTCACTGTATATTTGAGATATGATTTTTTATTTTTAGAACGACGATCAGATTTCATGAAAACTTTATCTTCTGGATTGAATTTTTTGTGTGTTCTTTTTTTGTTATGATATTTTAGAGTTTTTTCTTGGTGCACTTCCATATTTTTCTTTGTCAAATTGAAATCTTTATTTTTAGTAAAAAATACGTCACTGGGTTTGAACCTTGTAACTGAATGAATTGTATTGTTGTATTGTTCTATTGTTGGACCGCATAAAAGATTTCTTCGTCCGTTTCAGTTGAGTTCTGTTTAGCAATTGAATTTGCTATTTCCAAGATTGTAGAATGAATACGTTCAACTTGCCCATTTGTTGTCGAATGACTCACCAGAGTTCTGAGATGTTTGATGTTTTTTCTTTGGAATAATGATTGTGACATATGCGATGTAAATATTGCCTCATTATCTGTCATTATTTCTTTACACTCTGGATATACTTGCGACAATATTTCTTAAAAATATTTTGAAAGTCGATCTGAAGTCGAGATAAACAATCGTTTGTTTAAATGAAATTTATCCATATGAACTGAATAACCGGACCCTTCTGGTATCAGTGTTGATTTCAATATTTCTTTTTTTGGGCGCCGTTCATATTTTTCTGTTAGAAAAATTTCACACTTAACAACATATTTTTTGCAATCTTTTCGAATATCTGGCCAAAAATATTTTTACGAAATTTCCATCGTGTTATTTTTGTAATTTCTATGTGCTCGTTTGTGAGTTTCTTCTACAATTTCCAACTGTTCGTTTCGATCCTTGAAAATAATTGTTTTTATGGGACTGTTAACAAATTTGGCCGTCGGGAATTTTGCATTTATTTCATTCTTTATCTTGAAAAATATTTCTTAGGTCGTGAGTATTGCATTAATATTGTGTGTACCAGATTCAGAAGTAGTTTTTCGATTGAAGTAAATTCAATTTTGTTCACATGATAATTTGGAAACGTAGTTGAAGCCATTATCTGATCTTTATTTGAATGGGAAATATGTAGTTGGTTTCCGAAATTATTTATTGATTTAGACGTTTTTGGTATCAATTCGGTTGGCGAACTTCGCATTGAATGATCTGATGTTACGAGAGATGTCGTATTTATTTTTTCTACAGACACATCAATACGTAAAAGTGCGTCAGCTACGATATTTTGGCTTCCAGGCTTATACTCAAGTTTTGCTCCGAATTCCTCAATCAAATTCTTCCATCGTTTTAACTTACTATTTGGATTTTTTTCGGAAATTGAGAATTTAAGTGACTGATGGTCTGAATATATTGTTATATAAGCTATTCCGTACAGGAAATTTCTCAATTTTTGTAAAGCCCAAACTATGGCCAACAATTCTTTTTCATTTGTAGCATAATTTTGTTCAGTTTCATTAAATGTTCTGGAAATAAAACTAATTGGATATCTACTCTGTGAGAGCACTACTCCAATTGCAAAATTACTCGCGTTAGTTGTTAATTCAAATGGTTTATTGAAGTTTGGTTGATACAATTCGACCTGTTCACAAAGTTTTTGTTTAATTTCCTCAAATGAGTCGATGGCAGCCCGATCTAAATCAATGATAATTTTTGCGCTATGATTTTTTCCCACTTGACCATTTTCACCTCTCAAATGAATAGTCAAAGGCTTAACCACTTTGGCATAATCTTGAATAAATTTTCTGTAGTAACCCGTTACACCGAGACACGATCTTAAATCTTTCCACGTTTTTGGAATTGGATAATTTCGAATAGCTTCAGTTTTCAGGCATTACTATGCGATGGATCCATCAACTTATTTGAATCCATCGCTTAAATTTATCTACTAAATGCAATGCGACTGACGTATTCATGCTTGTCTGCTACAGCGTAAGCAGTGATACAGTGAACGCGTGTTCGTGTTCGCTGCGACGCTGTCTGTGTTACAATAATGACTGAGAGTTGCACTAACGCGTCCACTGCTTACGCTGTAGCAGACAAGCATGAATACGTCAGTCGCATTGCATTTAGTAGATAAATTTAAGCGATGGATTCAAATAAGTTGATGGATCCATCGCATAGTAATGCCTGTCAGTTTTCTGTGGGTCTACTGTTATTCTACCATATTTTATGATATGTCCGAGAAATTCAATTGAAGTTTTAAAGAAATGTGATTTTTCTCTTGAAATTTTCATGTTTGCTTCATGAAGTGCATTGATTTTTCTCTTAATATGCTCGATGTGTTCTTCTGGTGAATTTGAATGGATTAACACATCATCGATGTAAACATATGCAAATTTGCCAATATATGGTCTCAATGCCTGGTGCATTTTTTAAGCCAAATGGCATACGAACAAATTCGTATTTTGCTCCATTTACTGAAAAAGCAGGGTTTTCTCTGTCTGATTCTTTAATTAATATTTGATTTTTGTTGAAAACAATTTTGCTTTTCCTAAATTTTGTAGAGTCATTAATGTCGGGAATTGGATAACGATCTGTAATTGTTTGAGCATTTAATTTTTGGAAATCAATTACCATTCTTCGCTTTGGCTTATTATCCTCATTTACACCTTTTTTCGGTACTGTCCATATTGGTGAATGGACTAAATGATTTCTGAATTATACCATTTTCGAGAAGTTTTCACCGTTCCCTTATACTCTTAAGAATAACCATATAAAATTTCCTTTCCTTCTTCGTTTATGCTACCATAAAATCCACTTAATCACTCTACAATTGCGTTATACGAATGTGTAAGTTCAACCCTATATGTTGTCAATAAAAGTTTATTTTTTGTTAATTTTCTTTTTGTTTCGTAGGGTTGTCCTTCACATGTACTTTTCTAAATTCTTCCTAAAGAAACTTATAATATTCTAAATCAAACTGCTGCGTCATGAGATAACGAATTGCTAAAAAAATTATACTTTTATTTGACTTATCTTATGTAATTGGTCTCCTCCTTGGCTTCTGTTCGTGGAATGTGTCCAAAAATTATTTAATGTCCCGCTGGGATGTTGATTGATGATGACATTTGATTTGTTGTTGATGATTGAATTGTTGATTGTGAATCTTTAGTTTGGATTGGGTTCATTTCAATGTTTTCTATGTTTGTGTTTCTCTCCACGTTGAAGATGATTTTGTGTAGAATAACGCCCAAAATTAACAGTAGTGTTATCAGAACAACGATTATGATTTCCATAATGTTTATGTGTTCTATTTCTTTTGTCACTATGTGGATCTCATTATTTGTGTTTTTGTTTAAAAGTTCTGTTTTGGAATCACCACTAAATAGCCAATTTGATATTGAAGAACCGATAAATGCTGATCCAGCAATTAGGCTCGTGCCCAATGCCACTAACAAAAATGTCATTTTTATTTATTTTGTTGTTCATTTCACCTTTATTCTCTTTTGAAAAAAATGTCAAATTTCAAGTCAACTTAATCACCAGCAATAAGATGTAGCATGCTTAACAGTGCTTCCATTTGTTCTTTGTATAATTCTTTTCTTACACTATCGGTTTCAATTCGTAGTTTGTTTAGTATCGTTCCACTCTCTGTTTTTATTTTTTTTTTCAATCAGTTTATTTAGATCATTTTGTGAAAAACTCATTTTTTTTATTTTAATTTTATTTATTGTCTTTCTTTTTTTTTTTTTTTTGTTCTCAAACCCGGACTCGCCATGAATTGTGTTTAATCGTACCTTTTGATTAGCTTATTCATTTACTTACATTTGAATTCCATGTATTTCACCATCTAATTAAAACTAAACGAGAGTGAATCAAAGAACAAGTGGTTTGATGGAGCGCACTATCGCTAATGACATTATTGAGTAGGATTTGCAAGCGGTTTGCGCAAGGCACAATCACATACACATTGTGCGGCAAGCGGTGCTCGCACTACAATAGAGTATTTCTTCTCCTCTATCCTCGTCTGGGATGGCATGTCGAATACATCGTCGAGTTTTCGACGTTTTCTACATGTCGAATACCTGCTGTAAAATACCTAGTCAAATTGGAGTATTCTACATAAATTTGTCGAAAACCCAAAAAAAATTACAAAAAACTACAAGAACAATGAATTTCAGATGTTAAATACATGGAGGTTGGTTTTATTTTTTAGTTCAACGATTTCTATGCGAAAAATGAACATTTGTTGTAAATAAATTGATATAAAAACGAATTGTTTTATTCAAAATTCTGATTTTTAAACGTCAGGCAATTCGTCAAAAATGTCGGTGTCGTCGATTTCTTCTTCTTCTATTTCATCTTTGGCGCGTAGAGTAAAGTAAATATTTAGCAGTTTCTTTGATGTGTTGTCTGACAGTTTGTTTCGTAATTCACTATGGATATATGCCCAGTTTGAAAAAAGGCGCCATTATAGTGCCGTAGATGCCGGAATCTTCAAATAATCCATTGCAAACGCAGCCAGTTCATTGTGGCCCAATTGAGCAGCGAAGTGCCAGAAGGTTTTTGGTGAAGATAACTTTTTCCGAAACAACGCCGCGAATTTTCCTTCACCTTCCGTAAACTGTTTTAACGATTCGAGCTCCGTCCCTTCAAGTTTGTCAAAAAGGTAGTTCGAGACTTGTTGTTTTTGGTCTGGATTCAATATTTTACCGCGATAGACCGGGTGCAAATAGTTTGCCATCATTGTTACATCATTCAAAACGTTGCTCTTCTCTATGCGATATTCCAAGAACGCGCGCAATTCGGCTGGCCCATCATGCAATAATTCAAGCCACTTTTCAGCAGCATCTGCAGCTGAGGTGGTGCTCTTTTGGCAGAAATTCGTCAATTCTGCCACTGGATTTAGTAGTCCGAGCAATGCCTTAACCGATGCAATAAATTGTTCATCGAAAAGAATTGAAGAAACGCCCGCTTTTGGTGTTATTGCTTTTGGATCAGATTCGGTTGCCTTATCACATTTGACAACAACATCTTTCATGGCAGATAGATTTTTCAAGAACGATTCGATTGCAACGGAATATTGCATTCATAGAAGAACAACGCTGCTAAAGAATCAAGCTGATCCTTTTCGGCAGGCTTAACATCTTCCAAAAATCGCTTAAGTCTTTGTTGCTTCGGTGTTTGGCTTCTGGATACCGATGGTGACTATAAATTGATTCAAAAAATTAATACACTGTATGCTACAAATGTGTAAATATATTACATCTTGTGCACTGAAACTAAAGATTGAACTTGCTCGTGAGCTCGGGCGTGAATCGTCACCACCTCCCATGACACGTTGCAATTCGTTGCTCACAGATTCCGAGTCATAGTCCATCAACAAATCTTCATTCATCTTTTCGGCATCGCCAGCACTTTGATTTAGTTCAATATTGTCAACACCGCAGGTTGAACTGAATTTTAAGCAAAAATACAAAAAACATGAAATTAAGTTCAGAAAATATTGAATAAAAGTTAAAAAAAATTATGCTTATGTCTGTGTGTAGTAGCGAAGTAGCGAACAGAACAGTTTGTAATTAATACAGAGATGAATAAATTTCACCAGTTGCTTATACATTTCTTTTCGCGCTGTCCTACTCTTACATGTCTTCTTATGCTTGTGCATACATTCAAAATACGCGGATAGAAGTGCAATAAGAGAGGCAAGAAAAAGAGAGAAGCAGCATACGTTCCTGCATATTCTCGCTTTCTTTCGTTTCTCTTATCAGATTTTTCTGGAGCCGATTTGGTGTAAACACATCGCAAAACCCTTATTAAGATCGATTGTATACACATTCAAACGAAAAAAATCATTTTTATGAGTCATCCTAAACGTTTTGCAATATTTTGGAGTTTTCGACATTTTCGAGGTTTTTGACATGTAGAAAACGTATTATGCAGTTTTCTACGTATATTACATACACGACCTCAAAAATCGTGTAGAATGCCATCCCAGATCCTCGTACATCGATTTCAGTTTTGTCCAAATAGCAAACACCGTGTCACATTCGGCTATATGAGCAATGAGCATAGATATGATATACACCCAATTTCAGTAGTGACATCGCCTGCAATAACTTCTAAGCATCACCTTCTTTCGGTGTAGTTGGAGTGGCAGCACCTTTCGCAATAATTGTATCGTCGAGGCCTTTATAATCAAAGATTGCCTGTAGTGCAAATTTCCATGTATGGAAATCGCTCGATCCGTTTAGTTTTATGATGCCAAAACCGTCTTTACCCATTTTAACTCCCTTTTTTCACACAGATGTTAATTGAGATTTTCAGAAAATTGGTTAATCACACCACACAGGTTTATATCAAAAGTATATTAACACAGAATAATGTTCACTTTTTGATCGCTGTCTTTCAATAAAAAATTATTGTTCAATGTTAACTATAAATGATAATGCAAGTACATTTGGTGACGGTCAAGGTATGAATGACCAATATTTAATTAGTTCTTCATTACATGGTTCGTTACATGGTTCGTATATGTTCGTTATATTATGCAATACTTATACATACGTAACACCTCCTTTTTCCGATGAAATTTGTAACACTCTTACTTCTATTACATCAATTTCTTACTCTAATTTCTTCCCTTTTTCGGGATGTTACAAATTTCACTACCGTCATTTCTTCGGTTTTTACTATTTTTATTTTGTTTTCTTATACATTTTTTTTTTGTTTTCTATTTATTTATTAAAGTTTTTTTTGGGTTGAATACCTTTACTGTTGAATACTAACAAATAAAAAATATGAAAGTTTGGAAATATTGAAACATGAAAAAAAATTGAAAATATCAAAATATGAAAATACTAAAATAGTTATAAAAGTGTAAAATTAATTAGGATATGCCTGTATGAAATTAATGCTTTATAGAGTTTATTTTATTATTTTTATTCTGTCCTTGTGAACTATTTTATTCTTATTGTTTTTATCCTTAATAACTACATTATGTAATCCTACTTCGTCAACGATATAATTTCCCTCATAAATCTTTTTTAACTTATTATAAGGCTCAACTTTAATTTTTACTTTATCCCCTACCTTAACGTCTAATTCTTTCGTTGATTTGTCATATTGTCGTTTACTTGCTTCTTTAGCTTTTAGTAACAGCTCTTTTGCTTTAGCATGGGTCATTTGTAGTCTATATTTTGTCTCTTTTATGTAATTATCAATATTGTATATTGGATCAACGTTACCAGTCAGTAAATCGTTTGGTAAATTTGGCATTTTATTGAAAACCAATTCAAATGGACTGAATTCCTCGTTAAAACTGCTATGTTTGGTTATGTTGTAGCAAAATACAAAATATTTGAGGTAATCCTCCCATTCGTTCTCAAAATCTTTTACATAACAACGCATATATTCGTTCATCGTTCTATGGCATCGTTCCACTGTTCCCAGTGTTTGATGTCTGTACGCTGTAGAGAAACGTTGTTCTACTTTAAGCATTTTGCATAATTCCTCAGTTAGTTGGTTTTTATATTCGGTACCAAGATCACTTTTCAGCATTTTCATTGTACCAAATTGTAGAATACAATTTTCGAATATTGCTGTGGCTATCGAACGTGCAGTTTTGTCTTTGCTTGGCACAGCTATTAAATATTTTGATAGTTCACACATCATTGTTATGATGTATTGATTATTGTTAACAGATTTTGCAATCGGGCCAACTGTGTCTACTACTACAGTGTCAAAAATTCCCTGCGGTATTTCAGTAATTGCCATGGGTTCTTTTGAATATGATTTTACCTTACAATTCTGACATATTTCACAAGCTTCTATGTATTTTGAAATATCTTTGGTCAAGTTTTTCCAATAATACTTTGTTCTTAGAATATTGTACATTTTCTTTTTTCCTACGTGACCCCCTGTCAATGTGTCGTCATGGTATGTTTTCAATAATTCTTTTTTTTTTTCTATTTTAATTACTAATTCTTGTGGCGTAACTATTATTATCTGGAGTTTTTTGAAATATTCATTGCATGCTTCTTTAAAGATATTTATTGTACAAAACTTGAACAAATCATCATTATTTGGCCATTGTAATTTGTCAATTTTATGTTCTTCCGCTGCCCTTTTTAGGCTCAACAATATTTTATCTAAATATATTTTGTTGTTAGCGGTGGCGCCCTTTAAATCAATTTCAAATATTTTTCTATGCCTTTTATACGCGTATAAAACTCCGGTAATTTCATTGTTACTTGACGATATCTTTGTTCTTATTCTTGGTATTTTTGTGTTATAGCCGGCTTTATTTTCATAAGCAGATACATAAACGTTCTCTGTGTTTAATTTTTGTGCACAATTTTCTGCTTTCTTTTTTGTCATAGATCTTGTAATTGCTAATATTTGGCTTTCCTTCATCAGATATTTGATATCATCTAGCTCGATTCTGGATAACGCGTCCGCTATCACATTATCTTTGCCAGGGATATGTTCTATTGAGAAAGTGTATTCCTCTAAATCCAGTCTTATTCTAGTAAGCTTAGATGATGGATTTTTAAGGTTGTACATGTATATTAGTGGTTTGTGATCTGATCTCACCAAAAATTTAGTACCATATACATACGGGCGAAATACATTTATTGCAAAGTGAATTGCTAGAAGTTCTTTCTCTATAATCGGTTTATTTAGTTCTCCCTTTTTGAATGTTTTTGATATGAAACTAATTGGTTTATCTTCACCCTCGATTATTTGTGACAATACTGCACCACATGCAAATTGACTGCTGTCAACAGTTACAATAAATTCTTTGTCAAAATCAGGATAAGTCAAAATTGGTGGGTTAATCAAGGCTTGTTTTAAAGTTTGAAATGCTTTTTCACACGTTTCGGTCCATTTAAAGTCAATTCTCTTTCTTGTTAAATTAGTTAATGGTTTAGTGATATCAGCAAAATTCCTTATAAAACGTCTGTAATAGTTCGCAAATGCAACTAGTCGTTTTACTGAATCTTTATCCCTTGGCGCAGGATAATTTCTTATGGCTTCTATTTTTTTTGGATCAGGCTTTAAACCCTCTGAAGTGCATAAATGACCCAAGTAGGTGACTTCTTTCTGAAAAAAACTGCACTTCTCTGGATTGACTTTTAAATTAAATTTACGAAAAACGTCAAAAACTTCCCTAAGATTATTAAAATGATGATTTTCACTTCCTGCAACTACAATGACATCATCCATGTATATAAAAGCTTTTTCTGGTGTTAACCCCGTAAATGCAATATTCATCATTCGTTGAAATGAATTAGGTGATACATTTAAGCCAAATGGCAAAACTTTCCATCTGTAAGCACCCCTGTCTGTACTGAATGATGTAATGTTCCTAGAGTTTTCTTCAATTGGAACCTGGTGAAAACCACTATAGAGATCTAACACAGAAAAATATTTTGCTCTGCCCAAACCATCTAATATCTCTTCTATTCTGGGCAATGGATATCTGTCTGCTATCAAATTTTTATTCACTCTTTTGTAATCTATACACATTCTCCATTTTTTCTCATTGTTAGTACCCTTTTTCGGTACGAGAATAACTGGTGAATTATAGTTCGAGCTACTTGGTTCAATCATGTCATTTTTAAGAAGCATTTTTACTTGACGATCAATTTCTTCTTTTTCCATTTTCGATAGTCTGTGATTTTTCGTGAAAACAGGGCTTTTATCAGATAAATTCAAACTTTGTATATAAAAATTGTTTCCCGAGATTTTGTCATTTTCTAGTGCGAATATATCGGAGTATTCGTCACATAGTTTCAAAAGATCTTTTTTTACGTAATTTGGTACCTTTGGATCCAATATTTTTCTTAATTCTTTTGATCTCATTTCTGTTTTTTCAAGTTTATTTATCGTGTAAATCCCATAATCTTCCATTTTGTGTGTTTCAATGGATGTGCTCTTTATATACTTTATGTTATTTGTGGTATTAATTAAACGAACTGGCTGTTCAGAATCATGAAGTACTGTATTCGCTATATAAACTCCATCACTGATCTCTTGAGATGGTATTATAGCAGGAAATGACTTTGTCGAAATTTTTACTACACGGAATACTTCACATCGAGGTGGTATTGATAATGAATTGTCTTTTGAAAAATGATGAATTGGAATCACAAAGTCGATCATATTTTGTCTTATTGTGAACGTCATATCTCCATAATCTACTTTACAATTATATCTTTTATTGAAATCACGGCCAATGATGCCGTCAGCATGAATATTGAAGTTTTCAGGGACCACATGGAAGATATGCTTAATATAATAATTGTTCAGTTCGATTTCTATTGTAATTGAACCCAAGGTGGATATGGGTTCATCTGTAATTCCAGTAATTTCAAAAATATTAGACACATTTAATTTCATTCCATCTCTCAATAGACTCTGTTTAATCACGCTAACATCAGCTTGAGTATCTACCAAAAATTCTACATGTTTCTTGGATAGATGAAAACACCCCAATTGTACATAATCTGAGCGATTTACGGAAAAATGTAGAACTTGAACACCTAAGTGTCCTGCGCATCCCGTCGCTCCGTCGACGGGGCTTGCGAGTTTTCCTGATTGGCAACATGAATTGTGTACCGATCATTGTTTCTATTGTTGCTTCTATTATAACCGTTATTATAACCGTTGTTATAATTATTGTTATAATTATTGTAACCCCTGCCGCGTCCACGACCACGGCCCTTGTAATTACCGTTATAATTGTTATTGCCGTTAAAATTATTATTATATCGATTACCATTGTTATACTGGCTATTCCAACGACCCCTATAATTTCCACGTGAATTACCACGCCCGCGATTGCTTTTAAATTGCAATATTTGGGTTTCTTTTGTTTCACGATTTTCTGAAGAAATTTCTATGACATATTTTGCCAACACATCTCTTGGCTCTTCAAAATGAGTTGAAGCAAGTACTGACTTAACAAGTGCTGTTTTTGCAGTAGCGCGACACATTTCAACTGTTTTTTGTACTGTCATTTTTCTTGCTAAATCGTATGGAATGCCATCTGATATATAGGCTTTACGCAATTTTTCAGAAAGATCTTCTGCTCTTTCCTGAAAATTCTGCAAAGTTGACTTATCGGAACGCAGTGCCAAAAGTCTACCCAAAACAACTTCAGAATTTTCGGGCTTTATTTTTGCAGTTAAGGCATTTTTAATTTGAGCTATTGTTTGAACCTCAGCAGGCAATATCTCTTTTGCTCTGCCCTCAAGCTTTGTTCTTATGAATTTGATAAGAGTTGGCATATTAGCCGGAGTAGTGCCCAATTCAGCCAATTCGATTGCATTGATAAAAGCATCTAATGCATCTGGGTCACCCGTATATTTATGCTTGAGAATTTGTCCCAACTTAGCCAAATAATCAAGGTCTGCCATTTCGATTGCTCTAAAATTTTCAGTATTAACAGTATTTGTTTCTTCAATTATCTCATGATTTCGTGGCAAGAATACTGTTGAATCAATTGTTATTACTGTTTCAGCTGTATCAGAAGAACCTGGTAATTCTATTGTCGCGTCAGTTACTTTCGTTATATCAATTATTTCAAAATTTTCTGGTATATCTACTTTCAAATCCAGTACACTAAGGGCTCGTAAAAGACCTGATTTAACTCTTATTATTCTATCTCTAACATGCTGTTTTGAATCTGGGCCAAATGTAGCAAACCATTTTCCAGTGTATTGAATATGCAAATTATATGCTTCTATTAATTCTGCTTTATATGTATCTATTCTTTCTGCTCTTTTATTTTTTTCTGTAGGCAATTCTCTTTTTTCATAGTTTATTATTTTCTTCAATACATTGTCCAATGTTTGTTTACTTGTATCATATTCTTTTTGATCAAACTTTTCTGTTGCTAGAGACATAAGGAATTTTATTCTAAAACGAAAATGTTTTATCTTTTGCTAATAATTGAAAATTGTTGCTTAAAATAATTTTTGTTTTTTTTAATATTGAATTATATTTGCTTTTATGAACAAGTTAATCGTATTAATTTACTTGGATACTTCATTCATTATACATCTGGTCACATGGGGGGGGTATTTACTGTATCTGCACTCTTAATAATGGTTTTACTGTAGTCTGCTCATTGCAGTGTCAATCTTTATACACAACGTTGAAGAGTTGATTGCTGTTTTTTTTTTGCTGAGTGCATACTTTGATTTGAAGTTATTTATTCCGCTTTGCATATTTTCATTTTATTTATGTGTTGATTTTGCATTCGATTCAATTTCGGTTTTCCGATTTAACATTTCATAAAAATAATTGCTTGCTTTTCCTTTTAGTTTATTATTTGGCTTGCATTTTATTATGTGTTTAATTTATTGTTCGCTGTAATTGTACACTCCTTTCCGTTAACGACATACATTCTTAAGGCTGTTCGCAATATTCGATCAAGTTTCACATAGCTGCTGCTCAAATTTTGAAGAGTTTGCATAAATTTTCAAGTGCTTCTCTAATTTGACTGTTTTAATGCACTATATGAATTGAATGAAATAATTATCATTATTTGAATTTATTGTTTTTGGTTTTTTTTTTCTTAAATTGTTCATCAGATTTTAGTTATTTTGTCTTTCGCTATTTTCTCGTTTTGGCTATACGTTCACATGTACCATTTCAAACTCATTATTGGTGTTGTTATTCTCTTCACTTCGTGGATTATTTTTACACTTTCTCCACAGCCATACTGATGCTGCTACCGCTATTATTATTTGAATCAAGAGCACTACACTGATAACTAATATTTCAACAGAATCACGATCCCTTGTTTCGTTTCTCATAACACTGATTTCATTTTTTACGGTACCACTGAATTCCTTAGAGTCTGCTGAATTATTGTTGAAAAAATAGTGAGAAATCGACGAGCCTACAATTGTAGATATGGTCACGATACCAGCCGCGGCTCCTACCAGTGCAAAAAGTGCCATGTCTCTTAATTATCTTATTTATCACTCATATTTATTTAATTTATTTTATTTAGTTAGAAAACTTCTAAATCACTTCTTATTATTTTATTTTTCACTTAATTTCTCTTTTCTTGTCGACGTAACTTGAATCTGAACATTGTGTTATTTTAATGCCGGACTCGCCATGTTAACTATAAATGATAATGCAAGTACATTTGGTGACGGTCAAGGTATGAATGACCAATATTTAATTAGTTCTTCATTACATGGTTCGTTACATGGTTCGTATATGTTCGTTATATTATGCAATACTTATACATACGTAACATCAATTTTCTTGTTCGGTATTTGTTCATAAACTTCGAGTTAACACACAGTAATTTCAATGTTCCCACGCAATTCACTCAGTCGTGCTCTTTGCTACGCAATAGCTTCGCATTGCTACCATAACATAATTTGATATATGATTAAAGAAAAACACGCCTGAGTGGTTCGGGAATTCTAATGCAACTAAATGCTTTTCTTTTTTGTATTTGTATTTATATGTTGGTCATCAGATGTCACATTTCAATAATTTGCCAATTGATTTTCTTCAATGTTTGAAGAACCACACTTTTTGCTATACATTTGAACAAATTGAAATATGAATATTATTTCGTATTTTTATTACACCATAAAATTATTACCGATGAATTTCCAATCAATTCTTCGCAGTGTTTGGGAATGTTTTCAAGCAATTAAGACATTTGGCAGCAACTTTTCCATTGATGTGTACTTTCTTATATCCATTCCAATGCCCATGCATTGGTCTACCAGATGTTGATGGTTTTGAACCAGAACCACCAGAATTCCCCATCATTTGCTCGAAAATGTGTTTTTACTTTCTGCTGGTAATTTGACGATTGGCAATTTCATGTTTGGTGGAAGAGGCTTTGGATGTATTTTTTTGCTTATTGATGGCAACTTAATCCTGCGCAATTTCATAAATGGCAATTGAACTCCTGGTGGAAGAGGAGGTTTCTTACACTTATTGTTAATGTAGATTCGGAGGTCACGCGAGTCATCATCATCATCTTGATCCGGATCTTGAACACTATCGTTTTCAGCATCTCTATCTGATCCATCATCCAATACTGGTACTGCCATTGTTACTGGTACTTTGATTTCGAAGCTTGTCTTTTGTTTATGTTTTGCGACCAATCAGGATCAAATTCGTTCAGCAGATCAGATGTGATTTCGTTATCTTGTAACATAAAATAAACCGGTTTGTGGTTGGGGAAATAGCTTTCATACGTTCCAGCTGTTATGTTGTTGAAGTTTGCGAAAACAATGTCGACTGATATTTAGTAGTTTCAGCTACTGGAGCTAGTTTGCTATTCATGTTGAATCCGGACATTACGTTTGAGAGCATATTTGATATTTCGTGTTGATTAAAATTGAAATCTCCAATCAATACTGTTTTGGCGCATGTGTCTTTCGACGAAAATGCATTTGTCACTTGTGATTTGAATTCTGGATTCGGCGTTGAAGGTGATTTGTAGCCTGTGATGATGTAAATGTTGTTCACTTTGAAAACAACAATATCTGAATAGTACGGTGTTTTAATTTTTATAGATTCCTTAATATCATGAAAAATTTCTTAAATGCGTGTCTCTGATTTCACAAAAAGAGATTAAAACCAGACAGGCATGGCTGATCTTTGAGAGTAGTTTGAGTTTCGGAAGCGATGAATATGTCACATTTTCCGTACCATTCGTCGCGGTTTATATGAATGGATGAGAATAATAATGCAACGTATTCTTGTTTTAAATGAAGTGTCCCCCAAAAATCTTACAATTGATGTGTCCCTGAAAATTGTTTAAGTAAAACTGCCCCAACTTTTGAAATGTGATTTTCGCATTACTGATAAGAGAAAAGTGATAAGTAATTACGCCAAATATGTAGATCCTAAATGCCCTATAATATTTGCTGAAGACAATTTTCACTTATACCTTATCAGTAATGCGAAAATCACATTTGAAAATTTGGGACAATTTTACTGAAACAATTTTCAGGGACACATCAATTGTAAGATTTTTGAGAGACACTTCATTTGAAAACCAGAATACGTTGCACTATTATTCTCACCCATTCATATGAGCTTGATATTTTGGAAATACGACATTATGATATGACACTGTAAGCCCGCTTTTTGATCGAAGTGTGTTGTAGCATAGATTCAATGGCATCTTCGTCTTTAAGCGTTTTATATCCATAACAGTTTCATCATTCGGTTTTGGTGGCGATGGAGCTTTGAAATCGAATTGATGTACAGTTTGGATAGTTTTGTTACTCTGCTCAAAGCCACGTACAATAGTTCCCTGGTGAGTTGTTTGTTCACATTTGCGGAAACAGATTCGAATGTGGATCCTTGTGATTTATGAATGGTGAGTGCTTCTGCCGCGGCGCAGGGAAAGTGCGTTCTGAAAACTAGCACCCTTTGTCATCGAAATTTCTTTTGTGATCCTTCTAATTGGTGTCCATTCACTATTTACCACTTTTTCAGGGTCGTATTTGTATCTCTTCTCGTCTGGCTTTTGCTCCAATGCGATCCGAATTGAAATCAAAAATAGAACTTTTGGTTGCTGTTTGTCATCAAATTCAATATGTTTGAGAATGCTTCATGCTCTATTCACAAGCCCGTTCTCAATGTCGATATTGGATGTTATCATGTATCGAATGCCGATTTTCAAACTAAGTTCATTTGGCAAACCAAAGGTTTAATATCTTTTTTTATTTTTCAGTGCTGTCAATGTTCGTTTCTTGACAGTTTGGGCAATCTTTCCATCGACTCTATCGTATGATTTACTTATGTGAAGCTCACCTGTGGCTTTTTGAATTCGCATTTCATTGTATTCATCGAAGTCATCATTCGATCTGAACAATCGAATTGTATCATTTGGAACCATCAATTCCGGCTTCTCTCGCAATTTGATCGTAACATTTTGTTGGGTCATACTACCACTAGCCAAATGGTTTAATGCTTCGATGAATTCAACTTCGTTTTTTTCTCGCATTATTTCGGTTAATTCAAAATATTCGAATGGTTCGCACAAAGGTGAAATAGGTCCAATCAACTGCCCAATTTCATTGTTATTCGGAGTTTGAAATGGAAGAAACATTTTACGATCTCCTAAGGTGCTAATTGATTCATGTCACCAACAACAATCACTGAAAAACCTCCAAATGGGTTATTTCTTCCTGTAATCTGTACCAATCTTTGGTAAAACCAGTGCAGCAATTTTGTCCCGACCATTGATATCTCATCAAAAATCAAAAGTTTTAAATCTTTCAGTTGAACACGAATTGAGTTCGCCAAATCATTTGAGAGCGTTGGCAATTGTGCGCCATACTGATTTACAGGCAACGCAAAAGTACCCCTTATCAGATGAGCGGCTTTTCCACAGGGGGCTGTCAATAAAACTTTTATTGTGTCCGGATTTGCCCCGTGAAGATAGTCAAAGTGCCGCGTAACCATTTGATAAAGGGCATTTATTACCATACTTTTTCCAACTCCAGCTGCACCACTAAGATAATATTGGAATGGTAGATTTGGCTCAGTTCGAATGCGTTTCAATAAGTGCATGACAAATGTTCGCTGTTTCGAATTCAACGTTTCAAGTGATTATAACATATCGCTTTCAGGAACTTTATACGGGCTAAAAAATCGATTGCTATCAACATGCTTCTCTTTTGGCTTGGTCTTTCCTCCCTGTTCCAAAATATCAACAGATTCATCCTGTTCATTGATGTATTTTTTCAACAATTCTTCTTCTTCATCGCTATCATCAGAGTCAATTGTCGATTGAATATCTTAGAAGATTTCTTCTTTTCTTTCTTCTGAAATTGTGACATATTTACGTTGATTCTCTCGAATGATTAAGTAATTTTTATAATACAATTTTGAGCAATTTTGCTTCAATATCTTGTTTTTCTCTTCGCCATAGAAGGAACAAAATAAAAAACGATAGACATTGTCTTTTTCGAAAGAATATCGTGCATAACGGATAATTCTCAACTTTTCTCTAGTCGAATAAGTAATTTTGCGTTTTGCATCAGTTTTAATGATTTTTGCCGTAACAAATTCAGCCAAGCAAACATCATCAATACCTTCTCGCGCTTCATATTTGTCAAAAATATCAGAAACCGTTACACTTAAGCTGTTATTGTTCAATTTTTCTAATTCTGCTTTACTTTTCAGCATGTGAACGTTTTTTTGCTTGAGGCATTTTACAAAACTTCGGCTAAAATTTCAAGAGGATTTAAAAAAAATTAATATAAAAAGTAATCAAATTCTCAAAAAATTCCTATAAAAATAAAAAAAATCGAATAAAAATCTAGAAGTAATAAATACTGAGAGACTTGTTTATTATTTTACTACAAATTTGATCTATCAACTGGTATAATAATAAAAATGGAAAAACTAATAAAAAATTAAAAACTTTGAAATTATTAGATAAATTAACAATTATGGATTTTGACGTTTATTTTTCAGCGAGAGCTATTCGAATGTGTATCCATTTCAAACATTGCGCTCTGATTTATGGTTCAAAGTTGCTTGCCTATTAGCAGGTGGTCACTAGAAACGAGATTGCTTTCATTACACTATACACATCTTAGCAGTCATTGTGAAATATATATTAAGCAGCAAACTGCTGGATATTTATCTGGGTAAATAACGCATGCGTCCACACAATCGAACGTTGCGTGGACGCATGCGGCTGCTTGCATCCCTCCATTTGTAACACTATATGCATATACGAGTCGATGGGAAGAATACTTACCTTCAGATTAGATTGGAAAAATACTGAAACTAGATATAAAGGGTTTTTCAATAGGGACGGTAGAAAAGTAGACCGATAGGAAACCAACCGTCTCCAACAATTGCATTGTATGCATTTGTATGTGACTTGTCAATTTTTTTTTTGTGTGAATGTTTTGTATTTCGACAGTCGACGCCTTAATAGATTATTAAATAATTTCAATAAATTGTTAATTTCAAGATAATGCGCGCGCGTACCAAGCGCTGAATTTGTTATTCTAGGTGATTTCAATATAGGCAGTTCCATCGAGTGGCTCTTTTTGAATGGTGAATGCTTTCCGTATGCTCAAGAGGGACTAATACCTACCGAATAAATTAATATGTTAACGATGAATGACTTGAAACAATTAAATAACATAAAGAATAATAACGGCAGAATTTTGGACCTAGCGTTGACTAATAATCCAAGTTTTGTCCTGCAGTCCGCTGATCCATTGTCAAAAGTAGATCCTCAACATCCACCATTCGAACTGTTGTTAACATCTTCAAGCGTTAAATTTATCGAAGCAATGAAAACACCAAAATTTAATTTCTTCAAAGCAAATAACGAATACATTAATGACGAACTAAGCCGTGTAAATTGGGAAATTAAACTTGATCTGCCTGATGTAAACCAACAACTGTCAGTATTTTATGATACTCTATTCGAAATCATAGACAGATATACACTAATCATTCTCCCCAAGGATGATAATTATCCCAAGTGGTTTACACCAAAATAATTCAACTCATCTCTAGAGCTCTATAAAAGCAAACGACGCGAGTCCAAATACGAATTAAGAGCATGTGAGAAAATATACATAATCGATCTTGAACTCACCATAAAATCCAACACAAAAGCATTTTTCGCATATACGAAATCGCTCAATAAATCGAACAAACTACCAAATATCATGAAGCTCAACAATGACTCATCAGATGATCCAAACACTATAGTCAATTTCTTTGCTAAACTTTTCCAATCGGTGTACGCACCTGAGGATGCATACATTCAACTACCAAATTTAAATTGCAACTGCACCATTCATTTTGATATTAGCAATGAACTTATTTTAGCAGCCATGCGAAAACAAAACAAACAGATTTAGTTCCTGCGGTTTTCTACAAACGAACAATCCATTCTATTGTATCACCACTCAGAATGATTTTCAACAAAACTTTGTGCAGTAGAACATTTCCCGACCTGTGGAAGCATAGTCTGCTAACACCTATTCACAAAAGCGGTGAAAAATCTGATGTGAAAAACTACAGACCAATTTCAATCATTTCTGCAGCCTCTAAAATATTTGAAAAAATTATGTTCAACCGCATTCTCAGCCAAGTTCAACACTTAATTATTCCCAAACAACACGGTTTCGTCAGAAATATCAAGGCATGGATTTTTTCATTTTCGACAAGGCGCAAGCAAACAGTGTGCATCTATGCGAATAAATCGGACCCTATAAATCCATCATCGTCAGTGCCTCAGGGTTGTATTCTTTCGACACTATTATTTGCATTATTCATTAATGATCTATCCACCAGAGTTAAATGTGAGCTGCTCATGTTTGCAGACGACGTCAAACTGTTCTTGGAAATTAAGTCGCTAAATGATTGTCATACACTGCAAAATGATCTTCTAGCCCTATCTGAATGGTGCAGTGAGAACAAACTCTTGTTGAATATTGACAAATGTGCAGTGATGTCATTTACCCGACGAACTGAGCGAACATTCAAACATTTTAACTATAACGTAAACAACAGACCACTCAATCGGGTTAGAGTCATGAAAGATCTTGGTGTCATGTTTGATGAGAAACTCAACTTCAACAATCACATTCACTCGTTGCTTTCCAGCTCATCACAGCTACTTGGATTTATTTTTCGATCGCTTAAACTGTTCACTGATATCAACTCACACAAAATGCTATACTTCACTTTCATCAGGACCATACTCGAATACGGCTGCCAAATTTGGAACCCCTACTATCACACATACACCGATATAGTTGAAAATATTCAGAGAAAATTTACACGCATTCTTTGCTACAAATTCAACATACCAAGAAGTACATACAAAGAACGACTCCACAGTCTAAACATGATATCTCTGTTTAATCGTAGATTATTCTTCGACGAAATTTTTCTCTATAAAATCGTGTCTGGTAGGGTGTCTACTAATTTGGTACATTCGCTCAACCTGAATATTCCTCGGCGGGTTACAAGGTTCGCTCCCACTTTCTACAATCCTCCCGTTACTACAAATATGGAATTTTTCTCTTTGATTTTAAGATTGAAACGTCAACACAATGAACACTTTGCGAATATCGACCTCCTCCACGGGTCTTTATCGTTGACCAAACGCATGATTAAGCAGGTATTGCCTGATGAATTGTGGAGAGGTTTTCGCTAGTTTTTGTTCAGCGAATCGGTCTCTATTAAATAATTAGTCATTTTATCATTTTTTTTTTCCTTTTTTTTTCTTTCTCCGACAACCAAAGTTGCATTAATCAACTACGCAAACACATTCATCTAGTTTTCAGCAATTATATAAAATTATGTTTCGACAAATTCTACCAATTACAATCCATTTAGTTTTTAGGTCTTCTATTTATATCAACCTAATCAAAACCAAATATACTTTCTGTAAAGAGGGCTTCGGGCCTGTTGATTGTATTTTCCCGACCAACCATTTATAGAGAAAATAAAATAAAAATAAAATAATAGCGTGATTATTTTAGGATTACTACAAAAGAATATAAGTTATTTGCTTTGTGTGGATTAGCATAAGCATTAGCATCAGCAATATTAGTAAATAATACAAGGGGAAATTAAAAGGCAACTGTTGTGTGTGAGGTGCAGTCCAAGGCTACTTTATTAATTAATCATTATGTATTATGCGCTAAGGTTAACGCTTGCGGCATGCGCTAAGCCGCATTACATCTCCTTTCCTAGAATAAATTTTCATACAATTTTTCTTAACTATTTGATTTATTTTCTCCCTTTTTTAAGAGGAAAATTCGTTTGAAAACTTATTCTATCTCACAATTTTTTAGTTACGGTTTTTACTATTTTTATTGGTTTTCTTGTAAAATCTTTTTTTTGTTACTTTTGTTTTAACTTTTAGTTGTCATTTAAATGTATTAAAGATGAATCTTTCTTAAACAAATATTAATATGATTATCTTGAATATAGTAATAAAAATTCTTAGTATTTCTTTAAACGGTCCTTATGAACCTTATAGAGCTTATTATTTTCTAACAATATAATAACATTAGGACCCTCAATATCTATTACTTCGTATGGCCCATCATAAATTTGTCTAAATTTATTATAAGGTTCTTTTAGAAGCTTCACCTTCTCTCCCCTTCTTATGTCTAATTTGCCATTTGAAGTCTATATTTGGCTTCATTCACATAATTTTCAATGTTATAAACTGGATCAACTTTTCCATTTAAGATTTCATTGAATTTATTTGGTTTCTTCGAAAAAACTAACTCAAACGGACTATATTTCTCATTATTACTTGAATGTTTCTGTATGTTATAAGCAAATGTAAAATAGTTCAAATATGAGTCCCAATTTTCCAAATTTCCGTTTAAATATGACCGAATATACTCATTAAACACTCGATGATTTCTTTCCACTACGCCCAATGATTGATGATGATACGCGGTTGAAACTTTGTGATCAATTCTTAGCAATTTGCATAATTCCGAGATTAATTCATTACGATATTCGCTTCCCATGTCTGTTCGTATTGATTTCATAGGTCCATATTTCAAAATGAAATGTTCAAAAATAACTCTTGCTACTTCTGAAGCTGTCTTATTTTTAACTGGAATTGCTACCAAGTACTTTGTCATGTCACATACCATGGTGACGGCATAAATGTTTTCATTTATGGTCTTAGGTAATGGTCCTATCGTATCGATATGAACCACATCAAACGGTTTAATAGAAGTATCGGTAATAGTCATTGGTTCTTTAGTTTTTTCATTTGGTTTTGATAGCTTGCAGACTGTGCAATTTTTGACATACTTTGCAATATCTCGTGTCATATTGCGCCAATAGTATTCATCACCTGGGTTGGCATGTCGTAAACCTTACGTTTTAAAACACAACTTTGTGATGTTGCCAACAAAGGTAAACAACATGGCCTTGAAAACTATGTTGTTTTCAAAATGTAGTAAACTGTTGATTTTGTGGCGAAAGATTTATTAATTGAAAAATGTTTTAAGATTATAAGAACAAGAAAAGTAAATATTAAATTTGATCGATTTCATTGTCGTTGTCGTCATCGTCAATTTCATTTGTGTGGTCTTTGGTGCGCATGGAGAAATAAATATTGATGAGTTTTTTCGATGAATCTTCTGACAATCTGTTCCGCACTTCATTATGGACGAACGACCAATTGGAGAATAAACGCTCCAACTGCGCTGTAGATGCTGGAATCAGCAACAATTTCGTTGCGAAATCCGCGAGTTCTTTGTGTTGCCGATTCGCATAATACCAATAATTTTCTTGTTCAATGCGGCGAAAATTCCTTCACCTGAGGAAAATAAACGGAAAGATTCCAGGCCATCTGCGTCGAATTTCTGCAAAATATAATCCTGGACTTGGTCTTTCTGAGCTTCTGACAATTTTTGACCGCGATAAATTGGATGCAAAAAATTCGCCGTCAAAGTGGCATCGTTGAATACATTGGAAGTTTTGCAGCGATTGTTTGCAAGCGTTTGCAAATCATTTGGCGCATTTTCCAACAATTTCAGCCACATCTCGACTGCATCGGCGATGGACGATGTACTCTTTTGGCAAAAATTAATCAACTTGCCAATTGGTTCCATTATTTCGAGCATGTTTTTTGCCGATCCAATGAAATTCTCGTTGAATAACAGTTGAGTCACGACTGGAACAGGTTTTCTCGCCGCCACGTCCTCTTCAACTTCTTCTTCTTCGTCACCGGAAGCCACTTGATCATCAGCGGCGACTTTTTTCATGTACGGCACATTTTTCAAAAACGATTTGATGGCATTGCGAGAACTGGCGAAACGAATCAATGAATATAAAACTGGTTTATTGCCTCCAGCTTTGACCAATCGAACTTCTAATTTCGGCCTCTTGAAATCTTTTTGTACCGTCATCACTTTTTTTAATATGTCTGCATACTTCTTGATGGCCACGAAATCTTTGGCTAACAAATTACCGGTATGCGAATTACATGTTGTGTAAATCAGTGTTGACGGTAGGTTCGATCCCATACATGTCATGTTTCGAGCATTGTCTCTCACAACGGCGCATATTTCAGCATTGAATCGTTCTTTCGCCAAAGCAACCGATTTCATGACAATGTCCACCAAATTATCACCGGTTTCGCGATCGTTAGACATATCGAATGATTCAAGAAATAGTTTCTGATCATCTGTTGTTGCCAACATAGTCACGACGTTGTTTCGATTGGAATTTGAATTGGTCCATCCATCGATCAGCAATGCCGTGATTCTGTTCATTTGGGCTACTGTGTTTATGTTCGTTTGTTCGATTTTATCATGTACTGTGTTCAAAAGGGTCATAGCGATCTTCTTGCGATTCGGAGGTGTATACGCTGGGCGCAATGAGTTGACGAATTTCTTGAAATAAATCGAATCACAAGCAACAAATGGCACATTGCAACCATAAAAGAATTCGGCGAGCAGCTCATCGATTTTAGCATTTTCAGCAGCTGAAATTCGATCCATGAATCGACTCACTTTTGGTTGCTTTGATGGAGTTGTGCTTGTGGACAGTGGGGAATTTGATCGGAACGACCGCGGAGAGCTTGTTTCAGTGGCTCCAAACAATGGTGAAGTCGGCTGTATGAATAAATGTGCAATATCGTTGAGTTAGCAAAAGTGAATTTCTTATATAATATGAAATATGATGCGATATGATATGATATATGATTATATGAAGCACCTGCAGCAGATTCGATTGACATTATTGATGTGTTTGAGTCTTCAATATCTTCATTCATGTCAACAACTCGGCCACCTGTAGCTGTAGAATTATCGTCGTCATCGACAGTTGTGTTTGTGTCCATAACCATATCCAAAAATGCATTGTCACCGTCAGGTTTTGCGAGAACACATTTTTTGCTTAAAAATACATTAAACATCAACATTATGGAACACATTAACAAAATCACTCAAACCATAGCCTAAAAATGTGAAAACATTCGGAAAATTAATTTACCGGTGAGCAAGCAGCCGTGCTTGTGACGTGTTTGTAAGTTGATGCGAACAATTGGTATATTTGGCAGCTAGTCTTCCACGCACATAAATTTTTTCATAACCATCCCAGCTGCTATGACATGGTCGTCCGCCACTCGATGTTGAAGGAGTTGGCGTATCACTATTTCCCATCATACGATCAAAAACACTCGACATAATATAATTAAATTCGACAAAATAAAAATCACTATTTGTTGCAACCACGTCACGTCAGTACAATAAATGAAAATGAATTTCGGCAAATCTGTCAATGCAGCTGAATAAGTGTTACCAACTGGCATATTGACACATGTTCAATCTCAATACTCAATAGAGTTTAACCTCAATTTTATTCATATTTAGTTTACGACATTACGACATGTAGTTAATAGGTTTACAACATGGTCTGAGTTGGCAACCTCCGAACGTTGGAAAATTGGTTGTTTTGCCAACCCAGATCACGAATTTTAGCGTATAGATTTTTCATGCCACAGTGTGCTCCGAATAACACATCTGTGTGAAATTTATGAATAATGTCCTTTTGATCATTTTCATTTTCGATTTTCTTTGGTGTATGAACCAACTCGATTTGATATTGTGTATCTGACTGTATGATGCCTTGGGCTTTGAGTCTATCGTAAGACGTGACGTATGCGGTTTTGAAATGATTAATTGTGCACCTTTCGAATATTTTGTCGTGAAATGGCCATTGCAAAATTTGAATGTTATTCTCTCGCATAATTGTAAATACCTTCGAAAGAACCGATTCGAGTGTCAGTTTTTCGTTCGCGAGGTTTATTGTGCATATTTGCTTCCTTGATCGGAAAATAGTCAGTGATACATATTGGATTTTTCCATTTTCATGTTTGAAATTTATAATTCGGATTCTTGGCTTCTTGCTATCAATTTTATTCAAAAGATTTTCATAAACAATGGGAATTGTTGTCGTATCAACATTTGTATCCCCATTTTCATTTATCCTGGCCCGTGTGGTTGATCTAGTGACGGCCAAAATTTGATTGATTGATCTGACTGAAACTGTTTTAACTTTCTGTATTTTCTCACTTCCCATTAGAAAAACTTGATGCTCCCTTTACAAATCTTTCGAATCGCTAATTTCGATTCGTGATAACGCGTCCGCTACCACATTGTCTTTACCAGCAATGTGTTTTATAACAAAGTCGTACTCCTCCAAATCTAATCTAATACGCGCGAGTTTAGAAGTTGGGTTCTTAAGAGAGTAAAGGTATATCACTGGTTTGTGATCTGATATGACTTCGAATTTGTTGCCATAAAAATACGGTCTTAAAACTGTCACGGCAAAATGAATCGCCAATAGTTCTTTTTCAATAATTGCTTTATTCAATTCGCCCTTTTTGAAAGTCTTTGATATGAAGGTGATTGGTCTTTCATGAACATCTACATTTTGTGATAAAACAGCGCCACATGCTAATTGACTTGCATCAACAGTTACACGAAATGGTTTCGAAAAGTCAGGATAAGTCAGGATAAGTGGCGAAACCAATATTTTCTTAATTTTTTCAAAGGCTTCCTGACACTTCTGTGTCCACACAAATTGTACTTTTTTGCTCGTTAATCTTGTTAACGGTTGTGTTATTCCCGAAATATTTTTAATGAATCGCCTGTAATAGTTCGCAAATGCTACAAATCTTTTGACTTCGTCTCTGTCTCTCGGTACAGGATATTTTTCTACTACAATGGTTTTATTTGGGTCTGGTGAAACACCCTGTGAAGTACATTTATGACCAAGAAATTGTACTTCAGTCTTGAAAAATTTGCATTTATCCGGATTAAGTTTAAGATTGAATTTTCTTAACGTTTCAAAGATTAATTTTAGATTTTCTATATGATGGTTCTCAGAATAACCTGTAAAGGAATAATCAAGGTCAAGATTGTTTGAGGTGGTTATTAAGACTGCTTTTATTGAATATATATTTTTATAGAATTGATATAAAATGATAATGATTGCCGAACGGCACCGCACCGCATATGTTGGACATGCGTGGGCGTGCCGTTATTATTTTGGCTCATGGTTATCGCTCACGCGCACACACATGCATACGCTGTGGCGTAAGCAGGTGTGCGCGAGGTGATTTGACAACATATAAACATATTACATTCTTAACCACTACATTCTCCCCGTTTTTGAAAGCGTTGTCCGTCCTCGGACAACATTCTTTTTTTGATAGTTTTGTTCCGTTACGGAGGAGATATTTGCTATGCGGTTCTGATTTTAGTAATGATTATTCTAAATGTATTAATTGATTATTGTTATATATTTTGTTTTTTTTTTTGTGTTTTTTTTTTCTTTTTTATTTATTTGTTTACGCTTGTAATCGCATTGGATAAAGAATAATAATGTTCAAAGGAAAGAAAGGAGAAAAAAAAAACATAGAGGAGATACATTTTGTATACAAATGAAAGATAAAACGTATGGAGCAAAGGGTGATGAGAAAAAAAAAACCATCAATCAAGCTCTGGCGGTGCTTGTGGTCATTGTGGACAATGACGCTTTTTCGACCGACTTTGATTTGAGTGACCGCGTCGGAGATGATTTTTTCTACGTGAAATGGGCCATTGTATACTAGGTCGAATTTGTGTTTTTTATTTTCAACTTTCCTCAGTACCAAATCGTTACGTTTCAGGCTCAATTGTTTACAATTACTCCGCTCATCGTAGCGACGCTTCGCTTCTGCTTTTCTCTCTTGTATCAGCGCCCTTGTGCGCTCATGAGCGTCTTTCGTTCGCGAGTTTTATTGTGCATATTTGCTTCCTCGATCGGAAAATAGTCAGTGATACATATTGGATTTTTCCATTTTCAACAACAACAACAACAACAACAACAACAACAACAACAACAACAACAACAACAACAACAACAACAAGCGTTTAAAGACCGTTATTGCCTTTCAGCGTCTGGTCTGTTTGGTAATGGTAAACCTCTCACTACACCTCTTCTCCAACACACCCTATCGAGAGCCAGGTCTTGAGTTTCCCTATTCCATTCAAATCCTCTTTCATTCAAATCGCATTTAACCGAATCCAAATACCGTCTTCGTGGTCTTCCTCGTCCTCTCGGTCCATTCGCTTCTGCATTCAAAATCAACTTTGGCAAACGATTTTCATTCATACGTTGAACATGGCCATACCATCTCAATCTCGACTTTCTAGCCGCTTCATCAATCGAATCCACATTCAAATCTTCACGAATTCTATCATTTCTTATTCTGTTCTCCCACTGGTCTCTATGCGACACACCCGAAATCATACGCAGCACTTTCATATCGGCCACTTCAAGTTCATGAATTAGATTACTAGAATCAACCCAGCTCTCACTTCCATACAAAACCGTTTGTTCGAAAATTGACCGGTGAATCATCAATTTTGTTTCTTCACTCAACTCTCGTTTGTTAAATACATGCTCTCTAAGCTGTGCAAATACTTTATTCCCATTCATTCTGCGATGTTCAAATTCCTTATCAAATTTACCGTCCTCAGAAAAAACACAACCAAGATATTTATACTCTGACACCTGTTCAAGCATACTACCATTCAAAACACATTCAATCGTCTTCCGTGTCTTTCCCACATGCATAACTTGCGTCTTTGAGCTGCTAATGGTCATTCCAAAGTCTGTACAAGCCGCTTCCAAATCACTGATACTGTTTTGTAATTCTTGTTCAGAGCCACCAAACAACACCAGATCATCTGCATATGCTAGAGCAGATATAACATTTCCCCCCAAAGTTACGTTACCCTTCAGCTTTGCTGACTTGATCAATTTATCCATATAAATAATAAATAAAAGCGGTGAAATTGTACAGCCCTGTCTAAGACCATTGAGCACCTCAAACCACTCACTCAGATCTCCATCCACTCTCACTGCCGCTTCGCTACATACATACAGACTTTTGATTGCACTCAATACCACCGACCCATTTATACCATATTCACTCAGAACTTTCCACAGCTTCGATCTCGGGATACAGTCATACGCCTTTTGCAAATCCACAAAACACAGAAACAAATCTTTATTTCTCTCCTGGAACTTCTCTATTAGTTGTCTCATGCAGAAAATTTGATCTTGACATCCACGAAGTGGTCTAAAGCCCGTTTGATTTTCATCCAAGAGCGATTCGACAATAGCTCTGGTTCGTTTTTACAAAACTGCACTATATAATTTTCCGACAACACTCAATAGCGAAATTCCACGGTAGTTATTACAATCCCTGTTAATACCCTTCTTATGCAGCGGAGAAATAACTGCAACGCCCCATTCCTTTGGTACAACAGAGTTTTTCCAGGTCAAATTGAAAATGCGATGTAACCATCGAAGCCCCACTGATCCACTATACAATAAATATTCATTCCGAATCTCATCCACACCAGCTGCTTTACCACAACTCAACTTACGAAGAACCACACAAATTTCCTCCGCACTTATACCTTCCATTTGTTCTCCATTCGTTCCATCGATCATGCTTTCATTCTCGCCCTCATTCAATACCGTACTCTCGACATTCAAAAATTCATCAAAGTATTCTTTCCATCTCTTCAACACATTCTTCTTACCTAGCACCAATTCACCCAATTTATTCAAAACAGCTCCTGGAGCATGTTTCTTGCCCCCATTCCTAATCTTTTTAACTTTTGACCAGAAAACCTTGTTTCTCTGTTGACCAGCTTCTTCCAATTCCTGTCCAAACTTCATCCATCCTCTCTCTCTCGTTTCTTTTATCATCCCTTTCACCATTCTCTTTTGCTCTCTATACGCTTCCAAGTTCTCATCACTTCTATTTTGCAACCAGCGAATCCATCTCACTCTTTTCTCTTTCACAGCTCTCTTTATCTCATCATTCCACCAGTCAGTCTTCTTTCTCGTATTCTCATTTTTACATACATACGTTCCACAACAATCTTTTGCCGCATCCAAGATTGCACTCTTAAATTGACTCCATTCATACTCTATGTCAGTCGCTTCATTCACTACTATCTCCGCAAACTTTGCTTCTAACTTACTAATAAATTCTCTCATAACATTCTCATTTTTCAATTTTTCAACTTTCACTCTGCTCGTTTGCTTCCGATAACTACTTTTCACTCCTTTTGCAATTCGCAATTTGCAGGCTACCAAGTAGTGATCGGAATCCAAACCAAATCCTCTATACACACGAGTATCTATGACAGATTTACGCAAGCATTCTTCCACAATCACATAGTCAAGCAGAGATTTTTGATTCTGGCCAGGATTTTCCCACGAATACATATGAATTTTCTTATGCTTGAAAAATGAATTAGTAATTGACAAACCCGAACTCTGGCAAAAATCTAATAAACTCTTACCGTTATCATTCGCTTCCATATCTTCGCCAAATTTACCTAAAACATTCACAAAATTTGGGTTATTTCTACCCACTCTTGCATTCAAGTCCCCCATAATATACACCTTTTCACATCTCTTTCGGTATACCACATCATTCAAATCACTATAAAAATCGTTCATCACTTCCGAGTTAGCTCCCTCACATGGCGAATACACACTCACAAATCGATATACAGCCCCAGCTAGTTTAATCGAAACCCACATCATTCTTTCATTCACAAATCTATGACACACAATCGACGATTCTAAATTCTTATGAATTAGAAATCCAACCCCCCAGTTAGCTCTTCCCTTACTTACATCAGACAAAAACACACGGTAATTCCCCAACGTATTCTCCGATTGCCCTTTCACACGCACATCACTCAAAGCTATCACATCCAAACCAAACTCATTCGCTCTTTCAACCAATTCATGCTTCTCATTCTCAAAACCCCCTCTCACATTCAAAGATCCTATATTCAAAGCGGTCGTCAACTGCGGAGCTCCGGTCAGGTCCCGGGGAGGGCGAGCTCCGTGGCATCCCCTCGTCCGAGGCATACCATTACTGTTTCGAGCGAAATTATGATTTTAAGATGAGATGGCCTGCTAAGCCAAACTGCATCCGAGAAAAATCGTAAATAATTTTGTCGAAACGCAGCTGGCCATGGAATCGAGAGATACAAAAATCCAAAATTTAAAAAAGGAACGAACTCACCAAATTAAACCACGTTATAAAGATGAAAATATTAAGTTTTGCCGATGAAATGACACAAATTGTAAAAACTATCGAACGAGTAAAATTGTTTCTTATCATAAAACGAGTTCACCGGGCATACCGTTATGAAAGCAAAAAATAATAAGCGATCGGCGAAATAACTAAAAATTTTCGACACAAAATACTATTGTTTTACATATGATTTACTGTAAATTCACTTTGCGCGCCAAGTAAACATGAAAACTGACAGGTGACCGCTAGAATAGATCATATGCCACACTTAAAATGCACAAACACTGATAAACTTTTGAAAATTCCCGATTGACTTTAATTGTAATGATGAAAATTAAAATAAAAACACAAAATACACGAAATAAATCAGAAATGATTCACTATTCCCATCACTTTGTTGTCGGTGTTCATGTTTCACTTGTCATTGCGTACCCAGATTCAAATCACAGCAAACCGAAATGCACCAACAAATATTAAACTCTTCAAAAATGATTCTAAAATTTAAAATTATGCCCGAACTTCATGTTTCCCTAAAGTAACTAACATTAAATAACAAAAATAAAACAAAGTTAAAATTTTAAAACTCGAAAAAACAATTAAAATTCAAAAATAACAAAATTGGATTTAGCTCTATACAAAAACCACGACCGTCACGTTCAACGCCATCTTGCGCTTTCTCCATTCATTTTTCCATTTTCATGTTTGAAATTTATAATTCGGATTCTTGGCTTCTTGCTATCAATTTTATTCAAAAGATTTTCATAAACAATGGGAATTGTTGTCGTATCAACATTTGTATCCCCATTTTCATTTATCCTGGCCCGTGTGGTTGATCTAGTGACGGCCAAAATTTGATTGATTGATCTGACTGAAACTGTTTTAACTTTCTGTATTTTCTCACTTCCCATTAGAAAAACTTGATGCTCCCTTTACAAATCTTTCGAATCGCTAATTTCGATTCGTGATAACGCGTCCGCTACCACATTGTCTTTACCAGCAATGTGTTTTATAACAAAGTCGTACTCCTCCAAATCTAATCTGATGCGCGAGTTATGTTGATGGTTGGAACGAAAATCAAAAAGTTGTAACAGCAGGTCTGTTCTGTTTACTCTTCATTCATTTTCTGAACAGTTTTACACGTTTGCTTAAGCTATTTATATGGTTTGGTTTAGTGATCAAATTTCATGTGTCAAAGAATGTGCAATGTATGCAGGAAAAAGAAATATAAAAATGAAATACAATTTATGCTTAACTAGAATGACGGTTGTTTTATATTTGCTGAACTGTTTCGAATTTTTATTGGAATTTCAGCAGACGGTGATTTAACTCTCCCCCTTCAGAGAAGAAAATGTCCTCATTTTCTCAGTTTTTATGCTGTTGATGCTGCATACTTTTTCTTCATTTGTCGTCTCCACGTGTTGTATAAGCATAGAGCTAATTTGATTAACTCCAAACCGATCAAAATGTAAGTACCGTATAGCAGTTTTTCGCTAAGAATTGCTTGAACATGGGTGTCTTTGGCTTCCTGGACTATAATATTGTTGTTGACGTGCCCAGTGCTGTCTATCTGGTTTTCTTCGTTTGTTTCTTCTGAGGAGCTGAACCAACCCATGATTGATTTGTTACACCGTTTCTTGACAACTGACGGGTCTTAATTTGATAATGAACTTGCTTTTCGATCACCTAAACTTATACTGAATAATTTTGAAAAATTTTATTCGATTTAGTCAGCTAAATGGACAAATGAAAAAAAAGAGAAGAAAAAAAACGGTTGGGAATGGTTATTGCAAAAACTTACTTCGTAAGCTGTCTTTATGTATGATTTTACCAGTAGTCGTTACAATCGTATCGTTACGGTCTTCTTGGACAATGTATTTTGTATATGATTTTTTGTCTTTACGACGGCGGTCGGATTTCATGAAAACAGTATCGCCAGCTTTGAATATTTTGTGTATTCTTTTTTTGTTGTGGTATTTCAGCACTTTTTCTTGATATAATTGCAAATTTGTTTGCACTGTACTAAAGTCCACGCCTCTATTGAAAAATATGTCGCTAGGCTTGTATTTGGTTACAGAGTGAATTGTGTTGTTATATTGTGTAACGGCGTTGAATATTTCGTCAATAGTGTCGCTAGAATTCTGCTTTGCAATCAAATTCGCGATTTCCAGAATCGTTGAATGAGTACGTTCTACTTGCCCGTTTGTGGTTGAATGTGCAACCGGCGTTACGAAATGATTAATAACCTTTTGTCGATACAATGCCTGGCACGTTTGTGACGTAAAAATTACTTCGTTATCGGTCGTAATTTCGCTACAATTGGGATAGACTTGCGATAATATTTCTTCAACAACTGTCGCGATATTACGTTTATTAGGGATTTCTCTCAGATAGAAGTATTTTGAAAATCGATCGCAGGTGGAAATAAAAAGCCTATTGCTTAAATGAAATATATCTATATGGACTGAACGACCGGGTACCGTCGGGATTGGTGTCGGTTTCAACGTTTCCTTTTTTGGATGACGTTCGTACTTTTCAGTCAAACAAATTTCGCATTTAGCTGCGTATTTTTTGCAGTCTTTTCTGATTTCCGGCCAAAAATTCTTTTCACAAATTTCCAAGATGTTGTTTTTGTAGTTTCTATGAGCCCGAGAATGTGTGTCTTTAACAATGCTCAACTGTTCGTTTCGATCGGTAATATCAGTCGTTTTTGTTGGGCTGAAAACGAATTTCAACGTTGGAAATTTTTCTTTTATATGGTTTTTTATTTCAAAGAATGTTTCTTCGGTCGTGTGAATCGCGTTAATATTTTGTGCTGATACGGAATGGGCTAAGTGAGAAAGAAGGTTTTCAATTGACGTGAATTTGAGCTTGTGTACGTGATAATTTGGAAATACGGTTGAGCCAACTGATTCGTCAGTGTCTGAGCGAGAAATGTGCAGTTGATTGCGAAAATTATTCACTGGTTTGTGTGTTTTGGGTATTGGTTCAATAGGTGAACTTTGTATAGAATGATCAGATGACACTAAAGATGAGGAATTTATTTTCTCTACGGGCATATCGATTCGAGATAAAGCGTCAGCGACGATGTTTTGGTTGCCGGGCTTATATTCCATTTTCGCCCCAAACTCCTCAATCAGGTTTTTCCAGCGTTTTAGTTTGCTGTTTGGGTTTTTTTCGGAGACTGAGAATTTTAACGATTGGTGGTCTGAGTATATTGTTAGATCGGCTATCCCGTAAAGGAAGTTCCGTAGCTTTTGTAATGCCCAGACTATGGCCAGTAACTCTTTCTCGTTAGTGGCGTAGTTTTGCTCGGTCTCATTTAGTGTTCTTGAGATGAACATGACTGGTTATTTGCCCTGAGATAAAACGGCACCGAGAGCAAAATTACTCGCGTCGGTTGTTAGTTCGAAAGGCTTGTTGAAATTCGGTTGGTGTAATTCCACTTGTTCGCAGAGTTTTTGCTTGACGTTGTTGAACGCCTCAATAGCAGCCTCATCCAATACAATGGCAATCTTGGCGCTATGGTTTTTCCCAATCTGTCCGTTTTCACCACGCAAATGGATTGTGAGTGGTTTAACCAATTTAGCGTAATCTTTCATGAATTTTCGATAGTAGCCCGTGAGGCCGAGAAATGATCGCAATTCTTTCAGTGTTTTTGGAATGGGATAATTTTGAATTGTCCCGTTTTAAGAGGATCTACAGTAATTTTACCATTTTTGATGATGTGACCGAGAAATTCGATTGAGGTGGTAAAAAAGTGGCTTTTTTCACTAGATATTTTCATATTCGCTTCGTGGAGTGCATTTATTATTGTTTCGATATGGTTCATATGTTCCTCGGGCGTATTTGAAAAGATCAGTACGTCGTCCATGTATACATATACGAATTTACCGATGTATCGTCTTAGGATGTCGTCGACACATCTTTGGAAAATGCTGGGCGCATTTTTCAGGCCAAATGGCATTCGCACAAATTCGTATTTGGCACCGTTTACAGAGAATGCGGTTTTTTCTCTGTCTGACTCTTTGATGATTACTTGGTGAAAGCCCCATTCTAAATCAAGTTTTGAAAATATTTTGGCATTGCCCAAGTTCTGTAACGTCATATTGATGTCTGGGATCGGATATCTGTCGGTGATTGTTTGGGAATTTAATTTAGAAAAATCTATCACCATTCTTCGTTTTGGTGTGCCATCATCGTTTTTTCCTTTTTTAGGAACGGTCCAAACTGGCGAATTGTAAGGACTGAAAGATTTTTGAATCACACCCTCGTTGAGAAGACATTCGATTTCGGCATTCACGAAATCGTGGTCTGAAATTGGGTAAGGGTATTGTTTCACCCAGACCGGATTGTTATTCACTGTTCTAATTGTGGCTTCTATTTTTGTGGTGAATGGTAGTGTTTCATAAACTGTTTCATTTTTTAACATCAACTCATTAATTTTATCATCGAAATTTGGATTGTCATTTATAAAATTTAATTTTTGTGTTTCAATTATTTGATCTTCAATAGGAACGGAATAATACAATTTATATTCGAAAAAGTTAATCTGTGCTTTCATTTTTCTCAGACTTCTCTCGCCCAAAATCATGTCAAAGTCATGGAGTTTGTCAATTTCGAAAAATTCCAAATTTTGCTTCAATAAACGTATTTCTTGTTTATATTCTATTTTTGAAGAGCCGTGAAGTGTTTTTGCAGTTGGGGTATTTTTTAACTTAATTCTATTTCCGATATGCAAATTTTTTCTTATATAATTACTAGTCGCACCTGAATCTACCAAAATTTTTATTTCTTTCAAACCTGATCGTAGCGTCCGAATGATGCATGGCAGATTCCTTACTCTTCTAAAAAAGTGCTTTCTCGTTCGGATAGGGTGGTCCGTGTGTCCTCCGCCTCGATTTCGTAGTTGTTTTCCAGTGAGTTGTCGTGGATAGATCCTATATCAATAGCTTCGTCCGTATGGTTGATACGCTGTTGCTTATTCATGTGTTAAAACGATGGTTGCGGCTTGTTGTATTGAAAAGATGGTTCGCGTTGTCTCTTTTCTGCCTGCAAATTGTTTTGTGGGAAACGAGTTTTTTGGATGTACTGTTTCGAGTTGTCAATTTCCATTGGCGTTGGATTTTGTTGTTGATTTTGCTGTGGTGACGTAGCAAAATTTTGTTTCGTTGTTTGATATTGTTGTTGCGCCTGGTAGTGGAAATTCGGGTTGAAATTTGGTCTCATTTGTCTGGCTTCGTTGGACTTTTTCATAACATTTGTTGGTGGTGAAGGCCTTTTGAATTCCAATTGTAGGTGTTGGTAATCGTATTGAATGGTCTGTGCGATTGCGAAAGTCTCGGACAGTGTTTTCGGCATATTTCCATATAGGGTGGTTCGTATCATTGCACTATTCAAACCGGTAATAAACGTATGGATAGCTTTGCTTTGAGTTTCGATGGTCAGCGATTTTTGCTCGGCCGCCTCTTTGTACGTCATAGCGATTTTTGTCAGCACCATATTCAAGGCTTGGTTTATTTCGTCGTAAAATTCTTGCAAGGTTTTTCCACCCTGTTTTATCGCAGTCATTTCCGCTTCGATAACATATAGCGGTCTTTGATCCGAATAGGAAAGGTCCAGACGATCGATGATTGCATCGATATTATGGGCTGTGTTATTGTTAATGAGAATATCTGATGCACTTTTCGTGATTTTTGCTCGGATTATGGATAGAGCAGCGGCGTATTTGGGATGGGTTTGATACGCTTTTATTTGGTTCATCAAATTTGTTACCTGGGATCTCCATGATCGATAGATTTTACGGTCGCCATTGAATTCAGGTATTACTTTATACGCATCCAATTGAATCGAATCACCAGTGGTGTAGGTTGGCACAACATCAGCATATTCTGTGATAGCTACTGCATTTTGTTGGCGGAGCGTCACTTGATTTTCTTCTAATTTCACCAAATGTTCATTTAATGTATTTGCGGCGAGTAAAGTTGTCATCTGCTGTTGAAGTGCTTTGATAGCCTGTTCCATTTGTGCAGATGTCATTTCACTTTCTCTTTGTAAACTCAAATTTGCAAATAGGTTTGGTAGGCTACTGTTACTGAACGGATCAGATAGCAAGCGGTGTCTATTCATCAATGTTTTCAATCACCTTTCGAAATGTTTGTTTTAATTTTTTATTCTTCACCTTTTTTTTCAGAATGTTCAATTTAATTTTTTCACTTGTTTCTTTTTTTCTTAGTGTCTATTTATACTCTTAAGAGTCGTCTGAATCTCACGAAATGAAAAAACAATTTATCAACTCGATCTTTTAGTCAGACACTTTTATTAGGTTTTATTCTCCCTACGAGTCGTTTGAGTTTCACAAAAAGTTTTTTTTCTTTTGTTCTATTAAACAAAAACTTTTATTTTTTTGGCTTTCTTGACGGTGTGTTTCTTATTTGAGGGACAAATAACCACCGTTTCCCAGTTGAGCCCCCAGTTATGTTGATGGTTGGAACGAAAATCAAAAAGTTGTAACAGCAGGTCTGTTCTGTTTACTCTTTATTCATTTTCTGAACAGTTTTACACGTTTGCTTAAGCTATATGGTTTGGTTTAGTGATCAAATTTCATGTGTCAAAGAATGTGCAATGTATGCAGGAAAAAGAAATATAAAAATGAAATACAATTTATGCTTAACTAGAATGACGGTTGTTTTATATTTGCTGAACTGTTTCGAATTTTTATTTGAAATTTATTGGAATTTTAGCAGACTGTGATTTAACTCGCGCGTGTTTAGAAGTTGGGTTCTTAAGAGAGTAAAGGTATATCAGTGGTTTGTGATCTGATATGACTTCGAATTTGTTGCCATATAAATACGGTCTTAAAACTGTCACGGCAAAATGAATCGCCAATAGTTCTTTTTCAATAATTGCTTTATTCAATTCGCCCTTTTTGAAAGTCTTTGATATGAAGGTGATTGGTCTTTCATGAACATCTACATTTTGTGATAAAACAGCGCCACATGCTAATTGACTTGCATCAACAGTTACACGAAATGGTTTCGAAAAGTCAGGATAAGTCAGGATAAGTGGCGAAACCAATATTTTCTTAATTTTTTCAAAGGCTTCCTGACACTTCTGTGTCCACACAAATTGTACTTTTTTGCTCGTTAATCTTGTTAACGGTTGTGTTATTCCCGAAATATTTTTAATGAATCGCCTGTAATAGTTCGCAAATGCTACAAATCTTTTGACTTCGTCTCTGTCTCTCGGTACAGGATATTTTTCTACTACAATGGTTTTATTTGGGTCTGGTGAAACACCCTGTGAAGTACATTTATGACCAAGAAATTGTACTTCAGTCTTGAAAAATTTGCATTTATCCGGATTAAGTTTAAGATTGAATTTTCTTAACGATTCAAAGATTAATTTTAGATTTTCTATATGATGGTTCTCAGAATAACCTGTAAAGGAATAATCAAGGTCAAGATTGTTTGAGGTGGTTATTAAGACTGCTTTTATTGAATATATATTTTTATAGAATTGATATAAAATGATAATGATTGCCGAACGGCACCCCACCGCATATGTTGGACATGCGTGGGCGTGCCGTTATTATTTTGGCTCATGGTTATCGCTCACGCGCACACACATGCATACGCTGTGGCGTAAGCAGGTGTGCGCGAGGTGATTTGACAACATATAAACATATTACATTCTTAACCACTACATTCTCCCCGTTTTTGAAAGCGTTGTCCGTCCTCGGACAACATTCTTTTTTTGATAGTTTTGTTCCGTTACGGAGGAGATATTTGCTATGCGGTTCTGATTTTAGTAATGATTATTCTAAATGTATTAATTGATTATTGTTATATATTTTGTTTTTTTTTTTGTGTTTTTTTTTTCTTTTTTATTTATTTGTTTACGCTTGTAATCGCATTGGATAAAGAATAATAATGTTCAAAGGAAAGAAAGGAGAAAAAAAAAACATAGAGGAGATACATTTTGTATACAAATGAAAGATAAAACGTATGGAGCAAAGGGTGATGAGAAAAAAAAAACCATCAATCAAGCTCTGGCGGTGCTTGTGGTCATTGTGGACAATGACGCTTTTTCGACCGACTTTGATTTGAGTGACCGCGTCGGAGATGATTTTTTCTACGTGAAATGGGCCATTGTATACTAGGTCGAATTTGTGTTTTTTATTTTCAACTTTCCTCAGTACCAAATCGTTACGTTTCAGGCTCAATTGTTTACAATTACTCCGCTCATCGTAGCGACGCTTCGCTTCTGCTTTTCTCTCTTGTATCAGCGCCCTTGTGCGCTCATGAGCGTCTTTCAATCTCTCAATGAGCTCATGTTTGTAGCTGTCGTAATTGTAATCAATCCGTGCGTTTTTTACACTGTCGGGTATTTTAACTTCGAACCCGAACACAAGCATGTGCGGCGAGAAGCCCGTTGCCGAGTGGACAGTGTTATTGTAAGAGAACAAGAAATGACGTAAATATCTGTGCCAGGCCGATTTTTCTTTCTGCGTGTATGCACGGATATATTCAGCCAAAGTTCGATGATATCGCTCAATTGAGCCGTTACTTTGCGGGTGATACGGTGTCGTTTTGATGTTTTTAATTTTTAATAGATTTGCCATTTGCTTGAAAACTTCACCCACGAAGGCTGGGCCATTATCAGAGACAAAAATTTTGGGGAAATTAAAAACCAAACACACCTCTTCGACGATCGTTTTGGCTGCCGTTAAGGCAGTGCAATCGAAAACCGGCGTCATAATTACGTATTTCGTTAAATCGCATGATATCGACAAGATGTGCTTATGGCCATCTTCTGAGTTTGGATTGATTTCACCAACGAAATCGACATAAATTTTCTCAAACGGGGCACTGGCAACTGTGGTGATTTGCAAAGGAGTATGAGTGTGCCTGTGCACTAGAGTGGTTCGATTTTCGACTTTTTTCGAATTCAATGCTCTACCACACCATAACCTCTGGAGGACATATAATAGAGCCCAAAAAACCGTAGAAACAGTAATATTAGCGAAATTTCACTTTTCGCCAGAGCCTCAAAGTTTTTCAAAAATGTCCAAAAATAGGCAAAATTTCGATGATTTTAATGTCACGTTTTCTGAATGGGCAAGCGATATACAATATCAAAACAAGTATAAAACTACATAAAATTCATATTTCAAACAAAATAAATCTTTATTTTAGTCAAAACCTGCCGACAAGCCATAAAAATTCTTTACAAAAAAGTGGTAAAAAAAGATAATTTTCAGTGAAAATTTTAATGATGTTTGTTCGATTTCAATCAATCTTTCATGTATTTATCGTAATCTTTTTTGCTGTTTGCTTTTGGTAAAAGAGCTCTCGATGGTATTGTTGAATAGATTTGTTGATTACGGTTAGTTTCACCAACAACTTGTGAAGATACTGAGCTGACTAATTTAATTGATCTCTCGACGGCTTGTGTGTGATTTGGAATGCCTTTTACTGCATTATTTAGCCAATTATCTACATTCTCAATGCAATTTTTCAGCTGTTCCGTCGATAAAAACTGTGCGATGGGTGGAACTGTATTCCGTATATCAACCATTTCAAAGTATGCTGCTGCTTTGAAGTCAATTTTTGGTTTCGTGAATAGCATTTTTTCTAATATTTAAATCATCATCCGTTAACATCGACAAGAGAATATTTTCGGTATGTGCAAAATATCCATTTCTTGCGACAACATTGAAGATTTTCTCACGCAGTTTGGACTCGACATTGTTACGAACTAGTTCAATGAATTTAAAAATATGCTTTGGCCCCATTTTGAATGATTCATTTGCTTTGATAGTAAACCACATCGGCGCATAAACTTTAATTATAAAATTTACTAACGTAGTGAGCTTCACCGAAGCAATACTGACAGATACATAGTATCGAAGAATTCGATTAGGCGTAGTTAGGAATCTCGAATGAACCATAGTTCCAGGGTTCTTCATAGCCAAACAGAGTTGAATTTTTCACACAGAGAGGGCGTGCACAAAGCTCTCAGTGCACGCACATACAATGTGCGACGCACATCAATAGGGTTTTGCTGTGTGCGCGCACTTAAATGTGGCGGTAAACGTCAACTGTCAACTGTCATTCAAGAAATACATAGGAGATGTTATATCGTTGTCTTTCTCTAACTACGTTTGATAGATTCACATGTTTTGTAAGGATTGATTCAGTTTGCAAAGTTGATGGTTTGAGTCTTTCAATCGGTTTTCGTAATGCTGTTTCATTATTTTTTTCGTTTTGGATTTGGTGACAAAACAGGTGATGGAATTTGCGATGAATATTGACTCACGGATATATTTTCGTGTTGGTTTGAAGGAAGCAAAATCATTTGCCGAGAGTTTCTTTGATCAAACAAAAATTCGCGTTCTTTTAGTGGTACCTTCAGTTCATACGAACATTTACATTTACAATCACTGTTGCATTTGCAAATTGATATATCGAAAAGTTCTGACTCTAGTTTAGTAAAAATAAATATGCGTTTGTAGGCAATTGATTTGAATTTAATTCAGAACAAATTCCCAAAATGTTATCTGTATTTGCTGATCGTGTTTTACGAGCCATTGTTGAGAAGTTAGACCAATTATAAATTCGATGTTTGTATTATCACTTAACAATGCGACTGAATCACAAACCTGCAGCAACATGATAATGAGAGATGGTTTCTTATAAGAACAAACGGTACTTTCTTTAATAGAGATGTACAATGCTCAACCGATGTAAGAGATGAGATGTCTCTACTACAATCATAATATCAACAATTTACAGTTGATACTAATATATTGAAAATATGTTTTTGCTGCATGCAATACAATTCTGTGTCAATTTTTAGTTCCAGTTGTAGCAAAAATTTGCGTTAAAATCTCGAACAATCATCATTAAATTTTTCACTGAAAATCATCTTTTTTTACCACTTTTTTGTAAAGAATTTTTATGGCTTGTCGGCAGGTTTCGACTAAAATAAAGATTTATTTTGTTTGAAATATGAATTTTATGTAGTTTTATACTTGTTTTGATATTGTATATCGCTTGCCCATTCAGAAAACGTGACATTAAAATCATCGAAATTTTGCCTATTTTTGGACATTTTTGAAAAACTTTGAGGCTCTGACGAAAAGTGAAATTTCGCTAATATTACTGTTTCTATGGTTTTTTGGGCTCTATTATATGTCCTCCAGAGGTTATGGTGTGGTAGAGCATTGAATTCGAAAAAAGTCGAAAATCGAACCACTCTAATAAGCATGCAAAGTATTCGTGTGCATTGCAAGTAGGAGAAGAAATAAAAGACATGTGTACAAGTCCGCTGCACCCTTCAGACTAATTTTTTTTGCTATTGCAACAGTCATTATCTCTATTTTTAATGAATAAATATATTTTCAAAGTTCGCGGGATGTACACTATTCACATATAACTATTCATCAAGTAATGTTTCAAATATTCCATTGAATGTTTAAATATTTACAAATAATGTTTCAGTTATTTGAGACGAAAGGTTCATATGGACCTCAGTTTTATGTTGTGATGGTCTCAAATATAGGAAATAAAATCTGATTAAATTTATAAATTAGCTAGCTTAATTCAAACACATGTTTATAAGGTGTAATTGAAAGTCAACTGTTGTGTGTGAGGTGCAGTCCAAGACTACTTTATTAATTTATCATTATGTATTATGCGCTAAGGTTAACGCTTGCGGCATGCGCTAAGCCGCATTACATCTCCCTTCCTAGAATAAATTTTCATACAATTTTTCTTAACTATTTGATTTATTTTCTTCCCTTTTTTAAAAGGAAAATTAGTTTGAAAACTTATTCTATCTCACAATTTTTTGGTTACGGTTTTTACTATTTTTATTGGTTTTCTTGTAAAATTTTTTTTGTGTTACTTTTGTTTTAACTTTTAGTTGTCATTTAAATGTATTAGAGATGAATCTTTCTTAACAAATATTAATATGATTATCTTGAATATAGTAATAAAAATTCTTAGTATTTCTTTAAACGGTCCTTATGAACCTTATAGAGCTTATTATTTTCTAACAATATAATAACATTAGGACCCTCAATATCTATTACTTCGTATGGCCCATCATAAATTTGTCTAAATTTATTATAAGGTTCTTTTAGAAGCTTCACCTTCTCTCCCCTTCTTATGTCTAATTTGCCATTTGAAGTCTATATTTGGCTTCATTCACATAATTTTCAATGTTATAAACTGGATCAACTTTTCCATTTAAGATTTCATTGAATTTATTTGGTTTCTTCGAAAAAACTGACTCAAACGGACTATATTTCTCATTATTACTTGAATGTTTCTGTATGTTATAAGCAAATGTAAAATAGTTCAAATATGAGTCCCAATTTTCCAAATTTCCGTTTAAATATGACCGAATATACTCATTAAACACTCGATGATTTCTTTCCACTACGCCCAATGATTGATGATGATACGCGGTTGAAACTTTGTGATCAATTCTTAGCAATTTGCATAATTCCGAGATTAATTCATTACGATATTCGCTTCCCATGTCTGTTCGTATTGTTTTCATAGGTCCATATTTCAAAATGAAATGTTCAAAAATAACTCTTGCTACTTCTGAAGCTGTCTTATTTTTAACTGGAATTGCTACCAAGTACTTTGTCATGTCACATACCATGGTGACGGCATAAATGTTTTCATTTATGGTCTTAGGTAATGGTCCTATCGTATCGATATGAACCACATCAAACGGTTTAATAGAAGTATCGGTAATAGTCATTGGTTCTTTAGTTTTTTCATTTGGTTTTGATAGCTTGCAGACTGTGCAATTTTTGACATACTTTGCAATATCTCGTGTCATATTGCGCCAATAGTATTTTTCAGGAATTTTAGCGTATAGCTTTTTCATGCCACAGTGTGCTCCGAATAACACATCTGTGTGAAATTTATGAATAATGTCCTTTTGATCATTTTCATTTCGATTTTCTTTGGTGTGTGAACCAACTCGATTTGATATTGTGTATCTGACTGTATGATGCTTTGGGTTTGAGTCTATCGTAAGACGTGACGCATGTGGTTTTGAAATGATTAATTGTGCACATTTCGAATATTTTGTCGTGCAATGGCCATTGCAAAATTTGAATGTTATTCTCTCGCATAATTGTAAATACCTTCGAAAGAACCGATTCGTCAGTTTTTCGTTCGCGAGTTTTATTGTGCATATTTGCTTCCTCGATCGGAAAATAGTCAGTGATACATATTGGATTTTTCCATTTTCAACAACAACAACAACAACAACAACAACAACAACAACAAGCGTTTAAAGACCGTTATTGCCTTTCAGCGTCTGGTCTGTTTGGTAATGGTAAACCTCTCACTACACCTCTTCTCCAACACACCCTATCGAGAGCCAGGTCTTGAGTTTCCCTATTCCATTCAAATCCTCTTTCATTCAAATCGCATTTAACCGAATCCAAATACCGTCTTCGTGGTCTTCCTCGTCCTCTCGGTCCATTCGCTTCTGCATTCAAAATCAACTTTGGCAAACGATTTTCATTCATACGTTGAACATGGCCATACCATCTCAATCTCGACTTTCTAGCCGCTTCATCAATCGAATCCACATTCAAATCTTCACGAATTCTATCATTTCTTATTCTGTTCTCCCACTGGTCTCTATGCGACACACCCGAAATCATACGCAGCACTTTCATATCGGCCACTTCAAGTTCATGAATTAGATTACTAGAATCAACCCAGCTCTCACTTCCATACAAAACCGTTTGTTCGAAATTGACCGGTGAATCATCAATTTTGTTTCTTCACTCAACTCTCGTTTGTTAAATACATGCTCTCTAAGCTGTGCAAATACTTTATTCCCATTCATTCTGCGATGTTCAAATTCCTTATCAAATTTACCGTCCTCAGAAAAAACACAACCAAGATATTTATACTCTGACACCTGTTCAAGCATACTACCATTCAAAACACATTCAATCGTCTTCCGTGTCTTTCCCACATGCATAACTTGCGTCTTTGAGCTGCTAATGGTCATTCCAAAGTCTGTACAAGCCGCTTCCAAATCACTGATACTGTTTTGTAATTCTTGTTCAGAGCCACCAAACAACACCAGATCATCTGCATATGCTAGAGCAGATATAACATTTCCCCCCAAAGTTACGTTACCCTTCAGCTTTGCTGACTTGATCAATTTATCCATATAAATAATAAATAAAAGCGGTGAAATTGTACAGCCCTGTCTAAGACCATTGAGCACCTCAAACCACTCACTCAGATCTCCATCCACTCTCACTGCCGCTTCGCTACATACATACAGACTTTTGATTGCACTCAATACCACCGACCCATTTATACCATATTCACTCAGAACTTTCCACAGCTTCGATCTCGGGATACAGTCATACGCCTTTTGCAAATCCACAAAACACAAAAACAAATCTTTATTTCTCTCCTGGAACTTCTCTATTAGTTGTCTCATGCAGAAAATTTGATCTTGACATCCACGAAGTGGTCTAAAGCCCGTTTGATTTTCATCCAAGAGCGATTCGACAATAGCTCTGGTTCGTTTTTACAAAACTGCACTATATAATTTTCCGACAACACTCAATAGCGAAATTCCACGGTAGTTATTACAATCCCTGTTAATACCCTTCTTATGCAGCGGAGAAATAACTGCAACGCCCCATTCCTTTGGTACAACAGAGTTTTTCCAGGTCAAATTGAAAATGCGATGTAACCATCGAAGCCCCACTGATCCACTATACAATAAATATTCATTCCGAATCTCATCCACACCAGCTGCTTTACCACAACTCAACTTACGAAGAACCACACAAATTTCCTCCGCACTTATACCTTCCATTTGTTCTCCATTCGTTCCATCGATCATGCTTTCATTCTCGCCCTCATTCAATACCGTACTCTCGACATTCAAAAATTCATCAAAGTATTCTTTCCATCTCTTCAACACATTCTTCTTACCTAGCACCAATTCACCCAATTTATTCAAAACAGCTCCTGGAGCATGTTTCTTGCCCCCATTCCTAATCTTTTTAACTTTTGACCAGAAAACCTTGTTTCTCTGTTGACCAGCTTCTTCCAATTCCTGTCCAAACTTCATCCATCCTCTCTCTCTCGCTTCTTTTATCATCCCTTTCACCATTCTCTTTTGCTCTCTATACGCTTCCAAGTTCTCATCACTTCTATTTTGCAACCAGCGAATCCATCTCACTCTTTTCTCTTTCACAGCTCTCTTTATCTCATCATTCCACCAGTCAGTCTTCTTTCTCGTATTCTCATTTTTACATACATACGTTCCACAACAATCTTTTGCCGCATCCAAGATTGCACTCTTAAATTGACTCCATTCATACTCTATGTCAGTCGCTTCATTCACTACTATCTCCGCAAACTTTGCTTCTAACTTACTAATAAATTCTCTCATAACATTCTCATTTTTCAATTTTTCAACTTTCACTCTGCTCGTTTGCTTCCGATAACTACTTTTCACTCCTTTTGCAATTCGCAATTTGCAGGCTACCAAGTAGTGATCGGAATCCAAACCAAATCCTCTATACACACGAGTATCTATGACAGATTTACGCAAGCATTCTTCCACAATCACATAGTCAAGCAGAGATTTTTGATTCTGGCCAGGATTTTCCCACGAATACATATGAATTTTCTTATGCTTGAAAAATGAATTAGTAATTGACAAACCCGAACTCTGGCAAAAATCTAATAAACTCTTACCGTTATCATTCGCTTCCATATCTTCGCCAAATTTACCTAAAACATTCACAAAATTTGGGTTATTTCTACCCACTCTTGCATTCAAGTCCCCCATAATATACACCTTTTCACATCTCTTTCGGTATACCACATCATTCAAATCACTATAAAAATCGTTCATCACTTCCGAGTTAGCTCCCTCACATGGCGAATACACACTCACAAATCGATATACAGCCCCAGCTAGTTTAATCGAAACCCACATCATTCTTTCATTCACAAATCTATGACACACAATCGACGATTCTAAATTCTTATGAATTAGAAATCCAACCCCCCAGTTAGCTCTTCCCTTACTTACATCAGACAAAAACACACGGTAATTCCCCAACGTATTCTCCGATTGCCCTTTCACACGCACATCACTCAAAGCTATCACATCCAAACCAAACTCATTCGCTCTTTCAACCAATTCATGCTTCTCATTCTCAAAACCCCCTCTCACATTCAAAGATCCTATATTCAAAGCGGTCGTCAACTGCGGAGCTCCGGTCAGGTCCCGGGGAGGGCGAGCTCCGTGGCATCCCCTCGTCCGAGGCATACCATTACTGTTTCGAGCGAAATTATGATTTTAAGATGAGATGGCCTGCTAAGCCAAACTGCATCCGAGAAAAATCGTAAATAATTTTGTCGAAACGCAGCTGGCCATGGAATCGAGAGATACAAAAATCCAAAATTTAAAAAAGGAACGAACTCACCAAATTAAACCACGTTATAAAGATGAAAATATTAAGTTTTGCCGATGAAATGACACAAATTGTAAAAACTATCGAACGAGTAAAATTGTTTCTTATCATAAAACGAGTTCACCGGGCATACCGTTATGAAAGCAAAAAATAATAAGCGATCGGCGAAATAACTAAAAATTTTCGACACAAAATACTATTGTTTTACATATGATTTACTGTAAATTCACTTTGCGCGCCAAGTAAACATGAAAACTGACAGGTGACCGCTAGAATAGATCATATGCCACACTTAAAATGCACAAACACTGATAAACTTTTGAAAATTCCCGATTGACTTTAATTGTAATGATGAAAATTAAAATAAAAACACAAAATACACGAAATAAATCAGAAATGATTCACTATTCCCATCACTTTGTTGTCGGTGTTCATGTTTCACTTGTCATTGCGTACCCAGATTCAAATCACAGCAAACCGAAATGCACCAACAAATATTAAACTCTTCAAAAATGATTCTAAAATTTAAAATTATGCCCGAACTTCATGTTTCCCTAAAGTAACTAACATTAAATAACAAAAATAAAACAAAGTTAAAATTTTAAAACTCGAAAAAACAATTAAAATTCAAAAATAACAAAATTGGATTTAGCTCTATACAAAAACCACGACCGTCACGTTCAACGCCATCTTGCGCTTTCTCCATTCATTTTTCCATTTTCATGTTTGAAATTTATAATTCGGATTCTTGGCTTCTTGCTATCAATTTTATTCAAAAGATTTTCATAAACAATGGGAATTGTTGTCGTATCAACATTTGTATCCCCATTTTCATTTATCCTGGCCCGTGTGGTTGATCTAGTGACGGCCAAAATTTGATTGATTGATCTGACTGAAACTGTTCTAACTTTCTGTATTTTCTCACTTCCCATTAGAAAAACTTGATGCTCCCTTTACAAATCTTTCGAATCGCTAATTTCGATTCGTGATAACGCGTCCGCTACCACATTGTCTTTACCAGCAATGTGTTTTATAACAAAGTCGTACTCCTCCAAATCTAATCTAATACGCGCGAGTTTAGAAGTTGGGTTCTTAAGAGAGTAAAGGTATATCACTGGTTTGTGATCTGATATGACTTCGAATTTGTTGCCATAAAAATACGGTCTTAAAACTGTCACGGCAAAATGAATCGCCAATAGTTCTTTTTCAATAATTGCTTTATTCAATTCGCCCTTTTTGAAAGTCTTTGATATGAAGGTGATTGGTCTTTCATGAACATCTACATTTTGTGATAAAACAGCGCCACATGCTAATTGACTTGCATCAACAGTTACACGAAATGGTTTCGAAAAGTCAGGATAAGTCAGGATGAGTGGCGAAACCAATATTTTCTTAATTTTTTCAAAGGCTTCCTGACACTTCTGTGTCCACACAAATTGTACTTTCTTGCTCGTTAATCTTGTTAACGGTTGTGTTATTCCCGAAATATTTTTAATGAATCGCCTGTAATAGTTCGCAAATGCTACAAATCTTTTGACTTCGTCTCTGTCTCTCGGTACAGGATATTTTTCTACTACAATGGTTTTATTTGGGTCTGGTGAAACACCCTGTGAAGTACATTTATGACCAAGAAACTGTACTTCAGTGTTGAAAAATTTGCATTTATACGGATTTAGTTTAAGATTGAATTTTCTTAACGTTTCAAAGATTAATTTTAGATTTTCTATATGATGGTTCTCAGAATAACCCAATGCTATGAGATCATCCATATATATGAAACATTTCTCAGGCGTCAATCCAGAAAAAGCTAATGTCATCATACGCATGAAAGATGATGGTCCAACATTCAAACCAAATGGTAAGACTTTCCATTGGAAATGACCATTATAAGCACTGAAACTCGTGTATTTTCTTGAAGAAGGGTTCATTGGAATTTGATGGTAACCCGAATGTAAATCCATCACAGAAAAATATCTCGCTCTTCCCAATCCATCTAAAATTTCATCTATCCGCGGTAAAGGAAACTTATCAGGCAAAATTTTCCTGTTCAGAGCTTTATAGTCTACGCATAATCTCCATTTCTTTTCAGTACTGTCAGATTTTTTCGGTACTACCAATAAAGGACTATTGTAGTTCGACGTACTAATTTCAATTAAATCTTGATCCAAAAGTGTACTGATTTCTTTCTTTTGAGAATGCGGTAGCCTATAGTTTTTTACGTATACAGGAATATTGTCAGTAATTGTCAAATCCTGCGAATAAAAATTGTTCACCGTTGCTTTGTCCCCTTCCAAATGAAAAATATCATTGAACTCAATGCATAAAGGTAGTAATTTGCCTTTTGCATGATCTGGAATTTTATCAGACAAAGTTCTGTTTAATCGGTTTATTCTATCGCTCGATTGATTTTTGATATTTGTATTCATTTGCAAAATGTCAAAATCTGCGATATTACTTGTTTTATTTAGATTTGTGTTTATCAATTTCAATTCTTCACTGAATTTAAAACACGTATCCATGCTCTTTCTCCATGAATTATTGTCGTAGGTATAAACAAATCTTGATCAATCTGATTCGCCTCTACCACACATGGATATTTTTCAGCTTGAATGTGAAATTGTTTGAAGCATTCGCTTCTTGCTGGAATAGCAGCTAATCCATTTAACAATTCAGACTGTATCGGAATTGCGATTGCTCTATTTCCTTTTCTGACAGTAAGTGTCATTGAATTATAATCTACTAAGCACTTATTGTTTTTCAAAAAATCCTTTCCAATAATACCATGCGATGGTATGGGAAATGTATCGGATACAACATGGAATTTGTGACCAACCTCTACTTTACCTAACACTATTTTAATATAACAAATTCCTAAAGAATATACGGCGTCATTTGTGATTCCTGTCAATTTGATACGTTCAGAATCATCAAACTTAACCAAATTTGGCACGGCGTTTACTTTAATCAAAGAAACACCTGCTTCTGTGTCTACGAGACATATTATGTCCCTGTTTCCTAAATTTGTTTTCAGCAATACATAATCTGATAGATTATTATCAATGTATAAAATGTCTACATTTTGCCCATTTATTGTGGCATTTGATATGGTATTTGGTACGCAATTTGGTTGTCTGGCCGCACCTGTTGCGGCGCTTGGTCGTTTCCCGACACAATGCGAATTGTGTGTTCACGATTGTTTTGTCTGTTGTTGTTATTGTTACCATTTTGTCTATTGTTGTTGTTTCTGTTGTAGTTGTTGTTGTTGTTGTTGTTGCTACCATTTCTATTGTTGTTATTATTATTATTTCGGTTGAAATTTCCGTTTTGACCATTAGAATTTTGACGATTATTATTATAACCGCCACGGCCACCTCTACCATTGCCACGGCCACCACCGTTTCCATTACGGCTGCCGCGTCCTCTATCATTTCTATTATAATTATTTCCCCGACCAGATTGATTTCTGTCAATCCGAAGATTATCAATTTCAATAATGATTCGCGACACAACTTCTTCCGGTGTGCTGAATTCTCTAGCAGCTAAAACTGCCTTCACAGTGTCATTTCTAGCAGATTTTCTGCACATTTCCACTGTTTTCGTTATCGTAAGCTCATCGGCTTTTTCCTTCGTGAATCCCTCAGCGATTAAACTGCGTCGGTATTCATTCGATAACTCTTTAGCCCTTTCTTGGAATGTGGTCAAAGAACCACCATCTGCTTTAAGAGCCAAAATTTTTCCTTCTATGACACGTGAAGATTCCGGTTTAATACATCTTTTCAATGTGTTTTTAATTTCCTCAATAGAAACCACTTCATCCGGCATAGCCTCAGCAGCTTTGCCCTCAAGCTTAGTCAGAATAAAAATCTTTAGTGTCGGAATATTTTTTACCTCACATAATGCTTCAGCTAATTCAATCGATGTAATAAATCGTTTCAACTGCGTAGGATCACCCGCATATGTCGTAGTGATTGTTTGTGCAGCTATATTGTCTGTATTTATTACTACACTTGTCAAATTTTCTGTCGAATTCCTGATATTATCGTAATTATTTTGACTTCTACTAGCTGTTCTCGGCGTACTCATGTGCGATTGTCCAATTGTATCATTATTATCAATATATTCTATTCGAGACAAATTAGCAATCTCACGTTTATCCTCTTCAGTTTCGTCAGAATCTGAATCAATTGTGACTGATTCAATATCCACTTCCTCTGGAAAATTTTCTTCTAAATTCAACTCACTAACACCGGACTTTATTTCTAAATATTTGCTTGTAATTATTTCAAATACATTACTAGACCACTTGTATTTCAAATTTAATATATTAAAACATTTATTTATTTTATCTCTGTAACTATTTGCGTATTCGGTGAGCGTCTTTTTACCCTCACCATCTGTTTTATTTATGAAATCCCCCAGATATCCTATTATAGCGTTATATGTCTCTATGATATCTGTTTTATATTCTCTTAACTTTGTTTCACATTTCGTTAATTTTCTTCTTACTTCATAAGGCTGGATTCTTTTATATACTGATTCAAAATTTTTCTTTAAACCCTTGTAAATATTTTCATCAAATTTATCAGGCATTTGTAACTTATTCCAATTATTTGTTTCCTTAAAATAAGATCATGAGGTTACTTGTTAAATTCGGTTGACCCCTTGTGAATACTCCTACAGACCCCTTGGAATTTGAACAGGAGACACTGGTACTCGCTGATCACTCGATGGTACATGTTGATTGTAGATTGATGGGTTATAGGTCACAATTTGTCCATTGTCTCTTTTCTTACACTTGTCATATAATTGAATTAACACAATAATTATACACATCACTGCAATGAATGTAATGGAATGGCGAAATCTTTGATAGAAATGTTCTGATTATTTGAGTCTCTTTCAATAATTTTCGTCGTTTGCACTTCTTTAATTTCAGGATCTCTTGTTTTTCCCACTTCATAGCCACTCATAACAGCCAAAGCTTATTGTCCAATTTTCGAAGCTGTCCCTCTTGCCATGGTGTTCACTCACAATTTCACGTAATTATAAATGATTTAAATGATAAAATTTAACTTGGAAATGTAAAAATTTACTTGCTCTAAAGTTTTGTCATACTTGAAAAAAAAATTCTTGAGTTAAAGATTTATTGAAGATGAAAAATACAATTCTTGATCTAAAGATTTTATCGAGCTTAAAAAATTCTGACTTAAAGATTTTATCGAGTATGTTCTCAAGTTACACTGTATTCAATGTGTTGATTATTTGCCTTCCGTTATGTTTCTACTGCTTTCGTTTACATCCCGATAAACCTTGCTCTGTTCTGATCGTGATTGAATAGTAAATCTTGACGAATGCACATGTTGTTCCTTTGATTTACTTTGAGAGGTTCGTTTTCGTCTTGTGTGCCATTACTGCTGTGGTCATTCTTGCCGTCGTTGTCACTTTCACTCGTTGGTTTTTTGCTGTTGTCTCCAAATATCGAGTTGTCTAATTTGCGAATTTGTGCTCTAAATTCTTCAGTGTTTTCATATTCATGTTCATTGATTTCTTGGAATTCATTTTCGATTTCGATTGTTTTTCCCACTTTAAACAGCACCGTCCACACAATTTTATACGCAAGCATTCCTAAAAATGTTGTCCATTTTAAGTTTTTTTTTTCACTTTTCGCTTTCGTTCGTTTTTGTTTTATGTGTATATTGCATATTTGCACTTTGTTTCATAGTTATTTCGTGTTATTTTGTCGTTCTAAGCGTTATGTTCATTGTATTTCTTCGATCATTTTTATACTTGCAGAAAAATTTACTTTTTAAGTTATTGTTGACTGTACTTTTTCACTTTGCCTTTTTATATTCCAGAACCACTTTCAACATTTATTTTTTGCATCGGAATTGCTCTTGTTTTATTTGCTTTTCTCATTATTGTGGAGATTAAATTCTTATGATTATGATCATAGCCAACACTGTTATAATTAGAAATAAAGTTACGTCTGTGCTTTTTATTTCGCTTTCTTTTTCCTTTTTTTCCACGTATTTTTTCGTTGTCGTTACAATAGCTCCTTCATTTTCTACCGCTTGTCTTATTTCCCAACCGACGAATGCAACAGATAACCAGTTCGTTACTCTTTTAAAGATTTCTTTTCCTATATATTTAATTATTTCTGCTGCCATTTATATATTGTTTCCTTTTTATTTGAATGCCGGACTCGCCATATAAGGTCTAATTGAAAGTCAACTGTTGTGTGTGAGGTGCAGTCCAAGACTACTTTATTAATTTATCATTATGTATTATGCGCTAAGGTTAACGCTTGTGGCATGCGCTAAGCCGCATTACATGTTCACTCGGTGATGGCTGGAACAAGAAGAAGGAAATACACACTGTCATACTACTACTATGACAAAGCCCGAATACAATATGTGTGTACATGTACCCTGAATGACGTTAACTCAGGCGGCTGTCACACTGTTGTTTGACAAACCGCTTACAACTCGGCCATACTGACATTAAATCGACTCGATTTACAAAGCTAGGGTGTATTTCAGATTAACCAAATTAGAGTACCTATCATACTAACTGAGGACATCGATACAATCATTTACTTAACTAGCTACAGGTTCGATTTCCAGGCCAATCAGTGTTGCTTCAGGAAACTCAGTAACACAGTCAAAAGTTGGATCAACCCATAATTTTAATTTAGCTGATTCTAATATACCATCGTAAGGTAGTTGAGTAATGCGACAACCGTCAATGTCACGAACGACATATCGATCATTTTCTAATTTCTTGTGAATGACATAAGGACCCCGAAATTTTGGAATCAGTTTTTTATTTTTTCCCACAGTAGTGTCCACATTCTGAATGACCACATAATCACCCTCGTTAAACTCGTGCGCTGGTTTATGTTCAGTCGTAAAATGCTTCAGATTTGCTTGCTGTGCCTTGGCAATATTCTCGTTTGCTACAGCTCTCAATGACATCAGATTGTCTGCAGTATACGTCAGTTTGTCGTCCAGATATTCAGTTAATTCATCGACGATTTTGCCCCTTTGCTCAATTCCAAATAACAATTTCGCCGGTGAAAATCCAGTGGATTTATGCACAGAATTATTTAAGGCGTATTCAACTTCTGGTAGTCTAGTTACCCAGTCGGAATGGTCATCAGGATCTGTCAATTTACCCAACATTGGTCCCAATACTCGATTAACTCGTTCTACTTGACCGTTTGCTCGTGGTGTGCCCGAAGAGACCTTAACATGTTGAATGTTATTTCGTTCCATAAATACTGCAAACTCATTTGATGTGAAACAAGTACCACGATCACTGTTACATCTACGTGGTCGACTGAAGTGGCGGAAATAATCAGTGAGTGCGACAATCACTTCTCTTGCACTCGTTGTGGTAGCAGGGTACAATGACACATGTTTAGTAAAAGCATCAGTAACAACCAATAAGTGTTTCCTTCTCGCATAGAAGGTAATGGGCCCAGATGGTCAATGTGAATGGTATCAAAAGGGATCGATTCTTTCGGAATTGGATGTAAGGTTGCATAATTTCCATGTGCTGAGGCTGAATAATAAATACACTTAATGCAATTTCTGATGAAATTGGTCACTCTTGACTTCAGATTTGGGAACCAATAATGTTTTTTGATTGCAGAACAGCATTTATCGACTGCCAAATGTCCTGACTTTTCATGCATCAGTCGAATGACGTTGTTAATCATCTCATTTGGCACATATAACTGCATATGACCGGCAGGTGAACGATGAAAAACCACTCCATCAATCAGTTCAAAATCAGCAACTTCAGTGGTTTCTAGTCTTTTCCGTAAGTCAGCAATGACTGCATCACGTGATTGCGTCAGTTGCAAATGAAAATCCAACTCGCTTGCCTCCACATAACACACTGTACTGGCTCTACTCAGTGCATCCACATGTTTCATTGAGTCTCCAGGTCGATGTACAATGGTATAATCATAATTCTCCAATAGAAGTGCCCATCTGGCAATTTTCGCAGAGTTTGATCGATTATTTAACGTGATAGCCAACGAATTACAATCGGTTACAATTTTAAACGGCAGGCCCTGAAGATACACATGAAATCGTCGTAATGCATACACAATAGCTAACGTTTCCAGTTCGTAACTATGCAATTTTGATTCAGCCGAGGACGAAGTCTTCGAGAAATATGCCACCGGGTGTAAATTGACATCAGGTTGCTTTTGCAATAAAATTGCACCAAATCCCAGTGCACAGGCATCACAATGCAATTCAGTATCTTTCATTGGATCATAAATACATAACACAGGAGCTTCCAGAAGTTTTTGTTTCAGTGACATAAACGCAAGTCGGCATTCCTCATTGAAGTAATAAGGTGTGTTTTGTTTCAGCAGGTTCGTCAGTACTTTAGCAATACGGGAAAAATCTTTCACAAACTTTCTGAAGTATGAAAATAGCCCATGACACTGTTCTAATTCCTTACGATTTCTTGGCTCCGGAAAATTACGAATAGCCATAAGGTGCTTTGGACTCAGACTGATACCCCTTGAATTTGCCAAATATCCCAGATATTCCAGTTCAGTGTAAGCAAACTGACATTTCTTCAGTTGTATTTGTAGACCAAATTGACGTAAAGTTGACAAAAGTCGTGATAAAATTGTCATATGACTAGGCATGTCCGATGTTGCAATAAGTATATCATCCATATAGATAACTAAAGAGCCGTCCTCAATTAAGTCACGCAAAATCGTTCTAATAAAACGTTGAAATTCAGCAGGTCCATTGCGTAAACCAAACGGTAGATATTTGTATTCATATTGGCCATCAGGGGTAACAAAAGCAGTGTATTTAATTGAATCAGGGTGCATCTTCACCTGATGATATCCACTTTTCAAATCAATGACTGAGAAATACTTTTTTCCCCCCAAATGTGCGATACAGTCATCAACTAATGTCACCGGGTAATTGTCACGCAAAGTAATTAAATTAATTGGCCGGTAGTCGACACATTTCCGAAGTTCTCCACTCTTTTTTCTTATTGGGACAATGGCGGAAGCATATGGGGACCGACTGACTTGAATGATGTCCTCTGCCAATAGTTTATCAACAATTTTCTTAACTTCTAATCGTTCATAATGGGAGAGACGTCTTGGTTTACAAAAGATCGGCGAATCGTGTTTCAATCGTAACTTCACTTCGAAATCCAAAGGTGTAATATTTTCTCGTGGCAACTGCAGATAATTCTCGTCAATCAGCTTCTCAAGTTGTTTCTTTAAATCAGCAGGCAAAATGGGGTCAATATCAGGGGTTAATTCAGGGTCAGAAGTAATGACACCAATTTGTATCAATTCACAAGGGTCGCATTCGATTTCGCTTTGATCGACAGAAGTTCGCTTAGACAAATCAAATTGTACATCAGATTTTACAGAAGTAAGAGTATTGACTGAGTGACGCAAGTTTTCCCTACATAAGTCGAATGATTCAAGAAAAGCAGTGAGTTTTGGTCGTTTGTCAGACACTGGATTAACGTATATAAGCGTTTCACATGACATAATTTAATATTAGCTTTATGTAGAAAATCACGGCCTAACAATATCGGCATTGACATAAGGTCATCAGGTACAACATTCACATCACAAAAAGTTAATCGATCATTCAGTTTGATTGCGCAATAAATTCTGCCGAAGGACATCAGTTTGACATTTCCTATTCCCTTGCAGCCAGTATCAGACAGAAGACCACTCATGTGCCATGGAATACTCGATTCTCGTATGAAATTCTTTGGACTGCCAGAATCAAGAAGAGACAAACACTTTGTAAACTCACTGTACTTTGAATCATCAGACCTAAAAGCAACACTTACAATTTGTAGTTCCTCCATATCTTCGATCAGGACATCAGTAGTATCAGTTACAGCAGCAGCAGCATTCACAATCATCACTCGGTTTGGACACTGTCGATACACATGTAGCATTGAACCACATTTGAAACATGATCCTTCAGGGCGTGGTGGCTGTAGACAATTCCCTTTATAGTGCCCGAATTTCTGGCAGTTCAAACAACGAATTGCACTTAGATCAGCAGTGACAGCAGTATTTGACGTAGACGTTCGTTGGACTGAAGTGTTAACAGCAGTGGTAGCAGTGTTCGATGCACGCGATACATTTCCAGCGGGTAATCGAGTGGTAACAACAGTTGGTCGACGACTTGCATTAGATGCCAAAATGCGTTCATAGCGGACACACAATTCCTTCAGTTCTTCAAGATTTTTGGCACCCCATAACATACTGACTTCCGTAGATGGTCGTCCAATTCCATCGATGATAATGTCAATCAGTTCACTTTCCGGAATGTCACCATGTGAAGCGATTTCTCGCATTTCCAATGAATACCGTTGTAGCGATTCATTTGGTCTCAAACGACGTTGTCGAAGTTTATTATACACCTCGTGCACAGTGTACTTTCTTTCGAATTCTTTCAGCAGGGCCGTTTTCAAACTACCATAATTGCAGACGGCAGTAGTAGTGCGCAGAAATATTTTAGCATTCCCGTCCACCAGTCGTCGACATGCAATAAAGCGTAAGCGATCATCAAAGGCCAAAATATCACAAGCATCTTCCAAATCGTTGAACCACTTTTTAAAATCGTAATTGTCATCAGCCGTAAACTTTGACACCATGGATTCGATAACGCTGACATCAGTGAGTTTGGAAAACCCTGGTTGCATCAGTGCTGCAGGCTGGCTCACATTTGCATTCATAGACGGAAGTTCGACAAGATTCATATTGGAAGACCCTGTCTCCATAATCAGCTGTTGCGACAACATTGATTGAATATTGGAAAACCCTGTCGCTGACGTCATCATCGCATCGATTTCAGCTTGCAATTTCATTAATTGTTTCTTCTTCATCAGAATTGCAATTGATCGGTCCAAATTGGCTTCAGTGATTTCATCAGATAATTCATTGCCAATACTCACAGTTGGTGCATCAGTTGTTACATTTTCCGTTATAGCAGCAGTATTCTGATTTTCTACATTTACATCAGTTTGCTCGTCCACGTTGTCGTCAGTTTCCAAATGGTCATCAGGTTGTGCGGGAGCGGTTGCACCGGCAGTTTTCACAAATTCCGAATATAATCGTCTCAGTTGGGTCACATTCGCAGTTGGTGGTACTTCGATATTGGCATCAGTTAGAAAGGCAATCATTTCTTCTTTGTTCGGATACACCATATTGACGGCAGATGAAAAAATGAAAATTTCTCGAAAAAATCTTAATTTGTTGCAAACTTTTATTAAATTGACACAGTTGGATGTTTAATTTAAGTAATTATCCCACTTCTGAGGTGTGATGGTCTCAAATATGGGAAATAAAATCGGATTAAATTTATAAATTAGCTAGCTTTATTCAAACACATGTTCACTCGGTGACGGCTGGAACAAGAAGAAGGAAATACACGCTGTCATACTACTACTATGACAAATCCCGAATACAATATGTGTGTACATGTACCCTGAATGACGTTAACTCAGGCGGCTGTCACACTGTTGTTTGACAAACCGCTTACAATGTCAAATACTTTGCATATTTATTCGGCGAAATTCCATTTTTTTCTTTGAAACTGCTTTTGTAAGCGAGTCAGCGACCATTCGTTTGGCCGCAACGTAGTCGAGTCGAGCGAATATGATGAAACCTAATATCGATATGCCTCGTTCGCGGTCGTTTGGCCTCGCTCCCTCCCAGATCGATTTCACTTTGGTTATGGCAATATGAAGTGACTGTTTCGCTTTTGTCACACTCTTTCGTCAGCTGTTGCAAACAGATTACCTCTCGTATGGTACTTGTCAAAACAATGTATTCCGCCTCTATTTGCTCTTTTATTTAGAAGGATGTTGATAAGCTTTACTCTTTAGCTTTGGATTGTTTTTTGCATTAGAATTCACACCAATTCCAATTCTTTCAGAAAATTCAAATGGCGTTTCTGCAGCTTTTCTATATTTTTATACGGATTCATGTTACTTTTCAATGCCTTCTTCATCACAGGCCAACTTTCAAAGACAAAATCTTCAGTTGCTTTAGCAGATTTTTCAGAGTATGTATTGTAGTTTATAAAATACACAAATAGAAAAAAGCAATCCTCTTTCTCTATCAGAAACCTCCTCCGAAATATTTTCGATTATTTTTTCAATACAAATCCATAATAATGCAAAAAACCATAAATGAACTTTAATATTTTGTTTATTGCCTAAAGCTTAGTCACTAAACGATTGAGAATTTGCATATAAATGAATTGAATGTAAGTATTTTTAAAAGTAACTAGCTGATAGTTCTTGATGAATAACGTATCTTCTCATTAACTCACTCAGAGCATGTCTGTACACAACATTGTTATGCCTGTACATTTAAATTTATCTTCATTTGAGGCGTAACAAAAAAAGGGATTTTTTTCTCCTTTATCATCGTAAAATTCGCGTAGGACTACAATTGTAAAATTGTTTTAACCTTCATACCATCTCCAAAAAAAATTACAAATTCTACCCTCGTGCGTAGATTTCTACTCATATGGAATTTCTATGTAATTTGTATGCGAAACAATTTTTTTTGAGCTAATATTTATTAGTTTTCATTAACATTTTTTATTTTTCTCTAAAAGAATTGAATTAAAAGTGATTTTTTTTTTAAAGAAGTCGCTCTACAATACATTTTACACAAACGTTTCGATTATATTTGCTTTTGCAAACACCTTTTGTGCGGAAACAACAGATAGTTTCATGCATATTATTTTTATTGGACTTCTCACTGAAGCAAATGTGACATCTGGATCTGCCTTTCGATACCGATGGAACACTTTTAGCTCTTTTACGTGGAATTTCGAATGAAGTTGATGGTAGCAATGTTGGTGAACCTTCACGTGATAATGTCGACTCACGAGAAACGGAGGAAGATGAAGAATAAATAGCTGGCGAACCTTCACGCCATTGTAGAGATTCTCTACTAGTTGAAAGAAGTGATGCTGACGACTTAGATCGGGGAACGCCTTTTCTCATATTCATGTATGGCTGCGCAAGAGAAAGAACAAGTTCACGTAAAAAATTGCGCCGTATCGTAGTTTTCTGTGTTGTCTGCCAATTCGGAAATATCTCCTTGAAAATGATCAATGCATTCAAGGCTGAAATATCGATTATATTCGAAAACACGACCATAGGCCATCGATTTGTTTTGCGCTTACAGCTGTAACACGAAAGCATCTTGTCAACAGTATCCACACCACCTGGAGGAAATAAAACAAAGAACGTATATAGTAGAAAGATCAAATCAGAAGCAATTGAACAAACCTTTAGTTATATTGTAGTATTTAATAATCTCTGGCAATTTTTTGTCACCAGATCCTACAACTTTTGAACTATGCATTGTATTCTGCAAAATTGCACACTTGTTTTTTCGTCCAACGTAAGAAACGAGTGTTGTGTCTTCCGTGAACGCAAAGGTTGACTGGTATAAAGGAACGTTCTTACATTCAAGAAGCTTTGGTGGAATGCTTGTTTTATTTTTGCGCATCGTACCCACCATTGTGAGTCCTTTTGACAACAATTTTTGGTCAAGATCGTACGACGAGAAAAATTTATCCATCGTTAAATTGTGACCTTTGAGCCCACCGATCAGATCCAATACGACACGTGCACCTTGTAATTTTCAGCTGAAATTGCACCAGCCGGTTTTCCCAAATATGGCTGTATTTTCCATACATAACATGTTTCAGAACAATCCAAAAGCCAAAATTTTAGGCCGTATCTTTCTGGTTTGGAAGGCATGTACTGACGAAACTTACATCTGCCACGAAAACCAAGAAGTTGTTCGTCTACAGTGACACATTCAGATGGATTGAAGAAATCAGGTAAAATTTCCGACCATTTATCGAATAAATCACGAATCGGTGCAAACTTGTCTGTGGAGTTTTGTTGTCGTCTGCTCATAACATCATCGAATCGAATAACTCGGTTCATATATTCAAATGTTTTCTTTGACATAATTGCTCCGAAAATTGGCCGGCCATATTCACCATCAAACAAATCAATCAGAGTTTCATTTTTGGATGTAAATAAAAAAAAATCGAAACATAAAAATCATAGATAGAAAAAAGAAAAAAAAAACGAATGACACACCTGTATACACCGGCCAAGATCAGTACAGCAATATATGCATGTAACAAATTTGAATCGATTTCTATGGTGTTTTCGCCAAGTTTAGCTTTTGTATACGCATTGGAATTCTTCAAAATGATGTTTTCAATTGGTGACGGAAAGAAAAGGAGAAATGTATCTTTGATAGAATCGACACGGTTTTTTGTAAATCTTGTTGTTCCTGGGCGAAGATTGATAAAGTTTTCTCCACGCAATCTTCCAGTTCGATCTGCCAATGGTTCGGGTTTCCAAACAGTGCCGTCTTTTGATATAAATTGTGGATCAGCATTTGCATCAATTGCGATGTTTTCTGCCAAATCATCCATTTCGTCATCGTCCGTCCGGTTCTTCAACATCAGAATCACTTGTTTCAACCAAAGTCTCTTCTTGTAATTCATATTCTTCATCGCTAATGTCTGTATCTTCATCGTCAGTCTCATTGAGAATTGCTTCTATCTCCTCTTGTGTAAGATATTTTGGTCTGGTCATCTTATGTTTTTAGAAATATTCCCCAAAAAATTTCACAACATTACAAACACAAACTATACTTGTAAACAAACTAACAACTGAATGACATCATCTGTCAAATATACTGAAATCTCATATGAGTAGAAATCTACTCACACAAGGTAGTCTATGTAAGTTTTGTCATATTCCGATGCGAAAAAAAAAATTGACATCGGGAAACATTTTTTTATGTTTAAAATGATGAGAAAAACAAAGTCAAGAAGTTTCATGAGCATTACAATTTTTGAAAAAAAAAATTTAAAAAAAAATTGAATTGCGTGTTTTCTACGCCAGGATGGTATGAAGCAGGGACTAAAATAACCAGATCTTCTACCGGTTTTCAGTTCTTCTGAATCAAAAACTGCGGCTCTTAATTGAAATTTCAGATACTAACAAATTTCAGTTTAGATAACCAAAAAAATTGCTAACGAACTAAAGTAAACTCCCCACTGCTCATTCTTAACGGTTCGATATTTGCAACAGAATATACATTTTGCTCGCTTCGATTTATGCAGAAATTAATCAAGATGACGGTGCAATATCGCCAAACGAAAGATCTACAAATAATGCTAAGCATTTTTAAATGTTATTTTTGCTCACCCTTACATTCTTTAATAAAAAAAAAAAAACATAACTGCATTCAGAAAGACGTTTTTTCTCAAAATATATATGGAACCGAAAGAACAACAGGTAAACGAAATGTGAATTCTTCCTAATGAAAGCTAATACGTTAGATGTCGTTAGCGTTCGCTGCTGTATGTTTCTGTTGTAACAAATACCCAGACAAATATTGCTTTTGTTATTTCAACGTTAATGCGTGTGGCTCGCGAGCCGCATAAACAAACACCGACGACGAATATGTTGTCTTTGTGTATGGATGCTGGATTTTCGCAGTCGCACACTCCTTAGTGCGCGCATGCGCATTAAATATACAATACATACACGTAAACATCATAACAGCAGCTCGACCTGTTTTTGGTGTACCTTCTTACTCTTTCGCGCACATTTGCTTTCTCGACAATGCGCATTGAACATACAATACATACACACAAGCATTAGAACAGCACCCCGATTTGTTTGTTGTTTTGTATTCTTACTCCTTCGCCGCACATTCCCTGTCCTATCATGCACAAGCGTGCCAGCGAAACGAGTAAATGACAGAATATATTATGAAATGATTTTTTATTCGTTATTTCGTGAATCGTGAAACATACAAAATTTTTTCCATTATTTTTTTCATTCAATGGTCTCATGACAAATATGTTTTTGTTTTATTGTGAATCATCACTTTCCCCGCTGTAATCATCATGCTGAGAAGCAAAAAAATAATCCAAATGTTTTTCCGGCTCCGTTATTCTTGGCTTGTGGCGTGCGTATCCTAGATACCAAACTGACATCATGACATGTGAGCAACATCCCACAGTTCTGGCTCCAACACGACATGAGCAATAGTAGCCTATTATGGCATCTGCACCATCAATTATTGCATCATATAAAATGACTGTATTATGGCTTACGCGTTTTGAGAATCGCGATTCAATTTGAACCAACACAAGGTTCACATTGTTGGGCCGATTTATAATATTCAGTTTCTCAACAAACTTATTACGAAGGTCATTTGGGCAGACGAAAATGGGAAATTCGTATTCATTATTTCGAATATGATGAGCGTAATAAGACACTGCATTTTTTATTTGATATGTTCCGAGGGATAATAATTTTAAATCAGTATCCGTTAAATTCGGAAAACGAAAATCTGCGTCCGATGAATGGCCACTCGCATCAAATGATACTACTTCAAACTTGGGTAAATTCAACTCAAATAAACGTGATGTGACTATATTCTTTAAAATATTCGGCTTGTCAACGGAACTAAGCATTTTATGCGTTATCGTTGCAGAATCATTTTTATCGGAAACAACGTTCGAAAGGAATGCGTTTATTATTGCACCTCCAATTAGAAAGTCGTCATAGAAGTGTTCAATTGAAAACGTGTCCCATACATTGTTGAATATGTGCCAAAATATTTTCATATTCCCATTTCGAACTTCGACAACATAGCGGCCCTTAGTCACGATTCTTGACTCATTCGCATCTTTTGTTGTGAATTGTTTCTCAGTGTTTTTATTCAAAAACTTTGGTGTTTTTACTACAAATCCTTCACCTTCCAAGAACTTTACGGCGTCTCGAAAGCCTCTATCAAGAAAAAAAACATCACCAGGCCGAAATATGTTGGAGAGGTTATGAGATTGAAATACATTCATAATTATGGAAGCATCATTATCAGTCGCTGGATATGGCCCGAAAATATCGATAATAGTTCCATCAGATGATACCAACATCATTGGTTTGATCAGGTTTCTTTTTTTCTGGGTACTATATGTTAACTTTTGAAATTCATAATTCGCACTTTTGTTTGTATAAATGTATGTGCCATCCCATATTGCTACCAACTTGTTTTGATCACCGTCACAATACAGTTGCCTGTCCATTGGTGTAGTGTGATTGATTATGAATTGCCTTGAAAGATTTCTACTGCCCAGGTGTAATGGAACAAAATCAGTTAAGTGTGCTTCCCTAGCCCTATTAATATATTTTCTGAGAGTCTTAACAGTCACTTTCTCAATCACCGCTAATGTTTCTTTTGATTCACCAGATCTCAGTTGGCGAAAATAATATCTAAGAGCTAGTTCGGCCAATTTTCGTGTCTCAGTTTGTCTTGCATTTCTTTCTCTTTGCATTGAAACGAATAATGAAGGGGAATTCAACAAAATCGAATCAAATTGTGTTCGATTCAAACCGGTCATCTTTTTCATTTCGTTATCACTGATATCATTGCTTTCATCTCTATCAATTTTTGCATTTGTGCACAGCAAAATCATTTCATCGATCATTTTTCTAGAATACATATGGAATTGATTGGGTGATTCAACAAGCTCTCGCCAATCTGCAGCATTTAAATGACGCTCATATACGGCTGCCTTCGGCGGAATGTAAAACTTACTATTGACTACAATGTTCTTTCGAATTTTTTGCGGAAATCGTTTGACATTTGTTTGTAGACACGTTCGGAAAACACAACAAGCTTCTGTGGCAGCACATCTTGGAATACTTAAACGAATACCAATAGTTGTGTAGCCTTGATCTATAAGAAGAGTCAAAACACCGAACAAAAATATAACTAATGCACTGAAAAAGCGTAAAAAATACCAATTAAGCGTATAAAAATTACCACTGTTGATTTGGTTGAAAAATGCATTTGCATCCATAATTACGAATAATAATTGGAACCAATATTTCTTGCAATGAACCTTACGAAAGACAATACATAAATGATTTGCCATACGCATTCCGTGCATTAATGAGCGGCGGAGTAAACAACATAACGGTATATTGTTTACGCGTCGCAATTGGTTTCAGAAGCAGTGATCATGCCTGTGTGTGAGTGTTACGCTTTGAGTTGCCTGTGTATCATAGATAGTGTAATAATAATACACGAAGCGTTCTCTGTCATCAAAAACTCACTAGCGATCGAGTATCCGACGTTCTTTCAGATCTTCTAAACAGAATTTTCACTCTTTTCAGATCTTCTTACAAATTCTTTTTTTTAGTCTCTGGTATGAAGGTTAACTGAAAAATATTTCCCGTACACATATTTCTAAAGCCTATAAAATTCATGATGTGAAATAAATGAAAACAAACGCACTGTAATAACAAGAACAATTTTATAACATTAGAAGAAACGAAACTTTCGTTCAAACATATCAGTTTATCAGTCTTTGAAAGAGTTTAATATTTTATGCTTTCTGTTGAAATGTTGTTAACGTGCAACTCTGGAATGAACGAGCCGATCTTGTAATCGTAGCATTCCGCGACTGAGTGAGTGAAAACAATGTTCACATAGCTGTTGCTATGTGAGCCATTAGCTGCTCTCCGTGAATTGAGGTGAAATCACTCAAAGACACGAGCGATACAGAGCTCTGCTATTTGAGCTATGAAAGGCTCTGAGTGAGCACTTTTCGAACACTGGCATTTTGTTAATGTTGTTGTTGGTGGCTGCGCCGCTCTCTGCCGTACATTTGCATCGGTAAAATATACACGCTAGCCATTTTCAAGATGTACTGCCAAATGAACAACAGCAGAAAACCGTTCATGCATTGGATGTGAATAATTTCTCCAAAGAGCTTCATTAGTGCTGATGTATCGTCCCATTTGATATTGAGCAATTTCATCACGACTATTTGTGATTATCCGGAGACCGAAATGAAAAACCAACGAGAGTGTCATACACAATGAACTGACAATTTATTAGGAACGCTTATTTAAATAGATACAATTCGGGAAGTAAAGACTCGGAATTAAATTGCAAAACAATTTAATCGTGTCAAGCGCAATAGGAAATAGGAAATGATTCACAATATTACATTTTTTTTTTTAATTGGGATTATTTGTGTAACGTTTCTTCAGCGATTTCTTGTATTCACGAACTACATGCCACAGAAGCTCGATCACCTTTAAAGCGATGATCCATTCGCGTTCATGCTTCACCGTTGCTGCCGTTTCTTCGTCTCTGTGGGGCGTCTCTCTTCCTTCGCTATGTATGTCGCCGTTGCTGCCGTTCACTCGTCAGTTCGTGTGTGCAATACATATGTGCATTTTTTCCGTTATGTTCTTGACCACTTCTTGGAATCACCTTTTCGCTGAGTTGCAATTGTTTATATTATTTCACGCCTTTTGGTCGCCACTTTCGCAGTATTGTCTTCATGTATTAAATGTATTTCGAGTTCTGATTTTTGCGGTTTCTTGTTAACTGTACTTTGGCATATTTATTGGCTTTGTAGTTTTTACACAATGTTTATCGGAACTGGGCTTCCACGTTTTTTGTAATAGAATTTTGCCACTATTCCGATCAAAATCATATTTAAAAATACACTTATTATAATCAGATGTGTCTCGATTCCATTGTCTTGTTGTACCTTCACTTCTTTCACAATTTTCTCAATTCCCACTTCTTTCTCCGAATTATCTAGCAGCTCGTGTGCCTCATAGCCCAAAAATCCGGCGTTCGCAATACTCACGATTTTTGGTAGAAATTTCTTTGCTCCTTGTTTCACTATTTCCATTTTAAGCGTTTAGTATTTTCTCACTTTTCATTATCTATTATGCATGGTTATTTTATTATTTTTGGAAAACTATGTGTATGTCCCCTTTTCACTGCGGACTTGCCATGTAAAGTATAATGCAGAGTTCTTAAAGGGGAGTTAGTGTATTAATAGACTTGTTTGTCGGTTGACGGCTGGAATATAACTGGTTTTATTTTAATGGGCAGCGCAGCCGCGTACATATGCGCTAGTCAGCGCATGCGACTGCGCTACAAACAGAGTAGGACAACTATATCTTCATTTTCGACTCGTAATGGATCGCTGATGACAATATTGTTGTTAACCGCGCCGCTTGAGTCGATCGTCTTGGTTGTTTCTTCTTTGCTTCCAAAGAGACCCATGTTTCGTAGTTGATATCGTTGAAGTTGATATTTGTTTGACTCGTTGATTTGAACTGATAATTGTAGCATGGCTTAGACACGTTTATATACTAAAAATTGACCCAATTTAATCTAAATTCAGTAAACAAAAATAAATAAAACAAAAATTGAATGAATTAGACTAATCCAAACAAATTACGGCTTCGGTTCAAATTTCTGCTTCGACAATGGTTTTGTAAATGAATCAGAAGCATTGTCTTCCGTGTTTACGTAATGAATCATGCAATGTTTTTTTGCAATGGCTTCGCGCACAAAATGATGTCTAATATCAATGTGCTTGCAGCGTCTTGAGTAGCCATTATTCTCTGCCAGATTAACTGCGCTTTGATTATCGCAGAGAATATTTATCGGACAATTGATGCCAAAAATTTCCTCTTCGAGTTGTTTGAGCCACATTGCTTCTTGCCACGGTTGGCTGCTGTTTACTATTCCAACAAATTGCACCCGATGAACGCAAAAAAACGTAGCCAGTGCATGAACGACGAGTATCAGTATCAGCTGCCCAGTCAGCGTCACAATATCCAAACATTGATCGCTCACTTTTCATGAATCTAAGCTTCAAATGCATTGTGGCCTTAAGAAAGCGCATGATTCTTTTCACTGCAAGCCAATGAGCCTTTGAAAAACAGTTGTTGAAACGGCTGACATAATTAGCCGCATACGCGATGTCCGGTCGAGAACCTTGAGTCAAATATAAAATGCTCCCAACCGCTTGCTGGTATGGAACATCACTCGGGTTAAAATCATTATTTTGCATGTCTTTAGTTAAACGTTGCGAAACATCACACGGTGTATCAACCGGTTTTGAATATAGGAACCTTGAATTTGGGAGGAGGTTTTGAGTCGAAGAAATTCGAATTAGTTGAGAGAGCGAATGTTTTTGGTTTAGATGTTTTAGCTTTGAGTGATGTCCGTATTAAAGGACAGTTTGAAGATACGTTAGGAAATTATCGCATATTTCTGTCGAGTGTTTCTAGAGGAAGAGCTAATTGGGGCGTAGGATTTTTGATTCACAAAAATTTAGAGTCTTCGGTAGTCAGTCATAGATTCGTCAATGAATGATTAATGTGGATCTCGATTAAACTTGGGGGAGCAATTTATAGATTTGTGAGTGTTTATTCGCCTTGTGAAGGGATGCAGATCCGGATCGTTTGAACGATTTCTACATCGATCTGAATGACGTAGTAGATAGAAAGGGCAGTGAAAGAGTGATTCTATTAGGCGATTTTAATGCGAGAGTGGGTAGAAATGATCCAAATTTTTCCGCTGTACTGGGAAAATTTGGTGAAGAGTCTGCCGCGAATGGTAATGGGAAGAGATTACTCGATTTATGCCAGAGTTCGGATTTAGTTATAATTAATTCATTTTTCAAGCACAAGAAAATTCACATGTATTCGTGGGAAAATCCTGGTCAGAATCAAAAATCTATTCTCTAATACATTATCGTTGAGGCAAGCTTGCGCAAAACAGTTTTAAATACAAGAGTGTATAGAAGTTTTGGTTTGGACTCTGATCACTACTTGGTAGCCAGCAAACTATGCATTAGCAAGAGCGGCTTAAGAAGCTATCAGAAGTCAACACAAAGAGTGAAAGTGGAAAGATTGCGTGATGTGAATGTAGCGAAAGAGTTTTTAGCAAAATTAGGGAAAAAATTTGCGCAAGTCGAAGTGAACGAAGCGTCTGATATTGAGTATGAATGGAATTTGTTCAAGGAAGTGATTGTAGAAGTAGCAAAAGAGTGTTGTGGCATATTTTTAGTCAAGAATGGGAGAAAGAAGACTGAATGGTGGAATGAAGATATTAGAATTGCTGTGAAGGAAAAGAGAATGACATGGATCCGCTGCAGACTTGGAATTTACACACTGTGTGTGCGTGTAAACCGTATCACTCAAATCGCCCTGTAGGAAAGCTGTCACCGCATCCATTTGAAAAATCTCCAAATCGAATTCAATTGCAACTTACCACCGGTGAATAAATTTCATCATAATCTATTCCCGGTTTTTGCCCACACCCCTTACCAACGAGTCTTGCTTTGAATTTCACCACCCTACCGTCAGCATCAGTTTTCTGCTTAAATACCCACTTGCATTTAATCGTTTTTTACCCTTGGGTAGCTCGACGAGTTTCCAGGTGTTATTTTCGTTAAGCGATCGCATCTCTTCAATAATCGCATCTTTCCATTTTTCCGAATTGGAACTGCACAGCGCCTCTTCAACAGAGAGGCCGCCGCAGAAAGCATAATGACTGTGGAAAAGATTCATGGGATTAAAAGATTGAGTAAAACTGCGAGTGGTTGGACGTATGTTATGATCGTTGTTTGTTCGACCATTATAGTCAGGATCATTTCTGCGATTATCAATAGGCGAAGGAATGGTTTCATTCATTAATGAATTGGAGGTGTTATTTATGATAGTATTGTTAGCATCGTTCATAGAAGTGTCATCTATAGCATCCGAGAACTCATCTGAATTAGCTGAATTAGGCAAATCTTCCCCACTTAATTCAGTATTCGATGTACAAACAGGAAATTCGAATAAATTGCCCGAATCTTTTTCCCCCGATGGAGTATTCTCGTTGAAGATCACATCTCGACTAACGATAATTTTTTTTGTAGATTTGACATATAGACGATAGCCTTTTTGGTCGTCGCTATAACCAACGAAAATGCATTCCATTGACTTTTTATCGAATTTTTTTCTTTTCTGATCCGGAATAAAAGACATTGCATTACAGCCAAAAACTCGAAAAATGGAATAATCAATCGGCTTTCCGAACCATATCTCATCCGGAATATTTTTTGTAGCCGAATTTAGCGTGCTATTTATCAATCGAACCGCTGTCGAGACAGCTTCTGCCCAAAAACCCCTTGTTAGATTTGAGTCAAAAAGCATGCAACGAGCTCTTTCAGCTATTGTCCGATTATAACGTTCGGCCAAGCCGTTTTGTTGCGGAGAATACGAACATGATTTTTGATGAATGATACCGCTGTTTTCAAATAATTTATTGAAGCTGTTATTACAGTATTCGGTGCCATTATCCGAGCGAAATATTTTAATTTTTTTTGATAATTTATTTTCAACAAGGTTTTTGAATTTGATGAAACAGTCATATACCTGTGACTTGTTTTTGATGATGTAAATGAATACCTTTCTACTGTAATCGTCGATGAATGAGACATAATATTTGGCGCCCCCAATCGATGCAGTGCTCATCGGTCCGCAGACGTCAGAGTGAATTATCTCAAGCAACTCCGACGCTCTTGAGCCGGAAGTAGGAAACGGTGTTCGACAATGTTTCCCTTCAGCACACACGACACAATCAAAAGTTTTTTTATCATTCAAATGCAGCGATTTTTTTAAAAAACCCATGTTTGAAAACGAAATATGACCCATACGACGATGCCATAAAATTATGTCACTTTCAGTTTTTGCACTATAAGCATTGTCAGCATTTCTCGAAGCTATGTTTAATTTAAAAAGGTCATTTTCGAGCGTACCGCTCGCAATCATTCTTTTCGTTATAAATGGCACAGCCTTTTTTATTAAACACCACTGTATTGTTATTCTTCACTATTTGCGAAACAGACAATAAGTTTTTACACAATTCGGGCACGCACTGAATATTTTTGATGATGATATCATTTTCAGCGTTTTTTACATACACGGTCTCTGATAAATCGCCGACGCATTCAACACCAATTTTTTGATTGTTTGCAACTATGATATTTTTTTTAACTGGGTCACGAATGTTTGTTAGATTGACACGATTTCGACACATGTGTGCGGAAGCTCCGCTATCAATTATCCATGTGTCATCAGTCCCATCAGCAAAAAAAGATGTAAACAACACTTTATCGGCAGAATTCTTATTATCATTTTTCTTTTTTTGATTTTTTGCACTTGTTGGCAAAATGGGGACCACCGCAGGTGTAACATTTCACCTTTTTTGATGTTTGTGCCTATTCTTGGCGAAGAGAGCACTTGATTCACTGGATTTATTGTCCATCAGAGCACCTTGAAGCAGAATATTCTTAACATAATCCGATGTTAATTTAGTGCTCGAACTTTCCAATCCAAAAATTAGTGGTTTGTATTCCGTAGGCAAACCAGCTAACATGGTAGAAGCTGCTACTTCATCATCGATTTTAAAGCCAGTCGCTTTTACCTTTGTCCAATTTGTCGTCATTAAATTGATGTAATCTTCCATGGACGCGCAATCAACGAGTTTTGTAGTAATCCACTGCTGCAACAGGAATACTTTTCGACCGGAACTCGTGTCAGAGAAAGCTTTATTCAACGCCTCCCAAGCATCTTTCGCGTTGTCTTTACCAGCGATGTAAGAATTTGTCTTTACCAGCGATGGTTCAATCATTAATGTCAATTCTGCCAATGCTTTCTCGTGTTTTTCGATGATTGTAGCAGATGATCCCTCCGCAGCTACGGAGCTCGTACATGACCAATAACCGTTGATCGTAAGATATGATTGTGCGGCAGTTCTCCACGTGTCGAAATTCTCACGACCGCGTAATTTCTCTATGGAGTTGTTTTTCGACGACATTTTCAAGTTTGCAAGAAAACGAATTTACACTAAATTCGGATTTTTCTATTTGTTTTTAACGAAACAAAACCTAAACTTCTATGGCGCGAAGCGTAGGACCATAGCCTGAGAAAATAAAAGACTGCGCTTGAGCTTTTGAATATAACTGAACTGGTTATTCTTTATTTGACATACTTATATATAGTGGACAATACGGAAGCAAATTAATGAATGAATGCGGAAGGCAATACTAAAAATAGGAAGTTAAGTTCAACAATAAGTCATTTTAACAGATTAGCATGGATGAAATTCAGAGTGCAATTAATAAGTTGAGTTGGGGTAAGGCTGCGGGTGTGGATGAGATTAGGAATGAATATTTGATTAGTAGTGGTTTGGTAGGTGTTCGCTGGTTATATCGCATCTTTAATTTAGCTTGGAGTTCCTCTGTTGTTCCCGAAGAATGGGGTGGCGCAGTCATTTCGCCACTTCATAAGAAAGGCAGTAATAGAGACTGCAACAACTATCGAGGAATTTCTCTACTGAGCGTTGTCGGTAAAGTATATAGTGCAATTTTGGAAAAGAAAACAAGAGCTATTGTCGAATCACTCTTGGATGAAAATCAATCGGGTTTCCGCCCAATGCGCGGCTGTCAAGATCAACTAATGGAGAACTTTGCATGAGACAACTAATGGAGAAATTCCTTGAAAGAAATAGGGAACTGTACTTCTGTTTCGTGGATTTGCAGAAAGCATACGACTGCATTCCCAGATCTAAGTACTGGTCCGTCTTGGTCGAATTTGGTGTGAATGGTTATCTTCTCAACGCGATCCAAAGTTTGTACGCAAACAGTAAAGCAGCAGTAAGAGTGGATGGAGATTTGAGTGAATGGTTTGAAGTACGTAATGGTCTCCGACAGGGATGTACAATTTCACCTCTTCTATTCATTATTTATATGGACAAGCTGATCAAATCAGCGAATTTAAGGGGCTCTGCACTGGCTTACGCAGATGATCTGGTACTATTTGGAAATTCTGAAGGGGAAATGCAAAATAGTATCAAAGATTTGGAAGAGGCTTGTACGAACTTCGGAATGACCATTAGCGGCACAAAAACTCAAGTTATGCATGTGGGTAAAACTCGAAAGCCAATTCATTGCGCATTGAATGGCAACTTGTTGGAACAAGTTTCCCAATTCAAATATTTGGGTTGCATCTTTTCCGAAGTAGCCCAACTTAGATCACACGTTTTAATACGTGAATTGAGTACAGAAACAAAAATGTTGATTCACGGGTCAATCTTCAGACCAACTATTCTATATGGTAGCGAGAGCTGGGTTGATTCTGAGAATTTGATTCATGATCTGGAAGTGTCTGATATGAATGTGTTGAGAATGGTTTCGGGAGTCTCGCGCCGCGATCAATGGGAAAACAGAATCCGAAATGAAACGATTCGGGGGGATTTGAACGTCGATTCGGTAGGAGAGGAAGCAAGAAAATCCAGACTGAGATGGTTTGGTCATGTAAAACGCATGGGAGAGGAGGGATTACCGAAACGGATTCTGTTCGCCGAAGCTGATGGGCCGAGAGGTAGGGGTAGACCACGTTGAATGCGAGGGGATATGAATGGTGTGTTGAAACTCAAAACTTGGCTCTCGATCGGGGTTTGTGGAGAGGTATCGTTAGGGGTGTATGAGGCAATTTGTTTCATAAAACAGACCAGACGCTGAAAGGCATTAATGGTCTATAAACGCTTGTTGCTGTTGTTGTTGTTGTTGTATGTAAATGATGCCGTTGCTTCTGTCACGTGTAATATGTAATCCGACACAAAAATCAGCCAGTCCCAAATCTTTCATTTTAAAATTCGATGTCAAAATATCACGTAGCTCATTTTTCATTTCGTTGCAATTAGTGAAATATAATACGTCGTCATCATAAATTGCAATGAATATTTTTCGGTTACCAATCAATTTGAAAAAAATACATGGATCGAGTTGTGATTGTTTGTAACCCGCAGCGAGTAGAACGTTCGTTAGCTTGATATTCCATACCCTACTCGCCTGTTTCAAAGACTTTGAAATACGAAACATCAACTGATTTTCCATACCAAACTTCATCCGGAATTTTCTTTGTAGCAGTATTCATAGTCGAATTTATTAATTTAACCGCAGTCGATTCTGCCTCAGCCCAGAAACCACGCGTTAAATTTGCATCAAATAACATACAGCGAGCTCTTTCAGCAATTGTACGATTATACCTAGCAGAGAGATTAGACCATTTTGTTGTGGAGAGTAAGCACAAGATTTTTGATGCAAATGCCATGATTTTCAAGGAATGTTTTGAAATTGTGATTGCAATACTCAGTACCATTATCTGAACGAAAAGTTTTTATTTTACGTGACAATTGATTTTCGACAAGATTTTTAAATTTAACGAAGCAATCAAACACTTGCGATTTTTTTTTGATTATGTAAACGAAAAATTTTCGAATATAATCGTCGATAAACGATACGTAGTATTTTGCACCACCAATCGGAGCAGTACTCATGGGTCCACATACATCCGAATGTATGATTTCAAGTAATTCCGATGCTCTTGAACCAGAAGATGGGAATGGTGTTCGGCACTGTTTACCTTCTGCGCATACAACGCAATCAAAACGTTTCTTTGTATCAATATTCACAGACGTTTTCAAAAAATCCATATTAGAAACCGGAATATGACCCATACGCCGATGCCATAAAACAATGTCATTTTCAGTTTTTGCATTGCATGCAATTTCAGAATTTTTTGTCACAACGTTTAATTTAAATAGGTCATTTTCAAGTATTCCACTTGCAATCATTTTTTTGTTTTTGTTATAAATAGCACAGCCTTTTTTGCTGAAAACTACTGTTTTATCATTTTTTACCATTTGCGAAACCGATAGCAAATTAACACACAAATCTGGAACACATTGAACGTTTTTAATGAGTATATTATTTTCGTCATCATTTGCGCGCACGGTTTTTTCAATATCTCTAATGCATTCCACATTGATTTTTTGATTATTAGCCACAATAATTGTTTTTTTATTTGGGTCACGGGCGTTTTTTAAATTAGCATTGTTTTTGCACATATGTTCCAAAGCACCGCTGTCGATGACCCAAGTATCATCAGAAGTGTCTGCATAAAACGATGTTAACAAAACTTTTTCGGCACTATTATGCTTTTCGTTGCCCTTCTTTGGCTTTTTACACTTGTTAGCGAAATGTCCACCGCCACAATTAAAACATTTGACCCTTTTAAATTTCTTCTTTTTAACGAAAAGAGCGCTTGCTTGATCCGATTTCGTCTCAGTAATTGCACCTTGCAGTAATATTCCCTTGACGTAGTCCGGCGTCAATTTTGTGCTGGAGTTCTCCAAGCCAAGTATCAATGGCTTATATTCTGCCGGCAATCCCGCCAGCATTATGGAGGCTGCTAATCCCAAAACCAATCACAAAACCAGCCGCCTTAACCTTTGTCCAATTAGAGGTCATAGAGTTCACATAACCTTCCATTGTTGCACAGTCACCCAATTTAGTGTTGATCCATTGTTGCAACAAAAACACTTTGCGGCATGTACTTGTGTCAGAGAAGGCATTAATCAAAGCTTCCCAGGCCTGTTTTGCACTATTCTTTCCCGCAATATACGAATAGAGGCCAGGCTCGATCAACAGAGTTAATTCTGCTAGAGCCCTGTCGTGCTTGTCAATAATAGACTGTTCTGAGCTTGCTCCGGCTTCAGCTTTCGTGCCCGACCAAACCCCATTGATTGTGAGGTAAGATTGAGCTGCGATTTTCCACGTATCAAAATTCTCGCGCCCACGTAGCTTTTCAATTGTGTTTACTCTCGAAGACATGATTTATAGTCACAATTTAACTTGGTAAATTTCAAATTTTAATTTTTATCGACTCTTAACTAATACGCGAAGCGTTGGACAACCTGTGATTATCCGGAGACCGAAATGAAAAACCAACGAGAGTGTCATACACAATGAACTGAAAATTTATTAGGAACGCTTATTTAAATAGATACAATTCGGGAAGTAAAGACTCGGAATTAAATTGCAAAACAATTTAATCGTGTCAAGCGCAATAGGAAATAGGAAATGATTCACAATATTACAACACTATAATCACCAGCTACTCCAAAACGGCCATATAACGCCTTTGTTAACATATTTGCAAATGTATTTGATCGACTTGACCGAATTGCAATATTCAACGTTTATGTGTGCCTTAAATATTTTCGACAGTAATGGTGAATAAGGAACTATCCAACGATTATCAACTTCAATGTCTTGATTTTGCATTCTGATCGTTGCCTTATGACCATTATCTTCCATTCACCGACGTCGGTACACCGAATAGCCATCATCACCTGTTATTGTATTAGAAGTCAATGGTCTTGGGAACCGCTTTGAACATTTTCCATCGATCATACATGGCGAATTAAAATTTAGTTCACCGCAAGGACCGTGTATCATATTCTTCTTGACAACTTCGAATAATTCTGGATCGACAATTTCATCTGGAATCTCAGCAGATATAATGCTATCAATTTGATCCGATGTTATTTTACGTATCAGCCATATCAATATGTGTGCATGCGGCAGCCCCCTCTTCTGCCATTCAATCGAGTACATCCAGCAACGCACCTCTCCAAATACTCGCAATTTGGTAATTAAATACATCAGTGCCTTCAATTTCTGTCGAAATACACGTGCTGTTATATCGTGTCGATCTGTTGGTGTCTGACCTTCAAACAAATTGTTTTTTATATCATCCCACTGTGGATTGTATGTGGATGTAATGAAGAGATCGGGGCGGCCGTAATCTTGTGTATATTCATGCATGTGACGCGGACTGCCAACATAAGTCGCTGGTAATATTGTAAAACTTCCGATATCATTGACATTGCCATAATTCACTATTGCATCTTGTATGTATTTTTCCGATCGCAGTTTTGCTTGATTGAATCTAAGGTAATTGAGACGTTCTGATTCAATCTTCGCATACATGTCAATATATTGATGGAATAGCTTGCCACACCTGAAAATGAAATTGTCTTCTTGTGGGCGAACCATGAATCTGTATGAATAATAGTGAATTGCGTTAACCGCCTTGTTTGGTATGTCACAACCTGTGATGAACACATTGATAGAAAATTTAAATGTCTGCTTGCTTCTAAATGTATTAATATTTCATTCATATATATTTTACCGGTTCATGTATCTAAAAAGCAATGTGAATTTCGCAATCGAACGAAATAAAACGTTAGGACAAAAAACACGAAAAAACACAACACTGAAAACCAATTTTCACAATATTTTTTGGCACTGTAAAGCTGACAAAATCTTCTGTTGCTTCAGCAGATTTTTCAGAGTATGAATTGTAGTTGATAAAATACAAATAGAAAAAAACAATCCTCTTTCTCTATCAGAAACCTCCTCCAAAATATTGTCGATTATTTTTTCAATACAAATCCATAATAATGCAAAAAACCATAAATGAACTTTAATATTTTGATTATTGCCTAAAGTTTAGTCACTAAACGACTGAGAATGTGCCCATAAGTGAATTGAATGTAAGTATTTTTGAAATTAACTAGCTGATAGTTCTTGATGAATAATTTTATTCAACAAACGAGAAAAGGGACAAAAACAAGCCGCCCTCCAAACGTGTTTTGTCATCGATCTGAAGTTGGTGACAATTGTTTGCACACATGGTGTTGCTTCCTCCGAAGCATCAGGCACGCAATTGTCGGATGGCAATGAGACTTAAACAAATTTTTTTGTGGAATGTACACTATTCATAATTAAATAATTATTCATCAAGTAATGTTTCAAATATTCCATTGAATGTTTAAATATTTACAGTAGAGTAAAGTCCCCACTTTCATCCATACCGGTTTAGAGCAAATTACCATATATGGTCATTTTCACAAAACAGGTGTAGCTGAAAGTGAGGACATTCCGCATAATGACATGTGGTGAATAATAATGAGGAATGCAAAGGGATCGAATGAACGCGGAAGCGTTTGCCTTGAAAATTCGTTCATTCAGAAAAAAAAATACAATTAAGTGAAACGAGAAATAAAATCATTCAAAACTAACACGCAATGCGACAGAGTGCACTGAAGGAGGTTGATTTGCAACCGCTAATTGATACTGTAAGAATCAGAAACTTTCAGCGGAGGATATATTGACCCAGCTGTACATGGTTTCCAGGCCAGAATAAGATCATCTATTCTTCGCCATACCTCTGGATTCACGGCTGGCACAGGTATTGGCATTGGCTTGATGGCTACAGGAAAATTCATTGCAAGTAATTTGAATAGTGACACAAATCAGACATCGACAACAACAACAACAACAACAACATCACCGTCCACAACAAAAATACCATCAACGACAACAAAAGCATCGATAACAACAACAAATGCAGGTGAGTACATATTCTAAAATAGATACCTTACCATGGGGTCAATACAAGGTTCCACAGTAATGAAAAAGACTTTCAAACTGAAACAGTCGACTCGGGAAATGACTTGGTTTTCTCACGTTTTTGATGTGTGCACAATCATGCATTTGGATGTGGAGCAAATAGAAGAGGAGTAGAAATTCATATGCTAAAGGAAAGTGCGCGAATAAGAACATTTTCATTCGTTTTGGTCTCATAAAAGGAATTTTATTTGCATTGGAAATCTGACAATATCAGGTTTCTATTACAAAGGAAATTCGGATAGTGTGATGTGTTTTGTAAAGTTTAATTACATATGTGGAAGGCCGGTGATGACCCATTTCTTGATCAATACAAATATTCACCAAAAGTAGTTTTCTAATCGATACACAAAGAAGCTGGTTGAAACACTGTTACTTTGGTTTATTATTTAGTTCAGCAATAGCAGCATCATTCAAGTGTTGGATAGATTTTCTTTCTCTCACTTGCAATTTACACCAATGTATACACAACAATTTCGAACGCTTCTTTATCGAACAGTTCATACAACATATTCTTAACTTTGGGCCATTTGAGTTTGTCCAAACCCTAGTCCAAACCGCAACCAGTTTGTGGAATGGCTAATTTGGTGACACGATTCGCAAGCTAAATTAGAATTCAATGTTTTAATTCACGGTTATTTTATTTTTGAAAATCGAAAAGAAATAAGTTTTAATTCATTAATAAGTTTTTTCCTACCATATGAACTTTCATTGCATTAAGTGACAGAAATAAATCAGAATAAGTTGGTTTTCTGTAAGATTCACTCTTTGTCACCAAATAGTAAATAAATCGTGATTTATTCTCTAAAACTGCCAATCCACCTGCTTTAATTCCTTGACTTTAGAGCTCTGCAACTCGCCCATACTTTTTTTTGAACTCAAACGGCAAAACCTGCACCCATTCCCAAATCAGCCGCTACACAATGTGCCAACGAATAATTTTCGGGTGCGGTAAATAAATCGCCAACTATTTCATATAATTTAAACTCCGACATATTCTCCTTCCAAATACTTCGACGACTGAATCGATAATGTTCATGTTTAAAGCAATTGTAGCGCAAGTGCACGCCGAACGTATGAAGATACGTTCGGAATAAACGATGCGGTAACGTATCGAAGCGTTTGGCGCATGGCAAGCGTTATTTATTGTAATAGGTCTCAATAAAAATTCATTCAGTATTAAACATTGGAGAACAAAAAAATGAGATTGAAGTGTTTATTTTTGAAGCTTCCGATTCAATTGAAACAATCATCTGATTAATAATTCATTGAATGCAAAGAGAATCGAATGAAATCGGAAGCGTCATTCGATTCCCTTTGCACCTGTTTTGTGTTTCTCGTTCATTCTACAAGAAAAATTCGTCTTAACTCAGCTGATTAATTTTTTCAATTCAATTGAAACAATCAGTTGATTAATAATTCATTTCAGCTGGCAAAGGAATACGCATTGAATGCAAAGAGAACGAAGGACGCTTTCGCGTTCATTCGATCCGTTTGCATTCCTCATTATTATTCACCACATGTCATTATGCGGAATCCAATGAGCTTTTTATACCCTACAATTTAATTGTTTCTAAAAGTTTATCCAATTGAACTTGTCGATAGTTGATAAAAATAAACTAAATTCATTGTTTCACTTACGGAACAGAACTGAATGATATTCAATATTAGATTTTGAAAGAAGTTCGAATAATATTAATTAGCACTTGAAATTTCCGGGGCATCAGATGTTTCATTACCTGCATTATATAAATTTCGGATTTGCTGAAATGTGACCGAAGTTGGAACGTCCATGCAACGATTAATTCAGTTTTTGTGAGTCGCGCCATGATTGTGTACTTACAATAGTGATAAACAAATTGTTCGTAATAGATAAGCATGCAAAGTATTCGTGTTAATTACGAATAGGAGAAGAAATAAAAGACATGTGTACAAGTCCACTGCACCCTTCAGACTAAATTTTTTTGCTATTGCAACAGTCATTATCTCTATTTTTAATGAATAAATATATTTTCAAAGTTCGCGGGATGTACACTATTCACATATAACTATTCATCAAGTAATGTTTCAAATATTCCATTGAATGTTTAAATATTAACAAATAATGTTTCAGTTATTTGAGACGAAAGGTTCATATGGACCTCAGTTTTATGTCAAATACTTTGCATATTTATTCGGCGAAATTCCATTTTTTCCTTTGAAACTGCTTTTGTAAGCGAGTCAGCGACCATTCGTTTGGCCGCAACGTAGTCGAGTCGAGCGAATATGATGAAACCTAATATCGATATGCCTCGTTCGCGGTCGGTTGGCCTCGCTCCCTCCCAGATCGATTTCACTTTGGTTATGGCAATATGAAGTGACTGTTTCGCTTTTGTCACACTCTTTCGTCAGCTGTTGCAAACAGATTACCTCTCGTATGGTACTTGTCAAAACAATGTATTCCGCCTCTATTTGCTCTTTTATTTAGAAGGATGTTGATAAGCTTTACTCTTTAGCTTTGGATTGTTTTTTGCATTAGAATTCACACCAATTCCAATTCTTTCAGAAAATTCAAATGGCGTTTCTGCAGCTTTTCTATATTTTTATACGGATTCATGTTACTTTTCAATGCCTTCTTCATCACAGGCCAACTTTCAAAGACAAAATCTTCAGTTGCTTTAGCAGATTTTTCAGAGTATGTATTGTAGTTTATAAAATACACAAATAGAAAAAAGCAATCCTCTTTCTCTATCAGAAACCTCCTCCGAAATATTTTCGATTATTTTTTCAATACAAATCCATAATAATGCAAAAAACCATAAATGAACTTTAATATTTTGTTTATTGCCTAAAGTTTAGTCACTAAACGATTGAGAATTTGCATATAAATGAATTGAATGTAAGTATTTTTAAAAGTAACTAGCTGATAGTTCTTGATGAATAACGTATCTTCTCATTAAAAAAAAATGGAATTCCATTTTGATGGGATAATAGCATTGCCGAATGTTTAGATAATTCAAATCCAAACATATGAACCATTTATGCTCAACAGTTTAATTTTTTCCAACCGTTTATTCAATTTAACATGTCGAAAGTTGATAAAGATGAAATAAATTTATTGTTTCACTTACGATATAGAGCTGAATGATATTTTATATTAAACTAGCTGAGCCCTGTGCGCTTCGCTGTATGCAAAAAATTGGTGAAACAAAAAATGTTTCAGGGCAAATTTTTTTTTCTAGAAAACCATTTATTTTCTTGCAAAATTTTATTTTCAACGGATTGAAAACGATGCAATAACCGTTACCAGAGTCATTTTCGATTTCTTAGTCGGTATCCTCATCATCAGCAGGCTGCTGACAGCAGCATTGTTGTCAATCAAGACGTGACATTTACGTTTCTTTAGGGCAATTTTTCGAACCAAATGTTGGGGAACTTGAACTGGTTCCTTCAATCCAAAACATTTGGGTTGTCCATTCGGAGCATACATAAATAAACAATTTGGAGTGCCAACTTTGGAACAGACCACGTATAGTTGCCCGTGCAAAAAACACGGCTCCTCCAAATTCAAACCGCAAACTTGGAGCGTTTGTCCTTGTGCCTAATTGATAGACATGGCGAATGATAGACGTACGAGGAATTGCAATCGTTTGAATTCAAATGGCATCTCTGTTGGCATCAGAGAAATACGTTGGATGAGTACAGTCTCCCCTTTCGTTTTGCGAGTCAATATTGTGGCTTCGATTAAATTCGGCAGCTACTTTTTTACAGCTAATCTTGTGCCAAATTATTGATGAGCCGACCTTCAACTTCAAGCAATGCGGTGGCATACCGGGCGGTTCCAACGAATTCAAAAATTCAACTGGATAGTTCACTGCATCATCTTCATTCAATGCGTTATCAACAGATTTGTATGATGTCACTACACCAGGCAACTTTTCTTGCATGAGATAATTGATTGCATTGACACGTACATTTTTTGGTGCCAGTATTGCGCGTTCACTCAACCAATTGTGATTTCAGTGATTTTGGACAATATTTGGAAACACTTGTTCAATCAATTCTTCTTTTGATTGGACAATTTCACAAAAATTCGTTGGCAAACTAATTAAACCGTTTCTATTATCGATTCGAACTTTGCCATTTCCAATTTCTAACAATTGCTTCGAAAACCGATCTGCAGATCGATCATTGTGCAACTGAACACGCATGTTTATGTTCAACGCCAATTCTTGCACATATCGCCAAGGCATAAAAGACGACTTCAGGCACGCATTAATCTTATCTGCCGATGTTGATCTGAATCACGGGCAGTGTTTGCCTAAAATCACCTGATAATAATATCAATGCACCACCAAAAATGTGTTGATTGCTACGTAGATCTTGCATTGTGCGATGGATTGCTTCAAGTATGTTTTTATGCATCATTGTACATTCATCCAATGGAATAATTGCTGTTTGCTGCAAAACCTTAGCCATTGCAGAATTCCTTGAGATATTGCACGTGGGATTCTCAATCATCTGTAACACATTAAAAATAATTACATCTCAATTAATGCTAGTGTATTTCAAGCAAATCGATCAATTAATACAAACAAACCTGCACATTTAATGGCAATGTTAATGCGGAGTGTGCTGTTCGTCTGCCATCCAACAAAGTAGCAGCTATTCCAGACGAAGCAAGTGCCAATGCAATTTTCCGTTGCAATCGAATGGTTGCAAAAATGAGTGATATTATAGGTAAATGTTTTACCCGTACCACCGGGCGCATCCAAAAAATACAATCCACCGCCTTCATTTTGTACAGCTTGCATGATGGTATCGTACACATTTGTTTGAAGGTCATTTAATTTGGGAACATTTAAAATCAAAAATGTTTGCAATTCTTTGATATCATACTGTTGTTCTCGTTGCAATTCCCGATCGAATAGATCATTCATTGGACGATTGGGTGAAATCATACCTAATTGACCCAATGCTTTATTAGCGATCGTAAGGCACATATCTTCAATCGCTATCAATGCCTCATTGTACATTTACAATGAAATGACCAAATTAGAGTTTCTTGTGCGATGACGCATTCGAATCAAATAGTCCTCTGTCATAAAATCATTGTATTTATTCCACAATTCAATCGGATTCGATGAAGAACATGTTGATATTATTATGGCATATAGCATACGTATTTGATGTGGAGATGAAGCGATCGATGCATCATGAAGTGTTGAATCCCAACGTGCATCATTTTTACGATACGTGACGCATAAATGACCGTTAACTGTTCGCAAATCTTGAAATGAACCCGGTCCAACAACATTTACTAGCAACAGCCGAAAATAATAACATTCTATCATATTTGGATGAGCTGTGTATAGTCTTCCCATAGTTTCTGCAAAGAAAACACCTGGATGGCCATCAACTGCTATTCCCATTTTACGCTGTTGCCATTTTTTTGTGCAGTCCAAGTGTAATAAAGCGTTACGTCTGAATGCAGCAATGTTCTCACAAATTCATCACTTTCGCACAATTGAAAGAATTTACTGAATGTGTTCATATTTTGCTCTGAGCGCTCTGTGTGAGCGGTGAATTGCTCACTTTGTTTGTTTGAGTATTTTGTATGAGTCAAAATTCGCTCAACACATTGCACTCATACAGCCAGTAAGAAAATCTCAACTCACTCAGAGCATGTCTGTACACAACATTGTTATGCCTGTACATTTAAATGTATCTTCATTTGAGGCGTAACAAAAAAAGGGATTTTTTTCTCCTTTATCATCGCAAAATTCGCGTAGGAATACAATTGTAAAATTGTTTTCACTGAAAAATATTTCCCGTACACATATTTCTAAAGCCTATAAAATTCATGATGTGAAATAAATGAAAACAAACGCATTGTAATAACAAGAACAATTTTATAACATTAGAAGAAACGAAATTTTCGTTCAAACATATCAGTTTATCAGTCTTTGAAAGAGTTTAATATTTTATGCTTTCTGTTGAAATATTGTTAACGTGCAACTCTGGAATGAACGAGCCAATCTTGTAATCGTAGCATTCCGCGACTGAGTGAGTGGAAACAATGTGCACATAGCTGTTGCTATCTTGTGGGCGAACCATGAATCTGTATGAATAATAGTGAATTGCGCTAACCGTCTTGTTTGGTATGTCACAACCTGTGATGAACACATTGATAGAAAATTTAAATGTCTGCTTGCTTTTAAATGAATTAATATTTCATTCATATATATTTTACCGGTTCATGTATCTAAAAAGCAATGTGAATTTCGCAATCGAACGAAATAAAACGTTAGGACAAAAAACACGAAAAAACACAACACTGAAAACCAATTTTCACAATATTTTTTGGCACTGTAAAGCTGACAAAATCTTCTGTTGCTTCAGCAGATTTTTCAGAGTATGAATTGTAGTTGATAAAATACAAATAGAAAAAAACAATCCTCTTTCTCTATCAGAAACCTCCTCCAAAATATTGTCGATTATTTTTTCAATACAAATCCATAATAATGCAAAAAACCATAAATGAACTTTAATATTTTGATTATTGCCTAAAGTTTAGTCACTAAACGACTGAGAATGTGCCCATAAGTGAATTGAATGTAAGTATTTTTGAAATTAACTAGCTGATAGTTCTTGATGAATAATTTTATTCAACAAACGAGAAAAGGGACAAAAACAATCCGCCCTCCAAACGTGTTTTGTCATCGATCATCGATGATTTTTAAATTACTGGGTCCAAAAGAAAAACACTTTCGCCGGATACAAATTTTCTTATTATTCGGAATATTTTAAATCTCACTTTTTTTTCCCACGGTTCTTTTGCCGGATAATTAGGACTCGCCATATATTAGCTTAATCAACAGTTATCGAGTATATACTTCAACCTTTTTCGATGCAATTGGGCAAGCTACAGTGAAAAGAGTTGAATTTAAACGACCGTTCAGTTCGAGTGTTGGTTCACGACTGACTGTCCTCTTTTATTAATTGCTTACTTTGGTGATTACATTGCATTTTTGATTGTAATACAAAAGAAAAGAGACTTACATTGTTGAACAGAGAATCTAAGCATAAACTATCAACACATAACAGTGTGTTAGTTAAACTATTCGTATTACCGCTTATTCTGGCGCAATCATTTTCGGATAGAAGCGAAGCTTCGTATCGTAACAAATGTTTACCTCCACCAGAAGCCTGATACGGAATAGCCATGTGTAATTTTTCACCGTGAAAATTTGTAGATGATTTTGGTAATACAGCTGGTTCTATAAATTTGCCGAATGTTATGAGCCCTCTTACTTCAATGATGGCAATATTATTGTCGTATCTCATATGATTATAATTTGGGTATATGTACATTGTACACATATTCAATTTGCTTTTTATTTCTGGGTGTTATAACTATTTTTGTATATTTTAAGCTTCAAAAAGGAAAACAATGTGTGTAAATCCTAGAGTAAATCAATATGTTGTTTTGAGAAAATATTTCGAAAAATCAATGTTTTTTTCTCGATAAATTTCCATTTAAAATTAAAAAGCAATCTGCTTCAATTGGAAAAATCTCAAAAATAATCATCTCATGAATGTTTTGAATTTTATCAATCTTTGGGAATAAAAGAAATTGTTTACCAGAAATCATTTGCGATAGAATCTCCGTTGTCTTTGGTTTATCCTGGTAACCCTTTATATGAAAGAATATTACTTGCAGTCGCCAATATATGCTGGTTTGATATAATCACCCCAGATGCACTGTAGGCATTAAATTGATGAATATGCGCAGTCCATGGGAATTTGTATATACTTGGTGATCCGTACCTTTCTAAGGATAAATGGTCGTGAAGTTTAGTGTCTGTTAAAATTAAAACATACAAAAATGATTAATTGAATCGAGAAAATTGAAAAAAAAACCACATCGCCTGGCTGTAATAAACAAATAAAAAACCTCTGTATAAATTTACCTCTAGCAGTGGGTACTTACACACGCGGAGTATCCGAAATAAATTATTAGACTGAAATCAGAAAATGAGTCGTAGGAAAAGGCCGAGTGTTAATTTTCACATAGTTTTTAATTCAGTTAATTCACAATTGGAATAATGCTTGTATCACTATAATCTAGTCACAGAATGTTATTTTGTCTATAGAGTTTGATTGAGTTAGCCACAATGAGGTTTAGTGTTGAAAATGATAAGTTAGCCAAGAGCAAATGATTTAATATAAGGGTACGATGCGAACTGTCTGAATGTTCTACTGCGAATGAAAATGAAAGTGTCATCGTGAGAAAGAGTGAGCGTCTGTTCGGTCGATGCAGCTAATTGCTGAGTCATGGCATATTCAGAGGGTGCTGCACTCTAAGTCTAAATCTCGAACAACCTCTACTTACAACAGCATTCGCTATTAATATTTTTAAACTGCAAAGCAATAATTAATGTGACGTTAGTAATTTTATATGAACAAACTGAAACAAATAACTTGGCAATAATTCAATAATGCACTTCGTCGCATTTAATTTTTTTTCCATTTGACGTTTCAAGAAAATAAACTGATAATGAATAAAGTTTCGCAAATACATCTGCTATAAACAAACAAAATAGAACGAAAATAAATTTTAAATTTGGAGAGATTGCTTCTATCTCAATATGTGAATGACGAAACGTATCCTCATCATATAGCCAGCGTATTTGCGAATACACAGAATTAGCTTAAAGCATTTTTTCTTAAAGCCAATATACATATACCCATGACTATAATATTATTATATCTGATCGTCTCATATGGCGTAGTCACTGTATTTCAATTGACATATATTTCTACGAATTTTGGAATGGCGGAGAATTAGGAACGAGCTGCGGTCGTCACTATTATCAAGTGAATATATTGAGAGAATGGAACTGAGCTAGTGAATATAGAAATGAATGGGTAATGGAATGAAATTGAACTATTGCGTGTTCATGTGTGTATTTGTCTGTGTGTGTAATATGAATAAATCTTGTTTTCATATTACAATTTCATTTTTTCATACATACTTGACTCATTCTCTGTCCACTCATTCGCAAGCAGACACCTATTCCATATGAAACATATGAGCAAACATGAACGTTGCTGCCGTTCGTTGCCATCCTCAATGAACTGTTTCCTTTAAAAAAAACGTTAATGTCGTTGCAAAAATTGATATAAAACTAGTTTCAGAGAGGAGAGAGAGAGAGAGAGAAAGAGAAAAAGAGAGAATTGGAAGGTTGCAATGAGAGGCGACAGATGAGAGCTGTGACAGTGGCGCCACTGGTGCCGAAAAAAGGAACTAAGTATGGTTTTGGTAGCTCCCCATTTAATTTGCATTAAGAAAGTGTCTGAAACTGTCTTTTTCCTACTACTATTCTCAATTATCTTCTGGACATTGTCGTAAAAGAACGGATTCAATTTAGGATTAATATCGTATACTGCGAAAGATCCACTATCTAAATCAATGGACAATATATCCGGAAGCGGATGATCAATAGTATGACACTGACTTAACATAGAATTTTCACTAGGGGTAAGACGCAACGCAATGGGCTGAAGACATAACTTACAATCGGATTTCGTATCTGAATTATCTGTGCTGAAACAGGAATATATACAATGCAATACTTTCTCGGAAATTCGTAAATCTTTATTAGTTTTCAACTCAATCTTTGGTCTCGGAACATTCTTAGTAAACGAAAATTTGATTCCAAAAGCCTTTAGGAAGTCTCGTCCCAACAATAATGGGTGCGGAATAAAACTGTCCGGAATGACAAATATTCGTAATTTATTAACAATATTTCGGAATTCAATTTTAACAGAAATTATGCCGTAGGTGCACATTTTTAAAATTGCCAAGTCCTCTATAGCCGGAATATTTGATAGAAGAATTGACGAGTTCATTCGGAACGGCGGAACGTCGCATGAGACTTATCGGACTACCGGAATCAAAGAGAGAAACGAAAGTATTACAATGCAACAATTCACAATCAGCAAGAAAAGCAACATTTACAATATTCAATTCGGGATGCAATTGATCAGCGGCGCCATCAACATCTTCGTCACACCAACTCCCTCGGAATTCGTCAACCAAAGCCACTTGATTTGAGTTCATCGGTTTAGGTTTCGGGCAGTCCTTAATTGGCTGGAACCGCAGCGGAAGCAAGTACCATGGGCACGTTTCGGTTCAGGACAACGGGCTGATATATGACCAGTACCTGAGCAATTGTAGCAACGGATTACTGGAACGGAAGAGCTCGTAGGGGTCGCTTGCTTAGCTGGAACACTAGATTTCGAACGATTGTCGGCAAAACTTCTCCCAGTTGAAGTCGATGTTACTGCATTCAATTCGCGCAGCTGAACGTAACGTGGTGCCAATTGTTTCAATTGAGTAATTGTTAAAGCGGAATAAAGTAAAGCAATATTGGCGGTGCGATCTCGGAATCCATCAATAAAACGTACGGTCTGTGGTTCATCAATATTAGCGCGTAACGCAAGCTCCTGCATCTGGAGTATATATCCCATAACGGAAATTTTAGACGTTTGGAAAATATTCTTCTTCATCTTATCAATAACTTCGGAAACGGAATAGACATGCCCAAAATTCAGCAAGAAATTAGAACGGAAGTCGACGTAAGTGGCGAAACTGTCAGTGCGTAAAAACAATTTAGCTTCGGTGTCCGGTTTCATCAATCGACGGATACATTTCAACCGGAAATCGGGTTTACCGTTGACTGAATCACAAGCACGTTCGAAGTCTGCTAACCACTTATTCGCATCGTAGGCTTCATTACCGGAAAACGGAAGGACGGAATGTTTAATATCTTTAAAAGTGGCCGGTGCTTGCGCCTCGATCGGAACTTCAGCAGCCAATTCAGCTCGTAATGCTGCAATACGTCTACGTTTTTCTAAGATTCGTAGTTCGGCGTCCAATGCGGCCTCTTCTTCGGCCAAATGTGCCGGCGGAATCACTTGTGGCGAAACAATTGGTGGTGTCGGAAGGTTATGTGCGTTCGGAATATCATTTGGCTCGCTTTCACTCACTTCACTTTCACTGTCGGATTCGTTAATGCGTTCATTTGTAGGCGGATCACTGTTGTTATACAATACACGTAATTAGCGAATTGTGGCACTCGCAGGAAATACAATTTGGCGTTCCGTAAGCCAATCAATCAAAGCAGCGCGATCCATAATGTCAATTTTCGGAGTAAAACAATTTATTCAATTTGATTTTAAAAATAATTCGTCAATTTCGGAATAATAGTTCAATTTTATCAGCAATTAATCACTTTCGGAATAATTTTCGTGGTTATGTTGCACAAATTTTTATAACACACGTGTTAATTTCAGTATATGACGGAATTCGGAGCAAAGTAGGGTTATGTTCACCGTATTTCACAATTTGGTATTTCAATTGAAAAAAATCGTAATATGCGTAAAAACTCACTTTGTTATTATCCGATCGTAATAATTTGTCTCGGGATCCCACTCCTGAGATGTGAACACGTTTTCAATTATCTCGTAAATAAAATTCGTAACAATTTGGTTTTCAATGTTTCATTAATAAAATATTTTAATATACTTTACGTAGCGACGTGTTATCGCGTCGGCTGCTAATATGTAAGAGAGCGAGCATTGGTTGTCGCTGTATATCGAAGCTCAAAATGACGCTACTCATACACACATAATTTACACGGATAAATTTACAATTCAGAATATGACGGCAGAGGGCCGATCACATTGACTTTGACAATTTGTCAAAGTCAACCAAAAAAATTCATTTACATAATATTCAAATGTTGCTGGATACGATGTGTATTCTTCGATGGTTGTCACATGAATGCCGGAAAGCCTCCCTCTCTCGACTGACGTTTCGCTCATATACATGTCAAACCGATTTTTCGTTGACGACAGAGGGCAAAAACAATCTAACCGAACAATTCATCTTACAACGAAAACTTTTTTTGTTGCTATTTAAACAGTCAAAGTTTGACAAATTGTTTATATCTAATTGTTTCTATAATAATACAAAAATACTATAATCGAAACAAAAAACAAAAAAAAAAATGATGCCACATTGGACGGTAGCCAGCACGAGTGACGAAAGCACCACTAGCCAATACATAAATATATACCACAAATGTTCGAAATCAAACTGAATTCTCGTGTCGAATACAAAACACAAAATTTAAGATATCAAATTTTGTGACACGAACAATGCGTGTAACAGAAACGTGGAACATGATAAAAATCCAGCTTCGAGGAAAAATCTGTGCATCGATCTTGTCTTTGGATTTCAATGTTGAAAATTTGCAATATATTTATAAACTGGCCTATACAAGCATGTGACTTTTACGCTGAGGTGCTTGCCTCACTCGCGCGGACTACCGTCGACTGTGATTGCAACCTATGCCTCTCTACCTTCCACTCACAATACGTGTGTGACTGGGGAATCGGAGGGAAATAGGGACGCTGGAGTATTTGTAGAGGAAGAATACATTAAATTTTTCACATTCGTTTTAAAAAACTATTATTACTAGTTAAACATAAAACTGTTTTCACATGCAGCTGTGAACATATCTAGAACAGCAAAGCAAGTGCAATGCACAGAGAAAAAAATGGATGCAATTTTACCAGAAATATGCGCCATGAACAGTGGCGCTATTCAACGGTAATTCAAGCGAAAAGTACCAGTATTTCATAATTTTCCGTAGATCAATTGAGTTAGCCTTTATTTTTTCTCTGTGCACAAACATTTGTGGAGTCATATCTATTGCTTTGGCACACCATGCACATTTACGATGCACACTGTCTTAGGAGTAAGCCCATAATTTCAGTTATGTTTTTAAGAGAAAGAAAGTAAGTCCGGCTGCTCATTCGAATGAATTGTTTTGTAAGATATTGTAATTAGCTTAAATGTAGTAACTATAGTTCATCTGCTAAATTAAACTGCAAGGCTCAACGTGAATCATTGAATTTTGATTGAATTCGCAAACAATATTTTTATAATGAAACAAGCGTATCTCGATTGCCGCAAACGAAATCAGCGCCAAACAATCATCAAATTTTGGTCATATCATGGAGAAGATCGGAAAGCATATAAAAAATCTTCAATTAATTGAACCGAAAGATTCTCTCTCAGAGATATGCTGAAATCAGAGAAGCCACATCTCCTTTGCACAATTCGAAAAAAGCGCTCATATGGATGGACCAATTGATTAGATCCACTACTACTTAATTCATCATGAATCACTAAGGTTTGTTATTTACAGCAGATCCATCGATATTTTATATAAATATTAAGTATCAACTTTTGTTGTTTATCTACATAGTGAATCGTTATAAAATGAAAGCCAAGGCTACACCTTAAGGAAACGCACAAAATAAGTGAATCGTCGTTCCTGTAATCTGTTGTCGGCAAAAAGTCGGACTTCTGAGCGAGATGCGGCTGAACAAATTCGAGTACACACAAAGTGAGTGTTTAAGCTTGCATATCATACCTGTATGGTATCTATGATTTTTCTAAATATTTATTCTCAATTCAATGGTATTAAACATTTTCAACAGATGGTAACCGGCAGCCAGTGAAGGCTTAAATCACGTTCCTAACTCCCAAGCAGGAAAATTCTGATCGCATCTGACGTGTCTTCCTCGGGTTACCAATGAATGAGGCATGAAGCGCGAATCATGTCTACTCATCGAAAGAAAAGAAATCTTTTTCCAATAACATTGGTTTGATACGAAAACATCATGATATTTTGCCATAACAGTCAAGTTAAGCCAGAGACCACATTCATGCCTGTATTCATTAATACATTGATGGACATCTATCAATTCTGTGGATAAACATAGCGACGCAAACAACGCAACGCTTTTTCTTGCGGTGCATACATACATTCATTTGTGTATCATCGACTCTGCGATCAACGCTTGTATTCCTTATGTGATCAACATACTGTGTGATTTATGGTCACTGGATAGTTGATATGTTCAATTGTTTGAAACAAATTGAAATTGGGCTATCCCAAAAAAAGACAGAGCAATTGACCAAAGTACTTAACCGGATGCGGAATAGGGGTCTTGCAATGCTATGAGTAGTACAATGTACCAATTCTCCATAAAGGACACAGTTAACTAATCAAATAAGCTTACAAAAGTTATTAAAAGATTTCTAAAGATGAGATGTAGTAGAGAGCAGTGTTAGGTAATCGATAGCATAAGATATTTTGAAATTTAAAAATTAAGTATCTCGAAAAAAACCAGAACAATGTGCCACTCAAAAATCTCCTGAATGTAGGCAAAAACATGTCAATATCAGTTTCAAGTATCCTGTATTTGTCTACATTCAGGAGAACAATTGATCCGGTTGCTTTGGAAAACATAATATTATTTAAAATAAAAACTCACGAAAATTAGATGTTATACATAGAGTATCCCGGTTTTGTTTCCAATATTTTAATACAAAATATTGACAAAAAATTTAGATTTACGTCTAGAAAACAATTGTATAGAAAACTATCCCAAATGTTTGGTCCAATTAAGTATTTGCATTGCTTTTTAATTGTTTGCATTTAACAAGAAAGCTAATAAAAGTATTCTAGAATTCAATCTTCACAAAAACTAAGTATATTGTGTAATGTACGAACAAATGAAAATAATGTTAGAAGTGGATACCAGTGAATTGTCCATCTGTTAAAAGTCTGAGGCAACATGTGAAGATACCGCCTAATATTGGATCTTATCTTACTTTCCTATACAGATACCGAGATATTTAACCATGTATGGCTCGTATAAAACACAAAAACAATGTTATTATGAGGGAAACATTTGACTAATATATTCATTGATGTCATTTTTGAATTAAACATAAAAAGCAACAATATTTTAAAGTTATTTTTTTTTTAAGTTTATCTGCTTCAGTTCTTCAGTTTATATGGATTGTGGGCACAAGAAGGTAAAGTATAAATTTTCTTGACAGCATTACAACAACTTACGAAAGAGCTGTAAATAGAAATGAATTCAAATCAGAAATATGAGAACTACCGGTCGAATTCTTCAATCTAATAAAGTTAAAATTGTTTATAATACATTTACAATATAATAACACAAAATTCAAATCCATTGTCCAAATGATTCATCAAATTCAGGGTGCAGTGAAATAAAATAATATATTTTCTTGGGAATGACTGGATTTTGGTAGGATTTTGAAAAATTACCCGGATCGGCTCAAGAAAACAACTAGTGGGCTTAATTTACCACGATGCCTCAAACACAGAAAAGCTATTAGATTATTTGCCGATGATGTACTTATTTTCGTTGTCTCTGACCTATTGAGGATGCAACGCAGAAATTGAACCATGATCTTCAATTAATTTCAAATAAGCTTCATCAAAATAAACTCAAATTGAATTATAGGAAAACCAAAGTGAAGGTAATCATAGTTGAAGGTGTTCCACGAGAGTGACGCAAGCACCCCATATTGAAGATAAAAGTGGGGTTCCGTTGGGCCATAGAAATCGACCTTCTTATTTGGACGTTACTATACCCTTATGAAGGTTTCGAAATTTGGGCTATCCGTTCAAAAGTTTTGGCTGTTTAAATTTTGATGATTTGATATGTGTGTTTGCATAAAAATTCGTTCGCATAAAAATTTAAAGAGGCTAAAAAAAGAACTTATTGTTCTACATCTTTTTGATCTGATGGCCTGTACAGCCTCGGCCGGCCTACACATAGAAAAAATGATTACAAGTTTAGATCACAGCAATTTAATGATACATTTCATCTAAAATTCAGATTCGGCAATTTTGTTTTCTATGAAAGTTCAATGTTACAATTTTTTGACGTTGTCTAATGCTGAAATCTAGATTCCAGATCAAAACGCTTGTATTTGTTTACTCTGTGTACGAATGCCGAAAAATTAGCATTTTTTTGACGGCCACAGTGGCTCAACCATTCAACATAGAGAAATCATATATATATATATATTTATATATATTGTTCAATGTATTGATAACGAATAAATAATATCTTACCGAGGTGATTCTCATTCCGCAAGCGAATACAAAAACAAAATTATAGATATAAAACTTCGTGCCGCAAATGAAAATCAAGAGCTTTTCCATTTTTTGTAAACGAATGCAAAATACACAATGCAACAATCTGAACCATTTGATATGAATATTTTTGTGTTCTACATTTTAAGTTTGTTATTTTATATGAATGTACTCCACTATTTTCATGTTCACTTTTCCGCGCCACCATTAAACCAATTTTTATTAGTGTGTTCAATGGTCATTTGAATGAAATATTTCATTATATTTTCCATAGAACTAATCTAAACTAATACAGTTTTGAGAACAATAAAAATTTATAAGAAATACGTAGAACTTAACTCTGGTGTTGTACAATGTCGGAAATTAGGAAAACATTTTACTCAGAAACATAATATCGATGTCATCAATCTCAACTGAGACTTTTGTATACGATTTGATTCTTTTTTTTTTTAATTTGTCATAAAATATTTGAATAATTTTTTTCAAAATCTTATTCGTTATGAAAAAAGTCAGTCAACATTTAAACAGTGATTTTACGGAAATTATTAAAGTTTTCATCATTCATTCAACCGCTCGTTGTGAACGCATTCGCTGCATGCGTCTCGGTAATTTTTGGGAGTTCACTTTCAGTCGTTCATGCATAACTTCATAAAATTTGAATGCGTCAAACTCTATGAGAGCCTAAAAGAATGAAATATTTCATAGAATTATTTTTATAGAGTTTTGAACGCTTTTTCATCATTTTCATGCGTTAAATATGTTTTTATATCAATCATTACCGTTTCTTTGCGTAAACCGCACATTTCAAAGCAATGTCCAACCAGTTCGAAAGCAATCGTGTATTTGTGAGCTGCTTGTATCCACAACACTATAACGTCATCGGGGAAACAATCACTTGGCATCGCTGGCGGTGATCGAGCCGATGCTGGAGTTTGAATGTTTCGTCTAGTTTCACAGTCCTTTTCTGTCTGGAGAATCGCTTTCGATTCTCGAGGTGAAATGATCCCATTCTATTTCATTGAAAACATATAATACAATTTATCCTCAATTAGACATTTATAATGATGCTGATATTTTGCTTACCGAGGACAAAAATTGTAGAGTCAAATTGACAACACGAACAAATTTTGAATCAGCCGATGTTCTGATTTTGGAAAGAGATTCGTGATCCACATTTAGCAGCCACTTCAACAAATCCCATCGTGCATCGTCAAAAGAATGATTGTCTTCTTCGATTAACAAGTCCTCAAGACTTGGCAAAGGCACTTTAAAAGAATATTAAACAGAATCAACTTCGTGCAATATTTTTTGTGTGGAGGCATTTTCCTATTCATTTACTTGTTGGATAAATTATATCCATTTCCAACTGAGGTGACGATGCAGAAGAAACATTAGAACTTCGGACGTCTTCGAAGCTCTATGTCTTTATATGCTACGCCAATCATTTTCAGGGTCACGCTAATGACCAGATCCATGTATTTCCGGGCCGATTCTCCTCGACGCACATCAATGAAGAGCAGGTCTTTTGGGACGGACATGCTTTCATTTATTAGTTTATAGGCAAATGGGATGTTTTCACTGAAAATTTTAAAAATAGTTTTGAATGCATTTGCCGTCACCAATGAAGCCACAAGCTCGTTGTAAATGTCCTTGTTCCAGCTGCCAGAGAAACTGTTGTTACTCGCCAAGGTAGACATTTCGTCTGAGATTTGTTGGCGCTGGACACGAGTGAGACGAGTTAATTCGGATACAACATATCCATTTGGCCCACGCCGTTCTTTTCTAACGTAATTAATTAAACCAGGAAATGGACTACAGCGTTGTCCGAAGAGTTTAATTTTTTCGTCTTGCTTCAATTCCGAAAGTGCCGACAAAAGTTGCTTTTGTTGTTGATTCAAATTGAGGGCTTCATTGAGCTTCTGACGGCAAAATTTGTCAATTTTTAAATTGTTGAACCCAACATCAGAAAGACTCCAATATTCAAAATCAACATCGTAGACAAAAAACTCGGTATTATGAGTTATGACAGCTAATATTCCGTCACGCTTCTCCCTAGTGTATGTCAAAATTGAGCGTATTTTCGAACCGTAATTCGAAAAAAGTTGACCGTATTTCGCAGAAATTTGTATCAGATTATTCCAAATTCGTTCGCACGGGCGCAAATTGGATGAATGCGTTCGGTTACGGGGATCATGGTTCAAATGCTTTTTCAAAGATTATTTTTGTTCAATGACATCGTAGGCATCAAAGCAAGGCAAGAATATGTCGATATCTATGAATTTGCTATCTTTTAATCTAGCAAAACACACCAAATTCACGTCACACTTCTTCATTTCATCGAAAAAGTACTCGATAGCTTCGTTGATTTGATTAAATTGGCCACCCAAAATTAGACCACCTTCGTAAATCTTTCCAATTACACGGTTCATCTCTAGTAGATCGATTACGATCGTTGGATCTTTGCCATGTTCCCTATGGATCAATTTATTATTTAAGATTAGAGAAAATCTCCTTAGCTCTTTGAACAAAAATACTCACCGACGCCATTTTGCGATTTCATGTCGAATATCAATTTTTGTTGCGATTTTTTCATCGCTCTTTCTGATGAAAGTCTCTAAGCCTCTCATAACGAGTAACACTGTTCGCCGATAAAAAACAAAATGTTTTCTGCAAAATGTTTGAAACAAAATATTTCTTTATATATTATTTTATATAATGATTATTTCTTGATTACGACATACACTTTTGCATGCAACAGCGATTGTTCTTATGCATGTGACACGGCTCACGATTTAGCAATGATTTTCACTGGAACACTTGCTGTTTTGAACGAACAGCGGCTTACACTTCTTTTACATGCATTGAGTTAAGATCGGTTGAACCAAAACAACGAGGCGCAACGGTTCTTTTTTCTATCAATCGGAATACGAACACTTCGACGAGAAACGAGTTAAGAAAATAATGCGTAGCAGTTGAATGTTTTTGTGAATGTATTCAAATTAAAAATGTTGAGTGTTGCGATGTTCAGGCACTATATAACAAAAACTCTTTCGATTGTTTGTCATAACGAAAATTGATTGAGTGCGACGAAAATGTTTATTTATATATTTATTACAAGGCATCGTCTCTTGTGTTCCATTGAGTCAGACGAAATAAAAACCACAAGTTTTGGATAGACTGTTCCGTAATCTCTTGAAACTAACATTGAAACATAACAAATATCAATGTTTTGATATGCCGGTTATTTTTACTCAGAAAGACTAAGCACATAATTGATGTTCGAATGTTTTGGTTAACAAATGTAAACCAAACTTTTCAAAATGATCGAAAAATCTGGATTTTATTCAGTAAGTTTTGATTTGTTTCCATACTCTTTTTCGACTGTAGATTTTTAAAGAACTTTTAAGCTCCGAACCGATCGAAAAATCGTTTAAAATCAAGATCAAAATCAATAATAACTTACTGGTTTCAGCAATTCTTCGCACAATCTACAAAATCTTAAACAATTGCAAACCGATTGGAAATGGCTAGAGTCAAAGTTGTCAAAAATAACAACAGCTGAAAGACGAAACTGTTTACTACAATTTAAATTGTATACTTTCTTTCATTGAAATTTCTGTACGATTTAGAATAAGCAAAGAAGGATATGGCTCATATTATTTTTGGCCCAATTCACTTTTTATCAATTCCAAAAATCAGGTGTTTAATTTGATGTCTGCAAATAAATGAATTTTAACATCGTCTTTTTTTTTAAATAAAAGATAAAGTCAGCTCTGATTAGTTTTAAATTAGGAATGAAGATAAAAAAATTTACTTATTTGCTCAGTTTGCAATAAAAGCTCACGAAATTTACACGCGTCACGCGCTTTGTGATAAGAGACGGAAAATCTAAACAAACTCTCAGACTTTGTTTGATGCAATCGAAGACTTGGGCCCATTTGATGAAATCATTATTTTGCCTACATTCGCCAATTTGAAAGTGCTTCGTTTCACCTATGATGGAGCCAGGAACGTTGATTTTAACGAAATTGGAAGCAGCCTCAACAGTATTGAACATCTTGAATTTATTTATTCGTTGTTGCAAGAATTTGAAGAGAATTACTTTCCAGGAAATAGAAAAGAATTAATTTTGACGGTAAGGTGCTCGACCTGTTGGCATTGAATAAGGAATGTGGATAATTTGCTGGACCGCGGAAAGTTACGATTTATGTCCGCGAAGATATCGTTTGGCGACAAAATGGGAGATGCACAGCTTTAACCTCGATCTCATTGAACTGAGACGCTAACAAGCAAATCTATGAGCAATATTCACGCACATCAATCCAGTTATGCAAATAATAAAGGAACACTCCAGAGTAGAATAAAACTGAATTGGTTTTGTTGCAATTTGGTGTGGCAATTTTTTAGCGACAAGTTTAACATCCATACCGCACTGGAAATATTATCTATTGTTTTACTCTATTGCGGTAAGAATTTCAAACTATTCGCTAAACAGTTCGATAGTATTGAACACCAAATCGGTACAACACCAAAACGATGTTTCTCCACTTTGGACTGTCCCTTTATTATACATAATTGGAGTATTGTGCGTGAATATTGCTCATAGATTTGCTTGTGTGTATAATTTCAACCACTTAACAAATGTTATTTATAAATCCTCAATCAAGAAGAAATTGTATTTCAAATATTTTCCATTTAAAATATTCAAATTCAATCATTCGCAATGTCGAAACCATCTTTAGCATGGCAAACTTTCTTGCAAGGCGAGTTTCTTAGTCCATATAATCAGCACCTTAGGCTTCAACAACCAACGAATTTATATAATTTGCAACATTTTTTTCATGAAGAAGAAAGATGTTCAATCAAATTGTATAGGGATAAATTATGGGCGGTTAATTTATTGGATCTTAAATTCTTTGGTGAACTCATTTTTGTATTCAATATTTATATTAATCTTGATATAAAATGCTTGCCAAATTAATGATACGTATTGTTTTCAAAAAATTAAATTGTCCATGCCAATAACCAATAATAAATATAATATAATCAAGCACTGATTCGTTGTCCATCGATGCTAGTATAGAAATGGGCGTGAACCATTACTTGAATATAATATTATTATGTTATATTTTCCTCCTTATTTTCCAAAAAATTCAAAACGCCCGGAATGAGTTTTCTATGCGTTTTGAACCTAAATAAAACGATTTTAACCATTCCAGGAGAAATGTTTTGGTCGTGTGTGGAACGTTGTCCGTTGTACGTTGTTCGCAAAATTTTTAACACGATAACTCAAAGAAACTGAGATTAGAATTGAACAAAAATTAACCCACATATTGGTTTCCATTAGAAACAAAAACCTTTTAATTTCTAGCCTAATCGGATCATTTCTTCGAGTAGCTCAAGTGGAGTCGAATCAATAAATGGGCTGTTTTTCAATATAATCAAGAACAGATTTGTATGGAGACTAAGTCCGGTTCACATTATATCATAATGAAACTTCCAGAATATTATTTTTATATGAAAAAAATAAGGCATACAAAATTTCAAGTCATTCCGATAAGATTTGGGAAATATTTATGTGGCAGCTATGTTCTTCGAACGAAACAGTGTAAAGTTCAATATTAAAGGTTAACTTGAAGTGAATTTGAATCTCATTGCTCCATGTAATAAGGTTCATTTTTGAAACAAATAACGTCATTCTCACGCAAAATCTTCATATTCTCTCTCTCTCTCTCTCTCTCTTTCTCTCTTTCTCTCTCTCTCTTTCGATATTATGAGAAAATGTTTGTAGGGATTTGAGAAAAGAAAAGTTGCTGTCTTTTCCAACTAATACATTCGCAAACATGGCACAACTGTATTATTGATTAATCCTAAATCTAATTGTAATAACTTAAAATTCGGTGCGACATATTCTCATAGTTACATAATGACACGACAAGAAATAAACATAACCGACACGTAGACTGTCGGGAAATGTGCGGAAAAGCTGGTTTTACGTAAATAAGACTATTTATTATTATATGCGTTTCGTCATACCAATAATGATTTTCGTATTTTGAAAAACACTGCTATGATACAATTTTTAATTCAAAATTAAAATTTCATACTAAGAACTCTGCAAACAAAAATATATTGGATGTAATGTCTTATGCGTGGATCTAAAAATTGTCTTTCTCTACCGCATTCAATACGTTGATTTCATTGCATTGAATAAACAAAAATACTATCTGTTCGTGAGCTGTAAACGGATTCAGTACACAGTGCGAATTCGCACCAAAGCTAGAGAGCTTGAGTGTGCAAAATTTGCATTTACGTGTTTTAGATTTTTTCTAATGCTGAACTGTTTTTATAATTACTAGACTATTAATGAATGATAGGTTCAAATTCCCTAGTTGAAACATTTGTTCAAATAAAAAATATCGAGTCCCGAACATTCTTGCAAATGGTTGAAATGAATTAATTAAAATTATTTTCGGCACAACATTTGATATGAATAATTTTGTGTTCTACATTTTAAGTTTGTTATTTTATATGAATGTACTCCACTATTTTCATGTTCACTTTTCCACGCCACTGTGTGCGTATAAATATTGCGATCGAGCCAAAAATTCAAAACCGAATGAGTTTTCCATGCGTTGTAATTTTGTTGGATTTATTTAATTCCTAAAAAAATATTCCATGAGAAACAAGTGCGTTTATTGCTGAAGTGATGTGCACAGATGCATGCATCTAAATCAATGCATTGATGCTGCCCTTTCCAATTGTTCACAAAACGAAAATGATTCTGCTCGAATGTTCTCGCGAATGAGCTTATAACTTTAAAAGCAAGCATAAATGAAACCATTTTTTATTAGTTTGTTCAATGGTCATTTGAATGAAATATTTCATTATATTAATGATACGTATTTGTTTCAAAATGTCTGTTGTACGCAAAAAAATTTAACACGATAGCTCAAAGGAATTGAGATTAGAATTTTAACGAAAATGAACGCACATATTGGTATTTATTAGGAAGAGAAACTTGTTAATTTCCAGCCCAATCGGTTAATTTTTTAGCTCAAGTGGGGTCGAATCAATGAATGGGCTGTTTTTCAATATAATTAAGAAACATTTGTATGGAGACTATGTTGGGTTCGCATTGTATCATTATGAAACTTTCCGAACATTATTATGAAAAAAATGAGTAATACAAAATTTCAAGTCATTCCGGTGCGATTTAGGAATACCTCCCTTGCAAAATTTTCAATTTTTGGGGTCTTCTCGGAGTGCGAATTCGCTCCAAAGCTAGAAAGCTTGAGTGCGCGGAATTCATATTTACGTGTTTCATATTTTTTCTAATGTAAATTTTGTTTGATCATTAGTAGACTATTAATGAATGATAGGTTCAAATTCCCTAGTTGAAACATTTGTTCAAATAAAAAATATCGAGTCCCGAACATTCTTGCAAATGGTTGAAATGAATTAATTAAAATTATTTTCGGCGCAACATTTGATATGAATAATTTTGTGTTCTACATTTTAAGTTTGTTATTTTATATGAATGTACTCCACTATTTTCATGTTCACTTTTCCACGCCACTGTGTGCGTATAAATATTGCGATCGAGCCAAAAATTCAAAACCGAATGAGTTTTCCATGCGTTGTAATTTTGTTGGATTTATTTAATTCCTAAAAAAATATTCCATGAGAAACAAGTGCGTTTATTGCTGAAGTGATGTGCACAGATGCATGCATCTAAATCAATGCATTGATGCTGCCCTTTCCAATTGTTCACAAAACGAAAATGATTCTGCTCGAATGTTCTCGCGAATGAGCTTATAACTTTAAAAGCAAGCATAAATGAAACCATTTTTTATTAGTTTGTTCAATGGTCATTTGAATGAAATATTTCATTATATTAATGATACGTATTTGTTTCAAAATGTCTGTTGTACGCAAAAAAATTTAACACGATAGCTCAAAGGAATTGAGATTAGAATTTTAACGAAAATGAACGCACATATTGGTATTTATTAGGAAGAGAAACTTGTTAATTTCCAGCACAATCGGTTAATTTTTTAGCTCAAGTGGGGTCGAATCAATAAATGGGCTGTTTTTCAATATAATTAAGAAACATTTGTATGGAGACTATGTTGAGTTCGCATTGTATCATTATGAAACTTTCCGAACATTATTATGAAAAAAATGAGTAATACAAAATTTCAAGTCATTCCGGTGCGATTTAGGAATACCTCCCTTGCAAAATTTTCAATTTTTGGGGTCTTCTCGGAGTGCGAATTCGCTCCAAAGCTAGAAAGCTTGAGTGCGCGGAATTCATATTTACGTGTTTCATATTTTTTCTAATGTAAATTTTGTTTGATCATTAGTAGACTATTAATGAATGATAGGTTCAAATTCCCTAGTTGAAACATTTGTTCAAATAAAAAAGATCGAGTCCCGAACATTCTTGCAAATGGTTGAAATGAATGAATTATAAGTAATGAATATTTATGAATCTAATCATGGAAATTTAGTCATATAAAAGTGCTGTGTAACGAATAAGGTTTCAGGAGATGTTTTAACATAAGAATATTACTGAGAGTTCAAATTGTATTTCTTCAATTCGTTGAAAATAATGGAGCTATTTTATTGGTTGCTCGCGCTGTTGCTCCTGACCGAGTACTTTGTAAGTAAAGCCATTGCATCAATCCATAAAGTTTTAGTGTTTTCTTTATTTATAAAACGATCGAGAGATATGCGCTTTAGTAAATGTATTATGTATCATGCTCTGGAAACAAATAATAAATCTTGCTCTAATTTCCTATCTAGGAGCTTCAGAGCTTTGGTGTTCAAGCAATTGTTGGAGGCAAAGCTGTTAAGAATATCGAAGATCATAATTACATTGCTATATTTGGAGTTGTCGACGGCTATAGAACATGCGAAGCAGTTTTCGTATCGAATATGAAATTGGTGTCAGCAGCTCATTGCGTCTATGCTTCTATGTCTTTGTCTCCCTTCTTGGAATTTGGCTCTTTAGATTTGCAAAAAAATTCCGAAAAATTGATCCTTAGCCCACATCAAATCGTAATACATCCCGGGTACATGTGGTTTGAGAAGATTAATGATATAGCTGTGATTCTTCTAACGAATCCGGTAGAGTTTAACTCAAAAGTGGGCCAAATAGAGATGGTTCCTAAAGGATACAAATTATCAGCAGGTACATCAGTTACGATGTTGGGATATTCGCAGAGCACCCAAGCTAACAGGGCATATTGGTACTCCAATTTAAGATATGTTCATTCGAAAACTGTGGATTTCGATGAATGTAGTCGTGAATATGCTGCAAACCCCAAACCATTTGCGCTACCAAAGAATTTCTTCTGTGTGAGCTTGCGTGATGGGAAAAATACCGTTAATTCTGGAGATTCAGGAGGTTTATTTTAGCATTTCATCAGTAGTTTAAACTATTGCTCTATTATTTTTATTATTATTTTATAAATCTAGGACCAGTTATTTTGAAAAAAGAAAAGAAACTTCTTGGCATAATTTCACATGGCTATGAAGGTCTACCTGATGTTTGCTCATCAATTGCTGAGCATCGTGATTTTATTGATAATCCTCAAGTAAGCGTCTAAACTAAGAACTATCTCTTCCAGATAATGATGACTGAGTCTCAAAAGATTTGCTATATTTTTTCAGGTATTCAGCAATTTGTGGTACCAAAACAATCATGGTTCTGGATCTGGCCAGGATGATTCTAAATATCCTAGTCATAGCTCTTCTTCCCATCCCAGCTATGACTACGCATCTTCTTCTCACCAAGCTACCGAATATCCCAGCTATGACCATGAAGCATTTTCCTACAGTGATTCTGGATATCCCAGTCATAATTCTTACGATCGTCCTTCGGCTAATCGTCTCTCTGAATATATTTTCGGATCCCATGATCCGAGTTTGGGCTATTACAGCCATAGTTCTGGATCTGGCTCTCAATAATGCCAAACACAACCAAAAATTTAATTGAAACAGACTTGATTCTTAATAAAAGAGCCATAGAAAGACGTTATTAAACTTTTGTCTTCACAATTAAATTAACAAAAATCTACATCAAACAAATAATTAGTGGATAGCTATGGATTTTTTTTTTCGACATTGGCCTCGTTCATTCAACATTAAATGGGCAAATTCATCATTCCTTTTGTTACAAAGTTTTTCCATTGTTGATTAGCAATGGCATAAGGAACTGCTCGCAAAGTGGCCTTTTTTACCGCAGTCGACAATTGATTGTTGCAAGAAATGTAAAAATTTTTCTTGATCTTGATCTGCTGTTGTCATTTTAGGAAAATCGGGATGTTTTATTTTTTTAAAATTTCAATCTTGATTTATGGAATTTACAAATTCTATATTTTTCTGTAGGTTCTGAAATATTGATAGCTGATTTACCTTTATTTCCAGTGTTTGTACAAAGGAGCTTGAACGCATATAAGTGTGTGTTTTGATGACAAATATAAACAGAGATGAACCATGAAGTGAAGACTTATATAAAGCTTTCTGAGTGAAGCGAAGCGTTATAAACGGAGTGAATAACGTTTCTTGTTCCTTTTAACAAATAGAATTTGGATTCTCAATGCTGCCATATTACTAGAAAAGAAATCTCGTAATCTCTACGCCTTCTTCTTGATTCGTTCTGATGATTGCACGTATATTTAGGAAATCTTTGTTTGAAATCAATATAATATTAAAAATTAAAAACTTGATTTTACTGCAAATATTACACTTTTAAATTTATACGATCCCCACGAAGATCACTCGCATTACTTACATCTTTGTTTTAATATGAATAAGCACCAAAAATGAGTCATATGCCATTTTCCGACGAGACGATCTCTTTATTTGATAAAGATTCAATAAAAAGTTATTTCTATAAGTTTACATTTACGAATGCTTTAACAAATTTACCTTCATTTCTACGTGTTTACGTAAAGTTCCATTTTTTATATAAAAATAACTGAATGCAAACCTTGATTCAAAAAATACAATTGGAAAATGCAATATAAATTGTGTACCAACCGAAGTGGTTTATGTGCTCTTATCATATGAAGACCAAAAAAAAGTTCCAAGTGGATTTGAGTCCCTATCAATACAGCAATATAATATCAAGAATATTTATTGGAATTGAACATAAAGCTTGAGCACATATGTGGCTGCCTTCATTTGCTTCAATTCATTTTTTTCATCCTAATTAAATCATTTTTATTTTGTTTTCTTTTAATAAATCCTCTGAACGCGAAACGGAAATGCGTAGACAAACGAACGTATCACAATAGAATTGTTTTATTGTTTTTTCCGTTGATAATTTGTGCCATTAGCTCCAATAATTTCATTATTGTTGAGGATATTAGAGCTACTGTTGGATGATTCTTTTCTGGGTGTGAGTTTGTGGTTAATTTTTCTTGGGCTATTGTTTGAAACGATTGATTCGGACGATATCAGTCATTCCCCTTTTGGTTTATCTGATGCTATGCCGGACGCATCTGTTGAATTGATATTCGTGACGTCTTCGGGTTTGTTTACTTTTGCCGATTCGCTGGATTCGTCTTCTTCATCTGAATAGCTGTTTGGCTCTTCTCCTGGTCTCAACAAACGTCCGACGTACTCATACTTCTCTGTATTTCCGAAGAAAAATAATAATGAGAATATCTTGCATAATTTGAATATATTTAAATTCAAAATGAATCTTACCTTTGAACTGCATTTCCCATTCACGGACCGATTCCATTTCCATAGTGTCTAGATCGCTCAAGTCATCATATTCTTCTGTGTCAGAGCTGGTAACATTGAAAGTGGCAAGGCCTCTCGATGCGTCTCGGCCACCAAAAGCTGCATATGGTCCACCTTTTTTTGATTAAAAATCGGCATACAATTTAATGGGAATAATATAAGAAATATGAATAAACATAATTTAAGTTAAATGAGCCAAGAACCACATAATATGCTTGAATGCTTTGTGTCTCCATTTCTACAGTTGAAAAATATGAACATTGTAAATAATTGCGTAGCCATATGAACATAATACTTATGACAATTGTTTGTGCTTTTTCTCAATCAATCGCTTTAATTGAAAGGTGTGCCAACCAATTAACCGCATACTTTGCCGTCAATAATTTTACAATAAAATCAGTTGCGGTAAGTTTCAATTTCCAGAAAAATATTTTCAACAATAAATTGAACATTTCAATAGAATGGAATAGCAACATTTTTGAAGTAGTAGTAGCTTCTATATAGATCCGTTGTTCTGTGATATTCGCACTTCTGATTGATGACCTCTAGCCATTGGGCCACATCGCTATTAAAATAGACTTAATTCAAGTTCAATACTGACCTATTATATTATTTATTCGACTTCTTGTGTCGTTTGATTCTCTTTAGCATTGATCATTTGAACTGTAGAACTTTGTTTGCACTCCGAAATGTAATAGGTAAAAATACTGTATTTACATTTATTTTACGAGTTTTACCCTCGCAAAGAACGTTCAAAATCGATTCCATTCATAATTCATGCTAACATTAATATTGCTGGACTTCAACCGAAGTCAACAATCATTTCCAAGACATTTGAGTTGAGTATTATTTTCATATATCACAATAAATTACCGAATCAATTGTATAATTGAATATTGCATAGTTTTGATATTCAAACTTCTCGTCGATTACGCGCTTCTTTACGAACTGTTTATTTGAATGTGCGTTATGAGACAACATTCTTGACATTGAAATGCATATGTGATTATATTATCATAGAAATTCCTTTGAAACAAACTTTTAGGAGTAGAAACAACCCTGACGTGGTGAAGGAAACGATATAAATCTTGATTGTAAATAAAAATATCGAATGTGTTTACGATGAAAAATTCTGATCGCAGCTGAAAAATCTAAACAATGCTGACTTCATTCAAAACTGACTATAATGAATTTAGATAAAGCACGTATATTTTACGAAAATTATGGTAAATTTGACAGTGTGCCTTAACCGACAATACTTGTGAATTTACCAGGATTTGGACGCGTAATTTCGAACATTTTTTTCAAATGCCCAACATTTAAAAGTGATGTACATAACACATAAGCTGTCGAATTAAATTGCATTCTGGTAGATTACACATATTTAGCGATTAAATTAAATTCAAATAAAATCCGCTCGGTTCTTTTTGTCTGTGTGCTAGGATGTTATTCGGACAATTAAAAAATTTATTCGTTCAACTCAAAAAGCTGTAAATGATTTGCGTGTGCCGTGTGTAAAACGGCGCCATCTGAACCGTTTTTATCAACATGAGCGTGATGTGCATGAACGGAGTCCAAATTAGTTCCGAATATGTATTTACGACAAATATCTGCTGTTTGACGACACACATCAGTAAAAAATTCGTCAGCGGTTAATTTCTGTATTTTTTAAATACAAACATTAAAAAATTTAAATAACGAATACATGATACGCTTGTGACAGCTCTGCGATCTACGACATCTGAGCCTAATGCATACGCGTGTGCTAATTATATGATTTTTACACAAGTTGTATAAAATACATTAATATTATACGGAAATTGTATTCGGTAACGTATATTGTATTGATTCCGTAAGAGAAATGTCGAATAATAATAATTAGTGTGTAATCACTATTTTACTCGGGCGAGTGCCAGCATATCGACGATGATAAACAATAGCCTTGAAAATGTTGTGCAAGCCATCAGATAATTTCATTCGATGATCATTCATTAAATTGGGATATGGATAAGTTCTTTCAGAAAAAAAATCTGTTGTGATGATATTCAATGTTATCAAACCTTTTCAGAGTTTGTTTTCATGCTAAAACAATTGAGCTTTGTCAAAAATTCAGATTTTTTTTTTTTTTTTTTTTATAAAAAAAAGCAATAAAAAGCCTAGCGATTTCCGATAAGATTGAAATGAGACATGGTGAAAAGTATCACATCACTCAACGCAGGTGTTTTAAATTCCGTCGCAAATGGCTTACTATGTAAATGAATCAAATTTTTTATCGCATCCAGAATGAATTTTATTTATAATGTATGACTTCACTCAAGAAAGATAGGAGCTTGAGATGATTCTATTTTGAGTAATTATATTATGTGTATGTGTTGCTACATTTAGATAAGAATATGGCCCGTTTACAAGTCGATGTATGGAACATAGCTCAAACTATAACTTCTGATACGTTGTTTCAGTAAAAACAATCACTATCATTTTAATTAAAAATGACATCAACAAAATGATAATTTGAAGAAAAAATTGCAGCCATCTCGAAATAAATCAAGATTTGTTGTGATGCGCAATTTATCTTTATAAATAACGCGTCTTTTAATCTCGACTGACTGACATCCTATATAAATTATAGAGCATTACTTGATAGTAATACTGGATGCATGAAATCCGCGAGTTGATTGATAATCAGATGATACAATAAGAATTGGCGGTGTGTGTAGTTGCAATTTCAAATTATTGTGGAGCATAAGAAAGGATGTTGAATTGCTCAGATTAAAGCATTTTTCAATCAATACGAATTGAATTGGAATTAGAAATTGAAACTTTCATCAAGCTTGCAACCGGTTATTTGTGAAAATGTATATACTATAAATAAACAGGCCCAGTTGAAATAAATATCTCATTAGAGCTCAATGAAATTATTGCTTGCAATCGTAAGCATTCTCTTCAAAAGAACTACAATAGAAGCAATTTGGTGACAGCGTAGTTAAAACACGAAATAACTAAGCATGAAATTCGCTTTGAAGAACACATTCAAATGAATTGTCTGAATAAATTTGAAATTCAAACGTGGAATGACTACGACTTTTTCAATGGAATTACCATTTGGGATTCATATTATTTTGTGTAGACTTAGACTGAACGCAAAACGATAATCTCTCTTGCTTGCTTTGATGATGCTCATGATTGAATTTCTATCGAAAATTTCGTAAGAATTTTCAGCAATGAAACTGATTTTGTTCGGTCCATAATTTCTGTAACTTTTCATTTACATGGCTTGGCTTCTCTTGTAATTTACTCAATTCTTGCCATTCTTTTTTTTGAAGATTTCAACTATATAAACCTGTTTTATCTGTTTGGTATAAAAATTATCAGTAATCGGGGCAATTATTATGAAATTCTGATAATCTTTTAAGTAACACGTTGCAAACTTTAAAAAGTAGTAGGTAGTTTTCGACGTCATTAAAGCATAACACTAGTAATTGTAAATGTCGACACTTCTCAAAAATGTTATCCACTTTTCTTCATTCAATTTGGGCATTTTTTGTTCAATGCGCTCTCCAATTGTGAACTAGGCCGCACAAAATAAGACCTAATAAGTAATTCACGATTATTTGCTGTTGCTCATAGTTGTGTTGCAAGCGTGTGAAAGCCAGCGCATCATGTATGTGTGACTGAATGAGTGTGTATATATGTTTGTGTGATTATGAAGCGACGATTCATATCAAATATTCAACACATATAACTAAAAATGGAATCAAGCGGTTCGAAACAAGACGGTGATGTTACTTCAATTTTCTCTTTTCATCATGTCATTGGTCATTATGAACAACTATTTAGAATATATATGTTGTTGTTCGATGCAATTCAAATATTGTCTCTTACCTGGACCATAAAACTTACGGCCTCTGGTCACCTGTAAACAAGTACACATTATGAGTTTTAATTTCAATTAAATGTCATTTGAACGACTGGAAAAATTCAACGATAATTGGAATTTAACACGTACATCATAAACATGGCCATTAACAGCAACTAAAACTCTACCGTCTGCTTGAGTGCCATCGTATTTTTTGAGCTCTTGCACGGTGAAATCTTTTCGCAATTTCGGCAACTCGGGCTCGGGTGGTATATTTGAAACTCCGGTATCTGAATGGTTTTTGATGATTTTGTAAATGAGAAATGCGATTATCGACACTAACAGTAGATTAATTGGATTGTAAAGTATTTCGGTGGCGATTGTTCCGATGAAGCCCGTTTCGTTGGCATTAATTCCTTCATTTGGTGTTGATTCCGACATTTTTTTCAAATAAAAAATTCGATTCGCTCAAATTGTTTCTCACTTAATTGCGATGAAAAAAAGAGAATACGGACACTAAATTTAATTTATATGAATATACTTTCACAACAGCACACGATGACGACGTAGAATGGAATGAACAAATTTGCACGACTACAAACACAGTTTGCAAATTGCACTCAGTTACAATTGTTTCTAGTTTCACTAGAATTTGCTGTTCAAATCAATATTGATTGTTTTCCGGTAATTTTAACCTAATTTTCCCACACATTTGCGGAGTTTTGTGAAAAATTAGCTATGTTTTAGTTCGTTTTCACTTTTTTTCTGATTGTTGATGGTTGTTTTTTATGAAGTGTACTGTCGTCTTTCGCTGGTACGTAGTTAATTCGAAAACGTCATCGGTGCGCTGAGGTCTTATCCACTTAGTTGCTATTCTACAATGTACACTTCTCGTTCACTTGCAAATGCTTTCGTGACTACGCTTCGGCTATTGTTCGCGCGTTTCATACGAGCAATGACAGCATTTAATTCGCTTTCTTTGTTTACATTGTAGTGCTTTCGATGCAAATGCACACCGCATCAGGCACCACTACAACAGCCGAAAAATTGAAACATTCTATGCATCGAAGACAGCAACAACATAAATTAGAATACAATTATTGTATATGTAACAAATAAATGTTGTAAATGTGAATCAAAATGACATCAATCCTTTGATGAGTTTAATGTATGATATTTTTAAATGCGTATATAATAAAACTGCATTTTTCGACAGCTTTCCTAATATCAATTGAAATTCTATTGTAACTCTGAAGCGGCGCTAAAATGAAATTGAGTCCCAGTGACTTTTTATTGATCAACTTGATAAATATTCCAATCACAAAAGATGTAAACGAAAGCAATAATATTATTTTCTCGTATATCCTAACAGTATGTTCAAAGAAAAGCAATCAAACGATTGAATGTACTTTGTTGTTAAGTATAAACGCCTATTGCCCGATTTAAGTCAGTTGCTACTGTCAAAAACTGCTATAAGCTATGAATTTGTTTGATTTGCTTTGGAATTAGCATCTCAAAATCGAAAAATGACAACTTCAACGGCAGCCGCACAGCCATTTTGAAAACTATTTGATGTGATCACATTCAAGACGAATTTACAATTCGGGTCCAGAAAAAATTCAATATATTATTTTTCGCTTGAGAGTGATCAATTCAAAAGTGTGTTTAACGTTTAACATCAAGACTATAATCATTTAAATGACGAAGTTATTTGGTGGAATTTTGCCCAAAGAGTAAATTACAATTATTATTTTTCGTATATTTCTTTATCGTATATCGTCCTACGGTTTTTTCGGCCTGAAAAGAAAATGCGATGGACATTCATAGAGGTCCCACACGACAAATAAACCCAATCGCATCAATCACAGAAATGAAGAATTTTAAAAAGAAATACACTTTTGAGGAGCCCTAACTATAATCCTCCTGCCTATCAAAACCATTGAATACGAGAAAGAGCGACCGAAAAGTGATGTGTGTTGTGTGTTTAAGAAACTCTTTACTTTGGATTGATTGTAAAGAAAATCCTTATCCCAAAATTTGATGTCCATACAAATTTCGCTATCACTTGCGTGAACATGGTCCGCATCATGGTGTACCTTATAAGAATGAATGTCTTTTGCTGTCATTTTTAGCGTTTTGTATTTTAATTTCCAAACTATATTCTAGCTATCAAAAGAAAAAAAATAAATCTTTAACTAAACAATCCAATTGCAGATCGAAAGTTTGATTTTGAAAGAGAGCACAGATGATCAGCCAAACCGAGAGAGTACGAGAGCGAGCAAATCTATTTCTTTTTTGTTGTTGAATTGAACGAAAGTGCGAGCGATATTACAAAGCCAATTTTGTGTATCTGAATTTATTGATTTTGAGATTGAGAGACAGTGACAATTGTGAATAAGAAGAGGAGCTAACGAAATTGTGTGATATCCTTTCTCTCTGTCGTATGATTTGAGAAGTGATTGTAATCTGTAAAGAAAAGAACGCAAAGATTCTGTAAGCAGCATTTGAAACACATATTGAAAGGTGTAAGAATAAGTACGAAAGTGCCGAAAGTAAAGAATTACGTGAGTCTTTGTGCGAAAGAAAGAGAGTGTGAGAATCAATTCTGAACTATTTGCTTCTATTTTAAGTTTTTATTTTAAATTCAAATCAAAAATTATACACAAACAAAAATCGCAACAAATAAATTCTCAAAAGCAGTTAATTTCGAGTTAAGTTCGAAAGTTTTTTGCTTATATTTGACAGTTTCGATTGCGGGATCCATTTCACAAAATTCATTGCATCTTCTTATATTCATTTTTTTCTCGCCCATACTGCAATTGCTTGAGGATTAGTTTTGGAAATATCTCGTTCTCACATTCTGTGAAATTGGGCCTAATGCAAAGAAAATACTCATCGTGCATGAATAACGTTTTTTGTTTGTCGTATAATATAAACGCATTTCGTTTGTAATGAATGTCACTCAATCCCGATCATTTTCATAAATTGATGTTTTCGAATTTTAAACAATTTATCACACTATTTAGATAACACATTTCCTAGAGAGAATAGCCATATAGAGATTGAACCTAACCTGCCTCACTTTCATCATTTTTTTTTTTTTTTTTCTAAAATTAGCTAATTTTTTAAAGTGTTCCATTGGAATTTTTAGATGGCACATTACATGTGGCCGGTGGCTTAAATCCCCATATGACATACATTCTTTTGCCATTCCATGTGTGACGACATGTGACGCATTTTGAAACAACACAAGCATATTAATTGGCTTTAGTCATGTGTATTTTTTCCTATTTTGAAATGACACAATGACTATTCGGCACAATTTAGTGGGTGTTTTATTATTGTAATTTGATATTTCTTGTGGCGCTATACAATACAAAACAAATCACACTTAATTCGGTTTATCTCAATGCAAAATATCTTTTTAATTATTATAATTATTCTTTTTTTTTATTTTTGCTTTGAGACAAACAAATTTATAGATTTCTACACCAATTAGTTAGATCTCGAAATCAATTCACTTTTATTCGTTTTCCATCCAATTTCAAGCAATATTCTGTTCAAATTTTCCACTATAATGTATTTCGATTTAAAAACGTATTTTGTCTTTATTGTAAATAAAGCTATTCACTTTAAAGCAGATTTATCGAAGTGAGTGAATATTTCCTGAGGTCAAGAATATTAAATCTAATTTTATCGTTGAAAATTGAAGAACTGTATGTTTTTCAAGTGAATGTTTTGTAAGAATGAAAATCTAGCCGAAGAATGGTACAATCAGTAATTTATAAGAAGCGTGTCATGGGCGTGAGGGGATATGCGTGCATTTAAATGAACTGCGAACTGAAAGAATTGGCGAGAGAATACAGCAACATTATCATTAAATAATTTTTATTCGAAATTTATTTACGAATTTCGCGCGGGATATTTCCATTCTAATTATCTTGGTGAATATTGAGATGAAAGTGCGGTTAGATTGCTTGATACGTGTGATTTTCGTTTTGTGTTTTATTTTCCTTCACCGCTTATAATTTAATTTTAGAATTTGAGTAATTTGTTTGTGCTTTATAGGCGTGTATTGCATCTTGCGATGATTATTTTGACCATTTCGTTTATTTGATTATAGCCAAAATGTCGGTCGAATATGTTCAGGTGGCTGAGGATGAGGGAGAAGAAATGATTGAGCTGCCAGTTGAGGAGGATGGAACGCTGTTATTATCAACATTACAGGCTCAATTCCCGGGAACATCTGGATTGAAATATCGTAATGCGGTTAGTAATGCCATTCGTGGCATCCGATTGACTGAAGGGCGATTGCATCCACCACAAGGCGACGAAGGATGGGGCAATCAAATCTACTTGTGCGTCTTCCCGAAAGACAATTCGGTGGCGGAGAACAAACGAAAACGTGATGATACTTTGGAGAATTCCACTGCTAAAACAAAACGCATTGAGAGTCGGCTAAAGTGCACTGACTTGATTGTATTGGGTGAGTTTAATTGATTTTCTCACAATTTCCACAACTGATTTAAATGCTGCGTATATTTTTTGAATCAGGATTACCGTGGAAGACCACAGAAGAAAGTCTAAAAGAATATTTCAGTACTATTGGAGAAGTGTTGATGGTGCAGATCAAAAAAGATTTGCGCACCGGCCAATCAAAGGGGTTTGGATTCATTAGGTTTGCCTCATATGAAGGGCAAATGAAGGCATTGTCAACACGGCACTTTATCGATGGACGCTGGTGTGATGTTAAAGTGCCCAGTTCAAAGGTACATTCAATGCATATTCCTTCCTTTTTTTCATGCAATCCAAGTTATAAGAGTATTTTCACTGGCGTTGAATAATAGCATTCGGATGAATATTCTTGCTTCCAGGAAGGTACTATTGCGCACTTGCCTTGTAAAGTATTCGTTGGTCGCTGCACTGAAGATATTAGCGCTGAAGATTTGAAAGAATACTTTTCGAAGTTTGGAGAAGTCACAGATGTTTTCATACCAAAACCATTCAGAGCGTTCAGCTTCGTCACGTTTCTAGATCCCGAAGTTGCGCAGTCGCTGTGCGGTGAGGATCACATTGTAAAAGGTAACTCGGTGTTTGTGTCTACGGCTGCACCAAAATCACAGGAAAACAAACACTACCACCAAAACAGCTCTGGTGGCAATAGCTCACATTATTCACACCGCGGAGGCAACTCGAGCCATCAGAATCATGATATGTACAGTCAGGTGATTGATAAATACTATTTCACAGAATTACTTTCCATTCGATTCGATTTTGTTGAATTTGTGAATTTATTTCGTTTAATTTATTATTTTGTTTGGAATCACACAGGGAAGCAGTGGCAGCGGTAGCGGACGAAACAATTACAATAACATGACGCCATCTGGTGGTCCAATTCACAGCAACAATTGGAATCAAAATCGTGGAAATTTGGATATGCCAAATTTACAGTCTCTGGGTATAAATCCAAATGGACAAAATGGGCCACCCAATCAAGGTTAGAATTGAGCAAACCACTTATTAGTAAGCTCTGATGCTGGGGTTCGCACTATCGTTTTTTCCTTAGGAAAATACACAATTAAAATAAATGTATTTTCGTCCACCATTTTGAAAAATTGCAATAATTTCGTAGGAATGAATATGAATCCTTTGCCAATCAGCCCGGCCATTGTTGCGGCGCTAAATCAATGGGGTCTCATAGGAAACATGAACCAAAATCAAAGCCCTGATCAGGTAAAAAGTTACTCAACTAAGAGTTTTTCAAGCAGAAAGCGACGATTTTGAAGTCAAGCGCAGCTCTTTCGTTGTAATTCTAATGATTGTTGAATCAAATTGAAATTGAAATTAAAAACATTCAAACAAACACACGCAAAAACATAATTTTAAACTAATTCATGTTAATCTCTCGTGTATTTCTTCATACACATTTTACATATGTAATATGCATCAAAAGAAATATGACAACTATAAAGGCGGATCAAATCAACAACCTTGGTCAAGGAATAATAATGGGCCATCACAAGACAACCATAAACCACATTTCCTTTAAATGCTCTGAAATCTCTCCGCTGCATCCCTCATTTGTTAAGTTAATCAACAATAGCACACAATACTATATTTCAACAGGCATTTGAGTTTAATTATTTTTAGAATCCATGTCATTTTTGAACGAAACGTATGCCAAAATTATAGAAAATTACGGTAAAGAAATTCACCCGGACAGAAATAGAAGAGTCAGGAGTCTTCGTTAATAAAAAATCTACGAAATCAATATTCTTACACTCTACTTTTTTGTGTTTAAGTCAAATTGTATCATAGTCCTGGCAAACTGAATTTGACTCGAGATGCATTTTTTTCAGCAGCTTATCAGATGCAGACGAAAAACAAACCCATTACTATAAATTTAGTAAACAGACATTCAGTTTGTAAATGGAAATGATATCTTTAACGAAAATTCATGTAATTTACAAATAAAATTATATAGATTTACGAATTCACGGATGTAATTTGGTGTGCTTTTAATTTAATTTTGATTACAACACAAACCATGTTGCCAATGAACAATCTGTTTTAAATACAATTCTTGCTATGGATCTGCTTTAAAATACGACAAAAATGTTTCAAAATGTTCAACACAAAATTTTTATCAGTTCAGAAAAATATCTGCAGTCTAATTTCTTTTTAATTCGATTGGTTCGCAGGCATTATTTCAAATATTTCAATCCAATCCGAATCATCTTTCATCCAAGCTGTAAAATGTGTTTTATTCTTTCTGTTCTTTGCAAATTGTGATTCGAATTCTCAATTTCGTTTCTCATCAATCGCAATTTTTAATGTTTGTTCGAAATATAACCTCATGGTCATATGAACAGCTTATAATCGCTACACGTGTATTTAGAATTGGAAAAAATCCACCAAACATGAGTTTGTTAAACGAATAACTCACGGACAATATCTAACATGTCACACATTTCTTTTGATTTGACGCTGTTAATGTTTTTCTCCCATTCCAATATAAATTGATAGCTTATTTCGTTCAATACAGAATGAAAACTTGATTTGCAATACAAAATAGCAGAGGCAAGCATGTCGTAAATAAGAAAATTATTAAACAGAGAAAAATAGTACACAGGGACTGGGGAGAATAAACGCTCTCACTCGTTTAAATAAAACGGAGAATGTGCATCAAAATAAACAACAACGGCTATTGCAGCTTAAAATACGTAATAAGAAATATAATTGAAATAAGCCGCTGAAAAGGAATTTATGGACTTCATCAAATTTATTTTAATCAACATTGAAATTGATGATCAGTGGTGATCAAAGTGCATGTGATTGACCTTTCCCATAAAGGATTTACTACAATCGCAAACCACGACTTCAGTTTACGCCAATTCGTCATATTGCTGAAATACCTGATGTGGTCAACCCATTTCGAACGAAACCCAAACGAACAAAAGAATCACGGAAAATGTACATGTTCTGAGCCGTGGAATGTTACATTGTTTTATATTTAGTGGCCGATGTTCGTGGAACAAAAGCACAATGCGCTCGAATACTGGTTTCACTGGTTCAAGTTTCAATTTCGTTTGGCGAAATGTTCGATGCATTCGCATTCTGCACTCTCCTTCGTTCTTTTTTCTTCTTATTTTTTGTATTCGTTTATTTCGCAGTCACCATTCTAGACTGAACGATACAGACGCTCAATTCATGTTTCAACTCTCATACAATTGTTATTGGTGCCGAGAGAACGAGTTTCTTTTTCTGATAGAAATTATGTGATTCAAATTGGAAAGATGAATGATAATTTTACATCATTCGTAGCGAGTTTGATCGCTGATATTTGAATAGAACTTACGCAACCATTTCCAAAGCGATAGTTTCGTTGTCATCGACGACGAGGTGTTGGTATTTATAAGTGGTGAAGCAAATCGGTGTCTTTAATCCGCGAGATTATTTCGTGCGCACACAAACAACCGCGTTGAGTCAGTGCGTGTGCGTGTTGAAACGAATTGATTTGTCTATCTATTGAACATCTGGGTTTGGCTGTGTATGCAAGCACAACCGATTAATACGGCCACTCAATAGACTCGAGCCATTTTTGTGTTTTTGTATAACGGGCGACGACAAGTGTTTTAAATGTAAATTCCATGATTTTCACACAAAAATGTCATCTCGCTCTGCCATTTGCGCATCGATTATATTTCAACAGCACCAACCACTAACGTGTGTGAGTTACTTAAGGTCGAGTTGACACCAGCCAGTCAAAAGAAAAGCAATGAAAGCATTACGTATTCGAGAAGAAGAAGAAAAAAAATCGTTGAAAGACCAGCTAATCGAACAGTTGGGCCGATGTGAATTCTGTCGTTCCCGAAAATCACCGAAAACAGTGTGTATGGTAACAAGAAAACGAGCATGGCATTATCAGTTTTGGAATTGTGGACTTTATGAGAAACATTCATATTCTATTCTCAGAATGTGACACACAGAAAATTCGTTTTCTCGTTCGTTTCTTTCGCTGTTCTGTTTCCATTGACTGCAAATGCATCGAACAGTTTTTTTCTCATCGTTTTAAATTAAATTGTGTACATTTTAATTGTGTTCGTACGTGTGTTCATGGCTAACATGTGCTCTGTCTAAGTATTTTATTTTTTTTTTTTTTTTTTTGTAAGAAAATAATTATGTTCTGACCATAGCCATTTTCTTAAATTTCGAAATGCAATCGGTAGTACTGAATTAAAAAGGAGTCGTTTTATATTCGAATGCTGTGCCATTTTGTATTTTTTGCCATCGTTTTCGGAACATTTGCTAAATCATATGAATTTTGTTTGAGTATAAATTTGTGTTGGCCAAAAATTCGATTAATCTCAATCAAAAACTAGGTTTTGTGACATTATTTTCAGTTTGGTCATTATTCCTACTGTTAACCATTGTTTAACTCCATTAAATATGGCTTCTTACGATGATTTGGATTTTGAATGGTCTCTGTTATGCAAGGAGAATGAATGTGCTGCGTGGACCGAATCAGGTGAGTGTTTCATTTATTTGCACATTTACCATTGCTGCCTGCTTTTAAGTGAAGAAAATTCAATACCGTGACTCAATTGTGTAATTCAATTAATTATAAATATGTTAAGCACACTAAGGCCTATTCTAGTGAATTTTCAATTACTAATATTTGAACCAGAAACCACAATATTTGCATATGCACTTCGACTTTGTGTTAAAATTTACAACTTTAAGCAATTTGTAGAGAAAAAAACACGCTGCGATTCAGCATTGATAACATTTTTTTCATATATTCGTTTTTTGTCCAACAAAAAACTGTTTGGCCGCTTTGATCTTTCATCAAGCGGTGAATGGTTTGAATGTGTTTGTGAGCATCTCATTGGCCATTTCTGCCAAGTAGAATATTTTATGGCAGCATCGCGATGAATTGCTCTCGCTGATTGCAGCGTTCGTCGTTTTATTTTCGCTTACATTAAGCCTGCACACTTAATATTCTTCTTGTTCAATTCTCGTCGAGTGTTCGCTTGAACAAAATTCACTGGAAAATGGCAAACTTCATATTTGGTACTTGTGCTGATCGAATGCCATCATTCTGTTTATTTTTGGGACAACTTCACGTTTCGCGGTGCGATGTTTGTGTACCGTTCATTGCAATGAGTGGGGCGGACAAGAGCGTGTGCTTTGAATATCTAATTGCTGTTCGTGTATTTTCAGAAGACCATGGCTTTGCAAGAATAACGTCACTCATGATTTATTCATAATGCTAAAAAGAATTGGGATAACTACTCACTTGATTTATGCTATGAACCGGCTGAGATTGGTGGACACTACGCGACAAAATAAGCATGCGTGCCATGCTCTTTTTAAGAAGAGTTATGCTGGCTACGCATAGAAATTTATTTTCAAAGAAATAGGCTCAAAGAAGTCACACATTTCAATTGTTCAGCTATTTTCGGTGTATTTTTTTTTCTCCACTATTTATTCAGCGATTTATTTGAGTTTCTTGCAGCAATTCATTTATGTTTCAGAAACGCAGATGTGCCACAGTCATTGTCTAAATCATGACAATAGATCAAAATGTGCTCTTTTCATACATCCAAAGATAAAATTCTCGTTTTAGTCAACTAGCAATTACTCAGATCACTGTACAAATATGACAACACAATTAGAACTTCGTTAAACACAATAGCGCATAATCTTTTTATCAAAAGCAAAAAAAAAAAAATCGTCACATATTCCGAATTTCCCTTTCACCATGTCGAAAGTCATTTTTTTATCCGATGAACTGTCTTTTGTTGTGATACTAAAATTATTGTTCCATTATTGTCCCCGAATGGTTTGCGAGATCGCTTTGAATCTATACTTCATTATCTGGCTTTTGAAAATATGTAAATTTTTGCAATATTGCCATTTGATTATGTTCTCTTTGGTGTAACATTCGATTTGGTGCAAAAGCAATCAACATTAAGATGCTATTGTCACCGTAAACCATTTTGTTATTTACATCGGATTAGATGCGCTACGTACTTTATAGGCTGATCTCAAATATACTTTCACCTGAAATTCAATCGGCAATAAAGCTGATTTCTCTGGGTTTCAAGTACAACGATCACCCACGATATTTCATACCATACAAACACACACAATATTAACTTCAGGCTTTTTTCCGTGTGTTTCTAGTAAAGTTGCAAAAAATAACATCAATGAAGTCTCACGATTTTTATGGTGGCTGCGAATCGCAATTTGCGATGAAAGTGAATATGGTCTCACCATAAATTGCAGTCCAAGGTTGTTACTTTGTGCAATGCATGGAGCGACGCACCAGAATCTCATTATAAATGCAAATGATGTAGAGCAGGTGCAATCCTGCACATTTTATCGATGTTTCTTTGAGATCTGAAAAACAATTTATATCGACTGGCGACACACCACGTTTGAAACGGACCTCTGAAATGTCTGATTCTGGTTTATAAAGGCAAACTTCCTCAATTAAAATATAAAACTGCATTGTTTCTGTTTTTTTTTGACATGAAATTGATGAAAATCAATCATTACAAAGTGGTTATTCCAAAATGCATAACATCGATAAGAAAAAGTGTGAATTTCTTCCGCAATGCTTGTCTAGGTGGATGAATCAGTTCCGGACACGTACTGATCTAACATGGAATTGCAAACTTTTTCTGTTAATCATTTTTATTTGTTGAATATCTCAATCAATATAACGACGCTGATGTGAAACCTACAGTACAAGCGGAAAATATGGATACAGCAACAGATATTCCGTTTTTCCAACTTTGTCATCATATTTTCATAATAAATTGATATGGTTTCGCTTTATTTTTGTTCTTTAATGTAAATCTGAGATTTTTTTATCATTCTGAACCAAATCTATGGCAATAAATGAAATAATTACTTTTAATTGTCATTTTCCATGCGCAATAAGATTATTAAATAATTAAAATTTCGAGGAGTGGTGTGCAGAAATGTTGGCAAAGATTCATTGAAACTGGCAGTAACATGAACAGAGCTGGACGCGGACGATCAAGAAAGACATCTAAAAGAGATGACAACGATATTTTATTGATTTTTGAGGCAAACCGATTCAAATCAGCGTCAGATAATCGAGCTGAAATCAATCAAACATTGGCCGCTCCAATTTCCTTGAATACTGTCAAACGGCGACTGCGAGAAAATGGAATGATTGGACGAATAGCTGCTGAAAAACCACTCTTGCGACTGATAAACAAACGGAAACGATTAAAATTTGTCAAAGAACACAAAGATTGATCGATTGCGCAATGGAAATCAGTGCTTTGGTCAGATGAGTCAAAATTTCATCGGCGTCAATTCATCCGTAGAAAACCAGTTGAACGGCTCAATTCTGATTGTATTGCGCCAACTATAAAACACGGCGGCGGATCTGTGATGGTTTGGGGCTGTTTTTCGTATGATGGAGTCGGCCAACTCAAGTAAATTGATGGAAAAATGACAAAAGAGTCATACCACAGCACTTTTCAATGCCATGCGATTCCATCTGGAAAGCAAATTATTGGTCGTGGATTTATTTTCCAGCAGGATAATGATCCAAAACACACTTCTGGATTGTGCTCCACTTATTTACAAAATAAACAAGACCTTGGTGTGCTTCAAGTCATGGAACAAGTCATCAACCCAATCGAACTTCTGTGGGACGAACTCGATCGCCGTGTGAAATATTTGCTACCAAAAAGCCTTGTACATCTCTGGGAATGTCTGAAAGATTCTTGGCAAAACATACAAGTGGAAAAACTGCATAATCTTGTTGAAAGATTGCCCAAAATATGCGCTGCACTCATCAAAGCCAGAGGTGGCCATTTTAAAGAAAATCGTCTTAAGTAGAATTTTCTCAATTTTGATTTGTAAAAGTCATTTAATTTATACAAAATGAATATAGAATAGTCACTAGAAGTGAATTCGTAAACAAATGTGCCTTCAAAATGTAGATTAAGTCATCTGATTTCGTTATAAAGACAAAAAATTGAATTTTTCTTGCTGTATCCATATTTTTGGCCTGTACTGTATGTCAACTCAATTTGACAACTGGAAACGAAGGGAAATTCGCCAAAAGCCAATCATAAACATAATCAATCGAAAATAAATAAAATGGCTGTAGAAATAGAAATTTGTAGTGAATATTATCGTTTGAAAAAAGGTAAGGTATGATACACACTCATAATTATGTGACAATTTTCTTACAGAATCAATGTAAAATACGTCACCGTTTAGTTTCTCGATATATTTTGCTGTCGCAGATTTGTCAAATAAATATACTATAAAATATATAAAAGTTATACAGAAACTAACTGCTGACGTATTCTACATATATACAACAACTCAGCATTTTACTCGATTGGAAACTGAAATATAATGTTGCGATTGCAAAACAACACACCCATAATTATATGACAATTCTCTTACAAAATCGTATACATAAATAGCTGTCGGTATGATTTTGATGCCTAAAGTTGGAAGTTGGTTGACAATATCAAGAAAGGAAAATTGAAATGATTTGTGAGAGGTTGGTGATTCTGATATTTGTATCCTGCTGAACGAAATTTGATAAAAGACACGATTCATCCCACCCAAACTCGACAATCAATCGCATAGCAAGCATCAAGCTGCATATTTTCTGAAATCGATCACGATTTTCAACTACTTTGCCATACTTTGAGTGCAAAACGTGCAATCTATCCAAATGAATATTGAACTTGGTTTCAATTTCAAAGAATTTTCAACTACTTAATTCGACATTATTTGATGGGATAGTCTATTTCGGAAAACAAAATTCAATAGAGGTATTATTCGGCTTCGAAACTGCGATATTATCGGAATGGGAGCATTCTGAGAAAGGGCAAAACGTGGCCACCGATGACAGAGATCAAATTAATCTGGTTTTTACTTGCAAAGACAATTATTTTTGAACGTCTCACTTTCATCTACCATGTAATCGCCTTACATTTAGGTCATTGATGCAAAAATGTATCCCACGGAATAAGTGATGAAAGTGGATCGATTGTTCATCCTCCAGTCCAAACATCAATGATTGATCAAGTTGAGTGAACCAAAGCACCGACTCAGTTGAAAATAATCCATACCAAAATGTTAATTCATTGTTTTTAGCTAACGTGGAATTCCAATCATATGAATGCAGCTAATGACCAATAATCCAATTTGAAACAACGCCTTTTGAAATGCATTTCATGTAATTGTAACAATTTATAGCCGCAGCCCACATTATGAGCAAGTTTCAGCTTACAAGTGTCCATAGAAAAAACGCAAAATGGGAAATGCCTTCGACTGAAATCGAAACAAAATAATCAGAAAATGATCAGACTCTCTAAAAATGTAACATTTCGAATGACAACTCTAAACAAGTTCCAGCCCGGACGTTTTTCCATTATAAACCGATGTTTTTGGTTTTTTGCGAGCAGCCGGTGGGTTGTTGAATTACCTACTAGATCGAATGTTACATGATTTTCAGTGAAATCGTGCGATTCGTAAATGCCACTGCGATTTTCCTCGTTCAACTAGATCGTTTATTGATTTTGGTCAGCATTGGCGACTTACTCGATTTCAAGTGTGCTTTTGCGATCCATGATGTAAACGTGTTACCTGAATTCAAAATTAAAATGAACTTTAATTTTAGCGTATACTCTCGAAGAAGCCAGGTACAGCGAGGGTTTGTGTTATCAATCCGGCCGATGAACTTATGCCATATATTTTTTTATTTACGTAAATCTTCAAAACAATTATCGCTGGACTTAACCATTTTTTTGGTGTCCCGTACAAATATATTATTAATTAAAGAATACTTTAATCATTGCTCAACATATTTAGTGCTATTCATTTAAACGTTTCTTGGGAAAGTGAAAGTTATTTAACAAAATGGTTCTGCGAATAAGTGATCGACATGCGGAGGCGTTCCATTCATCCAGCAAAAGTGATACTATCGAAAGCCCAATCCCATGCAACAACCTCAAATGCTTCGATTTCGATGTTTTGCTCTGCTAATAATACAATTTTTCAATTGAACGGGCGGCAAACAATTGATTTCACATATCATTGATATGTGATCGAAGTGAATGTTATTTCAGTTAAAATTTATATGTTTTGGCTTCATTGGCTCCAATTCGTAGGCATTATTGATTCAAACCGCCGCTCTCAGGCCTTTGAAATATAACAAAAAATGCCAATTAACAAAAAAAAATTAAAGAATTAACATTTATTTTCATTCGCACGAAAGTGCATGGCGAGCTGTGAAATATGAAGCCATTCACCACCAAAAAAAGCCAATGATTAAACTTCAAGTCAGAAATCGCTCTCGAAGTATCAATTAAGACGATTTCATAAAAATAATCTTGCCCATGAAGATAGTGCTAAGGTCGTTCAACTGAGAATTGATTTTTGAAATATATTTAATATTTGGATCATCCGAAGCATACGCTGCCGACCGTTATGAAGCAAACATAAACAAAGCATAGACAGAAAACCGGCAACCGAAAACCGGAATGAAATGTAAGTTTTTGATGTCAAAAATATGTAAACAGCGGTCGATCGATAATTTTGCCTGCTGAAATCACTTTACAGCTGACATGCGCACAATGTGCCAAACACAATAACCGAATGACATACGCAATTCGCGATGCTGCTCTAACATCCAATACTATACGTTGTTGCCCGTAACGAGGTGCATTCACGCACACACTCACAAAACGCCATCCATATGCTGCTTTTGACAAAGGATAAAAGGAACAAAAACACAGCAAGAACTACCATCAAGTCGCTTGTTGTTAATATCGTGTTTAGTCGCAATAAAAAACAACTGAATAAAGGGTGAACCATATTTTTTTGACAAGCATTTCAATTCAAAAGAAATTGTGAGCAAATAGAAAAGTGAAACACACAAAAGTTCAACTTAAAGACGCATTCGAGGCAAAATCACGGCCATATTTTTTTATTTTAGTGTAAAATTTGTAATAGTTTTCTTTCAATTCAATTTTTTTTCTACTTTGAGTAGCTAATTTGCTGCAGAAATTGTAATTTTAATGAATCATAAGCAGTGATATCGATATTTTCAAGCAACCAAACTGCATTTTAAGGTTTTCCAAACGGCTCACAAATTCATTTTGTTGCAAACGCAAACAGGGGAACAAAAGACATCTGTTTGGCATGTATAGTAGTACCTTTTTCGTTTGCTTACATGGTGTCAGCTCGGTTTTTTGATTTTATTGTAACACGAAATTGAATTTAACTAACAGTGAACTTACATTTCCAAATCGAACTAAAAGGTTTTTGTCAAATTAGATTATAATTATTAGAATCGGCAAACATTTTCTTTGAATCAAATGTAGAACTCAAATGTCAAGGTCGGTCTTAGTAATCGGTGATTCATTGCAACGAGTGAATTTCAAGAAATATATTGTATATTATGGTAATGTATCTCATGTGCGCTTGTCCTTGATGCATTTTTTCATACCTTGATTTTGGACCGGACATAATTTCCGTTCGTGTCTAGGAAAAATGTCACCAAGAAATAAGATATTTGATTAGTAAATACATTTTTTATTATGCGAGATTGTCTTCAGTAAAGAGCAAAGCGCCTTTTGATGCATTTTCTTTTTTGATTGACTTGAATGCATTTTAAATTGTAAAGCAACAGTGCAGTAAAATTGCTTTGGCATTTACAAAGGAAAGATTTGCTAAGTGACGAATGAAAGTGGCAGACATCATTCAAAGCATAAGAAAGTAATTGATGCGATGTGGTGTTGATTTTATCAAATCTTCTGTTTCGAGCTAGAGAATAGAAGTGGTTTATTGAAGTGGGGAAACCGCATGTACAGCTGTATGTTTTTCACTATCAACATTTATTTTTTTTGGAAAATGACTATGGAATCATACGAATATTAAGCGCTGATTGCCCTGATATAAAAGGAGTCATAATCAACCTGTATATCATTCGTCCGAAGTTTAGTAATAATAAGAAAAGCCCACGTTTATCAGACTATTTGGCTAATTTTTCAATTTTAAATCACCTCGGATTTAGATTAATAATCGAAACGTCGTGAGTTAAGTCGCATGTTGTATGAACGTTGAATTAAGAAACATTCAGAGTCCAATATTACATAATTCACAGAAAATGATTCTCATTCAATGATTCCATGAATCATGATAAATAAAAAAAATATTGTGATATTCAATATTTAAAATTGTAGGAAATTTTGTCTCTCTCAAAATCCGGTTGAAATATTTCATTGATATATTTTTTGGTATCATGTGAACAAGCGTATTGAAAATGTTTAAGGGTTGTTCTGATATGTTCAAGAGATGCTGCGCATCCTATTGCATACATTACGCTAAGAGCCTGATATTTATCGGACTAGTTGTCGTAGACGAGAGTTTCCTTCAAAATCCCTCAAAGTCTGTGCATTTTCATCCACTTATCGCCATCATATATGGTGACATTGTAATTTTCGATTACTTCAAGGCTCATCGAACACAAAATCTAAAAAACACGATGAAATAAATTCAGCAAATATAGATGAAAGCCGATCGTATCCGCACCCGAATGATGAATCAATGTGGCTGACACGCTGACTAACTCACACATGTACAGTCATTTGCGTCAAGTTTATAATCAAGCAATACCAATTACTATAATACATTCGGCTATTTTCAATTCAAACATGGAATGTATGTCTTCATTTGCGAATTAAATTTAGCAACAAATTGGAGTGTATATACTTGATTTACTTGAGAAAGAGAGAGAGAGAGAGAGAGAGAGAGACCATACGAGAATTGTGCAATGCATTTAAAATAGTCTTGCGTTGCTCTCGCTGCTGTCCGATGAGCGCAATTACAGGCAATCATGTCGATGTGTGCGTTCGGTCGCTACAGAACAATACAGTCACATGAAAAATGTACGTTGTGCTAATCAAAGCAAGTATTGCTCTTAACTGATAGTGAAGTCAGTTGTCATTCAAGTATGTTATGGTCCGGTTTTCTGTTCATGGTACATTAAAAAATCTTGCAAAAATTAGCGATTTTCTTACATGTTTGGGTCAAAAAATGCTGAAAAATGCGATTATCATTTAAATGAAGTGTCAGAGTTTGTAAACGCGGTAGGAATGTTGCGCGAGTGTGAAATAACATTGAACTATAACTGCGAATGTGATTTTTGTAGAAAGTCGAAGTGACAGTTGTGAAATAGATTTAAAGTATCAACAAAACAATTAAACATTCAATTCTATGGCTCGAACTTAAATCACACCAAATACAGTAGATAATGGTGTCACACGGCCCCTATCTGCATTTTAACACGTGCATTACTCTACTGTTCATGAGAAATTATGAGATACCGTGGATTGAACCAAGTCAAGTTAAGCCAAGCCAAGATAACGCATGCACTTTCTTTTCGCGTAACAACGATTGTAGATTCGACCAATTATTGCCAAATGGTCGATGTAATCTAGTCTCTAATCGACGTTTTTTCTAGCCAACGAGTTTTTTTTCTTTCGCTATATATTTACGTGCTCGGACTAACGGCTGGCCCATGTCATTCTATGGTTACACTTCAATTTCCATTCACATTTATCTGATGCCAGCGAAAATAGTAATTAATTATGAAAATCCGAAGAATGAACAATTATTTAACAAAATGGAATGCATTCGCTTTTTCCAATTGCAAAAAATGTGATGACACAACATTTTACTGCAAATTCTACAAATTCAACCATCCATTTTCGTTCTTGTTATGAAAAATAGATTGTTACCGGCGATGAAACTGGGCCGCAAGCGATTTCGTTCATGATCCAATCAAGTTTTATCAAGGTTGTGCATGACAGTTTTCAACGGCAACAAACCCACAATTCACTGCTGCTTTTGCATTGCACGGTTTATAAAACATTTATTCGATTCGAATCGATATGATTCATTTTAAAGACTCGACTTCACTTTGTATTCAATCGAAAGCTCCTTGCCATTTTCATACGAGTTCTCCTGTCAAACGATTGCACGGATTTGGTTCTAAAAGCGAGCCTCATTAATATTTATGTGGTGTGGATTTCGTCATTTCCAATTTAGACACATCAAAATGTTCAACAGTGGCAAGTGATCTTGCGATAATTCATCGTTCGTAGTGAATTCTCAACGCAATTATCTGTAATAAGTCACTTCAAGCCAATCACAAAATGTTTTGAATGTTTGTTGAAAATATTCTTCTGGTGAACTTCATTAGATCTGCTCTAAGTCACACATGCTTAATTGTTAATCTCTTCAAAGTGAAAAAAACAAATTCAACAAAAATTTACATACAAAAAGGCAAAATGTTTCGAAAACAGATGTGACCTTAACACACTTGCATGAAACTGCTAAAAATTTATAAGACAACACAATGTTTTCGTTTGTAGAACAATGTTTGTCTCATCGACAACGCACTATTATTGCTATTGTTTATTATCGCTGATACATTATGAGTGCGTTCAATTTGCAAAGACACTCGTTTGCGGCGGTCAAACAAGCTTAATGCTGCTGTGCAATCAAATGAATGAACACCAGCTTTTTGTTATTAATATTAATTTGCTAAATTATGAACGAAGTTCAAAAAAGCCGGCAGATAGTCATTGTTTGCCCTTTTTTCGTTGAAAAAATATTCAGACATTTCAATTGAGTCATTTCATCGATGATTTAAGTACTCGCCGTTGAACGGAACAATACACGCATTTACTTGAGCTTCAATAGGCTTCAATGATACAAAAAGCCTGTTCTGTGCAAGTATTGTTTTTCTTCGAATTCAAAAATTAAAACATTTTGTCAAAATTTCAAGAGAAAAATGTGTGCGTGTGTGCTCTGTTGTTGTCAAAGTGAATAGCGAAAGCCAGTCAAGTTGTGTAACGTCATTCGGATTCAATGTCAATGCTGTTGAAATAGTTGCCAAAATGCAATCCTTATAAACTTTATAGTGTGCATTTCTAATTAAGAAGTCGTAAATTTCCGTTCATTTAGGTGTAAACCTCTGAAAATTCACCAACACATAAACAAAAGTGATACTGTAGTAAAATAAATCGATCAAAGTGAACGAGTAGCAACATTGAAAGTGAATTTTCATATTAAAAAGAAGAGAAATCGAGTTATCAGTTATATACAGCGTAATTGAGATATGAGTTTGTATAACGAACTGAGTTTGGATTCGTCAATGGACGACGGTTCATCGAAATACATGCTGGACGGTAAATGAATTCAATGATTTATAATCAGTTTGTTTGCATGTGCTTTAATTATTCGTTTTCACTGTACTTTAATTCCTACCTACTTTTTTTCATTTTGACCTTTTTAATGAACACATTTCTAAAAGTGTTTCGTAAAGCTTGCTGACATTTGTACTGTGAGTTGCCAAATAATTTAGACTCAGTGTCAATTGAGCTAGGTTAAAATCAACATGATTCAAGTTGTCTTAGCTGCGCAGTCATAGGATTTTTCTTCCGTACGCATTGCGGAGTGGCTTTATGAATGAAAAATTGAATATATTGTTGATCTGTAGCATCGAAACTCTACCTTACGTAGCAATTAAAAATGTAAACAAACAAAGAGACTTACTACGGAACAATCAGCATAATTATACTGATGTATATTGACTCTATTGAGCATCGAAGACTAAGAAATTTTGATTAATTTATTATATTTGATTAAACTTCATTACATGTTCCTGCATCACAGCCACTCTATTTATTCAGAAATCAACAAAATATCCCACCATCATTTCGATTTATTTATGCAAATATAAAAGCATGTGTGATCGAGTGAAATATTATACTCTCCGACCTGAAAAATGAATAAACAAAGAAATATAATACGTTCACCGGAAGCCACTGTCTGCTCAGTCTCCCGGTGTGAACTGAACATAGAATTGTTTAAAAGCGAAACCATACGAGTTCAATGAAACTTGCTTACATTTTATGTGAAATAAACCGATTTTTTTGCCTGATTTTACTTTTTTCATAGTTATTCCAAAATTGGCACTTCGTCTTAAGTATTATTGAATAATATGCCAATCTCTGAACGAAAAATACCGCTGACACGATTGAGGCAACGACATTTCTATGATTATAGCCGCCCTTCTTGAAAACTATCCAAATTTATTCGCGCCATAAGTTTGTCATGAAATCATGTTTGAAAACACGGTCAAGTCATTCATATGCGAAGCCCATTTTCATTTCGAATTGTTATGCACTTTTGAAAACTATTCATTGTTTAACAGTGGATGCTTCGATATTGGCTCGCATCGCGAGAGAATGATTCCCCGTTTCACTTGTCCCTTCGACTCCCCAAGACTAATAATAATTGCAATGAACACAAAAAATGCATCAAATCGAGAGAAATAGAGAATAATTTTATCAAAGAGATGTCAGATATTTGTTGCTGTAAGGTGATTGCCCCAGTCTAAGGTAATAAGACTCAAAGAGTGAAAAAGATTGTTAGATCAGATGATTGAATGTAGCTCATGCACGATGTGTGATATTTGAACTCTCCACAAACGTGAAAATATCTATTTTTAATGTATTGATCAACAGTGAAATTGTGCCGAAATTAACGGTGCATTAAATAACAAATGTGGGCATCTAGTGAGCTCGATAATTCAACTCACCAAACTATTTCCTACCGCACAAAAACAATGCAGTTCTCTTTCAGCGGCGGCATTTTTCTTTTCATCTCGATGAAAAAGAAAATGATGAAAAAGCCAATGCATTCAAAACGATGTGGATTTATTGATTACCATGCAGTACTATTTGATTTATCGACAATTTATTTTAAATTATTGAATAAAAGCTATTTGAACAAAAAACCATCAGGTGCTTAGCAAAAAACATCAGATTATTGAATAACGATTTTTTGTAATATATATGGTTTCTCAAGAGAACCGTGTCTCGCTTAATATTTCCAATCTATTTTAAGAAATAATAACCATAAAATATTTTAAATTATGCTACTTTTTTACATCATTATGATTGGATAAGACACTCTCCGTATTTTCTCTTGAGTTAAAAATATTTATTTTGGCTAAAAAGTATTGATTGGAGCAAAGAGAATTTGGACTTTCAAAAATCGCGTAATTTTTGTGTAATTTTTGTTCTGAATATTATTCAGTAACATCGGATTTATTTGGAGAGTTGGGACAGATGGCATTACTATAAAAATGTACTTCGACAGCACAAACAAAACTTAAAATGCATACACGATATGAAAAACAATATGCGCCGAATGCATTTTGATGAAAACTTACAATGTCGAGTTAATAATAGTTATTATTTGCAGAAAATTGGCTTTTGTTTCGTTTTGAGCACAAGAGAGAATTCAAATAAAAGAATTGAAATTTCGAATGTAGCAGAACAGTCCTGCGAAACCATTTGTGAACACGAGACGATGGAGCCAATTCTTGTACGGTTGAAAAATTACAAAATTGCACACGATGCACATTTGTGCAATAATATTGAAGCACCTTCCACTACATTCACTCGTTAAATGAGAACAATTTGGATTGCATGTAATCACTCACTTCTAACTCGCACCGTCCGTTCGTCCGTCGGTCGTATCCATTGTCACCGGCACAATACATGATTAAATTGCCACAAGCAGTCAAGCTGTGAACAAAATTGAGTGTACAGTTTCTCTCTTATTAACGGTTTCATTAACCTGTAATTTGACACTCTGAAAATGCATTTTTTCCTTTCCGATCGTCACTTCTCTCTCTGCATTGAATCATTGAGCACCACGGTGAAAATTTCTAAAAAATTGCTATCATAGAATTCACCTCATCATCCATGTGAGGCAATTTCAAAAGTGCACTTCGAAGCGTTACGAAATGCCAAATCTCACATGAGCTCTTAGCAACCTACTGCAATAAAAATATATTTGCACACAAATTATAATTAAATGCATTTTACATTTCATCTACGTGTTTTTCGCCCCCAAGTAATTTCGTTTGTGAAATGCCGTTTATAGAAATATGAACGAAATATGGCGGCAGCCAGCCCAATTTGCTGATTTCTCAGGTAACATTTTCGTTCTAATTCTTTTGAGGTGCATTTTCAATTCGGACCAGTACCAACCGTTTCTTTTTTCAACAAACATTGGCAAATATATACAAGTTCCATGCAATTTCGAAACAATAAAATTACAAAATTAACAAAGCATGAGGAAATTCAATTTGAGAGTACTGCATGACTTACATGTTCTAGTAATAAGCATAATTTGGTTGCGATACTGTCTTTTGTGAGGAGAGAACATTCAAAGCGGATGGATATTATTCCCACAAAAATTTGTACATGCCACCTTCTCGCGAACACCTTTTCTAATTTAGATTCCATTACTGAATTTCTCATTTCAATTTGAAACTGCCATATCCAACTAAAAATGATAGCGTTATGCAGCTATTTCAAATAACCTTTTTGAACTGCCATAGCTGGATTATAGATTTCTGTTTAAGATTATTGACTTGGAAGATGAGAATCGCATGCCATGATGGACTTTATCAAAATCACGAATTAAAGAGCCAATGCCTGCACCAATTTCCAGTATGTTTCATTTTCGAGCATCATGGGCGATTTCATTTTCGAATGATCACACCACATGAATGGTTATAATAACGAACGCAGTATGCAAATATCTTGAACGCGGTAAAAACAATTAAATGGACAAAAAATGTTTTCAGTAAGCGAATGGGGCATCAAACGAACGTTTATACTTATTGATGTTAAAATCGGAAATCGTGTGCCGAAAATTATATCTTAATCACCTTTTTGCAAGCTGTGATAAAAGGCCTTTCTCCTCTCGCATTTCGCTGCGCGCAGATAAGGTGCATACGAAAATGGTTTGTTCATCTACAAAATTAAATTAATAATAACACACTCATGATGAATGGGTGAAACCACTTTTGGTAATGCATTCAGCATTCACAATGATAATAGCATAATGCCAATAAAATTTATGGGATCTTTTCTGTTTGTCTAACCACTTTTGCCATTTTGACTTAAACAATCGCACGAGCTGAAAGCGCTGCAGAAAGCGAGAGTGGTAAAATGTTGTCTTTGTTGCAAAAAATAGTAGGTACCATTACCGGAAACGATAATTTAATGCGTATATAATACAGTTCAGACAGCAATGGCACTGGAGCAGCAGCCGCTACCGCTCTCTTTTGAGTCGATTCCCTTAAAGGGTTTTATCATGCTCGCTTCTTCATGATTTTAAATGGATTTTGAAAATTCTGTTTAAATCGCCGTGAACGCCATTTTCAGCGTTGGCGTAATTTCATCAAATGCTATATACGGATAGCCGATAGCTTTCAGACCGATCGCAGTCGCTTAACATTTAGCTGCAATCTATTTTCGACTGAATATTGATTCAAAAACATTGAATCGAAAACATAAAAACAGCACCAATTTTGAATGCTCAATCAGTATTGGCTGGGATTCAAATAAATTTCCCCTGCAGTTCAGTCGCACAGTTTGATATCGAATAAAGATTATATGATACCGAGAAAACCATTTCTATTCAACTGAACATCGATCTTACAAAACTGAATTGGTTTGATATTTAACAGATTTAGAAAATCGAGTAGAAATTTTGGAGTTTTCAAGCCATTTAATATGAGTTGTGAACACAGTAATAATCGATTCGGACACCATTCCGATTAGTCTTCGACCTTATTCGAAGTGCTCACATTCAAATTGCAGACACTTTACATTCAGAACTAGATATTTCCTGTTTCCTGTGTCGCCGATGCATTGAACATTTCTCAGCACAGCATTTTCGTGTTTTTTTTTTTTGCAACGATCCTAAAATACAATTAGCAAAATGTTTGACATGGTACGAGCATTTTGCAGTGAAAATATTACAAAATGTGAATTGTTTCAGCATGCGACTCGATGCTGTGTAGTTGAACCTGCTATTCAATTCTCCTTCAACTTTCATTTTATGTAACTGCAATTAACACTAACAGCCAATTTGATAGGCGCCATTCGATATTGGCGCATGCATTCTTTTTGGCGCGATTCTCGAATATTGCCACGAAAAAGAAGATAAAGAGCCGAAGCTCCAATTGCAAGGTAAAGCGGTGTGATACAATGATAAATGGGGAAAACACTTTTTATTTTCTTCCACTTGAACCGAAAACATCACGAAATGTACGGCATTGTGCTGTTCCATAACACATTGTTGTTCACAACATGATCGTGCGCCTGTTCGTGCAACTCTATTTGCATTTTGCTGTTGAAATTTGAATTCATTTCATTAAAAAAGAAGGAAGCTTACAAATTTCAATCATCTGCACCACATACAGTTGCGATGAGAAATTAATTAGGCCATATATTTTCTATTGGATGGAAAGCGAAAGCCGCAATATTTTATTTATGCTCAATACAAAAGAATGGCAAGCAAATTGTGTGGCAATTTCATTTGATCATATTACTTATAAGTGGGAATGCATAAGTATTGGGATCGGTCCAAAAACTTAGACCCCAAAAAATATGTTTTTTATCCATTTTGAGCACAGAAAACCCGGAAGCACTTGTTTTCTCGGTGTCGGAATGAAGGTACGCTGTACCCTGTACGTAAAAAATGTTAACACGATGACTCAAACAGTTTGAGCCTAAAATGAATCGTATATGATGGCGCAAATAGGTCCTCATTGAGAATAGAAATCTATTTATTTTCAGCTCATTCATTTTCAGCGATAATGTCTTCAAGTAGTTTAATTTGGTCCTAGTCAAAAAATAAATGGTTTTTCAATATAATTAAGAAACATTTGTATGGGAACTTAGTTTATTTCACATTTTAGCATTCTGAAACGTTCAGAATATTATACTTTTATGAAAAAAATTATTCGTACAAAGTTTCAAGTCATTCCGATGAGATTTAGGACTACCTCCGCTACAAACAAACTTCTCAATTTTCAGGTTCAAAGTGAATTTTTTGCACTGGAGGTAGTACATAATGATTTGATGTAAAATAAATATAGTGCCCATACAAATTTGTCACTTCTCGGGGTCAAAACAAAAGATTCTTATTTTTAATAGACAAAAATTAGTGAATTATCGAACATTTGAACTCCAAATGCGGATGAAATGGAAGGAGGTAAAATGATTTTTAAAACTAACATGTTAGGGATGCATATCGTGGATTACAGAGCGGAAAAGTTCATCTTACGGATGTAAGACATTTTATTTGTTTACTGTTGAGAGAAGAAAAGGGAGAATTTCATCGAGCCATACGGCTGAAAATTGAAGACGCCACATGACAAAAAATCAAAACGAACTTGATGCGTCTCAATTTTTCACTTGAACGAAACAAAAAAATGTTTAGCATTTCTTCGGCCGAGCAAAACATGAAATGAAAAGAAACTCAATGAAATCAAAGCCAAATACTTGTCAGACGTTAAACACGCGAGTCTACTTTTTGTTTTGTTTTGTTTTTGAACAACGATTCCATTTGTGTAAGTAATGTGCGAATGCGAAACAACATACGCAAAGCAATTTCATTATTGAATGGTCATATTTTTTTGGTATTGCTGAAGTCGCTCAATAGCCTGGCAAACGTGACGTGCTCATCATACGAATTGCTTCTCCGTCCGTATGGTGTCTGTTATTCGACATATTTTGGCATTAATCGGCGCCAGACTAACATGAGCATATAGAATGATTCCTGCCAAAGAATATGAACGTATTTTTTCACTTTGTCTAGCCTCAACATATTATTGCCTGAATTTTAAAGATCACTTTCTATGACAGCGCAGATCTGTGAATTTTTTCCGCTCTCTTTACTTGATCATGAACTTCATGTATTAGAAAATTATAGACACTGGACAAACAAATTTACTTCTCGACCTATAGTCAGGCGACAATAATTCAACACCCAACTAATGCTCAATGACCTGAAGCCTGCTATCGACCATAAGCATTGCAGTGAATCTATATTTCAGTTAAATCTCTGGTTGACCGGAACACATATTGCTTACAAAGAGTAACGGCAAATGATTTTTCTAAATCGGCTTGCTAAATACAGTACAGGCCAAAAATATGGATACAGCAAGAAAAATTCAATTTTTTGTCTTTATAACGAAATCAGATGACTTTATCTGCATTTTGAAGGCACATATGTTTACGAATTCACTTCTAGTGACTATTCTATATTCATTTTGTATAAATTAAATGACTTTTACAAAACAAAATTGAGAAAATTCTACTTAAGACGATTTTCTTTAAAATGGCCACCTCTGGCTTTGATGAGTGCAGCGCATATTTTGGGCAATCTTTCAACAAGATTATGCAGTTTTTCCACTTGTATGTTTTGCCAAGAATCTTTCAGACATTCCCAGAGATGTACAAGGCTTTTTGGTAGCAAATATTTCACACGGCGATCGAGTTCGTCCCACAGAAGTTCGATTGGGTTGATGACTTGTTCCATGACTTGAAGCACACCAAGGTCTTGTTTATTTTGTAAATAAGTGGAGCACAATCCAGAAGTGTGTTTTGGATCATTATCCTGCTGGAAAATAAATCCACGACCAATCAATTGCTTTCCAGATGGAATCGCATGGCGTTGAAGAATGCTGTGGTATGACTCTTTTGTCATTTTTCCATCAATTTTCTTGAGTTGGCCGACTCCATCATACGAAAAACAGCCCCAAACCATCACAGAACCACCGCCGTGTTTTATAGTTGGCGCAATACAATCGGAATTGAGCCGTTCAACTGGTTTTCTACGGACGAATTGACGCCGATTACTGCCAAAACTTAGTTCAGAATGATTCAAAAATCTCAGATTTACATTAAAGAACAAAAATAAAGCGAAACAATATCAATTTATTATGAAAATATGATGACAAAGTTGGAAAAACGGAATATCTGTTGCTGTATCCATATTTTTGTCCTGTACTGTATATTGGACCTGCCGGCAATCGTTATCCGTTATTGGATGTTGACACCATTGAATGAATTATGTTGACAATTGACTATGGATTTCACTGCAATAGCAGAACTATTGTCGATTTCGTGCACTAGCGGATTGAAAACATTAAGATTTATTATCTTTTCTTACAATTTCTGTGCCTCTGTATTTAAAAGGTATATTCACGAAATATTTTGCTGTGAATATGAGTGTTGGATAGATTCACAACAGCACTAATTTTATGATTTGCTTCAATGCATTTTTAGTAAGTGAAAATTCATGTACTCGTTGTCACTATGAGGTTTTTTTTTTTTTTTGTTCATTCAAACTTTTCAGTTGAAATCTCACGATTATTACTTTCATTGAAGAGATGCATATCAAATTAAAGCTCAATAATGTGTCTCTTGACAAGCGAATAAAACATGTTGGAAAGGCCGCGCGCTATCGATATAGCTGTGATTGTAATTATCATATGAGCATAAAATTTGAATCGATTTGTATGCATAAATTCGTGTTTTGCACAGAGTTTATCATAAAGATAATTCTCTTTTTGAATACATCGTATGGTACGATGTTGCCGATAAGCATTGAAGCTCAAATCTAACGGTGTGTGCGTTTAATTAATCCGTTGAACGGATTTCCGTTGTGATGGGATCGTTACGATAATAAAGCGACCCATTCAATTTAATGTGCGAATACCATTTTTATTCAGTTTCATGCGCAAATAGAATCAATCCAACTGCTAACCGCATCACGATTCTTGTAAAAACCACTGAAAGTTGAAAGCAAAAGATTTCGTCACATTGAGAACTCGATAACGGGAAAGATGTTTTCAATTCCACTAACATCAAATACACACGTCAATTGTAAATGAAAGAAAGGCATTTAGTTGAAATAGGTGGCATCGATCTAGTTTCATTGAAGAAAAAAAAACAACGAATATAGCAACGATAGCTATCGCCTAACAAAATATGCGCTGAATAGATAGATGATGTTCATTACATCGTTATGTTTTTGATTCAAATAGAGAATGGTATTTACATGCAAATAATGTAACGTTACCGCAGCAATAAGAAGATAAACGACAACCACAGAAATAGTAAAAACCAGTTATTCAAATTGTCGCTGATTTGCTACAAAACTCAACCGGTCAATGACAATATGTATTATGCGCCTTTTCTCTTCACTTTACACATTTGATTTGCAACTCGCACACAAAGAACCATATTTTGAAATGGTGTCTCTCTTCCGCGTTTAACGCGAACATCAAATGATATCTTCACAAGTGGTTGAAACTGTCCAAGCGATTTTGTTGCATAATTGATCCATTTGAATCAGTTGTTCGTTGTAAACTATTCATGTGAATCTTCTTAATTAGATAGGCATTCGGTTGGTCGAAAGTGATAAGTCACTTTTGTGAATACATTGGTACGCTTTGCACATAATTTTTGTTGGTGCCCATAAAAGCGATATTTTAATGGAAGTTAATTAGGCACAGATAAAAAAGAGTTCACCTACATTTTCCGAATCGAAAACTAGCGCAATGATAACTTGGCAAACGCAAACATTTATTTACGTTCGCATACTATTCAATTTTCTATTTCTCCATTCGACTCAATGTGGCTAAGCTCGGTTCGGCTGATGTGTTTACTATTTATTCGAGTTAGTTTGGTTGCGTATATTGATTCATATGATTTACACAATATTCGCTAATCAATAACACTTATTACCACTGAATTCTTTGCATTTTCTTTATTTGTATCTTTCTATTCAAACAAACAAATGCCATTGCAATGTTTCCCTTCCCTTCTTTCTCTTTCGTCGACCGATCCGAATGTTAAATATCAATTTTTAGCAGTACTGCGATCGAGTGTAACAGAAGGAAATGTGCCCAGCATTCGAATGTGTTCAATTAAATCATTGGTCGAAAACCGGAGTGAGCATGTGTTCAGTAGAATCCAACTGACTATTGATCGTATTTTCAATTGTGTTGAAAAATAATAATTAATCAAGAACGAATGGAAAATGAATGCGATTACATTACATGTGAAAGACAAACGATTTTCATATTATCCCTAAGTTTACACACCTAGTTAATTAATACCGCAAACATATCATCTCTATTAACACCATTATATTTATAGATTTATTAAGAATAAACTGTTTGAAGAATAAACTCGATTTCTTTGGACTTACGAGAAAAATCAGAAACTCATTTTGATAAGAAATTGATTCTTCCAATGAAGTTAAGAACAAATTCGCAATCAGCAGCAACATCAATCAACGTTTATGAACTTATATTTTACCCTTTCGAGTTGAACATTCCTTTTTCAGCAGAATTTTGCTTATTTCACAAGTTGCTATTGGTGAGAGGCTTGCTGGGCCATACTGCAACCCACTCAAACATGCAACAGTCGTTTTATTGCACAGGACTGACGGCTTAATGTGCCCTCCAAAGCAAGTCGTATTTTACCGAGACTCTAATCTACGGGCTGTGACAAGAATGAGTGCAGTGCACTTACCGCTCGGCCATCGCCATGGTTTGTTTGGGCCACAAATCCGGAATACAGTATTTTTATGTATTTATCGAATATTTCTTTGTTTTCAATACTTTTATCGCACGAATAAATCACGGTGTGCATCGACGCAAAAAGCGAAAACGTTCATTGCATGTGTCGAAGTCTAACATCTTAACCAACACAACTATTTATTTAGATCAATCAATGAAGTAGGAAATGTTGAAGAGTCGCTGACTGCGAATTCAATTGCACTTTTTCCCAATGATTTGCATTTTTTGTTGCATTTTGCTTTCCGACCGAATGAGTGCTGAGGAAAAAACAACATTACTGAACGTACAGCCAGTGCGGTGTGAAATGTTTAAATACCTTCAATAAATGGTTTGCGTTTTTTCGCTGTCGTTCTTGCTTCAATGGCTATGACTTTCTTTAGCTATTGGCCACACATATCAAAAGGGTCTAAAATACTGATGCAATCAAAATATCTCCGATCTACTCAAGAGAATTTTATGATTAAAATCGGTAGAATGCTGCAATCAATTCAATAGTTTAGAAAGACATACTTGAGCTATTGAGATCGTAGGAGTGGCGCCCGATCTCTCTCATTTACACCATGTTTTTCTTTGATTTTCATTCTTTATATTTTTTGGATTGTGCCAAGTTTACACAAATTGAGTCAAAAACAATTTTATTGAAAACATTTTTCATCGTTAGCATTCTAATCTTCTGTGCGTGTCTTTGAGATGTTAATATTTTTTCTTTCCTCATTTCAGGTAAGAATCTGAAGAAACATCATTTATGTCTATTCATTTAAGAGAATGTACTTAAAAAAGCAGACAAAATTAGTCGCTGTATCGCAGGTAACGGAAAATTAGTCTTAATATGAGGTCCTCAATAGGCAAATTAGCATGAAACAACTCCCTAGCATCCGACAGAAACCAACATTAAATGCAATGTGATTAGTAGATCACTTTTCGCAATGGGTTTGTTGAAAGCGACGCGCCTCTTGGCACACATTTGCAAAAATCATTCATGGAAAGCATTTATTTCGCTCTATTTGACTCAGCGAACTCAATTGGTTTTGAATAAGGGTAAGGCCCTTTCATCTTTGACGAGATAAAGCGATCGTTTAAGAGAAACTATTTCCCAATCTCGAACGGAAACAAAGCACAATGAATGGCGTTTATGAATTCGATCACAAAAATTAATTACTTGAAAGCACTTTTCTATTTTAATATGTTCGGGTTCATTGAGGTTTCAACAACAAATCGCTCTATTCAACGTTTAAATGATGCAAATCGGGCTGTTAAAATGCCACGAATTTGTTCATATTGTCTTCATTACGTCTTTATTTCTGAAACCTTTCACATAATAAGCGCGCCAAAAACAAAGCGAATGGTTCTTCATATTTTTTTTCCGACAAAATGTCGAGAAAAAAGTCCCACCGATTGTCTGCTAATTGCACCCTAATGTTGTAAAAATGTAAAAACAAAATAAGAGCGTCATTAAAAAAGTTTATGATAAAAATGCATGATAGCATACGATGTGAGTCGCACGACTTGCTAAAGACAAACCATTATGAATTCATTAAACAACGTTTTTTCTAGTATTCTCTCTAATATATCAAAGTGCAAATAAATAAAATTTTCGACATTTCATGAAAAACGAAACTGAAAGCTGGCAGTTTCACAGATATTGTTGAACCTTTTTTAGGTTAAATTAGAAGAGAAAAAAAACTCGCAGCCAAAGTGCATAATGGGCAAAAACTGATTTTCTAATTTGTTGCGTGCATTTGCGAGTAAAATGAGGAATTGCACAAATGAAGTCATCAAACCTATCTATCACATTGTTGGTTCTTTGAATCGGTTTTAGCATGCATAAGGCAAATCATTTTTTCCACCGAAATGCGTGTGTTCCGTGCGTTAAAAGTGTATGCGATTGAGATGCATCAATATAATGAGTGCAGAGATATCATCTACTACAATGGCACTAAAACTGAATGATAATTTAGATAAATTGCTGTCGACGATGCTCGATAATTGGATTATTATTTAAACCGATTTTCAAATACAATAAATTTTTGTGTTTGTTCAAATATTTCATATTGTGCAAGTTGTTTACCTCTTTTTCTGTTTGTGCCGCTGCGTTTTACATAATCCCGGCCTGGAAACACAATTGTATACACCTGAATGTTGTTCTTTCTTTTCGAAGTATATTTACACACAACCGCAATCGAAGGGAATCGGAAAATAATGAGTAAAACACACAAATGTAAAAAGTTCATTGTCCGAATGTAATTTCATCTAATTATTTTATGCGTTGCGAGTGTAAAACACACGTGCGCTTCTGGTTACAGGTTGGAACACGCCCATTGCACTTTTTAACGTGCAATTTCGCCACTCATAATAACTGAAATGTGATTTCAAATGGACGAATGCTTGGACTGATCGGGCAGGATTCTTCGCCGTGTTCTTTAATATGCGAAAAATAAAAAAATAGAACTTTTGCTCGAAAAAATTAATTTTTTATGTGAAAAAAGAGTGCACGTCGATATTGAGATTGTTATTTTCATAATAATAATAAGAACAAATGACCAATGAAGCATGAAACCAATATAAAGTACCCGAGCTCATTTTTTTGTCAGATATGCACGATGTCAAATTATTCAATAGTTTGAATGATGATGGGGCGTTCACATAGGATTTTCCGTACGTGTACGCAGCAACTGCGATTCGGCTACATTTTGATCAATCGTTCGACCGTATTCTATTTTCTGAGATTCACGTAACTCATTACCATAGTGGAATTTATTATAAATATCGAACGAACATCCGTTTTGAATTTACATCAGCAACGCAATTGATTCGGCCAGCTTCGTTAAATGAGAAAAATCTAATGAATCGGAAAATCGAAAATTACAATTGAATGATTGCAATGATAATTTATTCGGTTAGGTGGTGAAAAGAAACAGACAATATTTATGAGTAAAAATCATCAAAATGTCGAAAAAAACATGAACAGCCATTGGTCGCAGTACTTGGGATGAATGAGCAAGTAATTGAATTTTGAGTTCGATTACGATCGAATCACTTACATTTGACTCGCTATATGTTGCTACCCATTGACTTTCTAACTTTAAGAACGGCTTCCAATGAGTGCGGTCGTCCATGTGAGTGTATAGATAGATATATTCAGTAAGAAGCATTCAATTTGCGCGAAGCCACAGAAACCGGCTATATAAATGTATAAAAAAATGCGACTTTATGTCTTTTTCTTTGTTCTCCATCGTAAAGGCTTAGAAGCGATCTTATTCTTTTCCTAAGCTGTGACTACGGTTGCCACTTCTGCTGCTATTATTGCAGCCTTATCGTCGATCTAATCGATATTTCTGTTCACTTTTCCATGTAGAAACATCTGCCATTCAAAGGGCTACAGAACAAAAACAAACAGTGTAAAAGGCAAGCCAACAGTCAGAGTATACATCAGCAATTGCATTTACCGCAATTGCACTAATGAATAAGCCAAAATTATTGCATCTACGAGAGCCATTCATTAGATTTATGGGGCGACGTGTGTCGGTATGAGGTGCAACGCTTTGTATCAATACCTCTGATAATGATAGTTTCATTCACCTGCATGCGGTTTACAAAATGAGCACTTCGGCTCACTAGCACACACACACACACAAACGAACTTTTCCACTCAAAATGAGTTGTTTGTGGTACAAATAAGTGGATCGTCTACGGTCAGCTATGAGCTATGAGTGAATTTACGATCACTTGAATTTCGCTCAACACTCACGATCGCTGCAAGGAGAGAGAACGATCCAAACTCAGCTTTGGTATTTCAGTTGCCGATGAAACATCGCACGGAACACGCGTGTGCGCACTTTTCAATTTTCATCATATTTCTGAATTTTTCCATTGCAACAATTTTTGCCGTTGCAATTTCACCGTATACATATTTTTACTTGTAAAATAAATCAACTTTCGATCAAATCACATTTCGGGCAATAATTTTTAAGCAACTGAAAAATCGAATTTTAACGTTTATTTTCGAAAGCGACGAAATTTGTTGTAAATTACGTGCATTTAAATGGTTGAAGTAATGTAATTCGGAGTGGAGAGAATAATAGCAATGTGTTACATACAATAAAAAAAGAACGTTAAACAAATAAATAAATAGTTGCATTCTTCGTTTCGGTTGAATGATCTGCGCAGACGCTTCAAATGTGAATGAATAAATAACGTAGATATCGCTTGTGGTCAAATATACAAAAGAATTTTACGAATCAGCATTTTGACGCAGACCACAATAACGGGGAAAAACAGAAAAACACTGCTGGCAACTTGCGGCCGCATAGAAAAGTGCATTTATTTAAACATTAATTCCGTTAAAATGTTTGAGGAGGTGGTGTTGTGCTAAGTGATTTAGATTTTATAATTCAATTTGAATACATAAAATGTACAAGCTGTTTGTTTGGGTAACATTCTGTTGTTGATTGCGAGAAACACATCCGTCTTAAACGAACCAAGAAAATGACTATGAATATTGTGATGGAAAAAATATTTAATCGCTAACAAACATTTACTCGTTAATACGGTTGAAATCGATGTGGTCAATTTTTGATCACTGAATCGATAGCTCATCTGAATTCAACGATTTCTAAATTGATCAGTTCAAGTGATTATAACTATTGGCAATAACATTAAACACGAAATTATCACTTATTTCGAACTATTATAGTTGTTTCGCGTGAAATATTATCACCGAAAATAATTGTTTTTTGATTTGGATCGCACGTGAATAAGAAAAAAAACAAGGACAATGAGCGTGTCATCTCCGGAAGTGTCATTATCGTCATCTTCAACGACGTCTTCATCGAAAGACGATGTTGACTATTGGGAAGTGAATCCTCCGCCAACACCTGCATCACTATCACGATTAAACAGCATGGAATGCTGGGATTACTCCATCGAATTGGATTGCTTGAAAGGACCAGAAGGTTTTGTCTCATTTTTCTCTTTCTTTCGTTTTTCTTTTCTCTTTTAACTCGAGATTCCTCTTTTCTCTCGCGATTCTTTTAATAAACAAAAACCCTCATTAATAGTAAATCATTCATCTTTGCGTCAAGCTTAAACTTGAAATCTTACGTCTTACGGTTGGACTGTCATAAACAAACTGCTCACAAAAATTTCCATTCAGTTATGGTTCCTGTTATTTTTGTCGCGTTCATAGCTCAATCTGTGGGTTTTATCGGTCATCTCCGCAATGACTTTCATCATCTTCTTGTGTAAAAACATCGCATATAATAAATTGCTTGCGGTGGATTACAAACATGATTTGAAACATGATGTCAATTTGCATTCGCATAATAAGCAAACAGTTAGCATTGATCTTGTTCATAATTATTCGTGTATCATGAGAAGTTTGATCTGATAAGAATGTATCTTGCAATCGGCATTCTTCAAATTGATGAAAAAGAAATGAATCTGAATTGGTAAAAAGAAATTATGTTTTTTTTTGCTTGAAATACCGGAAAATTCCCACATTCAGAAAAGAAGTGAACGAACATACAGTTTTTTGCCATGATTGCAATGAATTGTGCGCAGGTAATTGTGCATTTTTTTTTTCTTTTGAGACACAACGCATCTATTGCAAAAATGCCAATTGTGAACAGCAAATTCTCAAAGTGACTCGGAACATCCATTGATGTAATTGAGAGTAATAAGACAAAAACAACATAATTATGAACTTCGCAAAGCAACTGGTGATTATGAATTTTCAATAGATGAAACTACTTCAGCAGAACACGCGTTTTCTGCCAAGAAAATCGTGGAAAATTGTTTGCTTTTTTTTTCAAAAATAATCTCATACACATTGAAGAACAAGAGACTTTGAATTGTTTGTGCTTGTTCATGTTCTTGCCACAATTTATTTTCTTCGTCCACGGATGAAATCGACTGTGAGAGATCATCGAGCGACGTATACATTGCATTTTAATCACAGTGTTGAATTTGATGAATTGCTCCAGAGAAAATAGTTGCAATGGCTGTGAATGCTTCAGCTTGTGCTTGTGCATGCCATAAATTACGAATCGGCACATGTAACCAAACAAAGAAAGAGAAAGAAATCCGATTGAATATTTGTTTAATAATAGCAATTAAGAAGACGCAAAAGGCAATGAGCAACGCTAGAGAGCGAGATGTTTCCCTTCTTCTAACAATATAATTTGGTGCACAAAAAATGCAGTTGTTTCTCAACATACGAATAGGATCAATTTGGTTGAAATTGAGCTCCATGTCAATCGCACTAGTTCTCATGCCGCAATTCAAAGCAAAAATCAATGAAAATGTCTTATGCCGAAATTTTTCTGAAATATTTGTGAACTATTCTATTTCAAAATGCAATGATTTACGACTAATTAAAGCTACAAAACATATTTTTTATGTGCTTACTGGGTTTTTACCATGGATTCGTGACTGCGTTGCACATTTCCATTCACATTTTGGCCCCGAAAACATGTTCATTCAAATCAAAATGAGATAAAAACATCCACAAAAAATGAAATGAAACGTTTTCGCAAATCGACATTTTTTTTTAAAGTAATCTAATCCATTGTATCATTTTTTTATTTTTTTTATTTTGCGAAATGTGTTTGAACTTCGAAGTATTGGTATCAGTTCGACCAAAACTGTCACTTCACGTGTTTCGAATTGCAAAAGTGGAACGGTGTGTACGACTCACATGAGTCGTACAACGTCCAGCATTAATTCATGATAATCATATTAGAGGTCGTGTAGACCTACAATTTGGACATCATCAACAATGCTTATAATGAATATTGTATCCGCCTTAATATGCAATAAAAACAATAGCAATACATGTTTAAATGTCGAGATAAATGTCAAATAGGAGTTTCCATATGCGATATTTGCAATCGACATAACAAATCAGCCGGATAGAGGAGCCACGTTAATTGTTTCTACAATATTATTTATTGCATATAGAAAAATCAACGTTGATGCTTAATCATCCAATTTTGTGCATATGAAGAGAAAATAACAATTGATGCTATCGCGATTCTTCTGTTTATGTACTGAAAAAAACAGCAACATGGTTTGGCTACCATTTCAAATCGAACTCGAAAATAAACATTTTAATTGCATGCTTTCATCATTAAAATAGAATTTCAATTGTATGCATTGCATTTGCGCACACATTCATTTCTCCATCACGTATAATAATCATTTTGTTGGTGGAAAAAATAAATAAGATTGTCTTGCTACAGAGGCGCTCACAGTGGGTGAGTATGCTCATACAGAAATGCTCTTTTTATTTCATGTCTGAATAGTCATAACCTCTTTGATATCAGCTGAATTTCTTTTTTTTTTTTCTTCTGATGTTTCATTCATGGTCGCTGTTTTGTGGGTACCATAAAACCGTACATACCAGTTAATAAATTGATTACGGGTTTAGAAAAGCGCACAGAGAAAAGAATTGCATAAAAACAAAATGTTTTCACACTGTGTATTCAACGTGTTAAAATAATAAAAAGCTAATTTTTACGTTGTTTGCTGCATGTTTCTTGAAAAGTGAGTGAACTTTTTTTGATACAAATCGCCTTTGGACTTCAAAAGCCGCACAACTGCAATGAACGGCTACATTTTTCACATTTTATTGACTCTCTCTCGAATGTCGATCAAATTTCATCAGTCAATAATGAGAAGAAATGCTCTCTGTGTGAACAACTCTCTTCTTTAGCATGAAGTAGATAATACAGCGTATTAGCTCAATGTATTGACTGAATTTCATCCAACAAATCATCAAAATCGCAAAATATGTGTACTTATATTCGTTTTGCGAAATGAAAGCACCGTCAAAAACAAAAGAATGCTCTCTAGACAGGAACATTTTGGATTTTGATATTTTAGATAATGGATTGATGGTTTGAGCTAACGTCCGGGTGCAGTTAACACGATAACTCTGACTGACAATTTTGAGTTTGCTCCTATACAATCTACACATTGAACACACGACATACTTCATACAAATTTAATATAACATTTTAACTAAAAAACGAGTCAATTTACAATGTAACAGACGTTTTTAAAACGATTTCTCTTTCCATAAATGTGAATTCATTGAAAATAATTTTGGTTTCAGTCGTCGTCTAAATTTATAGAAGTTAATATCACTCAAAATATAGTCAAATCATTGCAGATTCATTTAAACGTATGATTGACATTAATTGTCTCGTTGAAAAAAATCGAATCGAGCATTTGGCATAGCGGCCGGCAATACACCTAAATCAACGCTTTTAGTTTCATTATATTCATGACTTCATTACAGCCATTTTACTGCGGGCCCTACGTATATTCAGGCTTCAGAATTTTATGAGCATTTTTGCTTGAAAATGAAATACACGTCGGAATGCTCTTCATTTCAATAATGTGTTGATTGTAAACATTTAGCGAATAATTCTCTTTCGTAATTCGTTTGTGCATTTTCAATACAGTTGTAAAATCAACTTCGTTGCTCCAATCATTATCATTTCATTCGAACTGTGAATGCTTGTACTGGTTGTGTATAAAAATGCGAATTATGTATTCGTACCACGCTTCAACTGTGGGAACACACTAATTACTAACTGTTTTGCTTTGTATTTTGGTGCTGTTTTGTTCCTGTGCCCATTAAACGTGTATCATATTCATCGGAATGCATATTTTTCGGGCCTTAAATTTTAGGTTAATTCCTTGAATTGACTGCAATTTTTAATTTTCTTTTTCATTCATCGCTCTACGTTGTTTACATTCGAAACATTCCCAGGAAACATCTGACACAAACTAAACAGACAGTTGATGAAAAAAGCGGTTCGTGGGCGTTATGTTGTGACAAGAGAATGCAAACATTGAGAAATATGAACGATCACCTGTTTCACAATGCTCGGTTTTAGGGCCGACGAAGATTTTCAATTAGTTTTTTCCTATCACATATTATAAAAAGATGCCTCCGCAAATATTCTTCAAGACCAAAAACAATAGAAACAGCCAATGAGTTTGTGTCGTAGCCAAATATGCGTGGGTCTCATTCGTTTATTGTCAGTAAAATTATAACTGTATAAGTTTCAAGAAACTCTTCTCTTGGGTCAAAATGTATTTATGGGTTTCTATAGTTGAATCCACTGTTGAAGGAAAACAATTCATTAACAACTTAGATGAGGTGATGACATATATAAACTCACATTGATGTTTCAAAATAATTGTTCAACCATTTTTATGAACATAAATTGTCAATTTAAAATAAAATGTTAAAATAATAAATGGGAACGGTGACGTTTTGATAAGAGAAATGATAAATGTCAGGCCAAATATTGCATAAAAATATATCAGAATTGATTAATGGCAAAAATTTAATGTTCAACCATTTTGATAATGTAAAATATTAAATTCATTTTATTTCTATTTTTTGTACAGATTTACAACTGGCCGCTGAACTCGGTAAAACACTTTTGGAGCGAAACAAAGAGCTCGAAGGCAACATCAAACACCAACAAAATATTATCGATGATCAGTTACAAGAAATAGAGGTAAATTGATATTTTCACATTCGTTTACGGTATCAAATCAAATGGTTTGTGTTCGCAAATTTCAAATACATCACTGTCGATGATCCAATGATAGCACAAAGCTATCTGACAACACAAAATAATTGGACATACAAAACAATTCACGACCAAGGTTATCGTGTCAGAAAATAGTGTGTTAAATGAACCGATATCACGCATATTTTACAGAGATTACTAAATTCACTTAGAATTGACGCATGTGACGACGTTCAATTGGAGAAAACGCATCATTATATATTAGCGTTTGAAGAGTTTGACGCAAACTCGCCGAACAAAATAAAAAAAATTTCGAGGAAAAATGGAAACAAACAAGGCAAATTTGAAATGCATTGAAATATGGTTTATTACAAAAATATTAGTAAAAGCCATGAGAATAGGAATGCTACGTGTATATTTGCTGAAGAAGTGTTTCTTCATCTTCAAAGTTTATTTTGCTGATATTCTTTTCGCCTGAACTTGTATTTCCTCTGAACTAAAATAATGATTGCGAAGGGAAAATGGATGATAGTTTGTAAAGAAGAACAAGGTCACTGAATGTTTTCTTTCATTCACAAAACTCCACACTTTAAAATCGTTGTGTCCTTCTCAGTAATACGCCCTTTTCTTGCATTTCCAAATTCTGCCGTGATTCTTCCAAAAAATCTTGACGAATGCGTTCGAGAGCTGAATAGTAAAGAGATCCGCATCATTTCAAGGAAAATAGTTTGGTCCAATTTTGTCGTTTTTATTTGGCTCACCTTTTTGTAAGTTCATATCATCCATTTCGCTATTTTTGATATTTCCCAGACGTTTGCGAAAGTTTTTCGCAATTATCCGGCGCTGATAGTCTGCCTCGATTTCTTGCTTGGTGCGTGGAATGCGAAAGCGAAAGCAGCAGCATACCATAACAACTGCGAAAGTATAACAAAAAAGACAAATAATTAATTAAGAACGATTTTAAATGTTGGTTGCTTGATTAAAAGCGGGAAATGGAAAGTCTTTATGGAAAATCCAAATCATCATTGTAACTGACGAATGCTCATGAAGCCACTCAGACAAAAGAATCCGATATGCCACTTTTTGAATCCATAACAGCACATTTCCTCCCACGATGCTGGCTCTTGGAATTCGCCCAATTTACTTTCTAGTAATCCCATTTTTTACACTTTTTCACGATTACAATGCTGCCATATGTTGAATGCACAAAAAGTTAATCGCAGAACAAACACTACAAATTTGTGATTGTTTACTTCGAACAAAGAAGTAAATTGATTTGGGGCAATGTGAAGTGGCCAACCGTTGTGTGTCAGCTAAACCAAACAACTAATTGACCGACTCAAAGTGGCGATTCTCTTCTAATTTTCTATTGCTTTATGCTGAAAATCGATGTTTCCAACGGCCACATTTCGTTCTTTATTCGTGTGTACGCTTTTATCGTAAGGGTGTGACGATATTCATAATTGGCGCTCCCTGCTGACTAGCCTCATACAGTTGTCCAATCGCTTGATTTTTGCCATTTGATTTCATAGACAAAATAAACTTATGACGCAGGATATGAATGTAATACAGTATATACGAACACACATGCACAACGCTGGAAATGTTGTTGCGCAAGTGAACATCGTGTAATGAAATTAATAAATCCATATATATTTTGAATGCAATTTCAAACACGAATAATTTCAATTTTAATTGAATATTTCCCATTTTGTTTCAGTATTTAACCAAACAAAATACGGCTTTACGAGAGGTCAACGACACGAGACTGAAGATCTACGAAAATATCGAAATTAGTATACAGGATTTGGAAAAACAGAACCATCGACTGAATGTGGACAACTCAAGCTTAAAGAAAATCAATAAAAAGTATGTTACAAGTGATTTTGGCATATTTGTAAGCAGATTTTTAAGTGATATTGGTAATTGTTTAATTTATTTGTAGTTTAACCACCACAAATGAGTCGTTTGAAGAGAAATGCGAAGATCTGCGCAAACAAATCGAAGAATTGCATCGTGAGGTGGAAATCGAAAGGCGCAAAAATGAACGACTACAAACTGAACAACGGATGCGAAAAGATGAAATGGTCTCAGCTCCCACAAATATCAGTTCGAAGGAACCAGATGTAATTGAATCTTCGCCACATTTGGCTCTCTCAATTCTATTAGCACTTATTTCAAACGATTTGTATATTTTAGATGAACAAAATAACGAGCAACGCATCACAAAATGAAATTGTGGCAATACGAACGACACTAAATAATATCCAAGCGATGGGCATCGATGAGGTCGATGTCAGACTAGCTGAAACTTGTGATAATGAAGAAATCATGAATATCATCACCGAATTAGACGGCACAAAACGGCAGTTGCTAGCAGAAAGACAACGCGTTTGCGAGCTTGAAGATCAACTATCGTCATTGAGTATGTCAAAATTTATATTCGATACTATCGAATGGCAATGTATAATGTTAATATGGGATTAACAATGATTCATTTTCTCTTCTAGTTCAAGACAATCGCGAATTACAAAATCGTGTGGCACAAAGCGTGGTTTCGGACGTTGCCGAAATGAGGTCGATGCATGACGAATTGTCCATACTTGAAGAGTCTGGGTAAAATTTAATTTCTTCGACATTATCATCTTTTAATGTAATTATTGTTTGATTTTTCGGATTATTTATTGTACTTTCTATAGACAAGGGAAGATGTGCCGTCGATGTTTGCGTGGCTTTGATGATGATACATTAACGGTGCCCGATTACGCTTCTTCGATTGCATGCACCGAAGACGGTGACGATGCTAGTCTTAACGAATTGCTGCAGCGCACAAACAGTGTTCAGAATATCTACCATTCGCAGAACGTCACAGTAAATCAGGTCATTAAAAAAGTCCTTCTAAAACTCTCTGATCTCATTAACACAATGACAATTAATCTAACCATCCCAATCAAATCACCCAAACATCTCACCTGCCTGCCAACGCTCCTGCATTTGGTTTATTTTCACTTTAAAACTAAATAAACAATTTACACTTTTTTTCCGCTAACGCTTCCGCCAAACACATTTTTTGCAATCTTCTATTATTTCAATAATTTTTGTGAAGTTAAAAAAATTTAACGCTTTTTCTTATCCCAACCATTCTTTTCCATATTTTGTATATGTGTATAAGTGCGAAGCTTGTTATTCATAGATCAACCAACATTCGCTTGCTTGCATGTTTTTTCATTTTGTTTGTGCTTACCGATTGCTTCTAGTGACTCTAGTGAATGAGCCAATTTTTGAAAAAAACAAAATCCTTTTTTGGATTCTTAAATTATCAAATTTTGAGCTGTGAACAATTTGCTGGAACCAAATATATACAAAATTAGCTCATTCGAAGACAAACAATTCAAAACCAACTTCAAAGTTCCGAACTACCAAAAGCGAAAAGCATTTTTCAACTTCAGAAACAATTTTATTTTTATTACAAATTTGATATGACCATTAATTTTAAGAATAAGATAAATAATAAATGCCATAATGACTTTATAGTTCGGCAAGTTTATATGCAAAATTCTACAGGTTTTAGTCACGTAAGGATTAAAAAGAACAAAGTATAAATAATTTTTATAAAAAAATGGACTACTCAAATAAATCTTAAGATATAGACTAAGTAAGAAACAGAATAAAAATTTTTTGATGAAAATGTCGATTGAAGATTGACAGTAGCATCAAAGGACCGCTTTGAAACGATTCTTCTGGTAGAAAACTCATCATTGAAAGTATATCATAATAATTTCATTACATTGACCGCATTTAGTTCAACAGTTCATGAACTCAATTCTATAGACAAAGAAAATGTAATAATCTAAATTGATACGAGATAAAGTTTTTATGCTGGATTGGAAAGATGATGAGGGAATCAATTTTCAGCTGAGCATGCTGAAGTCCATTCTATTACATGAAAATGAACGGTCAAGTGATCAACCGATCTCTTGTGCTTCGATGCCTAGGTTTTTTCTCAGTATCTGTGCCGACACTAGCAATTGACTGTGAATAGGAAGAGACACAACATCGGGGAGATGTACTATCATAATTATAAGCTGTGATAAATGCCCCTGCAGAATGAAACGCGAAATAACATGCAAAACAAGCATGACTTGACGATTTTACTGTTCGGCGTTTAAAATCTAAACACACAGATACACGTATACACAATATAAGTAACGATCAAAATCATTTTTATTTGCTTAAATTCCGTAATGCTCTTTCCTTAAACAAAATTAACCTTCAGATTCAAATAATATCGATAACGTAGCTCCAACATTTCGGGCCAAAGGCATATTGATTCGATAGATTTGCTTGTTAACAGCACAATGACTCTTCTCAATCTGGCCATTTTGTTTGTTTTAATGTATTTCAACTGATTCAAAACAAATGATCATAACTAAAATTCTCCAAAAATTATCATTTTTTTCATTTTGATTACTTCTACCTGAACATACATTCTCTTTCACACACACACACACACACACACACACACACACACACACACAATAAGCCACAATCACACACTCACATCAAGTGCTCAATGCTCATCAAATTCTTAGTTCAGACACATGATTCTTGTACACTTTTTTAAATGTTTTTGTCACACTTACGTATAGTAAATTGTCCAAGCTTCGAAATATATCTCCTATTTTCTGATATTGATGCCAGATATTTGATTTGCTTTTGCACCAAAATGCGTCTATTTTGCAGCATCTAGTTGAATTTGTGTTTCCTTTTTACTTTATAATATCATTTTTGAAAAAAATAATGAAATGCAAACTTCGAATAATTAGAAAATATTTTCGTAACACCATATTATCATCATCTTACGCAGACTGGCACCCCTAATTAATGGTTCGATTCCATGGTTCAGAACTCTGATTGAATAAAGCTTCGATTTTTATCTCTACTGTGCTTCGAAAATTCAGTGCTATTGACTCTTAATGTTTCATGCTACATCAATCATTCGAAAATATTAATTTTTTTGTTGAATCATTATGAAACAATAGTTGAACATTCAAACAATCGCCACAGTGTTTTTTATGCAAAATGTTCGAAGAAATTATTAAATGTAGAAAATGGTGTTATTTTGTGAACAATTAATATTGATCGGAAGATTTTTAGGAAAATTTTATTATTTTAATTTGAATCAATGTCATTTGGTTCATATTCAGTTCGCAAATGTTATTTCTTTTCGGTTATTTGAAGTTTGAATGAATTTCGAAGTTTGGGCAAATATCTATACTTAATTGCAAATTTTTGTTTGTTTGCTATTTAGTTTGATTTCAACAATGTGTTTCTCTTTCTTTGTTCTTTCCGATTTTATATATTTTTAGGCGGATTGTTTGTTATGTAGATGCACTACCAAATGTCTGCATGAAATTCCTGTGTCCATTTTGGCATTAATATTCGAATTATGGTTACATGTCAAAAGCAATGTGTCATTAGTTCAATGGATGCTAAAATTACTGCAATGGCCAGCAATATTTTTTTATCGTATGATCGATTTGCCGAATTTTGATTGTATTGACTTTATGTAAATTAGTTTTTAAGACACACACACGCAAATTCAAATAAACTCAACTCAACTACTGCTAATGAGATTCAAACACATCACAATCTCACAAAATGGCTGCAGGAAATTACATATTGGACTATCTAGTTTTTTTTGTTACATCTTTTCGAATTTTGGACGAAATATAATGTCAATTGTCATGTTTTAAACTGGTTACATCTAATTTTGGCAAATCAAATTTGAATACAAATTTCACACTTGGTTAGTGCTTGAATTTCATGGTAGTAGAATAAGATTTACAAATAAAACATGTTTATAATTATTCCATTTATATTCGGATTGGCTTTGTAATTAGCAAATTTGAATTACTGAAACATAAATCTTTTGACAGTTAAAAAAAAAATGTGTTACCAGTTTGACACTGGATCGAAAAATATCGAAAGTTCAGTTCTTATCACCACGCATCAATCGAACCTCTAGAAAAATTTAGCATATAAGAACAGTGGCTTAGTCATAAACATAATCATAATTATTATAAATATTATTTATTGGTGAATCTTATCCATAGTCATAGCATATTAACGCTTAAAATAAGTGCCAATCAAAGACTAAAAATTAGACATAAGTTTTTTTTCATCCGGCCACAATGATGTACAAAAAAACCATTGGATTTGAATGAAAAACGTGTGTAAATATCAATAAGTAGTCTGGAACTTTGAAAAAAGATGAAACAAGCATTTGGAAATGTATAAAGGCAAAAATCACCGCTATCAACCCCACTGTTTCGTCACAAACCCAATAAATTGTCCAAGTTCAAATCAAATGTAAATATATTTCTCTTGCACATTCTTCGAATTGGTCACCATAATTTCCAAATGCATACAAAAAACGTTGGCATACATTTGTCTAACGCCATTTTAGCAGGCTTAAGACGTTGTCCTAAAGAATTAATTTGATGTCACTGTAAAATATGTGAGAGCTACTTTTAACTAACAGTTGCAATGAATATTAAAAGTTAGAATGCAATATTCGAATCTTTTGTTACGTTGCTTTAGGCATGCAAGTATGTGTTGGATTTTTCTTTAATTGCTAAAAATTCAATTGTTTGTTGAGAACTACATTTCAAAGATTTTTTTTTTTCAATTTTCCCAAACAGGATGTATCAAGTGCTGATTCGACATTGAATTCATCGGCTCCGAGTCCAAATCCATACCGTGATTTAGTCGATAAATACGAAGCATTGCTTGAGGTGCACAACGCAGCGTTCAGTCGCAATCGACCAGAAGAAACGACTCCAGTAAGTTCGCTGCATGACGAATTGGCGTCTGGCCACTTCAACAATTCGATGAATTCAATTAAAGAAGCTAGTGAGAAATCGAGCGAATCAAGTCAGCAAAACAAAGAAAATGTTGCTCCAGCCACAACTGGTGCTAAGCGAAAGATCAATTTGCTTACACCAACCGATTTTTCAGAAGCCGAAACATCAAGCTCTGGCTACTCAGATGAAATCAGCAATAAGTTCACACAAACCGAAGAGACCCTATTGTGCACTATTGCCGATGGGGAAGACAAGTTCAGCATTTACGACGAAGCAAGTCCAATCGATTCGCGATTCCGGCACTGTCCAAAATATCGGCATTTGTTCAAAGAGATTTTCGCTACACTGAAAAAAGCCGCTGAAAACAAAGATGAGGGTGAAAAATTACCTTTGCTTGATGACACCAATCCGGCATTCAAAGTTCCACCAGTTACGCCAGCTGCCGAAGAGTTACCGAACTTTCCTGAGGTCGAAACTGAAAGTGTCGTTTCAAGTGTTGTCTCCGAACAATCTGTTGCCATGTCTGAGTGTGTTACAAAGCATGAACGCAAAACCGCTAAGAAAAAGACCGGACAAGAAAACAAATCGCCAACCAAGAAAGAAATGGTCGAAAACAGTCGTCCACAAGCCCAACACAAGCGTGAGCCGCTTGAATATCTGGCATTTAGCAATTTGCGCAAGAAAAACAAGAAACGTAATCGTCAAGGTGCCATAGATCCATCAGATTCACCAGCTCTGATCCCAACCTCACCGCGATTCTTCTACAGCAATCGCAAGAGACGCGAGCGTGTTCCATTCGAATTCCCGAAAGATGCACCGGCCACTAACGCAGATGACGCAAAGGGCTCAGCCAGTAATTCAGATGTCATTTGGAATGGTAATTCTATTACGGTATACAACCGCAATATGCAGACCGCCAAACAAAATGCCAGCGGCGAAACGTTTGTGTATCGCACCAAAAGTGCAGCTGCACACGATTTGCACAAGCTCATCAAATTGGATCTATCGTATGCCGAAGTTTTGCGACGTGCCGAAACTGGCAAACATCATTATCGTCAAAAATAGATTCCAACATTCTTTTTTTTAAAAATGTGCCAGAGGAACGGACAATTTCAAACTCCAATTATTTATTCCGATTTGTCAATCGATTTCCCAAAGTCATAGAAATTTTATTGATGTATCCATTTTATGTTCTTGTTGCTCACAACTATGTCAGTCTATTACATTGCTCAAATATTGCACGAGAGTCAAGCAAATGAGTCTTTATCGGATCAATAAAGCCGATATCTCTCTTTATCGTCATTTTAAAATTACAGAACAACTACAAAATAGAGACAAGATTTACATTAGAGATAGAATTATAGAGACCGCGTAAGATTTGCATGAAAATAATATTTGTTCATTAGTCTTTTTAGCCATTACACAGAAACACACACGCAATCAGTAGCCATACAAACACACTTATTTTTAAAGTGAAGAAGCAGCTATAATCCCCGCGCAGAATACTTATACATGGCTTGTATAAATAGTTTTGCTAGTTTTCTTTAAAATTTATCTGCTTTAATTTGATATTGTTTCATTTTGAGCTAATTTTTTTACAGTTCCAATTGTAGTTTTTATTAATCAATCGAATTCAATCATGTACATTTTTTTCGGAATATAAAAGAAAAATGAAAGTCCCAAAAATCTATATTTTGTGTACAAATTCGGTTTTAAATAATTAAGTTATTGTAAATGACTTCGAACAGCTTGACGGTTTCGTTCAAACGATAAGTATAATGTTTTCCTAGATTTGTACATGTGTTTTTTCATGACAGCTAAATCTGAACATTGAGTAGAAAAATAAAGTGAACTTTCAGATGTAATTAAATTATTGCCTTTTTACTTAAATGTTTCTGGAATTTTGTTATACATTTCATTGTTTGTATCAAGCGCTTCATGGCTCGGAACTACAGAATTTGCAACATAGTTCAGTATTTCATTATTTTATAATTATTATCAGATCCCAGAGCCAATGGCAATATCGCATTAACTTTAGATATTAATCGTGAAGACGTTTGCTGTTTCCTCCTGAAACTTACATATCCGCACACGGGGATGTCAAAGCGTTCTAAGCTTTGTCATATTCTATGGGTTTGACAATTTCGACGCGCACATTTTCATGAAATTCCAACAAATGAGCCAAAGCATCAGAATCCATCACCAAAAAAAGTCCTTTTTATCCTTTTTCTGAGAAATGAGTGTTCGCCATTGATTCAACGGTATATTTTGATAACGCGTAGAAATCAAAGCACAATGAGTTGAAATTAATTTTCTGCTAATTTTATGGCGATCTGCGCATTCGATTGTATCCACCCTATATTTGCGGTTAAGTGTTGCGCAGTTAACACACGAAGATGAACTGTCGACGACCTTATTAATGTAGTTATTTTCAAACAATATAAACTTCTGTTCATTTCTCTCAAAATGGCTTTAAAATTTAGAATTAAAATTCTGGTATATATCCCGATTCGATTTAGAAAATTATTCTCTGATTCGAAATAAACATAAACAAATACACAGAAAAACATAAAACCCATAACGACATCATTTTTGAATTAACCCGTCTCCAATTTCACGTCATAATCAAAAATTTAATACTTATGACAAAGCAAGCAGAAAGGCTATCCCTTTCTTTTGCCTGATTAAATGGCCTGAACGGACAAATTTCGCACTGTACATAATCGTTCTATCGTTCTTCGCCATGTTGAGTGTGTGTATTGGTTCCGCCTGTGCTCATCGATGCTCGTTCGCTGCATAACTGTTTTTGATTTGGAGCTCTGAAGACAACGAGATATTTTACGAGCGTGAAACATGTGATCATTTCTTGTTCGCATTGCCACATTGATTTAGTTTGTGCATTGGGTTTTGGCAAAACTACATTTTGTCAATTGTTAAAATAACATTTAAATTTTTTTTTTTGCAATAACTGAATTCTGATTTACGTTTTAATTTGAAAATTGTATGAAAGAAATGACAACGTCCGATTTTTCGCAAATTTTGGAAAACAAATTGATTGATAAACGATGGGTGGTCGGACGTTCAATTGGAAAAGGGTCTTTTGGTGAAGTGTACGAGGCATACGATATGATCACACAAAAATATGTGGCTATAAAATTTGAAGACAAACGGGGTTCACATGCGCAATTGAAAAATGAGTCGTGTGTATGTAGTTGTTTTTGTTTCAGTTCCATTCGCATGCATTTGACGAGTTGAAGCAAACATTTGATAGAGGTTATTCTATTTGATAGGTGTACAACTTATTGAACGGTGGATCAGGCATCCCTAAAGTAATTTGCTACGATTCAACCGAGGATTACGATTATTTGGTCATGGAATTGCTGGGTCCGTCTCTGGAAAAGTTGTTCAATTTTTGCCGACGACGTTTTACACTGAAAACGGTACTGATGCTCGGAGAGAAAATGATGCGTTTAGTGGAGTACGTCCACCAAATGAGCTATCTGCATCGCGATCTCAAGCCGGATAATTTTGTGATTGATGCACAAAATAATTCAGATATTTATTTAATCGATTTTGGATTAGCACGGCGATACTGCCAGATGGTTGATGGTCAAATTGAGCACATTAAAAATGTGAAAACATCTTCATTCACTGGCACGGCCAGATATGCATCAATTGGCGCCCAACAACAATTCACTACATCACGCAGAGATGACCTTGAATCATTATGCTATATTTTAATTTATTTTCTGAAAAGCAAATTGCCATGGCAACAGGTCCCCAAAGCGAATGGAGCTCCGAATGGAATCACTGCTAAACAACGGAAGGAAAAGATTTTGGAAATTAAAATGTCAATGAAAATCAGTGATATATGCGAAAATTTGCCTTTCGAATTTCAATGCTTCCTTCGTTATTGCCGCGATTTGAAATTTGATGAGAAACCGAGCTACGCTTATTTGAGGCGGCTTTTGAGGTGAATTGATCAAAACTTCAACAAAAAAGTTCACATTTTTTCTCATGTTTTGAGGGAAGGTTGATTGTTTTTTTTGCCTTTGCTTTCAGTGGGTTGTTTGAACGCAACGTGTTCATCAGGGACTTCAGATACGATTGGACAATACTCAATGAAATCAAAATGAAGAAGATACACGCCAAAAAGATTGTAGATGCATGAGCATGAAAGACCCGGTTGAACTTCATTTAATTACAATTTTAAATTAATTTAACTAGAAATCCATTTTAACAATTGTTTTTACATATTATGAAATGTATATAAATCAAAATTATAATAGAAAACAAAAACACGTGAATAGTTTTAACCATCAATTTGATTTGAAAAGATGAAGTTTGAAACGGACGGCATTAAACGCATCCGTTGCTTTGTTTTGACATTTCACTTTCAATATTTTGGTATGTTGATGATGATGATTATTGTGCCTGTACTCCGCGCATGCGTCAAAAACGCACAACATTTCTTCAGTCGTGTTGACAGTGCAAGAAAAGGAAAACATTAAGAAAACAATTGAACGCATAAATTTGGCAAAAAATCACTGTTTTAGGAAATTTTCATTGATTGCATAGGATGTGAAATTGCACAATAATTTTGGTCTGCATTCAATTTTTAGTATAGAAACAGATTTACATGGATGATAATAAGGTGTTGATGGCAGCAGGAGTCACTGCTGCTGTAGTCACGGCAGCCTTCGTTTTCTGGGGACCTTCAGGTTTTTTTATTTACAAGAAGATACTTGGAGATTTGAGTTGCCAATTACATTTTTGAAATTTAATTTGAAAAAAAATGTTTAACGTTTGAAGGTGCATCGCGATTGAGACAGAGACGTGGTCAAATTGCTGGTTTACATAATTTTGGACGAACATGTTTCTTGAATACATTGTTACAAGCGTTGGCTGCATGTCCTCAATTTATTGCGTGGCTTCAATTGCATGGAGCCTCCGATAAGAAAAGTTTGATTGGATCCCTGTTATGCACTTTAGAAGGTTGGTTTTGGATCAATTGGAATGCCATTGAATGGATAGGTTATTGTTTACGTTTGAAATTTGTAGTTGTCAATGGTACACACCCTACTCTGAGAGCTGATCCCTATTCACCTGGTGTTGTTTTAAGAGCACTGCATAGCTTAGGTTGGGTTATACCGGACTCCGATGAGCACGATGCACATGAACTACTGCATGTAATACTTTCGTCACTTGAAGAAGAAGCGATCAGACCAAAGAAAGTAAGTGTAATTGGAATCTCTGGTGTGTGAACTGGCTATGCTAAATATTCACGTCCATTTCGATATTTCTCTTCAGATTGGCTGTTTATCAGACGCACTAGGTGATGGAGGTATAGGAATTGAACGTTTTTTACCACCTCCTCGACCATCAAGCGCTCTCCTCTCGGACTTTTCCCGTTCTGATTATGACGAATCCACAGGCTTGATGCGAAATGTTCGCTCCGAAGCACACACACCAGATTCACCACAATCTGTATGCGATGACCTCGACGATGAGCTACCTGACAATTCGATGCTGGACAACATAATCGCATCACCGATGGTTATGCCTGAAATGCGAAAGAGCCGCTCACGATCCATTCAGCAGAATGTTGACGTTGGTAGCAAACGTGGATCGCTGACATATCGCTCACTTGAACGATTAAATCGTGGTCCAAATCGTGTGTCTGTGTATGGCGGCGAGGCTCCGATCCAAGTGCCACATCCTTTCAGAGGTGCACAAAGTAGTCAAATGATTTGTACCGGGTGTGGCTATAAGTCTGTGGTACGATATGATAAGTTCGATAGTATTTCATTGCCGTTGCCCGAAAACAAAAATATTGGATTGAGTTTAGGCCATTTGCTCAGCGAATACGTTGCATCCGAAACTTTAACTGATGTCACTTGCGAGTCATGCAACGAAACATGTGATCACACCAAGACAGTTACTTTTGCAAAGGTATTTACATGCAAATCATCAAACTTAGCATTCAAACTTATAGCTATTATACTTCAGATATTTGATTATGATAATTTTGCAGCTACCTGCATGTTTGTGCATTCATATCTCACGAAACACTTGGTTGCAAAGCGGACAATTGTGTAAGAGGCAAGATATTGTGCATTTCTCAGAAACCCTTTCAATGGCACCGTATAGTTTCATCCAACCAAGTTTAAGTCAGGTAAGCACTTTGATTGCAATAAATATGCGCGTCACATAAAATGAGTACATTTGGAAATATCAAATAGACAAGTACGCCGTGGGGCTCAACAATGTCATTGCTCTCATCGAGTCTACAGTTGAATACAGCTGGCTTATCAGGAAATGATTCATTTAGTACCTACAATTTCGGAGGAATGTTCCCCAGGAATTTGTATCGATTATTGGCTGTGGTTGTCCATAGTGGTGAAGCTAATGGTGGACATTTCATCACGTATCGACGAGGCGCACTAAGGAATTCGCACAGGTAATTTAATAATTTACTTCTCATAAACGATAGAGGAACTAACAAGTGATGGCAGACAGAGAAATAAATGAGAAAAAAGAAGTTGAATGAGATATAGGAAAAAAAATTTGAATCTTTCTGTTTCAATAATAACGATTATTGACTGCTCAACATCTTCTTTTGATCGTCCAGTTGATTAATAACATTTTAGTAAACAGTGAACAAAAATTGTTTTTTTATTGTATTTTAGATGGTATTACACATCAGATACGGTGGTCAAAGAAGTTACAATTGACGAAGTGCTCAGTGTTTCAGCGTATATGATATTCTATGATCGAGGCACTGGACCATCACGTCAACAAATTTAAATTCTGCAAATTGACAAAAAAGCACAACAACAATTTCAAATCAAACAATTCTCAAAAATGTAATGTAAATTAATATGTGAGAATAATATTAGCGTGTAGCTCGTACGCAGGAATGTATGATGATTGATTGAGACTTCCGCCAATAAGAGATGAAATTTCGATATCTTTGCTGAGGTTGCACAAGTAGAACCCATTTTGGGAATTATATTCTATCTGTTTTCATTCATGCGCAAATCACAACGTGTAACACAGCTACTCTGTGGTTTTATTCTCAAGCATTTGAAGTGGTCTCAATTGCGATACACTTTAATATTATATCGTTATAAATAAGAATCATTATTTGCAAATTCTGAATTACAAAGTTCACGGTATGAGGGAAAGGAAGTAGTTTTAGTAGTTTTGAGTCAAGAGTAATTGTAATTTAAACACAAACCAAAATTTACTATTGAAATTATTTAGTCATAAAACAATACAAGTGAATAACAATAATCGAATCTATAAGATTAAGTTTTTCTCTCTCTCCAAATATTGAAACGAATTTATTTTCGAATCTTTATAAAGGTACGTGATATGATGAAATTATCAATTTTTTTTACCTCACAATTCATTTTGAAAGACATTGAAATTGTTTTGAAGCGATTTGATCTGTATTTTTAATGACATTTTCGTTCAAGTTTTTGAAATTATAGCAGACATAGAATAGGGAATTTGTAAATCACCATTATAGCAGAGATTATATCTACACTTCTCCATTTATTGTTTTATCATAATTCATTGAATCAATCGTTGCATTTTTACTTTTTTGCATACACCACTGCGTGCGTAAAGATATTTCGATCGGTCCAAAAAAAATCAAAACTCTGGGAATGAGTTTTCTATGCGGTTTGTTGTCCGTTTGAAACCTGTTCATTTTCAGCTCGTTCGGATAATATCTTCTGGTAGATCAAATAGGATCCAGTCACTAAATGGTTGGTTTTTCAATACAATTACGAAAAATTTGTATGGCGACTATGTCTAGTTCGAATTGTAACATTATGAAACTTTCAGAATATTATATTTTTATGAAAAAAATAATTCATACAAAATTCCAAGCCATTTTGATGAGATTTACGAATAGCTCCTTTGTATATATTTATACGAGTTTTGGTAGTGTGTTTCAATGCTTAAATATATATTTCAAAGTGAAAATCAACACATAAAGTTAAAAGTTCCCGCCTTGCTGAGGCAGAACCAAATATCAATTTATTCGCAAAAATTGTAGGGCTGATTTTTAGTATTAATTGATCCTAAATTTCATCGTAATGACTTGACATTTTGTGTGACTTCTCCTCAAAGTTACACGATGATGCGAAAAAAAAATAAACATAGCCCGTAAGCCCGTAGACTTTCGGGAAATGTGCGGAAAAGTTAGTAAGACCATTTATTAGAAAAGGTACAGAAAATGAAATTAATTACACTGCAAGAAACTCTATCCAATTACGATTTTATTGAAATTTCAACACACCTTTTTGTGGAGCTAATTCAATGTATGTTAAACGATAAGTGTTGTATGTATCAGCTTCTAAGCCATGTCCTTTGTTGTTAAAAGAATGACAAAAATAAATGAATATATTTATATTCAAAAATCAAAAACAATTTCGGAAGCGTCTATATTCCGAATAAAGTTTGTGTATAAGTTTGGATTTGTGTAATATTTCAAGGTGGTTTGACATTTGACTTGAAGTGTGCGTTCGAAGTCTGGGTTAATCTAACTAAAAATTAAGCTCGCAAAAAGGGACATTTACCAATGTCCTAGCTCAACCCATGATTGACTCCCACCATACACTTCTTTTACAACATTCAAGGCAACCGAAACCAGCTCTTCTTTAACCGCTACAATCTACGAGATACTGGATTAATTACATGAACGGTGTGAAAATAACAAATGTAGCGCTAGAATCTCAGCTCATAAGCACAACAACAGTCGGTCTTCAATGCAACGAGTGTTGAAAAAAGATTGGGGATTGAAACCTTTCCAGAAAACCCGAAAACACGGTTTGACAATCAAAAATAAGCAAGACAGAAGGCGAAAATGCAAAGAGCTGCTACGTTGGCGCGCAACGTTTTCACAACGTTTGCGTCTGGTGGTCCGCAAAAATTGACGAAGAATTAAAACCAATACTTGAAATAAAAATGTTGCAACCTAATCTAACTTCCAATAAAGTTTTTGTTCAATTTTAGAAAAAATGATACGTTTTTCAAGCATATATTGGGGGTGTGAAATAATTTTTAGACTTTTTTTTATAAAAAAGCAATGTTTATTATAAGATAACGATACAGTATATTTTATCCAATATATTCGCCATCGTTAGCTATGACTTCCTGCCATCTCCTGGGAAGTTTGTGGATTCCGCGTTTGAAGAAGTCTCCATCTTTTCCAGCTATCCAGCCATCGATCCAATTTCGCACTTCTCCGGCGTTTCGGAAGCGTACGTCAGCCAGGCCCATTTGCATTGATCGAAACAAATGGTAGTCGGAAGGTGCTAGGTCTGGAGAATACGAAAGTTGTATAAGCCGATCCCAACCGAGTTGCTCTACCTTGTTTTGAGCGGTTTTTGCACGATGTGGTCTGTCATTGTCATCATGAAACAAAACTTTATAGCTTTTGTTCGCTATTGCTGGCCGTTTTCCGTCTAATGCACGTGCCAAATTGCCCAGTTGGCGTCGGTAGCGATCACCTGTAACCGTTTCATTTGGATTCAACAGCTCATAATACACCACACCTTTTTGGTCCCACCAAATGCACAGCATAACCTTCTCGCAATGAATATCTCGTTTTGGCTGTGACGGTCCTGCTTCCCCTGGATCAACATACGCTGCCTTACGTTTGGGGTTTTCATAATAGACCCATTTTTCATCGCCAGTAATAATTCGATGCAAAAAACTATGTTTTTTGTACTCAGCAAGATTTTTTTTGCATGCTTCAATTCGTGCTCTCAATTGATTTTCGGACAGTTGAAACAGCTTGCTCTCGATGGAGCTTGATTGCCATAAGTGTCAGAAAGCAATCGGTGAGCTTCAGCGGCAGTTTTCTTGGAATCAAAAAAGAAAAGAAGAACCCCTCGAAAAAACAACTTATCACGATCCATTTTAAATCGATTACAAAAAAATGACGCAGTATGAAAAATAAAACTTTCTGCTCTGAATTAGATTGACAAATGTGACAGCTACAAAATGCAATTGGAATTGCTTGTCAAACTATACGCAATCTCACATAGCGACATCTAAATGTAGAGTCTAAGAATTAATTCACACACCCAATATAAATACGACAGTTATTCTGGGCCACCCTGTATTATTAACAAATTCTTTAAACTGCTCGTTGTATATGTCGTTTTTGGACAAATTAATCTACAAATCAACAGCATCAGCACCAGAACATTCGAAAGATTGGCTCCTATTTACCAGATGAGAAACAGGATCCAAAAGAGTAATGTACTCTTTGCATGCTTCAATAAACTCATCATCAAATAACAAAGTTTTTTACCTATAAAAATATTTGTGTTGAAAAAACACAATACACATCTCTAATTAAATGGTTATTTTATTTCAAAACTGTACAAATGGTCGGTTTATTCTAGCGTAAATGCATTTATTATTGAAATGACATTCCAAATCATTGATAGTATCACTTTGAACATATGTAACAGGTTCTTGATAAATATTACTGTAGTATGTCAGTTGATTTGAGCACATCAGAAAGTTTTGCAGTGATTTCAACATAATTGTTTAATTTGTGTGCATCAAATGTGGTTTGTCTAGCACCATAGCACAAATCCTTTTCAATTTGACGCAGGATATTAATGAAATGAATATTGAAGTGGACATCAAGTGATCCGATTGTCTTGAAAATATGTTGCAGCTGACTTAAAGAATGTTTTATTTGAAATGTAGCCACATTATTTGCACTTCTTCCATTTGCTTGGAGAAAATAATTAATTTGCCCAGGAATCTCATGAAGAATTTCAATGAGACGAAATTTCTTGTATTGTATTAAATCCATGGAAAACTGTTAAAATGAAATGAATAAAATCATATGAAATGCTTAATCAGTTATACATACAATATACAATATCTATTACAAATTTTTACCAGATTTGAGTTCGGATTAATTCCCTCATACAGTTGCATGTTATTTATTGCAGCCGTTGTAAATGCTATTGCATTTTCTTGTTTGAATGTGCGTTGATCTTGAAATGAATTTTTTCCAAATTACTTTTGTGTTAGCAACAAATGATAAAATACACATACCCAATGGAGTTGAATAACGGATCAACGAAGTATCTTCACGTTTTTGTATTGGCTCAATTTTTGGAATTGTTAGACCATAAGCCATTATTGTATTGGGTGAACAAATGAATTTTAAAGGATTTACAAGAGATGGCGTTACTAGTACTATATCGCATCGGGCAATTGTAACTAAATATCTTCATGTCAAAGCATCATCATTACTCATCACTTTTCAGTATCTGTCATTTCACCGAAGTGTAAACAACATAGTTTTTGTGTGCCCCGAATATGTCAACTTTTGTTCCATCAAAACACAATTTGCGGGAAGGATTACTTCTTTGCTTTCATTTGAAGAAATCTGCAGCTGAAAGTCGTCGTGTGCTGCAGGAAGCTTATGGGGATCATGCTCCATCGATTTCCACTTGTGAGTACTGGTTTAGACGATTTGAAAATGGTGATGAATTTTGATACGAACGACAAAGAGCGTCCGGGAGGCCCACAAAAGTTTGAAGATGTCGAATTGGAGGAATTACTCGAGCAAGATTCATGTCAAACGCAAGAAGAACTTGCAGAATCATTGGGAGTTACTCAACAAGCTATTTCCAATCGCTTAAAAGCCTTGGGATTCATCCAAAAGGTAGGAAATTGGGTGCCGTACGATTTGAAGCCGGGAGACGTCGAACTGCGTTTTTGCATGTCTGAAATGCTGCCCGCTCGCCACAAAAAGAAGGCTTTTTTGCATCGGATCGTAACGCAAGATGAAAAATGGATTTATTACGACAATCTGAAACGTAAAAAAGCGTACGTGAAGCGCGGCCAACCCGGCCCATAGACGCCGAAGCCGAATATTCATGCGGCCAAGGTGATGCTCTGTATTTGGTGGGATCAGAAGGGTGTGCTGTTTTATGAGCTGCTAAAACCGGGTGAAACTATTACTGGGGAACGCTACCGACAACAACTCATCAAATTGAATGCAGCAATCAAGCAAAAACGGCCAGAATGGGCGACCAGACATGAGTCATTGATTTTCCATGATGACAATGCTCGGCCACATCGAACTCAAGAGGTCAAAAATTATGTGAAAAATGTTGGATGGGAGCCGCTACCCCACCCGCCGTACAGCCCAGACCTGGCACCTTCTGACTACTATCTATTTCGATCCATGCAGAATGCCCTTGCCGGAATACGGTTCACTTCAATCGACGGTATCAAAAATTGGCTTGATTCGTTCTTTCGCTCAAAAGATGAGGACTGGTTTTGGCAAGGAATACATAAATTGCCAAAAAGATGGGAAAATGTTGTGGCTTCAGATGGACAATACTTTGAATAAAATATATTGCACCAGCTTTTCAAAATAAACTCTCTAAATTAGAAAAAAATCCTTTAAAATTCATTTGTTCACCCAATAAAAGAAGCAAGTGTATTTTTTGAACTATTTTTTCGTGGTTTTGGTGCCATATTTGCGAAGAAAAATGTATAAAAAATATGTAAACAATTTGTTTTGCAATATAATTTAATGTGTTGATAAATTTTCATTAGTTTGATGCTATAGATGACATTTCTTTGACACATTGTCAATGATCATCGGGCAACTCAAACATCGTACAACCAACCCATCGTATAAAATCATTAACATTTAAATTATTAATAAATTTATCTGGCTCGCTTCCTATAAAAATCAATTTGTTGAAAAACACAATGCACGTCTCCAATTGAATGGTTATTTTATTTCAAAACTGTACAGCATAATTGGCGAAAAATCTTACTGAGTGAATTTCACATTGACATTTCGAATTTCGAACGACCGATGAATAAATACTAAAGTACACGCACACAATCGAAATCTCATGCACACCAACACAATCGCCTCCATCAAAATTCACTTTTTAACGGTGGCAAAATAACCATTGCTTGGTTGCGTAGTTTTTTTTTCTGCTGCCTGCCATGATGTCATTAGAGTGAATTTTTTTTTGTAGCGACATCAAATTTAATTATTAAATATTCAAGCAAAATCGAAAAAAAGTAATTATTCTTTCACTCGGTTGCATTAAATTTTTCATTTTTCAATTTCCATTCAATGTTTTGCGTTTGATTTTAAATGGAGTTTCATTTCATTTTGGTTCATTGCTTCGAATTAACAAATTAAGAGAAAGAATAAACGCATAGAGTGGTATAGGTTTGTTCACATTTTATTACATTGATTTTGTGGCATAGACCAACAGCTAAAGAGTGAGAGAGAGAGAGTTGAAAGAAAATGTTTGTAGACCCACATAGTGCATTGCGAATGGATTGAACGAAGGCAAGTGAACACAAAAAAATATATTTTTTTCTTCATCGGTAATGGACTATTCTAATTGGAAAGTTTTGTAAATAATTATTTGTTTTTTTTCTGATTTTAGGATTTAAATTGCGGGAAAACATCATGTGAAGTTTGAATTGCAAATCGGTTGTTTGTATTCACACACACGCACACACTCTTTCTATTTTCTTTCATTTACGTGTAAATCACGCGTAACAAATACACCATGAAAGTGATACACGAAAGCAGCCACATATTTCTTTTTGCATGTGTGCGCACAATTATAATGAACATTTTTCGAACAGCTGACAATGACATTTTCAATTCAATCCAGTTTTTGGACGTTGTTCGCATGTACTATTTGTACATGATTTTGGGTATGAAGATTTTTTGCGATTTTTATACAAAATTAGTGAGTCAGAGAATGAGTGAAAAATAGAAAGAAACAGAGAAGGAGAATGAGAATGAGAAGGAGAATGAGAAGAAGAATGAGAAAAGTGTATTTTTTTCAGCTGATAAAGAAGAACCAGTCCTATCGGAAATATTGTTTACATTTTTCATGAATTAAACGTATTGATTTTTTTCCGCTTTATTATTTCCTGCATTAGGCATTGACCAAATTTGAAACCACACAAAAAGTGACGAACAAAAGTGGAATTGAACAGGAATAATAATCATTAATAATGTTTGTTTGTTATTTTTTAGCTTCGACATTAGTTGGATCAAGTACGGAATGAACGCGACCGAATGGTACAGGAGAACAACGATAATTTTAATAACAACATAAAATCTTCCTTTGAAATAAAAATTAATGAAAACTCGAGTTTGTTTTTGATTCAATGTTATTTGTATTTTTCTTTTTTTCTTAGGTCAAAAAGAGTTATTATCAAAACATATCGCATGAGAGAGAGAGAGAGAGAGAGGTGTATACAATCAAGCGAAGAAGGGAATATGTAGGTTTATGGGCTTCGCTCTCAGGCTGACGCACGCGTCCGCAGGTATGACGCAACGATTGCACTCGAACCCGCCCTACTCATGCCTTTTCCGCACTCTCCGATAAATTTGGTAAGACTGGGAATCTCGAGGATGTTTTCGAGCTTTTTGGTGAATTTGAGCCCGGCCAATCCGATGTTCTGTTTAGCGATGATGCAAAAGCGTTGATTACGGACGATTCCATCAATTCAACTGAATCGTTTTTCAATTAGGACGATGACGATGGCACGTTGTATAAAAATATCCAATGTCTTTAACCGCAAAAAAAATAAATAAATCAAACATCAATTTGCTTTTTATCATCAATTCTTTTGTTTATTTCTACGAAAAACTCTGCGCACTCTCAGTTATAAAATGGTAAAAAAACATAACAAGAGAAAGAATCAAATGTATGCAGCAGCAACACCTGTCCTTAAAAGCTTCAGTTTCATTATTTTCGTTGGATTTGTACCATTCTTAGATTAATTTGTAACCTTAGCTTATGCAAAAATTTCAACGATTTTTTTTTGTTTTTGTTTATAAAGGCTTAATTGATCGTGTCGAAACAAATCACAACGAGAAAATAATGTGTTGATCTTTTTCGAGAGAAATAATGATGGAAGAGGAACAGTCTAAAAGCATTCAAATTTGATTATATAACAGCTGGAATTTCAACTGTCGATTATTTGTTTATTATGGATTTTCGTCTAAGAAAAAATATTGTATTCAAAATCCGGTTTATTTTTCATCAGAGCTCGAATGGTTGAATTGATCTTCTTCGTTTTTGACATTTGGATCGCTATCTTCGTCCGAATAATCTTCGTCGTGTGTGTGAGTTACTGACCGTGGTGTTACCGGCCGTGTATGTGGCACCGATCCCTTGTCATTATTATTCAACTGAAAAGATTACAACGTTGTAGCATCGACATGTTTCATGAATAGTTTCTATTTACCTGTAACTTGCGCAAGTCATCAGTATTCAGTATTTCCTGTGTGATTTGTGAGATTTCGTCGTTTACTTGTAGCGTGGTTTGTGCGGTTTCCTCAACGGCTTGTTCTTGGCGTATTCGAGATCGCGAAATCATTGGAGCATCCATGATGAAGCGTTGCTCGTGCGCGACAGTTGATTCGTGTGGCAATTGCATGGCCGGTGCACGGAACATGTACGAGAATGGATAATAGATCAAGTTCAAGAATGTTGAAGCATATAAATCAGCGTATCGAACAACCTGATGGTAGTTAATTACATTATTAGCCTTTCAAAGTCTTCTCTATTTTACTTTAAGCAGAATGCAAATGATGCATCGAACAAAAACATACCTGACTGGAGAAGAATGTTTGTCGTGAGCCAGATCTAAAAAGAGAACCCATCATTCCGTAAGCCAGATCCATTTTGTGCGTTACATCACGAATAGAAGCTCGAACCTTCGAGATATCAGGTTTTTCATTTGTACTCGAATCCAGATTCCTATTTGGTGAAAAGATTTCATATGAAAGTTTGTTGATTCACAACTTAATAATGAACAATTTAGGGATACTGAGAAACTACTATGAAAATCATTTGACGTCACTCACTTGTACATATCCCCCAAAATAACGTCCAAATTTTGAAGTTCTGCAAAAAATTGACATTTGTCCGTCCAAACATGCAATTCCTGCACCAATTCTGGAACCTACTTACGAAAAAACCATTGTTAGTACACAAACATACGCATTAATTCAGTATTTGCTATTTGTTACAGATGAGTAACCAAATCATGATTGTACTTACAATGAGGAAAGTTCGCCATCCTCGAATTTTCTTACTCTTGAGAATATCACCGAAAATATGATCTCCAACATACAAAACATCCTTTCCTTTGGCTCCCAGCAATGAAGTAAACACATCGCATGATCCGCCCGAATAAACTTGGCCCGGCTTCAATTCACCTGTATGTGTACCGACTCGCAGTGCACCCGTGGTACAATCAACTTGTCGCAAAATTGTACCTTCGCCGAAAAACAAGGGCTTCTTTGCATCCACTACAATAATATCAAAATATGAAGTCCATGGGCGGTGAGGCTCTTCCGGTTTTCCTCCATGCGGAAAGTCAAACAAATATGTCATAATTTTGTTTGTGAAATTAAATGCACTGTTCGTCAATAAAAAGCATTTCGCGCCCGATTCACGAATTCGAGACAATACCATTGGCAAACGTGGATTCTTTTTCACGTATTTATCCAAGTTCTATAACCAGAAAAAGACGGGGACGTTTTTTAATTTGCCACATATTGAATAAGAATAAAGTGTAATTCGTACCGCAATAGTTGCGTTTTGCAAGTCCCCGTGCAAATGAACATGGTCCATAGCGCTGCGAACATCTTGAAAAATTGATTTGTATGACATGAATAGATCGCCAGCACGCACACCCGTTTTTTCTCTAGTTTTCAATAATAAAAATGCATTTTCATTAGTATTCGTCATAAAAAATTGTGTAATGATTTATCATTAATTTACCTCGTGTATTCAGGTGAATTGGTGAAAAAGTCCGTCAAACATGCCAACATATAAGTTTCCGGAAGATTGAATAGAGTGTTCAAGACATATACACGAGATTCGTCCAATTTCAAAAACTTGTTCGGATATAATTCATAGACTTGCGAACTAAAAGAGCAAAAGCGCACAAAGTTTTGTTGATAAGTCAAATAGCTTTTTGTAGGACAAGCATTCATATCGAAAAAGTAGGCAACACTCACTGTTTCAAAAACTCAAATCCATGAACGCACACCAAAATATTTCCATAAGCGTCAACTTTTAATAGGTTGCCATAGACCTTGTCGAACCACAAACCACGAACCGGAAAAGATGGATCATACTCAAACTGTAGAATTTCATTTGGATAGCCCATATGTACGAGTTGCTCTTTCACCAAATCAAATCCTAGTGTTTCCAATTGCGGTGATTTGTACTCAGCCACTGTGCGAGGAGAAACATATTCAGATTTATCAGTGGTTTTCACAATTACATTGAAAAAAGTACATACGTGTGTAATCCATGTCGAAGCCGAAGAATTTAATATTATCCATGTTCAGCGAGCGATTGACGAAAATTCTGAAAAAAACATAACAACTCAATATTAAATATTATTATATAATAAATGTTTCGTTGTTGCAAACGCTGCATTTATTTTGAATCTTGTTTGTATCAAGATATGTTCCTTGTTCGCCAAATTGTTTATCAAGCAGTATGATTCGGCTCAAAACTTCCCAACAACAGTCAAATGAAGTTGATTGTGTTTGGGTGTAATTTCAAGCAACCGCTGTCAAAGGTTATGTTCAATAAAGTCAAAAATACAAGACCCAGAACGATGACTTCTTTATTTCGGGTCGCATCATTATTCATATTCGCTCTAATCTTAACTATTATGATACGAATATTCTAGCTGTAATCAGCCACATTCGACTAGACACCCAATTACTCTCTAGTTTCAATGATAATAGAAAATAATTCAGCCGCATTTCGTTGAAAAAAGGTATGATATTCCATAAAAGAATCTCCATTTTCTATGCAATTCACATTGGATTTAATGTCTTGTTTTCATTTTGATAATTGGACTCATGTCGAAAATCATGTGCATCTTTGAACGTACATACAATTGTACCCCAACATCCCACAGCAACGTGTGTTTGATATAATCATTTAGCTATGCTAAATCTCTCGAAAATATACTTTCCTTTTCTGAGCACACAGACTCAATTTGAGCTTGCATACATTTTTGCATGCTTAGTACAAAATCGCAACACAAAATTGATGTGGATTTCTGCACATTTTTTAGCCGGTCGACAATTTCTGTGTAAAATGAACCCATTTGCAGATGGCTCAAAACCAAAATGTCATGTTTATTATTTTTTATGTATTACTATTATTGTTATGTCGTTATGCATTTCATGAATTTTCTGCAAAAAAAAAAATCTTTTGAAGAATTATGACTTGAATGTAAACTCAGACCCATTGTATGAAAATCGACATAATCTAAAAGCCAAGAACAAAGCATAAGTTTTTATTGAAACACTCTTTTTGTATCAGCATCCCAAGTTCATGGATATTTCCAATATTAAAATGAGCTTATTGAATATACAATATGTTTCATCACAAAAAGTGACCAATTTTTGACCTTCCGCTTTCCTCGCACGTTGCACGCCATGCGCCATTCATTAGGATCATATGTAACAGGACTGTAAAAAGGAATTGGGAATTGTCAAACTAACCATTTGTCATGTGTTTCGATTTATTTTCAGCTTTGAAGAGCACAAATATGTTTTTTCATAATATGAGATTCAAATTCAACAAGCAAGAGTGATATGCCAATGCAGCGGTCACTTCAACGCTTGCTTTCGTTTCAGATAGTTCAATAAAGATTTTACACTGATTTTAATTCTTATCTGACACACTGTGCTCGTACACTGACAATTCATTCAGTTTTGTCCACTTAATTTAGTAGGTAAATAAATGATTTACTTACAGAGGATAGAAAAGTAGAAATTATGCAGATGAATTGTATTTAGGAGATTAAATGGGACAAAGCAAGAATTTAAACGGCCATTAGCAAAAAAGTATTATCGTTTCCACGAAAATATGAACATTTTTTATCGATGTCAATAATAATCGATCAATTTTTGATGGCATGCAAATGATATAGTTTGGTAGGTTGCATTCATGAATTGGAAATTTTCACTCGACCGAATTGAAATACACTTTGATCACTTAGAATCGAACGCACCCGAAGAATAGAACAAAATTGAGTGAAACTTCATATCAATATGCAACATGTTCGATAAAATTAAAAATAATTATATAATAAGTGCACCACCGTCAAACAATTTACTTGTTGTGATGCAACCCAACTAACACACTTCTTTAAATTTCCAAACAAACCGAGAGAAAGATGTTTATGTTTTTATATGTGTCTAATGGAAGAGAAGATGTCATTTAAACGTCTAATAATTGTACATATACAATATAAATACCAAAATATTGTTTCTAACAAATGTCTAGTAAAGAGGAGAGCCTCTTACAATTTTTAAAGAGAATAAACTCTAGATTGGATGTGTTTAATAAAACATCTATCAAACTTTCATTTTCAAAATTCTTTCTCTTATCGGTTATAAATTAAAGTTTGTCCACATGTAGACGTACGTACAGCTGTTTCGTTAGAGAATATTGGCTTCTTGGGAGTATTCTTTCAATAGAGGAATTTATCTTATAAAGGTGCAAACACTTAGAGTTCAAGCTCTAAAAATTTGATCTACAATTGTATGTATAAGACTTTTATAAGACTTAATTGCAGGCATTACTATGCGATGGATCCATCAACTTATTTGAATCCATCGCTTAAATTTATCTACTAAATGCAATGCGACTGACGTATTCATGCTTGTCTGCTACAGCGTAAGCAGTGATACAGTGAACGCGTGTTCGTGTTCGCTGCGATGCTGTCTGTGTTACAATAATGACTGAGAGTTGCACTAACGCGTCCACTGCTTACGCTGTAGCAGACAAGCATGAATACGTCAGTCGCACTGCATTTAGTAGATAAATTTAAGCGATGGATTCAAATAAGTTGATGGATCCATCGCATAGTAATGCCTGCTTAATTGTGCTAGCTGGGGAACTACACACTATCAGCGATTCTATTTTTCATCACAAAATTGTAAATTTATGCACATTATTGAATTTAATGGTTTTGGTGAATACATAAAGCTCAATGGAGCTAAATTGAATGAAATGTGCGTGAACAATGTGTCTAAGCAGCAGTTAAATTCATGCCACATAATTGAGCGTTCCGTAAAGTAGACATTTAATGGGCAATTTACCCTAGTGAACACACTTAATGCAAACCAGAAAAAATGTGTGCAGACAAACTTGGCATCGTCTGGCTTTTTTCTTCGCTTTCGATCGGCAATTGAATTGTCTTTTTGTCTTTGAATGCACAACAGCCCAAGGACTAATACTACAAAAATCGAAATGCTTCTACCTACATTTCGTATTACAGATTTTGTGGGTGACGATTGCAATCCGCAAAGTTTGTGCTTAGAAAAATAATCGTCATTATCTGAGTTAGTGTTTTGGAAGGGCTTAGCCTGTCTCAACAGAAGGTAGTTCATTGTTGGTCTTTCTTTTTCCAACACAAGCCAGCTGATACCACCTTTTGGTCTAATCCCATTCGAAGCTATATTTGCGTAATATCAGGTTGCAAGCCGAATTAGAAAAGCAAAATTTGGCAAAAAAGTTATTGTAATATTAATTCCATAATATCGGATTATTTGTTTCTAGCTGTGTTGTTGTTGTTGTTGCTGTTATAAATAATTTATTTCTTCGTATATAGACCGCAATGCATTAATGCTTTTGCATTCTGGACGGTGTTCCAGATCTTCTATAAATTATTATTTAGACTTCTTATGCTGCGCTCGCTCCCATTTAAAATACATCATTGTATGTATAAAGTACATTTAGTTGAAGATATTTGATAGACTTTGAAACCTTTAAGTGTGTGTTTTATTCAGTTTTGAGGAACAGAAAAGAACTTTCTTCAAAAAATTTTTACCGCCCATCATTGATTTTGTCCAAGCGGACCGTGCTTGTATGGAATCGGAGAGCTATTCGAGAGTATGCCAATTGACCGCGCCATCTTATTTTACATGGGTGAACTCAATTTAGATCCATTGTAATACGAACAAAATTTTTATTGAAACAAATAATAAAAACAAATGAGTCATTGAAACGATTGAAATATCACATCAATACTGCTGCCCAATAGATGGCGCTGGAGAATAGATATGATTAAAATGTCTCAAATGGCACGGTCCCCTTGATTTTGTCTATTAATATACAGCTCTATTCCATCTGATCAAACGTACGTGTTAACATAAGAAAACCTATTACGTATGGTGCCAATGAATATCTTGAGTGCGTTTGCCTTCCAAAGAAGTACAAGACTTCATTTTCCCTCAATTTGATTAAAATCAAGTTTGCATTTGCATTAGAGGATATTGCGTTTGGAAATTCAAGGTTGCTCACATGGTCATATGAAAATAATATTTATTGCTTCTTTGCCACTGAATACATTGCATGTGGTTTTCGATTTTCTCAAAATTATTTGAAATCATTCTGAGGCGTTTTGACTTTATTTATTTATTACGGAGCCTACATTTATGCCAAAACGTGTTCGCAGCAAGCTGAAAACATGCTGGTCTAAGACCCAATACGGCATAAATTCCGCCCATGGTGCGTCTTTTGCAAAGAGAATACAGTCAGGGATGGGATGGTATAAAAGAGAAGCTTTAATACCAAAATTTGGTTCGGAAAACCATGGCAAAACCGGCCTAGCTCAGGAGAACTAGGGGAAATATAGTCAATATTTTTGCAGTTAAATTACGTTAACATCATAGAAAAAATGACAAATAAAAATAAAAAACTAGAAATAACTCAAAACTTATTGGAAAAGAAATTGCGCAACAATGTTCCGAGAAATCGCGGGTTTATATTTTGAATTATTTACTGTGTGGTACGTAACAGATGCTTTGCGTTATTTTTAAACGCAACAATGGACTTAGAATTTCGAATCAATCGCTGATAAACTAAAGGCGCGCGTGTCAAATGTAGTACGTGGATAAAAATGTACACGGAGGTTATCTGGATAACGCGACGACTCACCGTTCCGAACAAACATGTGATTCAGATACTCAGGAGAACGATTTGACAACTGCTTGAATATCAAGACTGCAGATTGCAGTTTAACTCTGCTCTCAGGGGTCAATCCATTCAAACGCTCACGATATTCAGTAACATGATCATTACGTTTTAATTCGTAAATGTATCGAATCTTGTCGTTATCAGCAACAAGATCACGGTGAACCTGATTTTGAGTGTTATGTGCACCCCAACCATATGCTACTACACTGCCATAATCCATTATGGGGTCAATCAGAGCTACAGCCATATCACGTTTTACGTAATTGGGTATAAAATGCTTGGTATGGCGTATACGGTTCAAGACACCATACACTCTTTGCAGTTTACACTTGTCATGTTCTTGAAAATTAAAATTTTCGTCAAAAATAACACCAAGGTTCTTTATTGACATACAGAATTCAAGTTTATCATCACCTATTTTCACATCATTGATCATATCAAAATTTAACCGACTCGTTTGATGCTTAGTACCGATAATCATCATCTTAGATTTAGATCCGTTTAATTTCATGCCGCGACGATTAATAAAATCATTTAATTTAGCAAGGTCCGAATTTACTTTATCAATACCGTTATTAATTTGATTCAAATCGACTTCTAGAAGAGCTTGACAACCATCAACAAATGGCCTGTCATATTTTCGAGAACATTAAGCGTATCATTAAAATAAAGAGAAAAGAAAGTTTGGCCAAAATTACTACCTTGAAGAACTCCGTTATTAATTGATATGAAATTAGACTCATGATCACCGACTTTAACTTTTTGCTGAATATTACTGTAAATCGATTTAACTAATTCAACTGCACTATAAGAGAAACCGTATGATTTGCAAACTTTTACAAGAGCATCATGGGGAACGGAAGGAAACGCGCTTTTAATATCAAGTGAAACAAAAATGATAACTTTTTTACGATTTAACGACGATCTGATGCTCTCAGATATGTTCAATAATGAGGTGGTACAGCTATAGTTCTTACGGAAACCAGATTGCCGTTCGTGAAGAATGGCGTTTGATTGCAAATAGCCAGTGACTTGACTATTCAAGAGAATCGCGAAAATCTTAGGGATGACTGAGATGATGCTGATTGGCCTGTATTCTGAAATAGACTGGGGACTTGGTACCTTATTTAGCGGTTTAATAATGATTTTATTCCAATCAGCTGGATAAACACTATGAGCGATACAGTAATTAAAAATGAAGACAATGTGTTGGGCTATTGATGGAATAATTAGCTTAAGAAATTTAAGAGGAATGCCATCGTCGCCAATTGCATTACTCTTAATTTGTTTAAACGCGGAAAGAAATTGATCAATGGTTATTTCATGAAACGAAAAAGTGGAATTAATATTAGCAGGAAGCGACAAATTGACCAAATCAGCCCCATCAAAAGAATGAATTGAAGCAAAGAAACCATTGATATCATCCAAATTAAAGTTGTCAAGGATTTCAGATTCATTACTGTCATCCTTACTAGATTTGCAACAGCCAAGAGATTCAATAACATTCCATTTAGAACGGAAGAAGCCTTTAGGCATTTGACTTATTCAATGTTCATACAATGTTCATGGTATACAAAATTGACCATAAAATTGGTTACACTTTCCCTGCATATGTACATTCAAAGCTTTAGAGTAATCCTCTTACAATTGCCATTTAGTTTGTGGTTATAGTTCGTCTACACTCATACATCATCGTTTATTCATCATGAGAGATTTCATAAAATTTGAAAAAATTTGCAATTTTTTATGATAAATGCTGGGCTGTCGAAGTCAAGGAGTTCTTCTGCTTTCCAGCATTTTCTCCCTCTGTTTTTTTTTTTCACTTTATTGAATCTTTTTTCCTATCTTTTCCCTTTTTTCCGTTCACTTCTGTTTTTTCCAGTTTTTTTGGATCTTCCTTTCTTCTCAGTCTTGGCACTTACTTTTACGCTCTTTTGTTTGTCTACGTTATTTTGGAATAAACTTCACACTTAATATTGCAGCTTCATAACATTGCAAATGTTTCTCCAAGACACTAGCGGTAATTTATGTAAAAAGTGCTTCAAAGAATACGGGAAAAAAACTATATCGAAAGATTGCAGGAAAGACCCTTTACCACTTATTAGTAGCATCATGTACAGCGTACCTTGCAAACTAAACTAGTTCATTTTTGTGATAGTTGCCATTTTTCAACGAGCACAATGGTTTTCTGCGCAAATAACGGCAATGAATTTCACCAGCATTAAATGTGAATTTGAGGCCACACTGAACGATGAAAAGTACTGAATACATTGGAGGAGCGGCGAATAAAAAGAAATTCGCACATAATCTGTTTTGTGAGAGAAAGCCTGCATACAAGCACACACCAAGCATCATATACATATATTATTTACGATACATGATACAATCGAAAAAACGGTAGTATACACTTAGTCATACTTGTAACCAGCAGCTATTGTTGCCACACTTCCAACAAAACATTGTGATATTAAAATGTGGTCTCGTTAATTTTCGTAGCTATTCAATAAATATCTCATTGTTCGCCGATGGAAGCAAAACACAGCTAAAAAAATTGTCATTAAAAATACGCATAATCAAGCAAAAACTGAACCGGTGGGAAGAAAACACACCTTCAGATAAGATAGGAAAAATATTGAAACTATAACTATTTGGGATAATACATCAAAGTAATATTCGAAATAAAAGTGAAACATGATTTGCATTGTATTTAGCATACGGTTATGTTTCATAATTATTCCGAATTAATTCTCGTTTCACAATTATTTTCAACTATTTTTGGGTGCTATATTTTGCCGAAATAGTTTCAAGTTTCAGTATTTTCCTTATTTAATCTGAATGTAAGTTCACTTCCCACCGATTCAACTTTACAAACTATTTTCAATTCATTTGTTATGATCGTCGAAAACAGTTTTGTGTGTGTGTGTGAATTGTTCGCAAACATAGTTTCGTAAATTGCTTAATATTTCGCCGTTTGGTTTGGTTTGTTTGTCATTTCATAGAAAAGTAAATCAATTCTTTTGGTAGTGCGAATCGAACACGAATAGAAAAAACGAAATATATGTTACCCAAGTTTGACTTTGATATGATCCTGAATTTGCAATCAGTCAAGGACAATGTCATCAGAAGAATGAGATTGCTGTTTTCTATTAAAACAATAGAGAAGTTGATGTTTTTTATCAGAAAATGAAGAAGGTCCTTACACATTTTTACTCTATTCTCGCTTATGGTGTGAGCATTTTTTCTGTGTCAGATCAAGGGGTTTTCATTGTTCCTTCGCATCAGAGATAAGCGGACCGAGGAGAAACTATTTATATTTGTCTCGATATGCTTGAATTTAAATGAATTCACGAAAATGGTGGGATGGTCAGCAAACATTAGAGGTCATACTTTTCACTTGACACACATTTATATGTGATGTCATACTATTGAAACGAGGATGAGTACAATAGAATCTTTTCCATTTTAATTAATACTTTTCCACCGAGAGTATATTGAGGGGTAAGTATGCTTCGTAAGTACAAAGAAAAATATAAAATCAATTATTGATTATACCGTGCAAAAGATAGATAGTTACGATAGTGAAAGTCGTCAGTGAATAAGGTTTTACCAGGTGATTCGGTTGGTTGAGTCTTTAATTTGCGTAACTACTTTAATATTCATTCGGAAATTTCGATATAAGGTTCAAGTTTGTTAATATTGATCGTGTTCCGGTGAAAAAGATATCTCTATTCAAAAAGCATCTCTCAAAGTATGTTCGAATTGCTATGGCTTTGAGGAGAGATTGAGTTCCTCCAATCCAGAAATCTACGTCAAACCTTGGCCCCCGTAATATTCTGAAGTAGATGGATTATTATCTCCTACATGATTTCTTTTGTTGGTTGTGGAATATGCGTGTGTAAAGTTTGAATGGATCTTGTTGAATATCTTTCTATTAAAACACGTTGTAATGGCCCAATTACTTGTTATTTTCATCATTTGTTGAATATGAATTTCACATATAATGTGTTTAACATATGTCATCCTTATTTATTCAATGAAAATCTGTTTATGTTAGCAATGAAATTGATTCTTTTGTTGCGTATTTGTCAACTTCAACTCAAAAATTTGTTGAAATGATTATTCAATTGAGAATTATTAGGACAAATTGGTCACATTTGTCATTATCATAATAATGTGTCGTTTTACCAGTCACTTGCAAAATGTCTGGGTTGAATCGCTGAATTAAACGTTTTCCAATTGGAAGAAGTGCAAATTCGTTATCGTTGTCACCTTCAAGGTTACACATTCAGTAAACAAATATTGCGTGGGAATCGATTTTATTCGAAGTATGTCATCTTATTGAAATATAATTCAGTTTGCACTTTGTTGACATTGCATCATCAATTGGCATTTCGCTAAGTCGACTAAAATGTGATCGATAGAAAACGAACCAGATTTTTTTGAAATTACGTTCGATATTAATATGCCAACATGCTCCAACATTTTTGGATTTAAATCTCCTAGACTCTTAGGGCATCTCTCTCTATCTCTCTCTCTCTCTGTCGCAAAATGAATTATAATCCACTTTCCCGTTAATTTTGTGGTCGAAATATAGAATTACAAATTCTAATTATTATTGATGTTCGATAGAAAAGCAAAGCATATTCAGTTAGTGTGTGGTATTTCCAGTTATGCAAACGCATGATATCGAATGGATACGATTACTAATTAAAACACACCAAACCACCATTATATCGAATATAATGATTATATCTTATGTTACAGTGTTTCGAAATAGGCAAAACATTTCTACAAATGATGCCGTTATCAGTATTCGATTACAATGGTTATCCGCTTAACAATCTATATAATACCTGCATGATACAATTATCGAGTCGATACAAATCGAATTTAAGAAGGTTTTAATTGGATTTTCAACTAGTATTAAATATATAATGTGAAACTAAAACACCGGAAAATTGCAATGGTGCCGATGTATAGACTGTAAATTTGATTGCAAACATAATAGTAAAATAATAATAGTGGCAAATTATTTCGATGAAAGCATGAAATGATTTTATTCGTTTGATTTTTTATGCAATATGCATACTTTGTATTCAATAAGACCAATTGCATTTCAGCGCAGAATGTACAAGTATTGATAAAATAAATTCGAAAATGTTGTTCTAACTGCATTCAAATGACTGTCGATTGTATTTTTGCTATCACTTTCCAAAACACATGTTCTCTCTTGTACGGGCAAATCTGCATCGAAATTGCTTGTGATCATTTTACATGTGTAGACATTTTCGAAGTGTATTGCATCTGAGTATTGGCAATAAATTCTACGATAAAATCGAAACAAGCTTGTTTATTAATTTTCGAGCCAATCAATTTATGATGTAAGCTAATGCGAGTTCATGTTTATTTTGTGTACTTTTGTATCAGATTGTTCCAAGAGCGTCATTCAATTTGTATTTATTGAGCTATCAATCTCAAGCACCTGGAACAACTGCCTGTCTGTGCACAATGCACAGTGCACACACATTAAATACGTCAATTTTTGATTAGGAACTATCGGTTGTATCGATAAAGAACAATTATTTAGCTTGAATTTCGCATTTAATGTTGCACAAATCAAAAGTGAAACGTGAGCCTTTTGAATGGGCCGCGTTATAATTTGAAAGCATATGAAGAAATTCAAAGATTACATTTTCGAGAAAATTATCGGTTCAATAGTTTGATTTCGAATTTAATAGGCTGCCGAATGCCAATACAATGCGAATGGATTGATGAACAAAAACAGCCCCTGTACAATTGTACAAAGAGAGCAACTTAATGCAATGGCAAAACAATAGGAACAGAAAAACGGTAAATATTTGTATACTTATGTTAGATGAGAGCTTCAATTGTTGTCTGTATTCGATGAGTGATATTAAGGGTTTTTTAAATTTTTCATTTTATATTAATAGTATAGAACGGCTGTGATGAGAACGAGGTTTACGTCGCTTATGATAGTCTGATTGAATCAAAATATTTGCGATAATGTCGACCAGTGCCCCAAAGGACACTCATAACATTTTGGACTCTACTCCAACAGATGTTCTGCGTTCCTCATATGGAAAAGCAGTATTGTTTGTGCTTGAAGTTTTAATCAAATCCAAAACAAATATATCATCTCATCGTGCTCAAATAATGATTACAATCAAATGCAGAGCAATCTCGTCAAACCTTTTCAAATATATTATTATTTTTATACCAAATACTATTTCAAAACAGAGGGCAAAACTCATTATGGCGCAGTTTCTCATTCGACTGATCTGCGTGTGCTTTGATTTGAATCTCAACTAGATTGGAATTACATTCAAATGTATTTGTATGAGCCAAAATTATTCGATCAACGTGCGTCGCTCATCAAATTGTCAAAACAAATGAATCCATTTGAATTAATCACATAATTCACAATATTCAAATCTCATGTTTGCAATACTCAAATGGCTTAAACCTGTGGGATTATTGACATTATTGCAAATCAGAGCCGTATTATACGTACATATATAGTAATAATTAACGGTTAAATTTAGATGCCATCGCGATGAATATCAGCAAAATATGCATGCTTATTCCGTTTTCAAATGCCTTGCAGTCGATTCAATGCTGTGACAAAAATCCAACAAATTTATTTGATAATCCATTGCCGGGAACACTATTTTTATTGCTAAATTTGCATTAATTCAATCAAGAATTTAATAATTTAATGAAGTGATTGTCGCTATTCATATCGATATGATGCAATGCAATTTCGGTGTTGCATTTATGTTTGTGGAATTTGGTATTTGTTCAGCTATTTTCATTTGATTTGTTGGTACCAGGAAAGACTGCGCGGTAAAGTCAATATTATTAATGAGATCACTCAGTGAATCTACTCAAGTAAATTTCATGCGGAACGGCTTGTTTCGCATTACAATAAATACGAGCTCACAACTATATTAGATTTAACGCGCAGTATTGCCCGATTGGTGCAAAATAAATTCAACATTGAATTGAAACTGCTGTCACATCAAACAACGTACAAATGTTGTTCATCAAAGATGCGATAGACGGTCTGTCTATTTGAAATGATATTGAAACCAATAATTCGCACGAGTTCAATATATAGTATGGTGTATCTAAAATAAAAATTATCATTAAAATCACATTCATTCCGACATTTCAAACGAATCAAATCTGATCATCTTTCGATCATCAAAATAACGATGGCTTATTAATAAACTGTAGAGAATTAAACGCTTTTGGCACTCATTGTTGCCAGAAATCGAAATCTTTTTCGGTGATATTAATTGCGATCAAATGGCGAAAAATCGTGATTTTAACGTGCGAATCCTTCTCAGCCAAATTGGCAAAAGCAGACAAAAAATCGTTTAAACTGAGTAAAAAATGAATATAAATTCAAATGGCATTCCGAATGAAGTACGACTCAGATGGTTGAGATGTATGTTTATGTCAGTCAAAATAATTGTGTGTTAGTTTTTAGCTGCCTCTTTTCGGCGTCAAGTGAACGCGACAGCGAACAGAAAAATAAATCATTTCCTACTGTCATCTTGGTCATTTATTTTGCACAACTGTATTGAGTGAACTTCATGGCAATTTTCTTCTCAAAGTACAAAAATGTTGCTGCTTAAGATAGTTTTGAAAAATGGATGAGCACAACATCGCAACAAGTCAAGTTCATCTCATTCGCATCGCGTATCGTAAAAAAGGCTGAGATCAAATATTTCCGTGTGAATCGCCAATTTTGCCAATTCGAATGCATATTCAGCGTAATTAATTATTACTTGTATAAACAAAGGATAATTTATTGTCAAAGATTTATTTTATCACTTTTCCATTCCGTGCTGATTCGCATTATCATCTATTTGCCTCCTCCGGACTACAATTGATTCATATATTTTTGAAGAACCACACATAATGTGATTGATAATCAAGCACTCCGTAAAATGTCGTTTATACGAATGGGTTTAGCAAGGCAATCACAATTAAATGCTGACAAACAAATGAGATAGAATTTCGAATGTTTACTTGTCACCAGTAATTAAATAAAATTTGCTGTTTGTTATAAAATATCCGGTTTAACAATGCAATTGAATCCGTTTTTTGATGAAGAAAGCCACATTCACCACAAGTAAATCGCAATCATAATCCAATAAACAGAGTTAATGCCATTGATTTGGTCAATACATACCAAAAGCAGTTTGTTTTTCTCGCTAATATTTGAATCGGAAAAAGTGAAAATATTTATGTTACACTTTTATTTTCACAATGATTCGTGTTGCTTTAATTAAACCAAAATATTAGAGGTTGTAAATTCTTACAGATTGATTTGTTTATTCAATTTTCAAAAATAAATTCTCTCTAAATTTGAATAGAATATGTCATTGCGATTTTCCGTTGCGGATTTATTGTTATGAATGAGATGGTTTTTCAATGATTTCGTTCGGAGTCACACATAATACGATAATCCGTATCGCAAAAATACGTAAAAGGTCATTTAGACAAATTGAAATTGATAATAATGCTTTCAATAAAATCACTGAGAATTAACGATGTTGAAAGTGGATTTGCTTATTTCTTCGACAAATGTGCGATTATCTGAGCGAAAACAACTGGGTGATACTTCGATATTTCTCACATAAAGATTAATATTACAAGTCATTAATAAAATCAAAGAAACGCTCATTGAGCTATGATCTCCAAATATTGCTATTTAATGCATAATCTGAACGATTACGCCTGAATTCTTATGCTCATCATTATTTGAAGACGGAGAATTGATGAAATGAATGTCATCAATTGCGTCCGAATGAGAAAATAAACATCAGAATAATACTGAAAGCAAATTTCTTGCACCGCTGTTCATCTGGCTGAGCATTAAGATGTGCTTGAAACATTGAATCATTAAACTATTAAGTAAAAAAGAGCAGCTCGAAATTGTCCCAAGTATTTTGCCTCTTGATTCGCTATTTATATCTGTGATTGACATTTGCACCCAAGGGTTAGACATGGGCGGCATTTACACAAAACTGAGCATTTCAGCCAGCATGTGTTTTGCACTTGTAAATTTAGCAAAAAACAGCAAAAGTAGCCGGCATCCCATGCCAATTGGAAATACATACAATGTATTTTCATTCAGAAGCGTGCGCGCCATAAAAAGTTCAATAATAATTACATAAAAAACTATTGGCATTTTCGTTCATAAGAAAATGCATGGATGCTTTGTAATTATCATGGCGCTTTGTCTTCATTTTGCTTGTACGCCAATCATTGCAGCTTGATAAATTGTGTTCCTATGAAGATTCATGCCTTCGCTTGTGCTGCCGATGCATATTGAAACGCAAACGAAATATTAACACTTCAAACGCTTTGTTGGTATTTGCAAGTTATTTATAGCTAATAGCTTTGGAACGATATTTTTCAAGTCTAACACTGTTTTTTTGTTCATAAATAAAGCATCATTCACTCTCTTTCTGTCTTTATCTCTCTCTTTGTGTACGTGTTTTTTTTTCAAACGATTGCCTCTTTAATATGCTAGGATCAAGTTTAAGAGATAAAAGCAATATATTCCACAACGGCACGAAAATCATTCGATTCGATTCGATTAGGAGGGAAGGACTGGATTACATAAATGCAAATGTGGCAAATAAATGCTGTGTATGTGTAGTTTGTGCCGCTAGTAATCGTATCAACTACCAAAGAGACGAGGAAACATGAAAACAACAACAATAAAATGAAGAAACTCCTTGCTCATACTTGCAAATAGACGCGCTCAGAATCAAGTACGCAAATAGTTTTTTTTTCCCCTAGCGATGCAAATTCAATTCATACCCATGAATTTGGACCAACCCAACTACGCCAAATACTTACGTATTGTTTGAAGGTGTTTGCTTTTGTTTGGTACAATAAACATTAATTCATCATGTGCTACAATCATCTCACACGCTTCAGTACGTTTCCATTCCAGCGGAAAGAATAGAAATTTAATTGACATTTCATATCATATTTGTAGCTGCTTTTCATACTGTTTTCAAGTGTGATCATTCGTATCACCAGCCCAGTTATCAAGTTTTTTTTCCCCAAACTTATTTGTGTTCATATTTATTCATGAGTTGTTCATTCGATGACCGTCACTGGATTGCGAAATACATGTCCATGAGAGATGGAAAGAGACTATCAGTTCGACTGATAGAAATGGAGTAAGATAAGGGCCATAACGTACGTAAAATTTAAATGGAATCTTGTTCGTTGGGGTTTACTTTGATAAGCTGATGAAATTTAGTGAACTTCGATTAGCTGAGGTTAATTTCCATTGCCAACACTGTTGATAATTTCTGAGTCGACATTTTTTGTGTGGTTATATTACCTATGTGCAATTTCACGTTTGTATCCATACGGCTCATGTGCAGTGTTGCAACTATCAAAGTCACCAACATTGGCTCGTAATTCTCTGGGTTCTTCTCCACTGCCCGATGCATCCGTTGTCGGTGGCCAATTGGCTTCGGCCGCTATGAAACTATTATCAACACTGTTTTTAGTCGGTTTTTTGCTCAATGAATTGGAACGATTCCGCAATTCCTGTGAGCTCACGGTTTGTTTCCCTGGGAATAGCGTTTCGAATGCGTCCTGCGATATTTCTGGCATTTTAGCAAATATTTTACTTGTTGAAAATTTTCAGCCAACGTTAAATACACTGAATTTGCAATCGCGTGTGATTCACTTTTAATTTATTTGATTTTTCACACTTGGAAATTAAAACACAATGATTTGCTTTTTTCTGTTCTTTGGTGAGTTATTTATTATGCAGTAATTATTTTGGGTAACTTTCAAATTCAATTGTGCGCTGAATATTTCGGAGCGAGAGACTAAATACGATTAGCTTAAGTCGAATGCGTAATTAAGACTAACACGAGCCCGCATATGAAGACGATGACAACAGAATTTCATGTGTTTTTTTTTCAGGGTGTGAATACGTAAATACATTAAAAACAGAAAGAAAATATCATATAAACAAATGTATATACCAATGAAAAGTTGAGTGTGCGAGATCAAAGTAATCGCTACAAATAACAACATACATATGCACATATGTGTATAATATATTAATATGTATATGTGTATTGTGTGTTACACATGTATGAGTTAATGTGAGCTCACACTGAAACGACAACAGCACTCGATTTGGGTTTGTAGGCTTTCTGAGTCAGCTTTGTTCAGCACAACACAATTGGCTGAAATCAAACTGTCGATAAGATTGTTCACGAGCGATTTACTGCAGCTATTGGAAATTTGGTGAACGTCGAACAGACAAAGAGTTGCATATCAAAGAAATGCCAATGTGTTTGTGCTCAATACGAATGCGTCGCTATTACTTTTTGGCATTCGAATCGAATCGAATTCATGTGCGGATGACATTGCAAATAATTATTTTTTTCGGAAAAGACATAAAGAAAATGTGCGAAACAAATCTTGCAATAACACACGCTCATTGCAAACGAGCAGCGAGAGAGAAAGCATTTGCGAAATTCATTATTGTTGTTCATTCAATAGTACACGTTTAATCGAATTGGCTCATAAATATCCAAAAATAAACTGAAAATATAAGTCAATTTGCAGCAATCGCAGAAAGATTGCGAAAATATTTCATGATTTTTGATATATTTTTGGTAAATAGCGTGGTAAAATACAGCGAATAATGAACATTCAATAAATGACTTTATTCCCGAACATTCAATTAGTGAACAATAAATAATGCGGATTATAACATTAATTTCCCATTGCTTATCACGGAGCAAAGGTTATCTTTGAATTTTTGCATCGATTTATGTGGCTTGAGAAAACCAAAACTACTTCGACCTGATTTGGTTGAAACTTCTACAAGATCATAGAAATGTTTAAGTCCTGTCATCAACAGCAACACATGTGTCATACAACTTTTTTACAGGATGGAATAGCTTGCTTTGAATTGTAAGCCAAACATCGATGGAGATTAGAGAGTATATAATGATCACGTTTCATGTATGTCAAAGAATAGTTTTTTTCCATTGCTGTTTTGATCTCAACAGTTATGTGACAACTCTCACAATAAGACAGGAATTATTGACATTAATATTGTCGAAATGGAATGTTTGGAAAAGAGATTTAGATTATCTATGACATTCATTTGTTGTCGTGAAAAATGTCTTTTTTGTATTCTGGCTTGAACCATGTGAGAATAACTTCAAGTAAAACCACATTTGGGTCCATGTGAAATCCTATGTGAACTGACCTCATTTTATCTGACGTTTGCTTTGTTCAAAAAACAACACAATTCTAGTTTCATGGATTTCGTAAATTTAACTTACCGATGAGCAGTCTTTCGATAGTATTTTCGATTTGGGCCATCTGGAACCGTTGATGTTGGTGTTGTTGGTGAGCCACTGTCGTAAATTGGTGGTGTAAACATGTTGCTTTTTTAGATGGTGCAAATTGATGTCTGAAATAATGAAAATCGACAATTAAAACTGACAGTCTAAACATGACACATATCGTACGCTAGCATTCATATTTCTGAAGAGTTTTTTTTTTTCTTTATTGAAAGCATCAACGTTTCAAATTTGCGACATGTGTTACGAAAACACGGTGACGTTGACAGGTTTTCCAACTCATCACACAAGCTACAACGTGTAAGTTTACTGTGATAAAAATAAATGCAATAAAAAGAACGTCAACAAAATGTGAATGAAAAGCGGTAGTCATTTGTGAATTCAGTTGATGATGAGGAACGGCGCAAATACAACCAATGCAACGCATCATATAGCTGTAGTCAACAACGAAGCAAATTAAAATTAGACTACACACCACGAGAAAAAATGCCGCATATGAATTGATAAACATTGGGTTCGGTGTGAGCGCAAGTGCGAATGGTGACAGAGCGGAATGAAAACAAAAACAAAACTGCGCCATTTGTAATAATAAAAGCTATTAGCCGCACAAAATAGAACCATTTAAGATTTCAAGAAACTAAAATTTTTGATTTTTTTCGACTGGCCAATCGACTTATAATTTGGGATATTTTCGATTTATTCTTGGCTCACAATGATTATCATAAAAAAAGGACAACTTAAATCAACATTAGTTACAGTCAACTATAATCAGTTCTGTCCCAAATCAATCGACTAGCAAATAGTCGGACTGAAAATGATTTCATAAAAAAATGCTCAGTAAGAATCGTTTGATTTCCAAATATTTTCACAAGGGTGTTCGATTGTATTATTATGATCACAATTATGTCAAATAATATGCAATTTTTGCAATGATATAATCGGGCTGTACAAAATCGTTTATCTATTTCAAAAGCACTTCCCGCAAAATTGTACTTACAAGGCAATGTAACAGCAGAAATGTTCAACACCTCACTCAATAACTTTATAGTCTCTTGTGGCGTTACTTGTTTACGATTTCACATTGATTTATATCCAATTTGTCCGAAAACACTCGATGACGTCATGGAAATAATACGAAATTTTTTCGAGCGCAATGAATCACTGCCACTGAAAAGAGTCCTGCGGAATTTTTTTATTTCACGTTCGTAATGAGGAAAACTGACTCATTTCAGTGCAAAAATATTCTTTCCACCAACCGAAAAATATTGACTTTTCAGTAAAATATTTACAATCTAAAAATTGAGAAGAGAATTTTCAAAAAACACAGAATATTGGTCAGATTTGGCAAATATGATAAAATAAACCATGCGACTGATTGATCGAACAAAATGGATAAAAAATATCTGTATGAGAAGAAAAACAATCAGCACGATTTAATGTGTGCAAAGGAAAATCTCTCACAAGAAAACAATATACATACGCATGGCGCTGAATCAATACAAACGCAGCAAACCAGCTGCTCGCCTATCGCTACTATACATACACACACGCGCGCGCACGACCGATAAACACCGTGAAGCAATGCCGTCAAATTTTCAGCGCATGCATGTTCATGTTGGCAACCATGAACTTGGAAATAAAAAAGCGGATTATTTGAATTTCATTTACTCTTAGTCAAATTTAAATTAATAGAAACACAAAGTTATCACTGTTGAAAGAAATCGACACTATTGAAGAAAAAAAATTTATTATCACTGAGTGACCAGCTCTCTCCCCTTATATTATACAATTCGGAAAATGTAGCTCAATGTTTGGTACAATCCAAGTAAAATTCCTGCATGGACAGGCCGAGTTTTCTCAGTAGTGACTCATTCAAATACGTATGGTGCAGTATATCGTTGAGTATGGCATTTGCATTTCGAGGGGAGACCATCAAAGCTGAGCAGTATACGGACGCCGCTGCCAATTTCATTTCTGCATTTCCATTGTAGCTGTAAGTACCCTGTTCCACAAAATGCAGACTACAAAAAAAGTTCCGTTATTATTTGTAATCAGAAAAATGTATGATTAACAAAAACACTAAAATGAAGTACTCGATACGAACATTTCGTCGAATTTCGTACGGTAGAGATAAATGAATCGCAGTAACGAGACGCAGCCGTCGTGAATACGGTCAAAGCGAATACGATCTTGATTCTCTTTGGAAATGTTATGCGCCAACTCAATTGCAATAACATATAATTCCGATGGCTTAATCTATCGAGGAGAAGGTGAAAAAAAACAAATTGCACAAATATGCAATAAATAAATAACATTCAATATTTTGATTGGCATATTTCTTCTAAATTTTTTACTCACATTGAATCCCAGGAATTTGAAGACGATATACTCGGATTTTATCATTTCACTGATGCTGAATGGAGTTCGATTGAGTTGTAAATATTTGAATGCTCTGGAAAATATTTTGTGGCTGCGATAACCATTCACGTACTTGGCGCATATCGATATCAACGACAAAATATGCAATAATGATGTCTTTTCGACTTCCTCCAGCACTTGATCTATCAGTTGACTCGTCTGCTTTATCGCACCACTGTATTCGATCGTCGTCTGCTTGAATCGCTTTTCCACATCGGGAAAAAACCCTTTGAAATATTCGATGTATGACTCGTAGCATGTGAATTCAATGTCGGCCGACAATTGAAATTCCGTACAGAGCTTGCAAATCAATTTCAAAGTGTCCGGGTCCATGATTGTGTCGTTGAACAGACGAACGACCAGCGTTTGCAATGATGGCATTTTTGATACAAACTGGACAAAAACGTGTACTGAAATGATGGAATGTGTTTATTCTAATGCCAAAGAACCGATTTGTTTACCATCTGAACAGAAAAAAACCGTTAAATGCGTTTGTCGGTGTTGTTTCATCGAGGCACCTCACTCAGTATTAGTTTCTAGATGTGTTTCATAAACAACAGTCTCAAAAAACAATAACAACTGTGAACTGACTGAGTCGCATTGTTTCGTTCTAGCGCTTAGCTGAAATTAAATATTTGCGGCATTCATATCATCAGTTTCAGATGCTCAATTCTCTCTCTTTCTCTCTCTCTCAAACATATTTCACTTGACATGGATGAGAGTAGACAAGGAAACATGACATTTTCAATATCAAAAAAAGAATGGGCTGAATTATTATTGTAGAAATGTGTAGAAGAAGGTTTGCCAAATGCATTCAAGTTCGGAACAAAGGCTGAATAGTGAAAACTTGACACTGACACGCACACTGCTTCGTCTATTTTCCTTGGTGCGATATATTGCTGACTTCATTGCTCTGTATTCAAGTGACACGCGATGCAAGTGAACAGCTCAATATATTTGCTCTGCTTGCAATGCTAAGCATCTCATTCGGCATATTTTGCATATTGATTGCAATCTCACTGTCTGTCTGTTCGTTGCATAGACTTTTCAATGATTTGAATATTCCATTCAATTTTCATAAATTGCCAATTCAGAATGTTAATTATAGAGCAATTCAATGAAAGCTACAAAAATCAGCATGAATAATAAAATTTCACATAACTGGGCCGATCGAAAAGCAATAAATATTGAGAACAACAACTACAAATTTATGTGTTTTATGTAAACCGCTCGTTCAAACGCAATTAGGTACACACATAGAACACTGACTCTCAAAACAAGATGATACGTCATATTAAATTTATATACGGAGAGCAAACATTCTTAATTCACTAATTTCATCTAAAGAAATCGTATGCAATAAATGTCAAATCATCTGTTTTGACCGATTTTTTAAAGTTGCAAATTTCGTAAATGCGAATAGGGAATTTAAGCTGCATGTTTTTGAATAGAAATTTATACATATATGATGTCATCTAGTTTTAAGAGCCAGTGTTTTTTGTGTGTAATCGCTCATTTAACTTCATTGATTTATAGACAATGTCGAAGGTTATATTTAAATGCGCATATAAATCGAATTAAATTTATACACATTTCCTTTGGACATTGCAGAAAACATAGAGAAAGTTCCATTATTTCATAAAATAAAATTCCTGATTCACCTGCTGCCCTGCGTTTTTAATATCAATTTAAACTTATACCGCAAGGGGTTTTTAACTGCCAAAAGACCAAAATAAATTACATTCACCAAATAAAATCACACAATGCACCTTATTTTTTTCGAAGAGTGATGAGTCTTTCTCTTTGCCTTCTTCTTAATAAAATTGTGATTGTGCATGAAATAATGTCAAGTCTATCAGATTAACGTGTAGTTTCAATTATAATCAAATCATTTATATTTCGAAAGCAATGCTTATTTACAAACTCGGATGACATTAGAAACAAAGAGGTAATGATAATTTTGTGTAGCGATTTAAAATAAAATGAAAAAGCGCAATTATGTCAAAAATATCGTTGGCATTCTGCAATTCCAATGCTCCATCCTGAATATTCGTATTAAGCATTGGTAGCAATGGGCGATATACCAAATTAAAAAAAAAATGTGAACCTTTTCGAAATTTTTGGGACTAAAGAGAAATGATCAAGAATTAATGACGTTTTTTTGAACAAATATGTATCATTTAAAGTTTCATTCAAAATTACGCCCATCGCTAAGTATTGATTGGTAGAAACTCGAATGCAAACCGACAAAATTTCGCCTTATAATTTTTTTTCGCTATCGACAAATCGCTCGGAGGATACATCTTTCGGCCGAAACTTCAATACAATTTTCATTTACGTAATCGAATTCTCAAATCATTAGCGTATGACAGTGCGCAATTGTTTTCGAAAAATTTAGGTGACAAATTTAAAACACAGTTCATATGCAAATTATATTCCATGAATGCGTGTAATACTCAACCTCAATTCTGAATGGTAAAAACCCGCCTTATTAACTCTAAGCGTGCATTTTGCACACAATGAAGCACAATTCATGAAGCATAAAGTAATATTGAATACGATTTTTTGTAGAATTTATTTACATACATCGATTGTACTGCAGTTAATTTTTTCCAATGATTTATTCGATTTGAATTTCCAACCAAGTGTTGAAGCCATCAAAAGGCCGCCGGGTTTGGGTCGGAAAAACCAAACATTCTTGGGTAAAAACGAGTGGAAGATAAAAAAATAAATAAATACAAGACCCAAAGTAGTCGAGTGTTTATTCTCAAGTTAATTCGACAAATTGATTTCACCATCGAATGCGAAGCACTTACTCGCTGTGTGTCATGTGCCCAGCAATAGCGACTGGCTAACCCTCGATAATTAGTGCATATAAGTCTGATATCAATGAATGCCAGTTGATATTTGGTTCAACGGTTCAATTTTAGTCGTTTCATAATAACATTCGAGCGCGCATCGGCTGCATTTATGTTCAATCCAAGTCAAGCATACGCGCGCCGCTTCAGCAGATTAATTAAAAGCAAACGTGAAAATGGCAAAACGCATGTAAAACTTTGAAAAAATGCGATAAAAGGAATGCGGTATTGGCACTGGTTTTCAATATACGATGGAAAATCCGAATGCATTTGTCGATAGCTTGTAAACTTTTGTGAGAGAAAAGCCATAAAAAAGTTTTATTCTCGGTACCATTTGCACAATTGGTTGATTTTCCTATTTTATGGCAGCAATTCCAATATAATAATATTGCAAAAAGTTTATAAACACAACCAAATGGCCAAAAAATGTGCGAAATAATAACCCGATAATAAGCTTTTAATTCAAAAAATGAATTCATCAAAATGAAAAAGAAAACATCTACTAAAAGCAGCAAATTGAGTGCATTGTTACGAAGCTACGCTAAACAAAGTGTTCATTTCACAATTTGCTCCAGTGGAAAATTATTTTCTTTTCATATCGGCCGATATTTCTTAGCATGTTAATCGAGTACTCCTTGGATTAAAGGTTCTTTTTCCGTATATTTCGATGACTTTATAGAATTATTATTAAAAGTCAATTTTGGAAGATTGCTGCGGAAATTCGATTAGTTTTCAAAGTCTGCTATCACAGTTGTTTTCCATATCGCAAAAAAATTTCGCCAAAAATTGCGTGTAGCCAAATATGAGACCCCTAAAAGTATAATCGTGATAAATCAAGTAAAAAATAAATGGTCTTACGTACATAAAACTAACTTTTCCGCACATTCCCCGAAATTGTCCGGGTTAACGGGGTTTTCGTTGATTGCTATTCATTTGCATTGGATTTATTTTTATTTCTTATCGAATCATCATGCAACTTTGAGAATAAATCACAGAAAATTTCAAGTCATTACGATGTGATCGAATTTCAAGTCATTACACATCATGTAATTTAATTGTCATCAAAAAATAACATCCTGAAAGTTTCAATTCAATACAATGTGAACCTAAGATGGTCGCCAATCAAATTTTTCGTTAATGACCTCGAAAAGACACCGAAAATCGAAAATTTTGCAGGAGAGGTAGTCCTAAATCTTATCGGAATGACTTGAAATGTTGTATGAGTTATTTTTTTCATAAAGAAATAATATTCTGAAAGTTTCATTATTATACAATGCGAAATAGACATAGTCTTCATGCAAATGTTTCTTAATTATATTGAAAAACAGCCCATTATTTGATTCAACTCCACTAGAGCTATCCGAAAAAATTATCCGATTCTATTCCTAATGAAGACCAATGTGTGTGTAAATTTTTGATCAATTCTAATCTCAATTTTTTGAGTTATCGTGTTTACGCATTTTTGCGTACAACGGACAACCGACAACGGACAACGTACCACACACGGACAAAAAATTGCTCCGGGAATGGTTGCAATCGTTTTTTCTAGGTTCAAAACGCATAGAAAATTTATTCCGGGCGTTTTGAATTCTTTGGACCGATCGCAATACTTCTACCACACACAGTGGTGTGTGCGGAAAAGTAATAAATGGTCTTACATACTTTAAACTAATTTTTTCGGAAGTTTCCCGACAGTGTACGGGTTCACAGGCTATGTTTATTTCTTATCTATCATCATGTAACTTTGAGAATAAGTTGAATTGAATTTAAAGTCATCACGATTAGATTTGGGATTAATTAATACTTCGAATGTATTGGTATTTGGTTCATACACACACACACAGAATTTAACTTTGTTTTATTATATATTAAAAATATAATTATTTAAATATAAATTCACCGACAGCATTAAAAAATGTACGAATATGATTTAGATTTAAAATTTCAGACGTAATGAGATTGGTTTTACTCAATTTTTTACGCACAATAATACATACCTACAAATTTTTCGTTTCGACCCCGGAAATTGAAATTTTTTATGACTTATTTTTATGATAAAAAAATAATATTCTGAAAGTTTCATTATGATGCAATGCGAACTAGACATAGTCCCAAAACAAATGTTTCTTAATAATATTGAAAAACAGCCCATTTTTTGATTCGACTCCACTAGAGCTACCCGATAAAATTTTCCAATTAGGCTGAAAAAAATGCTATAATGATATTAATAATAATAGGTTTCTATTCCTAATTAAGACCAATGTGTGTGTAAATTTTTGATCAATTCTAATCTCAATTTTTTGAGTTATCGTGTTAACAAATGTTTGCGTACAACGTACAACGTACCACACACGGACAAAAAATTGCTCCGGGAATGGTTGCAATCGTTTTTTCTAGGTTCAAAACGCATAGAAAACTTATTCCGAGCGTTTTGAATTTTTTGGACCGATCGCAATAACTTTACCATACACAGTGGTGTGTGCGGAAAAGTAAAAAATATTACGCTCTTGAGCGAAATAATTATTGTTTGTATTGAATGTATTTTCTTTTCTGTAGCGTGAAATATATCGCCAACTTCTGGCCTACAATGTCAACTCCCTTATCCACCGCTAAAATCGAAATCAATTTGAATCGACAAGCTCGCTGATAATGTCATTGAGCACATAATTTTTGTCGATTGGGATGTTAATCGAATTTTCTTTAGTTCAATGGATTTGCTTTAGCTCATTTTCCATTTTCGCAACGAATCGTTTAACTTTTTTCCAGTCGAACCATTTATTACTCCATATTTACCGGTGAATAAGAGCAAAAACAAAACGAAAACGGTCAAAAAAATCACAGAACCGAGCGCATTCTCTCAAAGTACGGGTGTATAATTTATTCAAACGTTTATTCATAATTTTCGATTAGTTTGGTACACTTGACGAACAATTTAATTTATGGGGAAAATGATTGGTAAATGTGGTTCAAGACGTTGAACAGAAAAAAATGTTGAATATCATGCATAGCATCCAAAAATGTGCACTTCTTATGAATATTAAGACCACTTCGCCATAACCAGATTTTCATTTATTCATTCGAATAGCGAACAGTGTTTATTTTTAAGTAACACGTTAATTTTATCCATTTTGAGTTAATGGAGTTTTTATTTGAGCGGCGAATAAAGATGTGGTGGCTAAATTAATTCGATTGAAAATGAATGGATTTGACAAGACAAAATATTCGATTTGGCGGAATCGAGTCTATGTTTTCCATTGGCATTTTGTCCTGACGTTTAAATGTGTTTTTTCTTCGAAGAGCCCATTTGTCTGATACAATTTTGAGATATAATTAGAAACAATAACTTTTTTTAGAGTGAGCGAGACATTTTAAAAACAACGTTATAAAAATGAACCATAAACTCGGTGAACCGACTGTTCCTTGTCTGTTGTGGCGTTCAAGATAATAAATATATATTGAAATATCAAGGCAAAGACTTTTGCCGACGAAGAAACTCTGCATGTATTTAAAGAGCAATCAATTCCGTAATTGTGTCAGAATCATCTAGTCTTGCTCAGTCAAAAGACAGCATTCAAATGAATGAATAGCCTACCTACATTTATATCCAAAAAAGACTGTTCGGTTGAAATAAATATAACAAATTGCCATTATTATTACTATGCAGTATGTAGCATGCAGAATGCACGAGCACACACCCAAAATTATTAAAATTTTGTTGGAAATCTATAGTAAGTTCGTGAGTTTTGATAGCCGTAAATAAAGTATGAATAAGTAAATCTGGGCCTGAATTTATTGAGCAATCATTTCAAATGATGTGCTTACCAAAATTCGATACCAACAAGAGCGAACATTTGAACTGTGTATGCTTGTGGCGAAAAGATAAAGCAACGACATGACACGATTACTCTGGTATCAGCTCTATGTAACTGGACACAAATTCTGGCAAAACAGTATGAAAAAGTCATGAAAAAGCCATGAATGAGCAATGGACATATAAAGCCAACTGTGAAAATATCAACCCATTATATAACCTCGTATTGATTTAATAAATATATGATAAGTTCATTTTATAACAACGACACTGTTCGCAACGCACACGTTTTGGGATTTTCATTCGCATTTTACGTAGACCGAGTACAAGGCTGTGTGGGTTAATCGTTCATTTAGATCGAATTTCAGGCGGAATTTGTTTCACTGATTCGAAACCACAGCTGATCAATTGGCAAGCTCACACCTCCCAGTACGCACATTCAAACACCGAAGTTCGAGCGAATTAAGCATTCCAATGATGTCTGAAATGCAGGTTTTAGTCACTTTGTATCGTTTTCGAGCTCGGACGGTGATCAATGATACCGCATCTTGCAAATCTCATAATATACATACATGTGCCGAATGCATACGACCGCTGCGAACGTGTCTGAAACATTTCAATGTTTCTAGTTGAACGCTTTCCACATGTCGTGCCGATAAATTTCAATGATCTCTTGATTCGAGAACATATCATTTCGATGAAATTGTTGAGAAGGCACGCGATTGATTATTATCAGTGTTATGTAAGAATCAATGATGATTGAAATGAGGGATCGCTTGAGTCGGAGCTTTTATTTCTCCTAATTTTTGCTATTTTTTCTCATATGCATACAAAACACGCTAATATTCTGCGTAATTTCAGTTGCAAGCCGAATCTTCTGCCATTTGAGAATCACCATTTCGGAAAAAAAAAATACGGCTTTTAATGTATTATTTAGTGCGTTTGCTCCCATTCGAAATACATTTCTGTTTGCATGTCAATTGAACAATAATATTGTCTTCTGATATTATCGATGTTTTTTCGAGAATTTCACTATTTTCATACTGATCTCGGACACTAGCTATGTGTGTCTAACTCCAGTTTTTTTCGGTCTACCAAAGAAAGTCATATTTGGTGGGTAAGGAAGCTAATTTTGAAGGTACTGGCAGTGCCACCACAAAATAGTAGTTTTGAAATACGAAATAGTAGTTTTACGTATTGGGAGAACAAATTGAAAACCGCGCATTCGTTACTAACTTCATATCTATCATAGATGTCATTATTTTGACTTTGACAGCTATTGTATCTTAAAGAGGATAAAAAAATACATTGAAAACGATCTGTCAAACTTATCATTCAGTTGAATACACAAGTTTATTATTGCGTTGAAAATGTCGAGCTACGTGCCTACAAAACAGCATTTGCGGGAAGTTTTACTTTATTGGTTTAATCTGAAGAAAAATGCTTCCGAGAGTCATCGTTTGTTATGCGAAGCATATCCAGAATATGCTCCGTCGATTAGAACGTGCCAGGAGTGGTTTGCGCGGTTCAAAAGTGGTGATTTTGATGTGGAAGACAAAGAGCGTCCAGGCCAAGTGAAAAAGTTTGAAGACGAGGAGTTGGAAGCATTACTCGATGAAGACTCGTGTCAAACGCAAGAAAAACTTGCAAAATCATTGGGAGTGACACAACAATCCATCTCCTATCGTTTAAAAGCCATGGGAATAGTTCAAAAGCAAGGAAATTGGGTGCCATATGAATTGAAGCCGAGAGACATCGAACGCCGTTTTTTCACTTGTGAACAGCTGCTTCAAAGGCAAAAACGGAAGGGTTTTTTGCATCGTATTGTGACTGGTGATGAAAAGTGGATTCATTACGATAATCCGAAGCGAAAAAAATCGTATGGTTACCCCGGCCACGCATCAACATCGACGCCAAAGCCGAACATTCATGGCTCGAAGCTAATGCTATGTATTTGGTGGGATCAGCTCGGCGTGATCTATTATGAGTTGTTGAAACCAAACGAAACCATCACAGGAGCATTGAACCGAACTCAATTGATGCGTTTGAGCCGAGCACTGAAGGAAAAACGGTCAGAAACGGTCGCAAGACACGATAAAGTTATTTTGCAACATGACAACGCTCGGCCACATGTTGCTCAGGTCGTTAAAACCTACTTGGAAACGCTTCGATGGGAAGTCCTACCCCACCCGCCGTATAGCCCAGACATTGCCCCTTCCGATTACCACCTCTTCCGATCAATGACACATGGCCTGGCTGAACAGCATTTCCATTCTTACGAGGAATGCAAAAAATGGGTCGATTCATGGATAGCCGAAAAAAGCACAGATTTCTTTCGACGCGGAATCCGTAATTTGCCAGAAAGATGGGAAAAAGTTGTGGCCAGCGATGGACAATAATTTGAATAATCAATTTGTAACCATTTTTCCATAATAAAGATCGAAATTTTGAAAAAAATGCACGGTTTTCAATTTGTTCTCCCAATATAATATTTTAATATGGCGGTGCCCAAAGGAGCGAATCCGAGTGAAATATGATAGACAGTCTTTGCCACCAGTATGTTATTGTACCTTTGATTGTTCTTTCTGTCCCATTTCGATTGCCATTTTTAAATTTTGGATGTAAAGTAACAAATTGTATATCTATTTTTGACAAGCATTTTCCCATTTTTCGCAAGCATTCCTCCTTTCTGACTTGCTAAATCAATTTTCTCTGAAAAAAATATTCATGTTGTCAACATTAATTATTGACTTAAGTTTTTTCATTAGAAAAGAATTTCAATCAACTGTCTGTTATTTAAATTAAGCGATTTACACACAATTAATCTTTCAAGTAATATGACCTTTTGCAAGTTTTCTTTTTCTTTTGTGAAAGACGGTCTCGTCTGATCGAATACAACTTACACAAATCAAATTGGTAACTTCGGCGAAACGGACGGAATATTTATGAACACCAAAGTGCATTTAAATTTGGATTGCATATAATTTCAGCCACGCGCATATGAACGATGCGTGCTGCGAGAATTCAAGTAACGCAAATTATTAAATGGCAAACGATCTGAAGAGTTCCACTTTGTTACATTTCGATCGACTCATTCGGTGTAGGCAGAGTATTTGTCAGAATTAGAGTTCAAAAATCCGCCTCATACCAACACTTCTTTATGATTTCGATTGAATTCAGACGAGAGCTCTTATTGAACTTTTCGGAGTGAAACAAAAAATGCTTTCCCTCTCTGTAAAATCTAGATTCAACGTGAAAGGTTATAGACATAATAATTGCATTGCATAAAAATGCATAATCACGGTACTTGAGGTTTGACTTTGATATAAGAAGCCCGGTTTGCTGGCTTCGAGAAAAAATCGGTAAAAAAAATATGATGTGATATAATAAGTCTCGTATGTGCAACGTATCAAGATATTGGCCAGCGAAAACAAAATTCACATAGTTCAACCTATTCACTATTGACTGTAATATCCATTAAACATAATGCGAAACCATTATGTGTATTAAATGAAACGCTCTTGATTGAGATAAAAAATATTACGGACAATACTCATTCGTATCCCGTGTGAAAATAAAGTGATTAACAGTCAGCCAACTTCTATTGATTAAAAGCAATTGTAATTGACTTTTTGTTTTGTATCGAAAATAAACATTTTCTGTTACATTTCATAAATAATTTGGAATAATTTGAGTGAAAATTGACTATAGGTTTAGCTAATTGATGATGTGAGCGCATGGGAATAAAAGCGGTGGACCCGAATCGTTCGAGCAGGAGCTTAACATGAGCGTTGCTGTGGCAAAAATGCATAATTAAAAGTGATTTTAAGTTCTAAGCCATTTTGCGTTTTTTGTAAAATCACTTTTCCATTATGCGTTTTTGCCAAAGCATCGCTCATATCACGCGCTTACTTGAACGAATCTGTCCATCGCCGCATTCATTCACAGTCATTCATGTCTACTTTGTTCGAGACGATCACAGTTACAGTCAATACGCAGCCAAAACGTTCCAAATAAGTCAACTGGCTGCTCAGTCAAAATATTTTCACACGGGATTGCTCTTATTTTTGAATGCACTTCGTGCGTACCGTGTCCAATATTGAATCACTGCTCAGTGTATAACACTCTATGATCTTGTTTGAATTGGCCGTAAATGTTAATACCAATTATTGATACGTTAGACAAATACATGAAAGTCTAACGCGTGCAGCTCGCAAATATTGTAGCACCACATTAGCGATACATGTATACGATGCAATGCATTGGAGTACTACGCTCCTATTCACTCTTTTTTTTGTTCATCGACAGAAAAAAGTGCTTTTAATGCCCTCCAGAATCATATTTTCCTCGCCAAACTTTGAAAACAGTATAAAAAGACAAGTGATGGCAATTATTCGCTGTAGTTGGTGTTTGAATTCGTTACGATTAAACTTCGGAGACACCATTCTGTGCTGTTGTAAATTAGAATCCGTTTAAAATGGCTTTTAAGGTATACATATTACAGTGATTCGCTGCGAATATATATGAAATGTTCAGGAAATTTGAAGTTGCAAACAAGTGTTCTACATTTTCATTCATTCTAATGAATAAATTCTTTGGTGTAAAATTGTATCGGAGAAACTAGAATTTTCCATTGAGTTTTGTGGAATTTATGCGAAAATTTTACAAATTTTCTTACACATTTTTCGCAAATGTTCATATTTAATGAGATTTTTTTCTCAAAGGAAAGTCTTGATACTGCAATTTACAAAGTGTGGAATGCTTTGATAAAATCACTTCAACAATGTCCCTCATCAATTTCTTTTGTGCGAAAGAAAATATCTCGTATTTTATTTAATTTTCATGCAAACGTTTCAACGTGCTTGATGCAGCATCGTCTATTGATTCGTGTGAAAGATTCTGAAAACCAATCAAAAATTATTGAAAAAGTAAACGGCAAAGAAAGAAAGAGTTTAATGCTAGTTGTGTGAATCGTGATCTATTGAACAATAGGCTTCTTAAGACTTGTTATTCCGATTTCATTCTACTCCGTTGATTGAGTTGTCGAATTGAGTTGAATCGTTCACACACGTTTTCCCAGTCCACGAATTTCCTTTAAATATACATTTTTCACACGTCAATCAGCGTTAAAGGATTTAAAATCAAGTCAAAAGAAAACCCAATTCACCATTCATAACGTTGTGACTCTCATCAATGAATCTCATCGTACAAATCGTAATACAGATAAAAACATCAAAATATTCAATGTGCATTCAGTCGAAAGGAGAACAGTGCAGACATCACAAAATGCATTCCAACTTAAAAAACGAATTTAATTCAAATATGAATATCAAAGAAATATAAATTAATTTATTCGTTTTAGATAATCCTACATCATTCATGTTGATTTAAAAGGAATGTTTATTTGATTGTCTACTGATTTTGCATGCTATTCTTCTCTTTTTCTTTTGATTTTAGTTGTTATTTTTGGCTGCATTCGTGGCATATGTGCAAGCTGGTGGACCGGCTGCGTACAGCATTGCTGCTTTGAGTGGAGATCATGCATATGTGGGCCATCAACAAGAGCACACAGTCAAAGTATGATAAATTTATTTTTGATTCAACTTTTGGTCAAATTTAAAATGTCCTTTCTAAACTAATATCGATCTGTCTACATCAAAGGGACTGTACGGACAAAATGTTATTTCATCATATTCAAAAGCTGTCGATTCTGCCCACAGTTCAGTTCGCGTATCTAATTCGCGTCAGAGCAATGACATTCTTGGTAAGTTATTCATAATTAGGTTGTCATTTGAATAGGTTGTACCAGTTTTTCTGCGCGATTTTTTTTTTAATTACGTAATTTATCTGTTCGTAATTACAAAGTCGAACAGGATTTGCGTTACACACTCTCACTATCATAATATTTCATATTTCATGAAATTAAATCAACCCAGTCTATTATATTGTTTGAAGCTTTTTCATTCCATTTACCTATTCTGTATATAATTTTCCACAAACAAACTATGATTTATTGCTGTTTTTACGCAAGAAATAGAGAAATAGTTGAATGAATTTTTGGCTGATTTATCCAAATCGAGTTTGAGTTTCTTTCACACCACTTATTATCATAAATTATTTGTGCTGTCAATTATGTAGCATAATGTAATTTTTTAATAAAGTTAGTAGATTCTTGAGATTGTCTTTTAAATTATGTCTCTACTGAGTTGAGAATCTGTTCATATACTTAAAGTGTTTTTTTCTCGCTTTCAGGTGGCTATGGAGGATATAGTGGCTATGCTGGTTCTTATGGAGCCCCCGCTGTTGTCGGTGGATATGGTGTCTCTAAAGTCGTATCACCGTACGCAGCTCCAGCCGTTGTCGGCAGCTATGCAAGCGGTATGTTAACAATGCAAAAAAACGAATGAATATAATGGAAGTCTCACTTTGGCATGAGACAAATCACATTTGACAATTTTTTCTTCTGTTTGATTTCTTTTGCGTCTGCTTTGATTCTTTGCACACATTCTGATTATTTTATGATTACATATTTCATGCATTCTGGCTACAGGCTACGGCAAAGTTGTTGCTCCAGTTTCTTACGGTGGCTACGGCTTGGGTAAGGCTAATTTTATACTCTCTTCAATAGTTAAAGTGGGGTCAAACTTTTTATGATGCTTTTCAATGCTTTTATTTAGGCTACGCATCTAAAGTCGTTTCACCAGTGTCAACTGTTGTAAGCCATGGAATCGCTGCTCCAGCTATTGGTATGTATTTTCATTCATTTTTCAATTGTTGATGTCAAATATTTGTTACGTGAAATTCTTTTTTCTCATTTCAACTATTTGGCGTTTATATTTCTCAAAAAATTATGCTATGTTCGAAATTATTGAATTATTAATAATATATTTTATTACAGGATACGGCAAAATTGCGGCCCCAGCTGTATATGGGGGCTATGGGGCAAGCTATGGAGCAAGCTATGGAGCAGGCTATAGTGCTTACGGTGGTATGAAATATACTATGAATATACATATTTTATTCTATCTCTGTTCATTTCGATTCAATTAAACTGCTTTGCTATCGAAAGTATGCTTTCATTAAAAAAAATGTCAAACATGTTTTTTAATTTACTAAATAAAATCAATTATGAATTCCCATTGCAGGATATGGAGTTTCACCAGTTTCATCGGTTGTTAGTCATGGATATGCTCCACCTTCCCTAGGTTCGTAACATTTCAAACTCATTCGCCAAGTCATTTAGCCGTTGATGTTAAATATTTTAGTTAACTCAATCGATAAAAGAGATTTCAAATTTCCGCTAGAATGTTTTCTCAACAAACAAACTAGCTGATCGAGTTTATTCACCGTCGGTTAACATGGTGTGTATTATTTTGCTTCGATTTTATTTAGGATATGCATCAAAAGTAGTTGCTCCAGTATCGACGGTTGTGAGTCATGGAATTTCTGCCGCCCCCGCTATCGGTTCGTATTGAATTCAAACCAAATACTTCCTCACGATCATTAGAATAAACGATATGTTATGCTCTAGGCTATGGCAAAGTGGTCTCGTCATCATACGGTGTTGCCGCGCCCGCGCTCTATGGTGGTATGTACTAACAAATTTCCCTAATTCTAAGACTCTGAACAATTTCTGTGACAAATTAAATGTCCTTGTGATATAAGCGGGTTTTTCTATAGTTCACTATTGCTCATTATGCTAAAAAAGTACTTATTTAAACACAATGAAAAAACTAGTTCAATGTCAACATACGATTCTGTAAAATAATGCAATAACAAATTGTTTTTTTATCGATATTTGAACAATAATTTCGTGAAACTTTAAGATATAAAAAGCTAGTCTAATGACATGAAAATGATTTTTGTAGGCTATGGAGTCTCCAAGGTTGTTTCACCGGCAGTTGCTCCAGTTGGCTATGGATATGGTGGATATGGAGGCTATGGAGTCTCCAAAGTGGTTTCACCGGCACTTGCTCCAGTCGGTTATGGATATGGTGGTTATTCAGGCTATGGAGTCTCCAAAGTGGTTTCACCAGCAGTTGCTCCAGTTAGCTATGGATATGGTGGATATGGAGGCTATGGAGTCTCTAAGGTAGTTTCACCGGCACTTGCTCCAGTTGGCTATGGATATGGTGGTTATTCAGGCTATGGAGTCTCCAAGGTTGTTTCACCGGCAATTGCTCCAGTTGGCTATGGATATGGGGGCTATGGAGGTTATGGGGGCTATGGTCAAACTTTAGGTATGTATGTCTGTCGAAAAGCCACTACCAACCCATGTGAAAATATAATGACTTTGAACATTTGTATGAAACCCAATCACGTTTATTCAAATGTTATTCAGTCATCTTATTTGGGGCATATTGACTGGATTTTGATTGAATAAATAAATATTCGACAAAATTTTGAATTTAATTGCGTACAGTCAAAATTTGTGGTAATCAAAGTTAGTTGTAAGCAAATAAACACAGTTGGAATTGATTGACATCGAGTATATATTTTCAATCAAATTTTAAGTGTTTTGTTCCAAAATTGGCGACTGCCTACTTAGCCAAGACATTTGTACACGCGAAATGATCAAACTCTAATTGATTCCTCAAACCTACGCACTTCAAATATTTTTTAATCGAAAACTGTTTTTTCAAAAGAGTCTTCAATTGCGAGCTCATGAAAAGTTTTTCCCTTGCATAGTTAATTAGAAAATATCTGTCATCGAATGAGCATTCGAATTACTTTTACCATTTTTGCATTTATGGAGATTTACTTGATTTAATGAGCTCGACAAAAAAAAACTAATTAGTCGCTTAATGTAATTTATTCCTATCCAGCGTTTGCAACAGCAAAATGTTGCTTCGAATCCAATTGCCTTTCCATAAATACATCTGTTTTTTATCAATTTTTCAATATTCTCGATCCAAGCGCAATTCAATTAAATCGATATTCCATGCAAAACATCTAATCAAAATTGTGCTGCTCTCGATTCTGTTTTTCGTATTCGGTAAATATTAATTTGTTTCAAACTTTGATTTGGTTTCAGGAGTTGGAGCTGTTGCACCAGTCGCCGCCGTCAAGTGAGTTTGAATAACACAAATATCTTTACATTTAACTTGAATTGTTTGGGTGAAGTCGCAAAGAACGTTTAAAAATATACATTGATGAAACACCGAGCTGTTCTCAATAAACTGAAACAAAGGAACATGCATTCAAATCCATTTTTGGAAAAGTTTCGTCGTACTTACTCAGAACGACATAGATCGAAATCTATGCGATTTTTTATTTCTTACATTTTTTGCGGGCAAAATCACATTTTTTACGGGACTTATGAGACTAATATGCATGAGTATTGCATACCGTTTTATGTGAATAAAATTATCGTTATGTATTCCATACAAGAAGATACGAACATTCGTATAACGAATTTTATGAAAAATAATTTTGGATCAACCGCTTCTGAACAAGGCGTCTGCGGTGGCGATAACAACTCATAAATTTTCCAGAAATTCATATTAATGCTCTTAACGCGATTAAGCAATTTTTATATCACAAATGCTCTGACCTAAAAACATTGGGGCAAAAAATCCTGTCGTGACAACAAAATTTGTAGTAATTTTCACGAACACTCCAATTTCTCACGCTCCACTCATTAATCGAATTCCGCACATATATGTACAAAACGAAATGAAATCCCTTCGGTTTTTTTTTAAATTGTTTCGCTAATATGATTTTGATAAGGCAAAAGCTTCCTTCCTCCAACAAATCTTCAGAAGAAATAAGTAATAAATGTTGCACATAGTCGTGACTCGCAAATGAACGGATGCAACGAAATATGCATTTTATAGTTCTCCTCCTCATTCGATTTGTATTTGAGTGGAAACAGGAAGCATCGCTTTAAATCAACATTAATCACCGAAAAAACTAATAATTGAATGTATTTCTGGATGGAAAGCGTACGTGTTAAAAGAACATGTTCAGCGAGAAGCATGTGGGACTTGAACGAGCTCACGAAGGATGTTTTTATTTTTAATTAAAAGAGAAAAATAATTTTAGCGAATGAATAAATAAAGCATAAATTTCGATTATTTATTTATTTGCAGAACTATTGCTAGTCCAGCATTTACCGCATCAGTTGTTTCTCCAGGAGCAAGTTACTCGTGGTAGTTTTCCCCGCAAATCCATTCATTGAAAATGATAATTCGTGCGAGATTCATTGCCAGAAAGATATTTCACGTTCACATGCATCTCACAGACGACCATAAAATGTTGATAAAAATAAAACTTCAGTTTTAAAAATGAAACTGTTTTTTCTTTTCATTGAACCATAATTGAGAATGTGAATCTGTAATGCCATATCGACAGTGAATCCGTGTATTGCGTGATTCTAGTTCTTTAATACGTATAGTATGTAAACCCTCAATCTGCAAGTAATCATACGTCTGTAAACAGAATCTACATCAACAGCAAAAAATTACCAAAAAAACACCAACATGACGTCATTTATTTCTCGCAAAAAATAGAGTTATGATGATATCAACACAATTTGTTTTCGCCTTTCTCGTTATCAATCTTATGCAAGCTTTTCAATTTTGTTTTTTCAATCAAATAATGATTGAGGAAAAAAGATAATTGTATTCATTCAAATATTTTTGTTTCATTTTAGCTGCTCCACAAATAAATAATATTTTGTGTCTTTGATCTCTATATTAAAATATAATTTGATGTAAAATCTGCAAACCCTGCTCTCAAATGGCGTCAAATCATGTTTGTTTAGTGCTCGCTCATTATCTTGGCAACTCGTGCCAAGCGTGCTCATCAATTTTGGTCAGCTCATGTGTGGTGTTTCCATTCGTTATAAATAAAAGAAAATTCGAATTCAAATCATATAATCTACAAACATACAATTCTCAGTGCGAACATGTGAACAAATTGCACAAACATTTGCGGAATGATGAACAGTGATAATAGACGAGCATTTTGGTATGGTTTTCCATCATGAAGACAGCCATCACTCGTTATTACATCTACATAATAGATCACCCTCAGTGAACAATTACCCCAAATATATGCTGCGATTCCTATTTGTGCCTAATCTTTTTTCTCAAATCAAACTTATTTATAAACGGTGCCATAGTTTCGCATGAACACCCATTTACACACGTAGGTAATTGTAATGGAGCCGAAAATTATTGTCATTAACCACACCCTATACAATTTCTGTTCAAATGAACGCTCCAAAAAAATCGATATGTTCATGAACGCAGACATAGAAAAAGAATATAACACTTTGAATTGCATCAGCTGTTGTTTATCAGTTGCATCACTGGAAGTGATGCCACTCATTCAGAGCGCCGAAAGTAATTAGTGAAGTTCTCCATTACCTCACGTCTTTCAAAAATGCGACTTTTATGTTGTGAGCATGCAAACATGCACATAAATTTAACGAAAACTTTAAAGGACACTCGAAAAACTGTGAACTATTGAAATATACACCGCCTTGAAGCGAACAACTTCAACATTTTTTATTCTTTCGACAGATTTAACCATTCCAAAATTTTCTCGTGAAAAAACACAAGCCGTTTACAGAAAATCACAGAAACTGCAGTTTGTGCAATTATATAAGGTAAAATATTTCACAATTGAATGTACTGGTTAGAAACGAACACACAAAGCGCCCTACTCTATTGCATCCGTTAAGTCTTTCTCATTGAAATTGAATTTAAGTTAATTGTTGGGGGAAAAACGAGCTCGCCTTTCAACCATAGGATAAATAGGACTTTTTCACCGACATCCCAATGAAATGCAGTTTTCTCAACGAAAAATGTTTTAAACATAAACACTACCATCTTTATTCAGCGATGGAATTCTCTGTAAATTGTAATAATTCAGTGCGAGCAACAGAAAAGCGCCTGTAAGTAGACTCAGCATTTCGTATTCTTATTGAATTGATGGAGATTTAGATTACCAAGAATCTTGTGAGCATTGCACTTGACATTGCACTGTATTCTGCAAGCCAGCTCAACAGTATGGAAACAAGTTGTATTAAAAGGAGATTCATTCGGTGCCTCCAACAGGATGACCAAATGCTCTGAAATGCAATTTCAATTCAAAATGTTCAATTGAGTAACTCATTGAACTTCCTGTCGCATAGCAAATATATTTGGGCACGATTCTTTTAAGCTGCTTCTCTTTCTTTTTACACCTTGGGCACTTCCAAAGGATAAATGTTCATGGAATATAATTACATAAGAACTATCATATCTTTTTTTTATTGCGCATCAGTTCGTAAGCATACAGAGCTAAGACTTCCACGTTCGTTTGTCACTATAAAATATTGAAAATTCAATAACCCCCAAAAACACAAAGCCTATTCAAGCCGGAACAGAAAACGAAATGCTTACAGCAAGCGAAAACGAATATGTTGAATCAAAGCATGAAATATGATTGCACAAATTGGAATGCACTAATATCGTATCGGTTGACGTTTCATTTGTTCCGCATTGTATGAAATTGTAATGAAAAGGAAGATTTGATTAAAATGATGAGATATTTCCGACATTGTGAAGTAGAAAATTCAAATTGCTCGAGGGAGATTCGTAATTTCATCTGTCATTCTTGTTTCTTCAGAAACTCGTTGCAATCTTGAATTATTGCTGTGTTATCTGAATGCCACAAGGAAGTTTTGAATCACTCTCCAAATTTTGTCAGCGTTTTTGGCATTCTCCGTAAATATTTGAACATTGGTGAACTGGAGCCAAGAGAAAAAATATTGCGTAGAACTGTAAGTTTTGGCTAAAGTTTGATCAAAGTTTTCGGTGTTTATTTTTGAAGTGGGTTCCATTCGCCAAATTACCATTTGCAGCTTTACTCATAAGAGATTACTTGAAGATTTCTTTTTACATAATGAATAGAGTGCTGATTGAATGTCCGCATCGAAGGAGTAAAATTAATGTTGACAGAAAAAGATGGGTTGTCGCAAAATCGTTTTTCGGGTCGTTTCCCTAGTTGAAACAATTGATTGGATTGTTTTGGCTTTGCAATAAATGAAGATAGGCAATTATATCCATGCAAGAATTCACCCGAATGATATTCCATTATTTATTGGTAATGGTGTCCAGTCTCTTAAGCCAAGCCAAAGAAACTTATCTATTGGTTCGATAGTTTGATGAAAGTCAAATAAGTCCAATACGCAATGATTATTACAAAATTCTATTTAAATAAGAATATTTGCGCATTAAAATGGGCAGACAATGCTGTTACATTTGATTAATCTTACTTCCTCGGAGCAATTATTACGATTAATTGTATTATCAAATATATTTAAAATGTTTTTTTACGAATTAATGTTTAAATTCACTTTTTAAATTCGAAGCAGCTACGATATTCATTTCATATCGGAAATTCTACTCTAATTTTAAGAAAATGTAATTCATTTCTGCTCATCTCTTCAAGACTCAGTGAATAATGGTGGTTCGTTGGCATCGATTTGTGCTGACCATTATAATATTGCTCTCTAGATTTTCATTTATTCTGCTAAGCAAGTGAATCGCTATTAATTGATTCCTCATTTGATTGTGCTTTTCAAGATACAGATTCGACTTTAATTTTAACTGACTCGATAAAGTGACTCGAAATTGTCGGGCTGAGAGTAAAAACGATTAAAAACATCTTACGTCATGCTCACGCTTACGAGAATTTTCCTTGGTGTGAGCAGGAGATAAAATGTTTTTAATCGTTTTTACTCTCAGCCCTACAATTTGGAGTTTGACTAAGATTCTGCATTGTTACTATGACTATACAAATTGCGATTCATTACACATGCCATACAAATCTATAAAAATTGAAAGGACAATCTGACCAAACTCAAGTATGTAGGAATTCGCTAGATTCAGATCACATTTAACTTGTAATATTTATTTTCTGTTCTATATTTGGAGCATTGCAACTGTTCCATCAGATCAGTTCGAGCAGACAAATTCCAAGTCAAATATCAAATGTGGCGTAACAAGTTCATCATCATACATTTGGTAATGCTAGCAAACAGTTCTAGAAGTAACTGAACATTTCCACTTAGACATCATTATGCGTTCGATTTCTATCTTTCATTTGGTATATTACTTTCATTAAATTACTTGTCCGCACGCACGATTTGAAATCGACGTGAAGAGCAGTCGACAAATTGCCATGGCAAAGGCAGATATAGAGTGGAGCTCCTATGCCAGATGCGTTACTGACAGGCGTTTTATCAGACGCAAAACGGCACGGCCCATTGATGTGATTCGTTCGCAGTGACATTTCAGTGTCTTCTCTCTTTTTTTACATTCAGGCATGAGCTGGAAGAACGGTTTGAGCCATCGCCCAGCGTTTTAGCTAAACTTAGATAAAATTATCTGACTTTTAAGTTGACAACTTCATTATTTTCATCCGATTCATTCAGATGATATTTGTCACTGATGTTTGAAATGATTTCAAAATCAGCAAGAATCATTTTGGATTGGACGTTGCATTCGTTTTTGTGGAGTGAACGATTGGTCCACTTTGTTTGTCTGCTGTTTGTTGAACAAAGTGAATATTACAAAGCAGAAAGAGAGTAAGTTTCAATACTTTAGGTGAAATTTATTCCTTTTTATGCTTGCCATTTCTTTGTGGCATTTTTCTGTAATTTGAGCCGGCAAGGAACTCGAGTGAAAATTATGGTCAAATTATGGGTCACCAGTGTTGACATCTTATCTGAAAAACGGATTTGTTGTACATAAAGCGGTTTCATGTTTTCTCGATTCAATTGAGACTGGAAATTTCCATTCCAAGTACAAATGTGTTCACATTGACACGAACATAATGTTTATAAACGCAAGTGTTCCATAAAATAAATGTTTATTGTGCTTAGGACTGCTGTTAAGCTGTTTGAGCAAATCAAAATATCACTGCAATAAAGTGACCAGTGTTCTTTATTATTTAAAGAGGAAAATCCGATCCAAAATGTCTTGCATTTGCTCGGAGCGATTTAACAGTGTCATGAACAATCCGCTTTTATTTAAATATGGTTGAACAATGCAGAGTTGATGCAAACTGTTTCAATATGGTTAGGTTCACATAAAATGGTCGAAGTAATGCTTTTGTAATATTCAGTAAGCGATGGCATAATTCGAGAAAGCATTTCTGCCAGCCTGATGGGTCACATGAAGCTTGAAAATGCCGTTTGTATTGGGGATTTTGTATTGCGACATCCCATTTCATGCCTTTCTGTCGTATCATATCGTTTCTGTTCGCCTGTTCTACACAATTCTTGTTACATTCCTCTGCTATATGGAACAGAGTGTACATGAAGTTCTATCAGCTTGTTTTGACGTGCAAACTGGCTGCCTAACACATAAAGACATTGAAAGGGTTTATTGCTCTTACACTCTTTCTGTTTGCCAGCATGTGTTCTCAACAAACTTGGTTCTAATCAGTATCACACGTTGCTAATGCAACTTGTTACCCTTTTCCTTTACATATTTAATGCCGTTGTGACTTCACATACTTTCGAACTTCTTTGAAGAAGATATAATCATTGAATTAGCACCAATTTCAATTGATCGGAATCAAATCTATTCAAAGCTATTCGGATATGCACACCTTATCTACAAATTTTTTGTCATTACAAATCATATTCAATATCTTTATTATGCTCTGATGCTTGCAAGTTTATATCAAACTCAATGTGATTTGTTTCCGATTGTTTGTGTTTCGCTCCAGCACAAATGTTTGTGATATTCTATCATGTATCAAAATGACTTTTCACTATTCGTTCTTTTCACGCGTGTTGCAACCATTGAATCGCTGTGATATCGTACTCCTACTTTGGAATTCTGCCAAGTAGCTGAGTTCAAACGGTGAAATTTCATGTAATTGTGAATTGAAAATGTGATGTTTTCGCGTGAATTTCATATGGAATCATTTATTCACCTCACAAAAAGCCGCTTCGCACTCGATTCAAATGGAAATCATTAAGCAATCGCCATTTCGAGAAAGTCGGTAGTTTCATTTGCAATGTTCGGGTAATGATCTAAATTGTCATTCATTAGAGGCGATCAAATTGAAATGTAAAACGTGCAGTTTGGCTACAATCAATGTGTATTTTAAATATACTTCACTTCCAGTTAACGAATTGGTGTGTATCGAAAATAGCAGGCATATATTGGTGAAAAGAACGAGCGCCCATTTTCTCCTTTCGTTCGTTTCACATTCATCAAAATCGTATTTAATGTGATTTCATCAAAACCTTGTGTTGCGCAATCAAATAACTATTTATGGTGTATCAATTGTTTATCAAGATGAGTATTAAAATCGTTGTTGGGTATCGATAAAGTGCAAGCAAGCTCAGTTTACATGACCTGCTGCTCATCGTTGCCAATTTGTTATTATTATCACAAATAATGTTGTTGCTTCATTTGAATACAAAAAGTAACAATTCCCAAGACATCAATTATCTGAGATGCCATTTATGCGCAGAATCTCGCCCTTTTACATCGCATTCCATGACAATATCAATAACAATAATGCACAGTATCTGTATGTGTCTCATGACTTTAAATCATCTAACACTGAAAATGCAATAATTCCAGGCAGCAGCGAAAATAATAAATGCGAACAATACCCGATGATGAACTGTATAATGGATATCAATCAAAATACTATTTCACTTGTTGTGTTCGATTGAAGAAACGAACGTTTCGCCGTCCATGTTGACTTCTCGACTTAAAATGAAGCACGTCGTTTATCAATTCAATTTATTGCGCTGATGCGTGCACAACTACGTAGTTTTATTTTTATTATTATTTTTTGTTTTGGTTTCTGTTGTATTTTTTGCTTTTCCATTGCGCGCGCCAAAGCATAATTCGATCATTCGGCCGAATAAAAATTCACATCCACGCTCGATTCACATTGAACAAAAGCAGCCATAAAATTGTTCATTTTTCCAGATATTTCAATGAAATGTCATTTGTGGTAAATATTCAAAACTGAGACATCGATACGCATTTCACATGTACACTCGCTGCTTGAGCTGAATTCCATAAAAAGAGAAATGGAACCGAAAATAACCCATCGTAAATTTAAGGCATTCGAACAACAGCAAAAAAGCGAACGTGGATTTTTCAATTGATTTCAAGAGTCTTTATGTCGAGACTGAGATTTTTATGGAATAATGTACAAGTATCAATTCATGAATTAATTTTCCAACATAAAAAGCGGTTTTTATCAGGTGAATGATTGCAACAAGCAAACCAATTACGTTGCCATTGCTGAAAAATATGGAAATTGAATACTTGAATTTGCTATGTACAACGCATAATATAGCTGACATACAGATTACTGGAGGCGACCGTGTATCGTGGCGTCATCGAACAATGTTCATATGCACTTTTTTCTCTTTCTCTTGCTGCATATGGTGAATGTGAACGCTTCACAACATACCAAAAACCTGTCTTGCGATGCACGTAATGAGAAATGACCGTAAATCCAAGCTGGTGGATGCTGGTTACCATATTATCTCATCGTCCATCGCAAAGTGTATTTCAATTACCCAATCGTAGAGAACTGGAAGAATCAGAGAGATTGCACTGGAATCGACTGGAAAGTGTCTCCTTTTTTTGAGCATAGAATGCAATGGTCACAACTGTTTTAAATATCATTTGGTCGTATAAATTGGCGCAAAGAAAAAACGTGCATGAGCAAATTATGCATCTTCACTTGTTCTATGAAATTCCAATGTCACGCTACGTGAAATTTATCTAATTTTTACGTGGAATCAAATTCTTCACGTTTACTCGTCATTTGAGAATCATTCAAATTTCATAGCAATTGATGTATATCGCGCCAAATCGGTCAAGGCCGGGTAAGTGAATAGGCCACGATTACCATTTTCAAATCGCAATTCACGACAAGAGCTGGTGTAATTTTCGTTTTTTTATGCTAATTAAACCGCTGTGCGAAGGGGGTTTCTGATTGCGGAATTACCAAAAATGCGCCATTCTTTGCATTTCTAACTGTTATGTTCGTAAATAATCCAATTAAGCCTATGTCTCAAGCGAACCACATTTGTGGCAAAATCTTTAACTGGAAATAATCTTTTGTTGAAAATTTAACGTGATTTTGGCTGAATAATAAGCTGAAACATCTTTTGAAATAATCATGTCGAGTTGAGCTATACATAGCCACATTTCAAATGCATGTACAAGCTTATTCGTGAATGAAAAATATAAATGTCATTTTGACATGAAAAAGCAACCATAAGCCGTCTGGGAAAAAAAGAAGATACGCACCGAAAACACTTGAGATTTTGGATGGAATCCGTTTATTTTACCAGAAACGAGTCGATACTTTCATATGCTGAGAGCTCCACCTCCAGCCAAAGGGTCGCATTTGTTGTGCTTCTTTGTTTTCCATGCATTTTTGAAACATAAATAGAATGAGCGCATTCATTGTAGATCTGTAGAAGTGCTACAAATGGAAAAGCCGCACACAATATGTATAGCATCATCAGGATATAATATGAAATTATTTGTATGTTGAGTTTTCAGTGTTTCTATCTGTAATTTCACGATACGACTCCACCCATCACTGCAAACAAGTAAATATTATTGAACTTATAGTATTTTGCTTTTCCTAGATACCGCACATTCTAATGTGAATTGCGTTACTTTCTATTTTGTGAAATACCAAAGAGAGGCAATAAAGGACGAATGAATCGCAAAAAAATTAAATAGAAATTGTTTCGGTTAAGCAAGTACTGTATGTGTGTCAGGCAGTAAATAAATTGTGTGTTGATAGACTCCGGAATCGAGTTGAAACTGAAAAAAACAGCTTGGTTGCACTTCTCTGCAGCCACAGCCAATTCTATGGATTGGTTTCAACATCAAAACTGCAGCAAATTGAATATTCAAGTCAACTTTTCCGTCATTCATACCATTTTCGAAAGTTCAATGTTCACTCCATTCCAACGCTGTATGCCTCAAATAAAAACATTTCTTGGCATTTTCCTTGCATCGATATGGCATCGTCGAATGCATCGATATGGTATTAACTTCAATCTACAGAGTTTTATGGATGCTCGTATGTAATTTGTTGACTAACAATTTTAATCTTGAACTTAGTTTACGAAGCTTGAATGCGACGTTTTGCACCGAAAGTCGTGTCAACAAGACCAGCGTAATGTGCTGTTGATTCTTTGCAAAGCTGTACAAAAATCATATGAGCTGTAAAGCATTTAAAAGCATTAGAAATTCATTCGAATTGCCGGATAATGATGAAGCAATATTTGGCATGAAATGAATGCACTAGACTAAAAGTTCGTCTTTATTTTGCTGCACATATGAGCGAAACTCAAGAAAAAAATCATATCATCAAGCCGGGATTACAACAACAATTTGCACCGCTTTCATGCAGTAATTGCGTTCTGCTTTTAGTTGCAACGCTCATGAGTGCCGCCTTTACGCGAAGCAAAATGAAGATAAACGTTTATTTGAAGGTATTAAATGCGTTAGCATGTCGATCTTAAACGACGTCATACTTCGTATATCCATTACATATTCCATATTTCATATTTCACATTTCCAAGAAAAAATAATTCAAAAATGTTACATAATAAAAATCGAAAGGCAAAAATCAGTGCACGGAACGCCAATGTGCTTCGAAAGAGTGTGAAAAAGGAGTCTATATCACTTAACATCATCAATTTTTTATGTACTTCACACTTGACTCTGAATTTATGATGCAAAGAAACAAGAAGATGCGTCTTATGGTTTCCTTCCGGATATGAACATGCACGAAAATTGCATGAAAACATCAAATCATTCCAATTCAAAAAGTAGTGTTTTTGTTTGTGAATAAAAAAGATGAATATTTAAATATGAAAGGCCGTCAAAGAGGTTTTGAGAGAATGATGTGAAAATATTTGCGAACTGCAGAAATGGCGATTATTGCATGTAACGACTGATATTTTGGAAAATTTTGTTTTTGTTGAGTTTCTTTTCTTCGGTCGACGATACAGTACCTTACGTTCATTCATCCACATCGTATGTTGCCAAGTGGTGATGGTAACTGTTGTGCGCTTTATTGTTGAACATTTAAAAAAACATATATATATCTCTGTTGTCCATTATCTGAAAAGCCAGCTTGCTCATCGGCTTTGCAATGGAGCTAAGGTGGGATTGACGATGGATCGTTGACTTTAATGCGAGAGCGTGGCTTTTTGTTACATATTTAATGGAATCGAATGTCATTGTTCATTTCAGTGCATTTTTAACAACGCTCGAATACAGCTCTCTTCATCCAATAGCTACAAAAAAGTGTCGAAAATCCAAATCCATGTTAATAATCAACTATTTAAAGAGTGACATTCAATATTGAGAGAATTTTTTCGTTGACGGGCCAAAAAATAGGAAATTTTGTGTTGAAAATACCAGTCAATTTTACATTAAGAAAATGATGGTTTGTATTTGTAATGTTTTTAATCACAGATAACTTTATTTCGAGTGCAGCTTTATTCGTCATTCGTTTAGCATTATTCGCATTGTATTTTAAAAGAGTGTTGAAAATTTACCGATAGAACATCGTCCGCGTTCATTTCATCGATAGAAGCAATTATTACTCACTACCAAACGAAATCAAAATACTATCACTAAATTTCAAAATTTGCTCAAAAATTATGTTAAACAAAACTTTAAATGCTGTATTTTATGGATATTTAAATAAACATTATTATTATGTATTATTATTAATTTGGATCAATAATGATCATGTGAAAAAATGTGACAGGACTTGGATTGATGGTCAAACCAATAGCATGAATGTGCCACAAGCTGTTTAAAATTATTGTACATACAATGCAAATTTATTTCGATTTGAAGCCATCACACAATAGGTTTCAAATTACTTGCTAAGCGCAGATGTTTCCAAAAACTGTTTAATATAATCACAATTGACACCAACAAGAAACCACCCTCTGTACCTTCAAATTCTTCGTAAAAAAACGAATAATATCAACTATCTGCTGCATGTTAGAGCCTTCGACGTGACGTTATAATTATTTTGTAGCAATTTAATGAAAGAAGCAGATTAAATGTGTTTCGTCAATTCTCTCACTATTCCACACTGCATCCGCGAAGCTCTTTTATCGTTAATTATTTAACCTATTATCTTGTCGCTGGACCATGTCAGAATATCGCAATATATCTGCTGCATGCTCATACTCTTTCAACATACATGGTTATGCCGTGGACTTTCTCTCGCAGCTGCCACATTTATGGACAAGACTTTCATTGGCTTTGTTACGTTGTGATTATTATTCAACATTCAGGTCAATTGATGAATGTGCTGTGCGGCGTTCGCCATCTGAAGCAGAGACAAACGCATATGAATACAAATGAACCCATTGTGTTCACTCATGCTCTTGCTCTTGTTCGGCTTTATATTGAATATTGCTGATTTGATGGCTCGCTAAAATGAATATTCCTCGCTGCGTAAAAGATTGCACGTGCTGTGACCGCAGCCAAATTTTATAATGATCCAAGTATTGAAGTTTTATTACGTTGAATGCCATTGGAATGACATAAAAATGATTTTCGCTATCAAAACTTTGTCTATTGAGTGAAACATGACAGCCAAATGGAGCGGCGTAGGTTCAATTGTTTTCTGTCTGAGCCTCTGGTGCTCAAAACGGAATTAAAAACTTTCGTTCTCATAGTAAAATTAGATTCAATTATTTGGATCTAACCGAAACACTGTCACTCTTTCAATCAACACCGCAAATAATTGCATCGATATACTTGGCGTTGCTTAATTCGATAATATTTACAAAGGTTCGGGTAATCAAAATAAATTTTCAATTGAAAATTCCATCAAATATTTTAATATCCAAATTACTTACAACTGTGGGTAATCAGTTCAAGTGTTTGCTTTCGCTGCAATAATTCGCTATGATGGGTTTTAATTTAAGGCCAGCGAAGCCACTTCGGACAAAATCATTTTATTTATTCGGCATGCAGACGAATCATCAGCTGTAATATACACGTTTTTTCTTCGCATTAAATGTTATTCATATTATTATCCATTTCGCCGAAATGTTCTCCAAATGAAATGGAAACGCATTGAAATGCGGTGAAATCGAATAAAGCAATTAAATCGTAAACAAGAACAGACAGATGAAGAAGAAAATACATCTAAATATAACACTCGCTCACAGAAATCTTCCACAAGCCTAGTTTCAATTGTTGAAATGGAACAGCATCCAAATTTAGCGTGTTATTTTTGGCTTAAATGATTCAGTGCACAACAATTTTTAAGGTTTTTTGTACCTTTATGTGTTGGTAGTTCAAGGTCCAAATTGGAAATCTCAGTATTTCTGGTGACAGCAAATCTCTGTCAAACAAATTATATTAAACAACTCAATCGTAACCTGAATTGGGATTGCATATCATTCCATTTCAGTAAAATGGCATCACACTTCATCCCACGAAGAAATCATTTCCAGTCCATTTACTATCAAATGAAATGTTTCGACGGTCACCTATCCACAAAGAAATCTGTCACAATATCACCATAGCAGTTGAATGATTATGAATAAGAACAATGATGAAATGAAAAGTACAGATAATAATAATTCTACGCGGAATTTATTATAATTTTTGTCGGAACCATAGCACGACCTTATTGTCTCAATGGGATAGATTTATTGCAGAGATTTCATGATACAAGACATTGTAATGGTTCAACAAAACGAGAAGAAGTTCTCATTCTGAAACCCGAAGCAAGATGAAATCAAATCAAACTAATCACTTCATACATTTTGACGCGAAGAAATTCATTCGATGTCCTCCATCTCTCATTTCATTCATTCGTCGTGCAATGAGAATGAAATTCGAAATTTATATTAAACAATTTCATGTATTTCTTAAAATTGAAACAGCAATCAATCACCTGTGTTGGCCTTCTTGTTTATATTTCATTGGCATCGGCTCAGCTGACATATCATTTGGACGCAAATACCAATTCATACACATTGCAAACCCCGAACTCACAACAAACGTTTACACAACATTTCAACACGCGAAGTAGTGCTGGCAGTCAAGCATCTCCATCGAATTACCAAATTCAAGCCGCCCAAAGTCAACCGCAGCAACAGGTAATTTGAGATATCATTAAATAAACTGAAAAAATGATAGTTCTACGGAATTTCTTGTATGTTTGTTGTGTAATAGCATTTAGGTGTAAATCTCATCATTGTTGTTAAAAAATTGATATTGATTGACAAATTTTTTCCGTGCCCAGCTACTTTTGTATGTTTAGGACCGTCAGAGATCATTATATTCCTTAACCAATTGAATCAAATCTGAACCCGTTGAAATTGGATAAATTTTAAAGCACAATTTACTCTGTTTGCCTATTGTGGTCTCTTTTTAGAACCTTTTGACAAAAACACCCTATTGAGCGAGAGAAATGTTTGGGTATTTGTCGTCCCCGTGTCTCAGCATTTATCATTTCCGAAAAAGCATGGTTTAGAATTTTATTCAATTCTTCGGCGACCAAAATGTTTGTTGGGCAGTTATAGCCACACTGACTGAACTCAATATATATTCTACATATAGAATATGACCGAAAGTTTTACAGAAATTCTAATATTTTTCGTTTCTTTCTCATTTTTCCTTTTCTTTCAGCTATTGGCCACATCACCACAAACATTTTCCAACAATCAGAACAATGGCCAAGAAGAAATAAATAACTACTTCAGACAGCAGTTAGAATTACAGCAACAACAAAGGCAGAGCGAACAAAATAATGTATACTCCGCATATCAAATTCCTCAGCAACAACAACAACAACAACAACAGCAACAGCAACAACAACAACAACAACAACAACAACAACAACAACAACAACAGCAACAGTATCAACAACAACAGCAACAGTATCAGCAACAACAGCAACAGCAAGAGCAGCAGCGACAGGCGACACAAGCATCGCAAGACGTGGACGCTTACTACCAACAGGTAAACATCGGATAAACGAATTACCGTGATAGTTGCATGTGCCATCAACGCAAATTTGTCATGGTTTCGTCTTTAAAACGTTTACATTTATTTTTTATGGCAAATCGAAAAGAAAACACAATTTTTCCGATAGTTATACTCGTGGCTCTTTCATTTATTTTTACGCTTACTTTTTTAATGAGTGTCGCTTATTTTGCTTATTTCTTTAAGGTTCAACAAGCTCAATTACAGCAACAAGCTCTATTGCAACAGCAACAACAGCAACAGCAGCAACAAAACGCTCAGCAACGATTTTCTTACCAACAATCAAGCGCTGGTTCCGATGAAGACAGTGTGAATCAAGGAGCCACACAATTCGCACAATCGCAACAACTGAAATATCAACAGCAGCAATCAGCAGCCAATTCGATCGGCACCCACTTTTCGCCATCCAATGAAGTCTCACACGTTAAATTCACAAGTGGCCAAGCTGAATACAATTTCTAAGAAAAGCGAGAAATGCCATGGGACCATGCATGGGACACATATGCAACTCTTTCATAGCATTCATAATTTAAGTGTTTTCGATTTTATTTAATTTAACTTTCATTTCAATTTCTTTATAACGGCATTCATATAATAAACAAATTACCCAAAAAAATATGGTATTTCTTTCGGAAAACTTGAAACTTTTTTCATTACGACCATTCAAATGAAATGGACTGAAGCGAATCGTTTTGCAAAGATTCAAATGGTAAGGTCTTTTCATCGGGATAAATGATTGGGCTCATCTTTTGGTACATTTTGCATAAAATTACAGCCGAAACATTTATCACAAGATTGAATTTTATCCACTTGATGGCCAACAAGAAGGTCAAAGCTAAAGGAATCAACATTCAGCATTCAACATAGCAATATCTTTCGAATATACTTCTCTTGCAATGATCTCCATAGACATTTCCTGCATAAATTGCGTTTCGAAGTATTCCCCTGTGATAAGATTCAAAGTGTAGAAATAGAAAGACGCAATTGTCTCAATACAAAATAATTTTATTAACATTCATATGTTTGATTAACATCAAAAGTATATCATCTCGTTTTCCCTTATCTCGTGATCCCTTTTGGAAAACACCAATGAAAAATATTTATTCACGAAAATACATGGACAATGGACATCTTTTTCTACAAAAATGTTACAAATATTTTAATATTTTATGTTTTGAATCAGATTATTGTTATGATAAAATTTGCGAATAAATTGATTGTTCAACAACTACACATTTCAATAAATAAAATTTAAGCATAGAAAAGCATACTCTTTTCGTTTGATAAATGGATTTCAATCGACATCGTTGAAAACTCAATAAACAATGAATATGAAGCATTTGTGTTGCACTGATATCTATAAAATGCTGTTCAAACGAAATAAAGGATGATTCATTTCGAGGTGATTTTTTCAATAGGAGTTATTTGAAAGATAACGCGCGAGAAATGTCAAACTGTAATGATTATTTTTATTCAGTAAGGTTTGCCATTTCATCATGGAAAGACTTAGCCCCGCATAGTGACTACAAATAATTCAGCTTTATTACGAAAATCTTCGTTCTGTGAGAAATGTACGCTTAGAACAAGTTATGGTCGACATAATCGGCCTATCAAAACCACTATTCGGCATACCATCCAAAAATTGGAATCCCAATTTACATTATTGGATGATCGTCGACCAAATAGACCACATCCAGCCTGTAGTGTAGAGGATATAGCGGCGGTAGCAGAGAGTGTACGCCATTCGCCAGATAGCGATCGAAATGCTCGAACGTGTCATCGAAAATTGGTCCTCCAGGATGGTTGATCTCAGGCGCAGTTGCGGGCAACATTTTAAAGGAATAATATTCAAAAACTAAATGGCAATGAATGTTCTTTTAAATGATAATAAAGATTCCACGATTTATTCGAAAATTTTGGTTTTTTTTTGCTTTTGATAAAATCACCGGTGAATAGCGCGGTGTTCTGTTACACAGGTGCGCCCTATTCACTAGCAATATTCATATCATTTTTGATAATAATCCTTTTTTTGAATCCTTTTGTCTAAAAAAAAATCTTAATCTAAGGGAATTTTATATTTCATACAACAATTTATGTACACAATACTGCTACTTTTAAACTCACACCCGATGTTTTTTTTAATAAACACCGCTGAAATCTATGGATTAATTCATAATCGCATTTCATTTTCGAAAGCAACGCTTTCAACGATTTTTATCCATGCCGCAATGGACGCAGTGAGACCTACTTATCGGATTTATATTGGAACGAAAATTTAAGCCTCGAAACTTCTGAAAAGCAATTGCGATGCTGTCGGAAAAACTTTCAGAGTATTTCATCACTTACGACGAGGAAAATTCTTATTTCAATTAAAAATACAGACGATGGAAGTTTGAATGCGAACCCAACCGGTAAATTTGTGGAATCCTTCCGAACATAGAAGGGAATTTCGACTGTTGGTCGGTGGACTAATAATAATTCACTAGGCGAAATGTAAGAGAATAGAGTCAAATTTGTGTACTAACTTTTCAAGGTGCCTTTTTTGCTTATGATGAATTTAAGTCCCACTAGAACTGTGATGATGTTGGGAATTTATTCTAAGCGGTTCATATTTCTTTTGATCAAGTTGAAAACAAACAATATTATATTTCAGTGGTTCTCCGTATTTTCAATGCGGAGTTCCAACATTTGTAGGTACTGGAATGTACCCTTGCTTTTGAGGCAATGGAAAAACTATCATTATTACCGCCTCGATTGAAGCTTCTTCGGTGCTCTTTTCGTTCGAAATTACATACCTCATTGAAGAGCCAATCCGAGCGAATAGGCACCATTTCAAAGTCATTTTTTCGGGAGTCGCGTCTATTTCGGTTCTAATGGCTTTTCAAAGGAACGATAAAGTGAATTGAAAACATTTGAAATAACAGAAGTCATGCCAATGGGAAATGGAAATTTGCCTAGATTGATTTTTTTTCCGTATCCAGCGAAATTTTTTATTGCAAATGAATGATCTCTTCGCAGCACTGAATATATTTCAGTTTAGGTTTCATTAAGAAAAGCTACGATATCGTCTGAAAATCCGTATTTCTGCGTATGAACTTGCAAAGCGTTAAATCGTATTCAACATTTATTTAGAATTCAACCATCGCATTGAAATTACAAAATGCAAGTTAAAATGTAAATATGGTTTTGTGCGCCACCACATTTTAATTGAGCTGTTGGTAGTTGTTTCTGAGGAATTTTCGAATCTCGGCATTCAATTGAATCAGTAAGAATAAATCTGACCAACTGAAACATAAAGTTGGATCAAAATAATAGTGAAAAATGAATAGATTGAAATAAATGTGATGCATAAATTATGTTGCACATTTATTTTTACTTTTTATATGTTGCAGACGAATTATTTCATATTTCAGTTTTGTTTTGTATGAAGTTGGGAGGCCAGATTTATCCTTATCGACTCAATTATTGTGAGCGGTAATTTACCAATTACATTTGTTTATATACCAATTACATCAAAATCATGGTTCCAACTGCACAAATGAAAAACTGAAGTACAAGTTAACAACAAATAAATATTTAGAAATGTTAACCCGACAAACAGATTTGCAAAATAATCCACACAAATAATCCATCGCCTATCCGCATTCCATGAATGGCATTCTAGAAATTGATTGGTTATCTTTGCAGCGTTCAAATTATTTAATGCGACTGGTTTGATCCGGAGAAAAAATCACAAAGGAATAAAATCAGAACTATTTGTGGCATTGGAATTCGTTTATATACGGATACGAAAGAAAACAAATATATCGATACTGTAAAGTTACGGTAATACACACGATACAACAGCGAAAAACGCAAAAATAGCAGGCAAACATATCTCTTGTGCACCTAATATACGCCCTTCGTTTTTCTGTTTCACATTGTAACGTTTCGTACCAATACTGGCTGTTCCATTCTGCTTCCAAGTGGAGTAAAGCAGTGTCGGTACACTAGTACCTAGTGATATATGCACCGGTGGGAAGAAAACACACCTTCAGATAAGATACGAAAAATATTGAAACTATTGCAATTTGGGAGAAATAATGAAACATGATTTACATTGTATTTTACATATGCTTAAGTTTCACAATTATTTCCAACTTATTTTGGGTGCAATATTTTGCCGGAAAAGTATCAGGTTTCAGTATTTTTCCAATCGAATCTGAAGGTAAGTGTTCTTCTCACCGATTCGTGTATAAAAAATGCCGTAATGTAACTTAGATAACATAATAAACCATCAACTTTTTAAATTGAAAACAAAAATAGTTTTGCTTGGCCCATGTTCATCAACGGCTCACATTCTATAATTATATGTAAACATGTTGGGGTAGTGTGATCAGAGAAGTGTGTAAAATTGAAGTTATTTAAGCGGCTGTTCCATCAAAATTCATCAAAAAAGAGTTTTTCACCCTATCAATACGGTCACATAGCTTAATGCAGTCGTGATGATCAACTAATTTAGTCCAGTAGTCGAATTACACACACTCAACGTGGAAATTGTGGAAATCTTCTTTGAAACGACCGAATAGACCAAATTTGTTGGCCTTGCATATATATTACACATTGTAGCCAATCGTCTATCCATATATTTAGTGAGACCTTTGAAAAGTAACATAGAAATTGAGCGTTGATCCTCTTCTTCGTTCGTTTCTATTCAATATCACATTAATTGTTCAATATGCTGGTGTTACGAGAAAGCAATTAGAATCCAATTATACGAAATGTGTATAAGTGCACAAACGTTCTAGTTTGTTTGATATCCATCGGCACATGGGTGGATTCATTGCATTCGGTGCGCAACTTTGTACAATTTATAGTCTAGTGTTTAATTACATCCTCTGTTCAATAGTAAACTTACATTACTGTTCTCCATTTTAAAACATATTCTTTTTCGATTAAGAAAGACGAATTAAATTATACCTAAATATTTATATGGAAAAACAGTATCGTTTACTACTTGAAATTGATTCGATGTATCGTATTTAGCGCCTATTGCGGAACTACTTATTGAGTTTTGTTTATCTGTGTATTTTCAAAATCAGTGATTGAAACCATTCCGACATTTTCCATACAAACCATTTTGAAAGCGGTTTCTTTGCATTGTTCCAACTTTGGTAAAATCCAAGCGAAGTAAACGAAACGTTCCGAAATTTCACAACAACAAGAACTATGCACAGACACAAAAGACACAGTGTTGAGCGCAGGCATACAAAAAACCGCCTCTGTGATACTAACAATCTATTATTTTAGAACGTTCTTATTACTCCGGTTTGGTTTCAAAATGAAGCTTTCAATCACTGTTCAAAACAGGCAACTAATTCCGCTAGAAGTAGTAGCGATAAATAGGGAAGCGCACTAAATAGCAACGCTATACATAATATTATATGCAACACAAATCAAGTCACACGTTAAAACGTGTGTACACAGTACCAATGCAGTGATGTTGGACAGTAATGCGATGAGATTCGTTTGCGCGTACGAAGATTATATATGGCGCACTGTCCAACATCACCGCATACGCGCAAACGAATCTCATCGCATTACTGTCAACATCACCGCATTGGTACTGTGTACACACGTTTTAACTGTGACTTGATTTGTGTTGTATATAATATTATGTGTAGCGTTGCTATTTAGTGTGCTTCCCTATTTAGCGCTAATATTTCTAGCGGAATTAGTTGCCTGGTTCAAAATGTCTGTAGCGAATAAAAAATTTGCTATATCGGTGTAATGCAGAGGTCTCACTGAGTATACAGCTATAGCTACTCGAACCAAATAGCGACTAAAATAGTGTTTATTTAAGGTGTATTTTCCAGTAGTCGCTATTGCATTTACACAAATTAATACATACATACATACAACGTTACTCATTTTGCTTTGTCATTCTCATTCGCGAGAAGCCGACACGAAATGAACAATACACACGCACACAGCAAAATGAGTAACGTTGTATGTATATATGTATTAATTTGTGTAAAGGCAATAGCGACTACTGGAAAATATACCTTAAATAAACGCTATTTTAGTCGCTATTTGGTTCGAGTAGCTATAGCTGTATACTCAATGAGACCTCTGGTGTAATGATAACATCAAATTGCATAACACTTTATTATATTTTAATGTAACAGATACACATGTCATTCATTCGGATCACGGTGGCTAGAATGGTTTTACTTGAGGGACAGCATTTGGCTGATTGTTCGGGAAAAGTGGCACTAAACTCTAGAATAAATGAGGTTGGTATAAATTTGACAATTAAAAAATTAACCATAGATTCTAGCGAAAAGTCAACTACGTATAAAACTGTAAGTTTACCCGCCACGATTCTCAAAAAAAAATCAAAAAATATCTTTGAAACTGGTCTACATTTTTATTTGTAGTTTGTTTCTATTACAAAAGAAAAGTGAAAAATTTCTCATCTCTTTTTTGGTCCGGTGGCGAGTAAAATGAAAGTTTAGTATGAATCTGACATCTCCATAAAATTTCTGGTTTGGTGTGTATCGGTTGGGTGATTTAACATTGATCCATTACAATTAGAATTTGATTTGGTTAAGCATTCATATTAAAATCTATATTCATTAAAATAATATCTCTTAAATATAGCATTTCTAGTGAATTTCGAATAATTTTAATTAATTTGTGATTTCATTGGAAAATTTCTATTACTAAAGCATTACACCAAACTTTTGAAAATATTTGCAGTCAATTTTATATTGACAAAATTTACATTCAAATCGCTCCGAGAGAGCAAAAGTTGCTGTATTTTGAACAGCTTTTCGAAAGTCAACCTGAATCCATATCCAGTTGCCAAATCAATGCTTCTAAGACTCAAGAACAATATCAGCGATTGTGATGTACACTTCAAACGATATATTCCAGCTCATGGCATATGCATTAGTGCTCATTACGACTTGCTCACATTTCGATCAGTATTATTATATATTATGCGTTCTTCAATCTTTGACTTGAATTCACATGTAGCTATTAACTCAACAAATACAAATTTTCTCGTTTAAAAAGATTCTATTTCTATTTTTGAGATGGAGAGGCGAGTATGTCTGTTTTATTTAAAATGTTCATACTCGCCTCTTAATCTCACTAATAGATTTATTGTTCGACTGCAGTAAATTGGTTGCGGTTCAAAATCTATATATTGTACATTCTACGTTTAAAGACCGAATTTACACTTCGATTATAACGGTCTTTAATTCTAGCTCGGTTTTGCTTGATTTTACAATCATACGTACAACGGTCTTCTTGCTGTACAAGACCGATGGTTTTACGTGCCCTCCGAAGCAAACCCTCTATCTAAAATCTAGAAAATGCAAAAATATTTGTTTTCCAACTCTGCATTGAAGTCCATAAACCATATCCTAATCAAAAAAACAATGCAGCTTTGCAAATATCACTGCTCTACTATTTCCGAAAATGCATTTCAATTGGCATAAGCGCAGATTTATTTGATTAGATAAAATGTAGAACTTTAGCTTTCTAGCAAATATTCATTGCTGCCGCACCAAAACTGTTAACTATATCGGTTGAATCATAAAATCCGGTGGCTAACATTTGATGAGGGAGCGAACAAATTTCCGAACGCAAAACAATTATTGGGAGTCACATATGGAAATGGCATTACAGAATATGATGCACATGTTCTGCGTGCCATTTGTAACAAGACTCTTTTTTCATCGACATGCTTCGAGTGAAAGTTTCGTGGCATATTAATTTCAAAGGTCTCTGCTTCTCTATAGCTTTGTTTTTTGAAGACAATTTCATCGCTGTTTCACGAAGCATTTGTGAACTAACGCAAAATGTTCTATGTTCAAATTAAATATCGTTGTCGCAACGCAATACTTATACTATATAATTATCATCGCGGATTTTTGAAATTCAATCCAATAGATGAGATGAAACGGAGAGTGGAAAAGAAGATAAAATCTCTTTTGGCGAAACCGGTAATCACCCGTTTTACTGATGAACGGGAAGTGAGAAGTGTTTTCAGCAAATCTGAACATCCAATCAACGGCGGGAACTTGTCAATTGGTAAGACATTTAAGTCAAGATCCTTCAATCTGCAAGAAAATCCAAACCCTTCGAAAATAGACACACTTTTCGTGTGCCATAGAACATAAAGAAATAAAAGAGCAAAGTATGGGATTGCAATGAAATTTTCCGATCGAATGTCACAATTTGGGCTTCAAGATACAAAGAACATGGATAGCATTTTGAACATCTTCAACGTCGCAACGTAAGGTCATGTCAATAAAAATCGAATTATGAACATTTTCCAACGTATTTCACTTACATAAACGCTTATTTATATATCCGTGAGACTGTGAATATAGCGGCTGTGCTTGAGTTTAATGATATTCGGCATCATCGCTTTGCCGCTCTTGTTTTCCATTTGAATGTTCTTCACTTTAAATTTCGTAAATTAATGGATAAATTAATCTCCATCCGAACTCTGTCGTAATATTACAAGTTGTTTGCATACTTTCCACTTGTGTAGCTGTTGCAACCGATGAGTCGGTTTTCATGGATTGATTTCGTTGAGCTTTTACGTGAATCAACACTTCGTGCACGTATAATTCGACTTACGTCTCCAGCTGCAGTCTCATCAGCCTGCCATTGATGAGCATCACTTTTGCTCTTGCCAAATGATGTTTTTGAATTATTCCTACTTCTATTTGGAATATTAGCGGTGGTATCTCGGTTGCGGTTGGTGCGCGCTTCGGCAAATTCATTTAATTGATGTGTAAACACGAAATTTGGGAAGTTTGCCGATTGTTCAGAAGTGAGACGTTTCGGGCTGACTGGTGCAGCTATTTTAGCAATATCGGGCAACTTTCGGCCCACATTCACACGCGCACTTGGCATTTTCTTTCGAATTCGCTCGGCTCGCCGTTCACGCTCAATTACCTCTTGTAAATCCATGCTGCGTTCACGCTCCAATAAATCAATTATATCCATATCACGCTCGTATGTACTCGATGACTCACGTCGCAGCAGTACATTCCCCGATTCGGACAGCAAATCATGGCTCCGATGAGAGAATCGATCACTTGCTTGGCTCATGCCACTGTGCACACTTTCACGATCATTTGTTTTTGGTTCCGTATGAGCGTCATTCTCGAAATCCAAACCGATTGCGTTGCTTGTGTTCACTTCGTTTGCATTAACGTAAGTGCTGGCCGTTATATTTGAGCATGAATTATTCACCTCATCTGTTGAATGCGTTCGTTCCGGGCAGCACAAATCCTTGCGCACATCTTTGCTCTTCACATTCATCCGGCTCGAACGGTTCGCCACCTTTTTCGTCTTCAAAGTACTCGCCGACGGGCGGGCGCTGGAATTCACTTTACCTGACGGCTTGCTACCTCTGTGAATTATTTTATGTGTAAGCGGCAAGTTTGTTTCGATGTCTAACGTTTCGGTCGTATTTTCCTGCGTAATTGAATTTTCTATTGAACGTTGCGTTTTCAATTTATTATCGCTATCACTTCTTCGGGATGATAAGCGGAAATACAGCCATATTCGATCTTTTGTCGCTCTGAAATTTTTTCAATGGAAATAAAAATTACAATTTTGCTCTTTAATACAAATACATTTTATCGTGCGCTCAACAGACTGTGAAATCTTTCATTTGTCGAAATAAATTACATTAGAGAGGCGCTTTTCCATAACGATGTACCTCATAAACATTAACTTTCTCGCAATTGGATAAGAAAATGGGACGTGAACGCGAAAGTAAATAATAGTTCTATATGTGAGCGCGTTGAACGAAAGAGATTTACACTTCCGAAGTGTGAATCGAACTTTGAATATGTAAATGAGCATCTGAGCTAATTTTCGGGGAAATTGTCAGACTATATCGGATTTGAATAATCCAGAATTTAAGCGGAATAATCGAAACGGCAAACTTACTCAGAAAGGATCCAACATGAATAAATGCAAGGGCTTATCACGGTTGGCAAGAAGGCAATCCAAACTAACATCAAAAATGTGAAATCGAAGTGTGACGTATTTTCGTATGTTTCCTCCATTTGCTGTCGAACAAAACTGTCACGAAATAAGGAATAGATAATATTGGTATTATAATATCTTCTGAGAGAAAACAAAGAAACTTCGAATTATTTATGTATTTTTTCCGTTTCAAATCCGTATCGCGCATGAATAAAAGAAAGACTTACCGTAAAACCATTAAAGGTCCAATACAAATGACTTCACATCCAGCCATGCAACCCAAGAGGAATTGTGTTCGTTGTTCGCGAGATGCATCGGATTGTGCATCGTATAAATCGTATGAGCATCCATAGTTGGTTCTTGACGGTACATTACGTGTCGATGTTGTGTTTGTTGAATGTCTGCAGGCGCCGTTTTTGTTATTTATTTAGGAAGATTTGAAATTGATACAGCAACAGTGTGTACACGTTGGAAGCATGTAGCGGAAATAAGATCCAAATAAACGGAAAATAGATTATTTTACTGAAAACAACCGTTTATCAAGATAATTTGGCAAACGAAATCCTATATAAACTGCAAATTGATCAAATTGACACAAGTATACCATGTTCACAGTATGTGAAACCTTGAAGAAATGACATTTTACGTTCATTCTGTTTCAATTGAATATTTATAGAGATGAGAGAGAGAAAGGGAGCGAGAGGGAAAAGCCGGCTCTGATACTACATAGTCTTCACAATATGATTGCATGCTACACGTTTTATAAATACAATTTAAAGCGAACAAAGAAAATGTCATTTCTTGTGTAAAAAAAGTAATCTTATCATGAAGAAATGCGCTGGCAATACCATTAGCTTAGCTTGTGGATGAGAAATTTATAACACGTTCGATTACATGTATTCTTTTCTGTCTGAATCGTTGACATAAGCTTGGTTTGACAATTCTCTTTTTCTTGTTCTATAATATGCCTGGCTCAAATAAAATAACTGAGCAACTAGTCAATTTTTAAGGGAAATGTCTGGTTTTTTCTATGGAGAGTGACTGAAAATTCAATCATGTACAGAAAATAAAATGACTGTGAATATGCCAACCCTTCCGTCTACGGTGTAAATGGCAATATTCCAGAAATTTGACTAAATCTCCAACCCAGATTGAACTTTGGCAAATATTTCAAACTAATATTACATGCTCAAAACGTTGAAAATGTCACAAACACAACCACAATTGCACATATTAACGAATATTCGAAAAAATCAACTTCGAAAACGATTGTTGGGATGTGTGCAAATGTGGCTATGATTATAAAACTCTCAACTGCCGCCTCTTTAACGCTCATACATACCAAATATCTTTCATCAAGTTGCACACAATAAATTGGTCAACTGCTTAATAAGCAGTGCTTATTAACAGTTTTTCATGGCAATCGCATTTAAAATATGGTAAAAAAGACTGAGTTTCCAATCACTCATTATCTCGATTGTCACAAGGGAAGAACTTGTGCTGTTGTTGAAATCGACGGGTACTTCCTTGCCGATAAGAGAACGCTGAACAAATACTACCTGACTTATGAGTTCAGCACGACACGCAAGTATCAATGGAAGGGAAGGAAAATTCTAAAGTACTCATGTATCGAATCGTGCAAACGTAAAAATTCAAGAATACGTACATGCTTTCTACATCATTTGAACACATAGAGCACACACTCGCATACACCATGGTTGAAGTCGGAAACATGAAGGTTATTCAAGACTTCAATTGCAAAAAATATATAAATATGAACGTATCCACGAATACAGTGCGTTTGAAATATTCTTTTGAGTCGCAACGAGGATTCCTGGCTGTGTGTTTCCTCACATGGGAATATGATGGATTTGACGATACAATCAAAATTGGCTTTTTTTTGACAAGTAACTATATTTTCTCTTCTGAACACGTGTTTTCGTGCGTGTGTTTCGTTCCTGTTTCCATAAATAATAATAGATATTTTGTTTCATTGATTCAGGTCATTTCTGCTTTCTTACACACGTTTTACTATATCCGGGATAATAATATACCGCAATAAATTTGAATAAATCATAAATCCTATTTTATTTTTTGTTTTGTTTTGTTTTTCGCAATATTTCAAATGGTTTTGGATTCACAACATTAGAAAAAAAAACCAGCGTCGCTTCATTCGTTAATGCAAATAAACAATAATTCTCCATTATTTTCGTATAGACACATCAATAGCGATATTATTTCGTCATAATGTAACAAAGAGATGGAAAAGGTTCGCAATTCGTTCAGTGAGTTGATAGTATTTTCATAGATTCCAATGTTGATCCCACATATTTTCATTCATGTAACATAAATTCCTTCCTTATGCGCCTTTATATCTTGGCCTTTCGAAAAACTTCTGCAAATATTTTCTAGAGAGTTCCAACAAATATTGATGTTGCATAATACTTGCTATGCTATATACAACATGTTATAAATAACTTCAAATTGAAGAGAGCTAAACGGGATGGGATGCTGCACACAGAGTCGGGAAAGATTCACGGCAAATCTATTCTTCATTATCAAGCTTATTCCTTTATCAATGAAATACTTGAAATGGTTTTAAGCGCAATGTATGTATAAAGCAATATTAATATACTGTTTTACTTCATGTGGTCTAGGGAGCAGGTGGATATTTACTATTAGATTTGAAATATAGTATATGTAATCAATATATAATAGAATATTTGTGGTTCTTAGAGAATAACAGTGACTGAAAATGTTTTACAAGCTCAATGATTCGCATCGCTCGAGTGGGATTTACAGTCTACATGCAACAAAACAGCAACACCGAAACATAAATTGCAATTACATAATTGGAAGCGATGCGAATATATCTGCTATTTTGATATTATACACACAAAAATTCGATTACAATGCACATCCGAGAATTCTTTCATCTAAAAATTCCAGTTCAGCGATCAAATTCGATTGAATTTTTAGTTTTCTATAAAATAAATTGGATTTTTTCAGAATGTTGCATTAATGAATTAATAATACTTATAGTTGCAATATAGCATACTAAATGATTCTTTGTAACTTATAATACAGTTTTTTAATGCCAGGCCATGAAATTACAATTTACCCCACAAGGTAAACAAATTCACTATTCATAACAGTATACTGTTCACAACAAGGGCAACGTAATTGGCTGACCAGTTGCCCTTTTCTTTAATTTTCAATAGAGTGAGCTTATGCAATTACAAGAATTCATGGAAAAAAAAATTAATATTACCAATGTCATTATTATAAGATTCTTTTCGCGGATGCAAACAAATTTAATTTATCCAATGTTTGTAGACACTTGAGAATATTCATGGTTATTATGGAAAATATCCAGGGCAAAATTGGGTGATTAGAATGTTATTAAAATGAGATGGGGAAGATTTGATGGTGATTCAAAGCGAAATACTTATTGCTGTGTGAAAAATGGCTGTGTCGTGGCATAAACAAAATATGGATTTCACTTTTATTTCCCATATGCAAAAAAGCGACAGAATGACTGTAATTTCAAATTGCCTTAAGCCAGCTAAAACTGGCTAGCCGTGATTGATTTTCAAATTTATATGATAAATTATCACTTTTAGCCACTAGTTAGTCAGTTGAGAAATTTGACTTTAGCTACAGTTGACTATAGGCATCAATTTTGTTCGGAGTAAACATAGACCAAGCCGAAGAAAATTTGCACTTGGGATGATTGTCGGACCTTTTTTACGACTGTCTTTTTCATTCGTTTCTGCTTTGTTGCATTTCCCCGCTATCTTTTCACGTCGCACATCTAACCGAATGCAGAACATTGCGGGAAAAATTACCCATCAGCTTATTGGATTTCGAATGAATGAGAGTCTTGACGTTTTTCATGATAATTTTGGCCTCTTGTTTACGCGTACTATTTTGCAATGGTGTATCTTTATATCACTATCATCCGATAAGGATAAAATAAAGCAAAAAAACATTATGATGAGCAAACGTGACATTGAAGTTTTGTGCGCATTCTCTGTCTCTATTGGTTTACCATAAGCCTACATCTGCTGTGCAACACAATTGGAAGTTGGAAAACTTTGAATTTGTAACAATTGTGAATTTAAACGAATTTTCTGTTGCTCACGAATGCGAATCATTACCATTTCAGTAAATGCACCTGTCGGCCCAACATACTAGCATTACGGTAAAGATAAACCAAATATTTCTCGTGACATCTTATTAAAACGGTAATAAAATATATCACAGCGTCTGTCTAAATATATATCCTGGCGCCTTGAAAATGTGTGAAATGTGTAAAATTCTGTATATAATTCCGACGATATTCAACTTTAGTTAATTGCGCCAGATATTTACAACTGCACAAGATGAGAGTGCTCTTGTTTTAATCATCAGATGCTGATAAATAACGATTAGGGTGAGGCAAACGCATACGACGACTGTTCAATTAACAGTTTAAATAAAAAATTTACAATTGGAGCAGTTGTCAGAAAACAACAGCAAAACTGAATGATCTGAATGAAGAAGTCATCCAAAGTACAACATGAAGCTAGATTTTATAATTGGCCCAAGAGGCTGTCAAATGTATATTTATCTCAAGATACAATTATCATTTTTATGTATATAAAGATTAAGATTTGAAATAAATGACGCCAGTTCAAACTGAACTAAGGAGTAAAATCAGTTCGCAATTGAAGATTTCAGAAGAGAATAGTGCTTTTTGCAACGTTAATATTTAGAAATTTTGAACCCTATTGGTAATTATTGTTATTATGAAATAGAGTTTTACTTGAAACAATAACGTTGAACATCGCTTGAAATTTACGTCGCACATTCCACCGTTTTCTTCTTAAATCCTCAATTTATTTGACCCGTGTAAATGTGTGACATTCGATTCAATCGACGAAGTTTCATCAACACTTACGCTTACAATAAATTTTTTCACGTTAATTAATCCAAACGACATAATTATCAGAAGCGAAAGATTATCACACACAATAATCGTCAAAATTAGCAGTCATTGTTCCGGCCAAACCTGGCGAAGTGTTGAAGAGGCGCTGAGTTCACAAAGCACGTACACATGGGAATATCCCCAATATAATGAGTATAATAACTTTTCTATCTTATGTTGATGAAAACTCATCCACAGAGTGTATATATAGGATCAAATAAAGCTACTCACCGTTGATGTCGATGTGCGGTGATATCAGCACGTTGCTCATACATCATCACGCTTAGTTCACCTTCCGGAGGACGAAGATCCTTAGCCGTATGTATGTATAGATAGCCTAATATAACGCTCGGAGCAATATACCTTATTCATGGAATGTCATTATCGGTATCAGCGTGAAAATGAAATGCAAATCACAAAGCGTGACAATTAAATTAACGATATCCAATTGAATGCAAATGCAATTGTGCGGCTGCTAACTTACATTAAGAAAAAAAGTCCTCTTGTATATTCTTGACTGTCATCCACCAGATTCACAACACATATACCAACGCCATGGAATTTTTGGGTGTAAAGCTGTGCGCAAATGGGTGATATATAAAATATAAAAATGCATATTTAGGGGGAAAATAAACAGGACCTCTCGCATTTGAACTCCTCTAGTTTTGAACTGAATGGATTTATGTATAGTTTTCGTGAAGAACTTTAAATGATGGAAATGAATGCGAATATTTGTTTCGCAAAATATAAATACGTTAAAACTATCTAATCTATTATCCAAGCAACAATTCTAGCGAGGTGAGAGTATGTATTGTATGCATTGTGATAATCGCAAATATACTCGACTCACCATCGGACGCGGCTATATGCAAATTCAAATTCTGCATATTGCCGGTGTGGCTAATTCATTTCATTTTTCGGAAAGTGTCTGCATTTAGGCCGAGGGGGAAATAAGTGAATATACCAAAAAATCAAACGAAACGCTCTTCATGTTTGTCATTCTATCTTTTCGCCTCTCTGTCAAATATTTTGCGCGCCACACAAAGTTTACATTACAGCTTCATGAGATTATATAGAGAGAGTAAAAATTGATTGAGTGAGTGCGAGAAAGAGAGATATCATAAGCATGGGGGATGCATATTCCAAAGAGATAATATGAGAATTATTAGTTCTGTCCACTCCTGTGTGAAAATTAAATGACTGACTGACTGACTGACTATGTTGATTTTGTATGAAAACCAATCAAAGTTAGCCGACTGTCCCAAATTAGGCAACTAAAGACGATTGCAGTTAACTGCTTACATGTTAGCTGAAGTCAACTATAATCGATTAACAAGTACTTTTTGCACTGAAAAGTCCATCATAGTCAGCCAACTATGTCCCAAATTAGCCAGTCACTTTATTTTCACATGGGCTATTAAAGGTTTTTTTCGGTATATTCAAATTTTTTTCGATTCTATGCTGGTGCCTTTCGGTCATTTTGACGTTACGTTTGATCTTTCGGTACTCATTTCCCCCTCGATTTAGGCAGTAACGTAGTATATGCAGATATGCAGATCTATTTGTGTGTCCTTGAAAAATATTGTCGTGCGTGCGAAAATGTTTTTTTTTCGAGGACACAAGGCAATTGTAAAAGCTCAAAATGTGTTTGTCAGATTTGAATTGGTATATAGCTGCGGCCCCTCACCATATCATCGATAGAATAACTACAAAAAATTTTAGAAAACGACCATGAGACAAATTTACTATTCAGCGGTTGAAAACTAACAAAAACACCACAAATTTGTCATTAAAGTCGAATAAGTGTCTGATTGAGCCGTTTACTCAAACTAGTTTGCCATATTATATTTTTCAAACCGAGTCATATCATTGCAAACTGATCTCTTTAAGTTTGTGAGTGACAACATCCATTGATGGTCGACAAGCTGTGCTGGTGAACCGTCGACAGCGGAATCACTCACTTATTCGATTTAATTTACAACATTTTGGTATTTTTATTAGTTTCTAGCCGATGAATAATGAATTTATTTTGTTTTTATTCTTGCAATTTTCTTGTACGATACTTAACCGTAGTATGAAACATAAAAAATAGTTTATATTACAATCGAAAAAAAAAAACAAAAATACTTACGGAAAGATCGAGGTACGACGTGTATATTGGATGAGGTCTGAAAATTCATCGAATAATAGGCAAATAATCACCGAATTGTTTCAATTTATTAGAAACAAATAAAATATGTATGGACTGAAATTTTTTTGTACATTTATTTGAAATAAATTGTTCAATATATTTACAGTGCAATCACCATTCCAGTGAGCCATGTGGCACAGCTGCAGACGAATGCTGGAAAACGTGAATTCATTGGATCATTCAGCCAGCGCATTCGGTCCCAGGCAATGAGTAAATGCGTCAGCAGAGCTGCATGCAATGGAATATCCTGTTGAAAAAAGGTCAAATCACAGCACATTGTGAACAACAAAACAAAAACAAAACGAAGCATGCTCTGGCTCGAATACTATTTGAAAATAGAAATCTGGTAAATATTCTTACAGTTATTCACGAGAAATTGAGAGTAATAATATAGTTACTATTTATTAGCAATAATAAATAGTAACAGAACAGTAACTTATTGGAATAATAACATAAATAGTTGGTATAGTTACTGGAAACTTATAAGTGTTGACGCTTATATTTTTCAGCATTTTATTGATATGTAAGTTCAAAAGTATGTTATTAGTCAAGTTATTAGATGGTCAACATTTTAAGAAATTTATACGAATAAAAATGATAAAATGTTCGGAATCATTCAGAGTCAGTAAAACTCTTAAAAATAATTGAATGGCAAAATCAATAAATATGAACAATTTGGCTACTAAGATATTTGTATTGGTATGCATTTCAACACTGACAACACTGAAAGCATGCTGTGAAAAAGAGAAAATTATCGATATCCGAATTTGATGTTTTCTCAAATGTTATGATTAACAAATGATTGACTGATAATGAAAACGAGACATTCTTTCTTATGAAATTTTCAGTTAGCGAGAGCAAGAGGTGAGATGTGAAGTCCCACTTTCATTCTCACTCATTCAAATATGACAGAATATATGACTTTTTTTTTGCTTAATTTTCGTAAAGTAAATGTCATCCAATAAGATGAATAGTATTATGCTGACCAAACATACCAATAAGGTGCTGTACATCTTACTAGTGTACTAGTGTTGCAGAAATAAGATTCTTATTACTTATAAGATGCCATGACCAATAAGATCGAAATATCTTATTTAACTAGCAAGATAATAACATTCCAATAGCAATACCCAAAATGAACAACTGTATTCATATTTTTAATTTATTTGCGATTTGGCATTTAGATGTTTGATTGTTCACATCTTAAAGAGAAGCAACATCTCACGGTGGTTGCCACTTTTCTTTTTAATGCTACCAACGTTCGACTCTTTATGGTGTTTCTCATAGAAAAAGTAAATGGCACTGCATGAAGCGACATCCTACTGGAACAAGAGAAACTAACATATTCAACACGCAATCCTTCTTCTCCTTCAAATTGTTCATGACTTTTTCGCAATTGTATAGCAGAATTTATGTGCGAGTAAGAGGTCGCTTCTGCTGCTAAGTCAAAGAAATAATCCAGCGTCGGCAAATACAAACAAAAATGGTGTCTAGAAGATGTCACGGTTATGAATATAGCTGAAAAGGGATGCGGCTATGGGTACATTACCTGCTAGAATATGGAAAGAGCTCTTTTCGTTCTCAAATATAGCTGTTTAGTGATATTTCACTGCTCCGGCAAACATTGTATTATATGATTGACTAGTACCATCAGCGCCACCTTGATCTCGTTAGCAAGTGGAACTTTAACGAGATTACTTTCGATCAAACACAAATTGATACAAAATTTCAATATGGCGGCGCCCATAGGAGTGAATCCGTATGAAATGTCATAGACAGTCTTTGTCACGTTATGATTTTATCTTATTTGTCTCATTCCAATACATACAGTAAATACAATACATCGATACACACGCGCGATTCACTTCCTGTACGAAACGTTGGTTGGATTGCCATGATCAAAAATAAAACAAAATATAACTAAATACATATATTTAAGGACCAAAAGAGACTCATTCCATATTCTAGTAAGTTATGTTCTTATCCATTGACATTTTTTGTTTGTCTGTATTGTGCAGTGTGCTATTCGAAGTTTTGAAACTGAATAAGCCTCCTTGCAAGCAAATGTTACAATTTCTCTTCTAATAGAATATTAAAGAATCCGTAAAATTTCGATGACAGACAGTGTTTTATAGACATTTTAAGATTATCAATAACGATTAACGGATACATTTGTTCATTAAAATTGGTTGCTCATACATTTGTTATTATAATTTCGAAACGCAAGTAGGACTCCGTACTTTACCTGAATTGTAATGATTTTGTATTCGCACAGCACATATAGTGCAAAATGTAAGAAAGTCTGACTCAAAAAGCATCAGTGAAAAGCATCGTTGTTTGAGGAACGATTCGAGTTCAGTGACAAATAAATACAATAATCAAGCAACCAGCGGCTTCTCTTGGCCAATGGGGAGCTAATGCTTGTTTGACACTTGTCAACAATGATTGCGAACATGCTCCTAATAGCAGTCTACTATGGACTTATTTTTTGCTCTCTCCTCAATTCGCATTGCAAATTGGATTTTCAGTCGCTTGTCATGGTGAGGCGCTTTTTTTCAACTTTCGATGTTGTGGTTACATATACATATCACGTACCGTGAATAAAACAATAATTTGAGCACGATGCGCATTTTATGATGATAAATAAAGGTGGTGACAAATAAAATTGGCTGTAGAAACTTGATGCAAACGTGTTACTCTTTCCCTATTAACCACATATTCTAACACATCTTCACAAGCACTTTGCTAGCCTGAAACTATCGCACACAAATCCAGGCAAAAGCTCGGATGAAATGTTACATTTACGTCGCTATCGTTGTGTAAAACCATCTGAATAGAGCCAGTTCGTGCAAGTCATGCGAAATTTATGGATTCATATTTGTGCACGTGTATGTGTGTGTGTGTCTGTGTGCATTGTCATACTCGAACTCTGGCCAGTGATCGGTAAACATCATTAGAATGTTATCAGCAACAGTTAATCAACAGAAAACACGACATGGCAGAAGCGACTCACTTGAATTGAAAGTACCTACTCTCTCACCAGCTGACAAACATTTTTCATCGATTTATGGCTATGTTGAACTCTGCACGCAATATTATCACCAACAAGGCTTGGCGCAATATTTTGGAATCAAGGAAAAAAGGAAAACAAACGTATACAATGATTCACATGTGAATTTTTTTTCCCAAAGTACAGTTCTCTGGCCGTTCGTTGATTGTGTTTGTCTTTCGAACGTTCCAAATATATATATTAGTCAGAAGACAAACAGAACGGACTAGAAAAATCCGAAGAAAACAATCCAAATGTTCGAAATGAAACAGATAACAGATTTTTTCTCTCAAATTTCAAAACATCAAACATTCAACATGCTACAGATAATTTTCTTGACTTTTTGAACACGACGAAATTTATTCATTTCGAAGTATGTTTAATTTTGCGTCGTTCCTCTAAAGATGATTGAATATTTCATTTGCGTTCATGTTAATTCGGTGGTACACGGGCAAGTAAATGTGTCAGCAAAAGCCGATGAAAACCAATTTTCTCCAAATGTTTTTATTTCTATGCGATACTGATACTGACTTGTGAGCAAAAAATAAGCCGTTGAAGTTCATGGCAGATTTACAGTGAAAAAGCAACAGATTTCTTTCAATCAGTGACATTTTTAAGCTTTGCTTGTATCACTGACATTTGCTCCCTAATCTCTTTTTTCTTTATCAAATGCGAAGGGTGAAATGAAATGCTTCATGACAGAGATTGGTTTGAAGAGAATGAAATCTGAAATATTTGCGATATAAAAGAATAAATATTAAACCAAATATGGTGAAAAATGGTTTGGAGAAGAATCGGAATGATTCGTTATGGGCTTATGGGTGTCTTTCATTGTGTTTTAGGTTTTGTATGATACTGAAAATAGAATGTCACTCCATAACGAACCATAGATACAATAAATCTGTTTGAAGTTGACTTTCTGATTGACATTTGGTTACTAGGCAACACACCTCAACTTTCAACCACTCATAGTAACGCATTGTGCATCAAATTCCCAGTACATTTAATTTATATTCGAACATAGTTGATTCAAGCATATGGAGCTGTGAAGCATGAAATCGAATTTTTCAGTTGACAAGTTGTCAGCGACAACAATTTACACGAATTATATTAGGTTTGACCCAACCTTTTTTCATGAACAGTTCTAAAATTACAAATCTACAATAATATGAGGCTTTCACAGTGAAAGAAAAATAACATCATGTTCACATGTGTCGATATCAATTTTTCAACAAAAAGTTTATATCAACAATGTCAATGTAATCACATCAAAAATGCATAAGTACGATTTTGCAATCAGATTTATTCATTCGATTTTACATTTTTTTCAATTAAAGTTTCTTTTGCGTAATTTGTATAATAGAAAATATGTGGCAACTGTGCCCAAATATATCCCTTTAAATAAGTTTACAATTTAATTTGGTTCGCTTGTACTAAATTTCAAAGGAATGTCCCTGAACTTCATGGCGCTATAGATGCGGTAATATAATAATTTAAAAAGTTTTCCCCTCAATTGTTCCAACATCCGCTTTTCGGTTTTCGGACTGGAGGGAGCTAATTTTGACTTTTCCGCACACACCACTGTATGCGTAAAAGTATTGCGATTGGTCAAAGAAATTTAAAACTCTCGGAATGTGTTTTCTATGCGATTTAGACCTGAAAAACGATTGCCAACATTTCCGGCGAAATTTTGTGTCTGTCTGTGGTACGTTGTTCATTGTCGCAAAAAAAATCAACACGATGGGAGTAGAAACATTTTAATGTTCAGCTCATTCGGATAATGTCTTCGGGTAGCTCAATTGGGGTCTAATATATGAATGGACCGTTTTTCAATATAATAAAGAAACATTTGTTTGGGGAGTATGTTTGTTTCACGACATATCGCTATGAAAATTGGGAAATCTCATCTTTTCATAAAAAAATAGATGCATACAATTTCAAGTCATTCAGATGAGATGGGGAACTATTTAAATGGCACCTACATCTTTAGAACGAAACAGTGAAATGTTCAAGGTTCAACGTAAACGTCAAATGAATTTGAATCTTATTGCTTCATGTAATAAGAATCAGTTTTGAAACAAATAACACAATTGTCAAGCAAAATCTTCAAATTCTCTCTCTCTCTCTCTATCTCTCTCTCTCTCTCTCTGTCTGTCTGTCTGTCTGTCTATCTGTCTGTCTCTCTCGATAATCTGAGAAAACGTTTTTAGGGATTTAAGGAAAAAAAGTATTGCTGTCTTTTATTTCACTACAAGAATCATAATTTTCATGAGTTTTTGTAGTGTTTTTCATTACTATTGGGTGTGTTCCTAGAAAGATGCGCATAGTTACTAACTTCGTTTCGATTCACTCGCGCCATTTTTTTGACAGTGACAGCTATTCTATCTTAAAGAGCATCAAAAAATCTATTGAATTACAAGTGTCAAAGTGAACAGTCGTATTTTTGCAGAAGTTTTTATCATAATCGAAAATGTCTAATTTCGTGCCTTCAAAACAACATTTGCGGGAAGTTTTGATACACTACTTTCATTTGAAGAAAAGTGCAACAGAAGCGCAACGTTTACTCATTGAAGCTTACCCTGAATATTCTGTAAGCATTAGAATGTGTCAGGAGTGGTTTGTACGGTTTAGAAGTGGTGATTTCGATACAGAAGACAAAGAGCGACCAGGTCCATCAAAAAAGTTTGAAGACGACGAATTGGAGGCATTACTTGATGAAGATCCATGTCAAACTCAAGAAGAACTTGCAAAATCATTGGGAGTCACTCACTCAGCCATTTCCAAACGCTTGAAAGCAGCTGGATACATTCAAAAGCAAGGAAATTGGGTGCCATATGAATTGAAGCCGAGAGACGTTGAAAGGCGATTTTTCACTTGTGAACAGCTGCTTCAAAGGCAAAAACGGAAGGGTTTTTTGCATCGTATTGTGACTGGTGATGAAAAGTGGATTCATTACGATAATCCGAAGCGAAAAAAATCGTATGGTTACCCCGGCCACGCATCAACATCGACGCCAAAGCCGAATATTCATGGTGCTAAGGTAATGCTCTGTATTTGGTGGGATCAAAAGGGTGTGCTATATTATGAGCTGCTAAAACCAGGTGAAACCATTAATGGGGACCGCTACCGACAACAATTGATCAAATTGAATGCAGCAATTAAGCAAAAACGGCCGGAATATGCGACTAGACATGAGTCAATAATTTTCCATCATGACAATGCCCGGCCACATGTTGCGGTGCCTGTTAAAAATTATTTGGAAAACGTCGGATGGGAAATTCTGCCTCACCCGCCTTATAGCCCAGACTTGGCCCCTTCCGATTACCACTTGTTTCGGTCGATGCAGAATCACCTCTCCGGAATACGGTTCAGTTCAGTTGAAGGTATCAAAAAATGGCTCGATTCGTTCTTCGCTCTGAAAAATGAGCAATTCTTTTGGGATGGAATCCATAAATTGCCTGAAAGATGGGAAAAAGTCGTAGCTTCCGATGGACAATATTTTGAATGACATGTATTTTCATTTTCATACATAAATAAATGGTTTTTTGAACAAAACAAAGCGCGTCTTTCTAGGAACACACCCAATAAAATAATATTTGAAGTGAACATCAACAATGGTTAATAGTTCCCGTCTTGCAATGGTGAGTGAGAAACAAATTCCAATAAATGCGCAAATGTGGCACGGCTGATTCGTAGTATTGAATAATCCCATATCTCATCATAATGATTTGAAATTCTGTGTGACTTATTCTCAAAGTTACATGATAAAAAAACACATAGCCCGTGATCCCGTAGTCTTTCGGTGTATATGCGGAAAAGTTAGTTTTATGTATGTAAGACCATATATTCCATTAGCTAAATTTGAGCAAATCAATTACAAGTTTTTAATATATCTCTGTCTTTGTTGTTGCCACTTGGTTTCATATTTCAAAGAGGATCTTTGCCAAGAACCGCGACGAGTTTGTTGTGAATTCAACCGAATTGAAGGCGATAAATAAATTCTAAAAATTAAAAAACCATCACAGTATTAAAAGCTTTTACAGTAATGCATTTTCGTATATTATTTCGTCGGTATATCGTACTAGAAAAATGACAAATGTGAAAAAGCTATGTAGACGCATACGCAATTCAATCCATTCTATTTATTGTCCATGGAAAATGGAATTGGTATTCTCTCCTGATTCTCTCGTAAGAAAACCGAACGGAACGAAAGAAAATTGTGTTTGATTTTCGGAGTCTATTTCAACTCAGCACTGAGAAAGATTAAGAGAATATGAACGACATTTTATATTTAACATAATTCATTAATTTCAATCCAATAACATCGTTTTTACATATGCATAATCATTTTCCACCTTTTTTACAGTGATTGAAAGTCCATAAGGATTTTGATTCGAACAGCATATCAAAAACAATATTTTTTCCTTTTTCATTTCACGCCTTCAATGAAATTTCAAAAGGAGTAATAACCATCGCATGCTGCTTACAATTCAAGGTAAAAATTTGAAAGAGCGGTAAAAGCATCAGAGCTCAGCCACAAAATAGGAAGAAAATGGGCAATATTGTCGTAGGAATGTCCGAAGAGGAGCATTTTAAGTTTGGCTGACATTCAGTGATGCACAATTTTTGTTCCAATTCAATCGATTTCAATCGATTCGTTTGCGCGTATGCGGTGATGTTGGACAGTGCGCCATATATAATCTTCGTTTTAACGTGTGACTTGATTTGTGTTGTATATAATATTATGTATAGCGTTGCTATTTAGTGCGCTTCCTTATTTATCGCTACTATTTCTAGCGGAATTAGTTGCCTGATTTTTACTTTTCCACTCACACCACTGTGTGTAGTAAAAGTATTGCGATCGGTCCAAAAAATTAAAAACGCCGGGAATAAGTTTTCTATACGTTTGAACCTAAAAAAATGATTGCAAACATTCTCGGAGCGATTCGTTGTGTGGTACGTTGAACGTTGTACGCAAAAATTTGTCAACACGATAATTCAAAAATTTATTTAAGAATTGATTAAAAATTAACGTACAAATTGGTCTTCATTAGGAATAGATAATTTTTTCGATCTTCAAATTGTCTTTTCTCTCTCTCTCTCTCTCTCTCTCTCTCTCTCTCTCTCTACTCTGAGAAAACGTTTGCAAGTATGTGAGAAAAAAAGTTGTGCTGCATTTTATTCCACTACATTTCACTACAAGAATCAACATTTTCACGAGTTTTTGTAATTTTTCTCAATACTTTAATTTCAATGTGAACCTCAACAATGTGAACCTCAACAATGTGAACCTCAACAATGATTAATAGTCCCCGTCTCGCTATTGGTGAGTTTGGACCAAATAATCAAATAGCAATACATTCGCAAACTTGGCACGTAATGACTTGGAATTGTGTGTGACTTATTCTCAGAGTTACGATATGATACGATAAGAAATAAACATAACCTGTGAACCCGTAGACTTTCGAGAAATGTGCGGAAAAGTTAGTTGTACGTATGTAGGACCATATATTTTTACTTTTCCTCACACACCACTGTGTGTGGTAAAACTATTGCGATCGGTCCAAAAAATTCAAAACGCCCGGAATAAGTTTTCAATGCGTTTTGAACCTAGAATTCCCGGAGCAATTTTTTGTCCGCGTGTGGTACGTTGTCCGTTGTACGAAAAAATTTGTTAACACGATAACTCAAAATATTGATTTCAGAATTGATCAAAAATTTTCACACACATTCTTCATTAGGAATAGAAACCTATCAAATTTCAGCCCAATCGGATAATTTTTTCGGGTAGCTCAAATGGAATAATTAAGAAAAATGTGTATGGGGACTATGACTATTTCGCATTGTATCATTATGAATCTTTCAGAATATAATTTGTCTATGAAAAATATCGGTCATGCAAATTCTCAAGTCATTCCGACGAGATATAGGACTACCTCCCTTGCAAAATTTTCGATATTCAGGGTCTTTTCGCGGTCAAAACGGAAAATTTGTATGGCGACTATTTTATGTTCACATTGTATCGAGTTGAAACTTTGGATATATTATTTTTTTATGAGAAAAATAAGTCATGCGAAATTTCAAGTCATTCCGATAATATTAAGGACTACCTCCCCTGCAAAATTTTCGATTTTCGATGTCTTTTCGTGGTCAAAACGAAAAATTTGTATGACGACTATTATAAATTAACATTGTATCGAATTGAAACTTTCAGGATATTATTTTTGTATGAAAAAAATGAGTCACGCAAAATATCAAATCATTCCGATGAGATTTAGGACTACATCCCCTGCAATATTTCGATTTTCGGGGTCTATTCGTGGTCAAAACGAAACATTTCAATGGCGACTATTTTATGTTCACATTGTATCGAATTGAAACTTTGGATATAATTTTTTTATGAAACAAATGAGTCATGAAAAATTTCAAGTCATTCCGATGAGATTTAGGACTACATCATCTGCAAATTTTCGATTTTCGGGGTTTTCTCGGGGTCGAAACGAAAAATTTGTATGGCGACTATCTCAAGTTCACATTTTAACGATTTGAAACTTTCAGGATATTATTTTTGGAGTGTCTTACCAACGAAATAAATGCACGTCTTGTGTCTTTAGATGCCAAAAAGAAAAAGGGAGAAAATTTTACTTTTATTCTTACTAACTAAACAATGTATACGTGTGTATGTATGTATATGTCAAACTAATGGAAGACTGGAATTAGTGTTACCATAGCTCAAACTCTACAACTCCCCACTGAAGCTGGAAAATATATACGAAATGATTGCCTTAATGTGTGAAATTGTACATAAATAGCTATGTTTTGTTTAGTATACATTCTACGATTACGATTGAATGTTATTGCGTTCCAAAAGATTATTTACTCTGCAAATGACTAACTATTACTTCACGAATTTCATGGAATTTACGTTAATCACACGGCGCATTCAAATAATCAAATTCAGACATTCTCTTTGGTATTTTTCGTTAAATTGAATTGCGACTGCGCTGATACTTCAAATTTTCGATTGCTCTTCTTGCGCTTTCACGTACTGGACGCTAAGATGGAGGTGTATGAAATTCATCGCTTTTGGAGCTAGTGTTCCTGGACGGTTGACCATCATCATCTATTCCGAGATCATTATTATTATCCCCCCTATCCCCACAACTTGAGGATCATTTCGACAAATTTCAGGTGCAGCGTTATGCGTTGAATGACTCTGTTCCGAAGTGCTCGACGGAACCTCCGACTGAGAGTCGTCTCCCAACGTACGAATTTGATTCAAATGTCTTTTGATCGGCCTATTCGTGTTAGTTAATACACAACCATAATTTCTTGGACCAAATTGCTCTGTAATAATAGCTGGTGTCCAGCTTGGTTTGTTAACGTTCGTATAATCGCGGACATCGACTTTCTGACCAATTTCCAATATTCAATTTCGATTACCTTTTGCATTATTTATATTATTTTCTTGGCTCAGACTAATTTTATCATTAGTCGACGGCGGTTTTAACAATGAAAATCGAGTTTTTAATTCGCGACCGAACATTAATTTGGCTGGTGTTTCGCCCGTTGCACAATGTTTCGTATTTCGATAATCGAATAAAAATCGGCTTAAAATTGATTGTTCACCCCATTGACATGTTCAATGTGATAATCGAAACCAGATAAAATAAAAGCCCATCTTTGGATGCGTGCAGCAGCTATTAATGGTAAACCCTTATTTTCTCCGAAAATTGTGAAAAGTGGTTTATGATCTGTTTGTAATACAAACTTAATGCCGATTAAATATTGATACAATTTCGTGACACTGAAAATGATCGCTAGAGCTTCCTTCTGTATTGTGGCGCAATTACGTTCAGCACTAGACAAACTTCTCGATACAAAAGCAATCGGACGAGGTGTTGAGTCCGGAAATCGATGTGACAAAACTCCAGCAGTCGCGGTATCACATGCATCTGTAGTTAAGACGATAGGTTTCAACGGATCAAAATGTACCAAAACTTGATCTGATGTAATTTCGCATTTCAGTAATTCATACGCCTTATTACAAACATCTGACCACACAAATTTTTCTCCTTTTCGTAACAAACGATACGGTGGCTCCATTTTCTGTGCAAAATTCGGAATAAATTTTGAATAATAATTCACCATCCCCGTGAATGCACGAATTTCAGGAACATTGGTTGGTATTGGAGCGTGTAAAACCCCTTCGATATTTCCATCTTTTTTAGATAAACCGTTTTCGTCGATGTTGAAACCTAAATAAGTGACTTTCGGCTTGAAAAATACACATTTATCTAAATTTAAACGTAAACCAGCTTGCTGTGGTTTATTAAGTACAACTTTCAATGTATTTACATGCCTCATAAAATCGGTGCCGTTGACGATAATATCGTCTATAAAATTTACAACATTTTTAATACTTCTTAAAATTGTTTCAATTGTTTTCTGAAATATGGCGCCAGCAACTTTAACACCAAACGGTAAACGTTTCATTTTGAATAAACCAATATGTGTGCTCCATACACACAATTTTTGTGAGTCATCGTCCAACTGTAATTGGTTGATATAAAAAAAAATAAATATAATAAATCCAATTTAGTAAATAATTTCCCCCCTTGTAATGAAGCGAAAATTTCGTCTATCCTGGGTAACGGGTATTTAAAATCCACTAAAAATTCATTCAATGTGACCTTGTAATCACCGCAAATACGAATGTCACCCGAAGGCTTCAGAATTGGGACCATCGGTGTACCCCATTCTGAATTTTCGATATGTTCAATCATGCCCATTTCAACTAATTCGGAATATTTACTCTCGCCATGCTAACGGTACTAGACGCGGTTTGATAAAAATCGGTTTAGTACCACCGATAATATCTAAATTTACTTTAGCTACATTATATGTGCCCAACTCATTAGTAAAAACTTGAGAAAATTCGCGTTTTAAATTAGAAATAACAACGTTACTTTCACATTTCAAGATCGCGTTAACTTTCGACGGTGGCTGCATTAATTTGAAATCGAATGCATCTAGGAAATCTTCACCCATTAAAATCTGTCGATCGTTCAATGTCACGATTATACGAAATCTTTTGGTCTCAGAATTGTATTTAATGGTTGCGAAAAACTCACCGATATTCTGAATAGCATTGTCGTTGTAATCATTGAATGAATCATTCGTTGGTGTCAAAATCTCCCGCCGAAAATACCCATCGAACACTTGGACAGGCATCAAGCAACATGGTGCAGCTGTATCGCACTTGACTTCAAATTGTATACCGTTAATCTCAATATCTAGTTTGAATCTTTTCTTTGTTTGACCCCCTGTAACGTGGAAAACATCGAAAATTCTACCTTCCAAATGAGATCCAGTGCGGTGTGGCGCATTTGAATCTACAAAATTAAGATCAAAAATATTATCAGAATCGTTCGCTTTACATAGTGAATTCACGGAAAAATTTGGATTATTCAGTTCGATAAAATGTATCCTATCCTTTTCCTTTCCCTTTTGGCGGCAAACCGATGATAAATGGCCTACTTTTGAACAGGTATGGCAGGTACTTTGCTTGAATTTGCAACTACTAGTTTCGTGATTGCGCCAACCACAATGCTTGCACGGCTTTTTCTCTTGACCCTTTGAATCATTGGTTCCACTATTGTTGCTGCCTTTGTTGTTGTTGTTTTGTTTTTGGCCATTCGAATTTTGCTTACGGTTGTTTGCCCTTGAATAATGTGACCCTTTGTTAACGGAGTTCACTTGATTTAGATTTTTGGCCGCAATTTTGGTTTCCGAGATCAATGCTTTTTTTAATGCACATTCGAGCGTCAAACTTTCATCCTCTTCGCATAATTTATCGAATATTTTCTTCTTGAACCATGCCAGTGACGAATTTATCTCGCAAAACGGACTGCAATTCGCTAAATTCGCACTTCAATGCCAGTTGTTTTACACGTGCATAACAAACTGTGACGGTTTCATTTACATTTTTGGTCGCCGTATAAAAATTCACTCGCTCTCGAAAAATGATTACTGACGGCAAATAATGTTTAAGGATTTTGAGCTCGGTCTATCTGGATCACATAACGCTCTCAACAACGCATACGGCTCACTTCCAATTGATTTCAACAGAGTGGATGCCTTTGACTTTTCTTCTTCAATTGCAATATCATCGAAATGTATTTCTAATCGCTCTTTCCATTCGGCCCATTTGTGAATGTTCGGGTCGTTTGGAAAACCTTTAAATTCTTCAACATTGTCGGAAAATGATTGGTCCAATCCTACTTTTGCGGTGATAATTGAAATTGAATGGTATGAAATGACCTTTTGACTTTGACGCGGTGACTTTCTCTTTGTGAATTACACACAAAATTCGACGAAATAAATACTTCGATGTCCGTAAATACGATTGAATTTTGTTGTTCTCAATTTGTATATTTATACCGAGATCGCACGCTGATTCTTTTTTTTTCTATGTTTTTTTTCATCAATTTGAATGCTCATTAGCTTTTCAAAATTTATAAATTTATAAATAACATAAATGTGAAATCATATCTATCATTGGTATGAATCAAAAGTTCAGATCAGAGTGAACTAATCCGTAATTGTTTTTACCAATTCAAAAGCAGCGAACGTTTGTTGAAGTTAAAATTAGAAACTTAGATGTTTATTCGTTTTTTTTATTCCAATTTAAATTTAAATTACATGATGTGTAACGACTTGAAATTCGATCTCATCGTAATGACTCTACATTTTCTGTGATTTTTTCTCAAAGTTGCATGATGATTCGATAAGAAATAAACATAAATCCAATACAAATGTGTAGCAATCAATGAAAAATGCGTAATCCCGAACAATTTCGGGAAATGTGCGGAAAAGTTAGTTTTACGTACGTAAGACAATTTGTTTATTTTGCTCTTGTTCGAAGCCAAAATTGCAGTGATATAGCTATATTACATTTTCTACGAACAGTCAAGTCCGACATAAAATAATAGATGATGCGAGTTTATGCATCAAACACTAATACGTATTTTCCTATGAAACTCGATCAACATACGGCTGAAACGATCGATAGCTTAGCATGAATTGCACTGGAAAGATTATATTTAAAATAAAATACGTTTGTGACGTTTTGAAATCACTTTGCTTCACACACAACACAATGAATCATATAGAAGCATAGAGATCGGATCTGATTTCGATTTGAATAATATCTTGATGTTTATGATGTGTTCGAAGGTTCCCACATAGATTCGATACGTGTGTGTCATCTGATCACGCAGATTGTCGCGTATAATATACATTGACACTCTATATGCTTGTTTTTATATGTACTATTTATTGCATTCATTTCATTATCCAACGCATCGAGAACAGCCCGAGCTGCAAAGTCAATCTAATGCATTGCTTTGAAATTCTAGAACTGCAGCCGGATGATGACTATGAGGAATACTTTGAACATTCAAATTTTAACTTTATTTTTTGAGCTTTAAACCCCACTAAAAACAAAAAAATTACCAAAAATACTTTTTATAGTTGCAATATTATAATATTATAGTGAATGCATTATCGAGAATTCTATGAACATAATTTAATTTCATGGAAATTATTTGTATAAAAAATAGTATTTACCAATGATCAAGGGGACCGTGCTATTTTAGACATTTTAATCATATCTATTCTCCAGCGCCATCTATTGGGCAGTAGTATTGATGTGATATTTCAATCGTAATTTTCTTTACGTATGCATAGCAGCGTGTAGACAAAGCAATCAACATAAACGGAGAGTAATAATTTTGTTCGTATTGAAATGGATCTAAATTGAGTTCACCGATGTAAAATAAGATGGCGCGGTCAATTGGCATACTCTCGAATAGCTCTCCAATCTCATACAAGCACGGTCCGCTTGCTAATGATGATGATTGGTGTTATTTTTGACGAAAATCTTACTTTTCAAGAACATGACAAGTGTAAATTGCAAAAAGTGTATGGTGTTCTGAATCGTATATAACAAAGCATTTTATACCCAAATTTATCAAACGTGATATGGCTGCAGCGCTGATTGATCCCATAATGGACTATGGTGATGTAGTTACATATGGTTGGGGTGCACACAGCACTCAAAATCAAACACATCGTGATCTCGTCGCTGATAACGACAAGATCAGATACATTTACGGATTAAAACGTAATGTTCATGTAATTGAATATCGTGAGCGTCTGAATGGATTGACCCCTGAAAGCAGAGCTAAACTGCATTCGGCGATCTTGATGTTCAAGCAGTTGTCAAATTGTTCACCCGGGTATCTGAATCACATGTTCGTAAAAAACGGCGAATCGTCGCGGTATCCCGACGACCTTCGTGTAAATTTCAATCCGCGTACTGCATTTGATACCCCTGCATTCAGATTTTCGGCAATAAATTTTTGGAATAGTATACCGGTAGATATTAGAAATTCGAAATCTTTGCTATCGTTTAAAAATAGCTTAAAGCATCTGTTGCGTGCCGGTCAATAAATCGTATTTATCGTATTAAATTTACTCATGTAGCGAATTCTCGGATTGATGTCATGAGATTTCTTACCAATTAATTAATTATAATTAAGTACTAGTATACCATTTTTCATTTTACATTTTCATTTGCTTATTCATTGATGTTAACGTATTTTAATTGCAAAAAATTATAATTGTATTTTCCCCTGGCTCTCCAGAGCCAGGCCGGTTTTGCCATGGTTTTCCGAATCCAATTCTAGTATTAAAGCTTCACTCTAATACTATCCCTCCCCTGACTGTACTCTCTTTGCAAGAGACGCACCATGGGCGGAATTTATGCCGTATGGGGTCTCTGACCAGCATGTTCTGAGCTTGCTTTGAACACGTATTGGCATAAATGTAGGTTTCGTAATAAATAAATAAAATAAAAATGAACGTAATGAAATATATCGAGCACATGCCGTTTTTTTTTTTTTTTTGATAATGAAAGCTGAATCAACCAAGTTGAATTGTTGATAATCAATTATTACATGATGACTGGTTAAGGAATGAAAAGCAATTCGAATTTCAGCTTCAGCTTTCACATTTCCTATCTTGTCCTGATTTGCTGGTGTAAACGATCACGGTCTCTGTTACAATTTTTTTTATAAAAACAATGCAAATTTTTAGTACGTTATTTATCTATTCTGCTTAATGAATTTCAAAACGTCTCTGAAACATTCTCTACATCATGCATAATGATTGCATTCATCTTGCTGCAATCGCATTTTTTTCTGTATATTATCCTTGGAACATTTAAACATGGTCGGATATTTGAATTCGTATTCAAACTGTTATGATTGTTTACATTATGAAATAAATTGAGTCAGACCCATTATCAATGAACGTAAATTCATGAATTTGTCATCATTCGTTTTGTCCTCGAAAAAATAAAATTCATCGAAAGCCAGAGAATCTTTTGTTTTTCCTCATATAATTTATGCCAAAGAAATGTCTTACCTGCAACATTGGAACGAAGAAGCACATGAATTGGCCGAGAATCCAATTGTGAACGATGATTAATACCTACAGATGGACATTTTCTGATAAGTTAATATATTCATGCTAAAATTTCAATAAAAATAGTTATCAAAATTCTAATAAAAAATATAAAAATGTATTGAGAAATATAATAAAAATCTAATAAGAAGCAACAATTATTGAGAGGTAATATTAGATAATGAAGTAATAGTTATTACTTTTTTATTAATAATAAAAACTAGTAATTAGTAAAATAATAATCACAAAAATCTGATGATAATAACTAGTTTCTTTAATAAATATTCAAATCTATTTCCAAATTTCTATGAGTGATTTTACATCAATATTGATGAATCTGAAGATAAATCTTGATATCTATTAAGATCAATCTCAAAACTCTTCTCAATATTATTAATATAATTCTGAATGGTAAATTGTGTTTGTTTTTACCAATGTAATCGGCACCACAAACGCACTTTGCACGAAATGGCACACACTTAAATTGATGAAGAACGCGTGCGTTTCGTCCCGATACAATTTATGCCTGGATATATAATAAATAATCCAAATATTTGTCACCATGCCAATAACCGAAAGTAATGCATATTGAATGATGAACAACAAGTATGTGTCTTGGAGACCGGCCCGTAAAATTGGTTTGCTCAATTCGGTGTCAGTCATATTCTGAAATCCCGTTATATACGCATATATCGCCAAAAGATGCTGTTCAGGCAGCTTGTGTAGTTGATTGTTGTTTTCCACCATTTTTGGGGATTTATTTGAGCACCGGTAAATAAATTGAAATTGTTGAGAAATAATTCAGCTGGGCTTCAAATAGCATTCTCATGTTCAACAACAATGCCTCCGAGAATTTAATTCAACATGCTATTTTCGTTGGCGGCTACTCACAAAAACGAACCTGTAAAGAAAAACCGAACGCTCAAGTTAAAGAAATTCAAATGGATCAAACAGAAAATAATTGTAATTGTGCTTTTCTACGAAAGCAAATCGTTGTTCGAAAGTTCAATATGCATTTACTTCAACTGTATACCACTACGTTAAAAGGCAGGCTAATCTCGTGGGGCTTGCTCAAATTTAAGACTCATTGCGATTCATTGCATTGCATTGCACATGCAGAGGATGCAGTTTGAGCTGATTTGTGCTATTTACTTTCGTATATACCGCCAAGAGGAATCTATTATAGAAATTTGTATGCACATTGAATGGTGAATGTGGTTACGCCATTCAAATGGACAGCAATCAATACCTGTCTATCATTTTACTTAAAGGCACTTCTAGATTGTAAGCTCAACGACAATCGATAGATATTTAGAATGAAAAATCAATGCAACCACACACAATTGTGCGTGCATCAATTATTTAAAACAATAATTTTGTAGGCACCAAAAATGAATCCTTTCAAGTATTCAACTTGAGCCAGGTGAATGAGTACAGTTTTACAATATATTGGAAATCATATTGATCGTGTCCACGTGTATGTTAAAACGATTAACATCATGTTTTGTTCAAATCGATTCCATTGTATCATTTGTATTGTGCCAATACAGCTACAATATTGATTATCGGCGGCAATACCGTATAATTATCTGCACAATTTTCTGGCAATGACACATCGACTAACCGCAATATCATTTAATGGCTGTCAAGTGTTGTGATGAATCAATTGCTGGAAATATATCAAGATAATTGCACGTTTTCCATAATCAGTAGTTCTTCCAGCACAGAAATAAGACAGCGGGTGGTTTCAAGCCAAGTGATCAATTGAAAAAATAACACACAAAAAGGCGGCGGTCGATGTATTATGTTGACAGTGGCAGGAAAGATAGGCAAATAGTAATAACAGCTTTTTACAAGTAGAATTTCCTGCAAAATATTTCCGAAAACTATAAATGTGAATAGTTCAACACATGGATGTCCATTGGTGAATTTCGGTGGTCATGCAAACTCTTCAATTCACTCTGAAGCATAAAAGCTTAATGATTTTGGTCGAATTCATTTGTAGCAATAAATTTGCATGGTCACAAGTCACAATCATGCTGCGTAGCAAAATTCACGCAATTAATCGTCACAGAAAAATGATGAGTAAAATTGTTGGAATTCGGTATCTTTTTTTTGGAACTTTCTGATTCGAAGCATACGAACAACTAAATGCTGATGGCTTGAACATTTAAGCGCATTTCAATTGAGAGCGCAGCTAAAACGCTTCTTTTCAATATCATTTGGTGGCACGTGTTCGTTCTATTAATAAATGCTGAATGCACCATCTCCATCCATGTGAATAAAATGTAAGTATAAATTGGGTTACACTCATGAGTGCACTGTGTATTTTACACATGTTTCCATGTTTAATTAATGATTAGCTCTTTGAATAGTTATTTTCATTTCATGTTGATACTAATTACTTCATTTCGTATGGCAGAGAGAAGATTACCAAGGGAATATCTCCCCATTTTGAATAAATATATTTAAATATTCAAAATCGAGCTTAATTTGGTGTTCGCTCGACACGAAATACTAACATCCAACATTTGGGGATGGTTCTTTTTGCCGCAAAAGAATTTGCATTGTTTTAATGTTTGAAAAATACGGCAGAAAATAATTGTTGCAATGCTTTCCTCGTTACACAGAGCCATTTTGTAATTAGTCTCATTAGACAGTGAAAACTATGATATGATTTATAGAGAGGCTATATTGCACCTTCGTGAATTTTCCCAGAAAGTTTTCTGGTTGCATGGGCGTGCCACTAACAATTAGGTTCGTTCGCACCGTAACCGATTTTAAGCCACCAATGTAATATTGGCTAAATTAGTTGGAATGGTGATTTGATGTGCTCCTTTCTTCATCTTCGAATGGCTTGTTCCCATGAATGCTGGAAAATGGCTTAAATTGATATTTCATGCGAAAAATTGATTTAAATTGTTCTAACGAAAACAAAATCGGATGAAAAATTTTATTTGAAAAAAGGGTCAAATGAGGGAAGTGAAAATTCTCGTGAAAGAGTAATTAACTTATCCTCCATTTTCATTTTTGCTTTCAATAAATTGAAATGATCCGCAGGCCATGGCATCAACGAGCCCATTATTACCAAAAAGCAGACTATCTTTGGTTGAAACACCCAACACAAACAAGTTTGTTTTGAACCGAATCGAGAATTGACGTCAGTAAAAATATAATTTAGAACCTTCTCCAGTTTTTCATCTGAATTTTCTTCTTTTTTTTTATTGTTATATCCAAAATAAATTTACAATGAGTTTGAGATTTCAACTGTATGAATTTCCAATGAACGCGGAAGGCGCAAAAAATACGATAAACCAAAAATTCCTCACATAAACTCCGGTTTCGAAGAAAATCACGAATACACACATTTTTCCGATGATGCCGCGTTTCCTCAAAAAACAATGCATTGAAATTCAGCTGTGCGGCATAAATTCCATAGCTCAAGCTGAAAATTAAGATGAAAATAAAAATTGGAACAAAATCCTCCACGAAATATATGTACAACACAATTGAAATGAGCGTCAATGAATTGGAATCATGTATGAGTATAGTATATCTCCTCTGCACAGCTCTATGTTCTTGGAAATGCGTCGGCATTTTTGAAGAATTTGTTTTGAATTCAGGCGACATTCAATTTCAATGCGACAAAACGTGTATACTTTTGTCGCGAAAAGTCATCACGTTTCAGCGTACTCAGATTTGTTCTCGTTTTTCTATTTTGCGAATCATTTGACTTTATTCAGGATTTCTATTCTTTAATTTTCTTCCTTTCAGCGATTTTCAACATTTATAACTTCGCTTTCAGATATGGCAATATCAGAAAAATATGCTGTTGCTTATGTTGACAAGCCAAATTTGCTGCATTCGAACTGATCATAACAGTTTGTCTTGAAAAACTTCAATAACATTTAAAATCGAGATTCAGATCTCAAGTTTTATTATAACTTGCACACAATTAAAGACGCAACTGCATAAAAATCCAAAAATCAACTTCAATTGGATGTTCTATCCGATACTTAATAAAACCGCTCATCATCATTTCGTTCACAATGGAAACGAATTTCTATCGACCTTGAAATACTTTGTTTGGTAAATCGAACGATTTTTTTCGATTTGCTCTTTATCGGTTTTGTCCTCAGGCCAAGAATTGCCATACAATGTGATTGAATTGAGTATTATTTTTTAGAGTATTGCTTTTACTGAAAATTAAAATTTAATTTGAAACATTAATGAATTATTAAACGCACATCTGACCACAATGTGGTACAAATATCATTGTGTGGGTTTGATATTGAATGCTTTTTTTTCACTCAACACATATAAGCGGTAAATATTGTCCCTTTAAATGGAGAAACCTCAAATGAATCAGCTCAGAGCCTTTATCATAACATAAAAAAATACATAAATGTGAATTGAGGGTGTCATTTGTTTTCTTAAAGTATGCAGATAAAAAGATTTTTTTTCCAATTTTGTGAAAGAATTCCTTTTGAAAAATTTCTAATGACCACTTCATCGGCTGTTGTCGAGTGTTCGTTAAAAGATGTGTTAAGTCGAGATAATATCTTGACCTTATGTACATCGCTAATCTGAATTTCATGATTATTAACCAGTGAAAACAAAAGTTTTTCAGCGAACATAGTCAACGATTAGAAGCATACATGCTCTGAGTTCAAAAATAGATTAAATTAAATGTCTCTCCATGCGTATTGTCAATGGAGAAGGTCGCATTTTATTTGTCATCAAGCTGAAAAAATGTTCAAGGATACATATTGTTTATGCTGAATAGACAATGTTTTTTTCAGATAAGGACCTTTTATACATTTGCGTTGTTTAGTGTTCCAAAGAATGGCATGTTTCAAATGTATACATTTGAATTGGTCAAAAAAGTGTATAAGATTAAAACACAAGCACATAATTTCAATGTTTTAACGTTAAAATTTTCCAATTTCCAAAAATTCCGCGGCATTTGACCTTGAACGTATTTTATTTCAAAAGTTTGTGTGTGCATGAAAACATTGAGACAATCAAATGAAAATAAATTTTTTATGTATTTGAATGCGGCAAATAGTGAAATGATATGGTGCACACCGCATCATTCAGTACTTGAACATTCGTTGTGGTCTTGACGGATTGAAAAAATTCAATTATTACAAATTAGGAAGTTGGTGTTTTATAGTTCAAAGAAATTCTTTTGGCCAAGACCTCGTTCTGATTCGTAACATGCCGTGTTTGCCACAAATGACACCGAACTCTTTTTATTGAACCGGTAAAAATCGAAAATAGAAAAATGCCTTCCGAAAACGTGATTATTCCCTCTGGAATGTTATTCATCTTTATTTCGAAGATGTATCGAAAACATATGCCACCGTTCAAGTTTGCTATTTGTTTCCAGTACATCCGGTATCTGATCGAGTCTAAAAGCATTTCCAATTAATTTGTTTTTAACCAAGTTGTCGCGTTTCATATACTTCGAACAGAGACCTGAATCAAGCGAAACGAGTATCATGCACATTTGTTAGTGTTCGCGATGTAAATACTTATGTTTTTTTTTTGTGTCTTACGTTAAAAAATGCGAATCAAATGACCGCGGAAAACGGGTTCATCATTTTCATGTTTGCTGCATCGTGCCTCTATTAGTAGAGAGCGCTTATGTTGCAACATTTAACTTTTCTTCTTCATCATAATCTTATTCAACATATCAACAAGAATGATAGCAATGCCTCTGTCTAAAATATCTGATTCAACCGATGCGCATAAGATATGTCTTCATTTCAATTTTTGATTGATTGTTTACAGCTCAATTGTATTTCATGCACATTTATACCGCGGGAAAGAAAACTTATTAAAATCATAATACTGGCTGGTTGACTGCCGAACTACATCGCGAATATTTTGTCCATCCACGTAGCACACTTCATCATACATCATCACATCATGTTTCTATGCCATTTGGCTCCGTACTACGTACTATATATTAATGTGATTATTCACTTCATTTCTCTTAATTGTGTTCTTACATGCAAAACTTGCAAGCCATGGCTTAGTGCTTCATTCAAGAAAAGATCGAATCTTCAGAGAGAAACCGGAAGTATTCAGCGAAAATTTACGTTAGCACTTTATAGAATGTAATCTAATTTAATCAATTGATTAAGTTTCGAATCCATAGAAATCTAATAGGATGGGTCTCAATGAATAATAATAATGAAAAACTCAGCAAGCCCAAACCCCATAAAATGTTTAGATGTCAATGAGATTATCGTTATCAAAATTTTCTTACTGAAGCAACTCCAGTAAACAAGTCACAAACCTATACAGCAAATATTCGACATTCAGATGCAAGGTTCGATCGATGAAAGTAAGGTTTCGTTGGAATGCCCTTAAGTATTAGGAAATTAAAATTGATTTCCATCTGATTTTTTATATCTCTGTGATCAAATCAAAAATATTTCTGTGTTCGCGTCACAAACTTTGATATCAATTGTATTGTGTTTTGTATTCGCTTATTGCAAAAGAATTCACCTCGGCAAGAAGTTTTTCATTGAAAAGCAATTTATAATTAAATTGAATTATATCTTGGATCCATTCCTGACGAAACTGTTTCGAGAACTAATATTTATTTTTGAATCATAACGTTTGAATCTGCAATGCAAAAATACGACTCAAACATATTATATTTAGTTGTTCTACAGCTTCCAATTTAAACATGACTTATAGGTGATGTTCGTTGGAAATTGGAAATTGTATTAGGTGTACAAATTGAAAACCGCGCATTCGTTACTAACTTCATATCTATCATAGATGTCATTATTTTGACTTTGACAGCTATTGTATCTTAAAGAGGATAAAAAAATACATTGAAAACGATCTGTCAAACTTATCATTCAGTTGAATACACAAGTTTATTATTGCGTTGAAAATGTCGAGCTACGTGCCTACAAAACAGCATTTGCGGGAAGTTTTACTTTATTGGTTTAATCTGAAGAAAAATGCTTCCGAGAGTCATCGTTTGTTATGCGAAGCATATCCAGAATATGCTCCGTCGATTAGAACGTGCCAGGAGTGGTTTGCGCGGTTCAAAAGTGGTGATTTTGATGTGGAAGACAAAGAGCGTCCAGGCCAAGTGAAAAAGTTTGAAGACGAGGAGTTGGAAGCATTACTCGATGAAGACTCGTGTCAAACGCAAGAAAAACTTGCAAAATCATTGGGAGTGACACAACAATCCATCTCCTATCGTTTAAAAGCCATGGGAATGGTTCAAAAGCAAGGAAATTGGGTGCCATACGAATTGAAGCCGAGAGACATCGAACGCCGTTTTTTCACTTGTGAACAGCTGCTTCAAAGGCAAAAACGGAAGGGTTTTTTGCATCGTATTGTGACTGGTGATGAAAAGTGGATTCATTACGATAATCCGAAGCGAAAAAAATCGTATGGTTACCCCGGCCACGCATCAACATCGACGCCAAAGCCGAACATTCATGGCTCGAAGCTAATGCTATGTATTTGGTGGGATCAGCTCGGCGTGATCTATTATGAGTTGTTGAAACCAAACGAAACCATCACAGGAGCATTGAACCGAACTCAATTGATGCGTTTGAGCCGAGCACTGAAGGAAAAACGGTCAGAAACGGTCGCAAGACACGATAAAGTTATTTTGCAACATGACAACGCTCGGCCACATGTTGCTCAGGTCGTTAAAACCTACTTGGAAACGCTTCGATGAGAAGTCCTACCCCACCCGCCGTATAGCCCAGACATTGCCCCTTCCGATTACCACCTCTTCCGATCAATGACACATGGCCTGGCTGAACAGCATTTCCATTCTTACGAGGAATGCAAAAAATGGGTCGATTCATGGATAGCCGAAAAAAGCACAGATTTCTTTCGACGCGGAATCCGTAATTTGCCAGAAAGATGGGAAAAAGTTGTGGCTAGCGATGGACAATACTTTGAATAATCAATTTGTAACCATTTTTCCATAATAAAGATCGAAATTTTGAAAAAAATGCGCGGTTTTCAATTTGTACTTCCAATAGGAAAAATCTGATTAGAATGCTTACAATTCAATTTGTAGTGGGAAACATTGAAAGATGTTATTCAATTCGACACAAGTTTTTGGAATTATAAGACGTGCTTCATTTTATATTCTAATAAATCCCGTGGAGAATTTGAGATGAATGTTTAAACATAAATATGGAACGAATTATTTTGATGTACGTAGTTTTTCAACGCTCGTTACTCACAGCCCCGGAATCACGTTTCGCAGTAGTCTGCAAAATCATATTTCAAGCGTTACGCTTCTAGAAACTTTGAACATTTTTCTGAATTGGCAACATCCATTGTTCATTTTCGATACACATGAATGTCAAATTTGGAATTGAAAATGCTCCAGTGACTTCAAACTTTTCCATTATTCGCGAAACAAAGCAAAAAAAAATCCTAAAATCGAAATCAGCCATGTAAATATGTTGGTGGCTGCTTTCTCAACTCATGAGAATGTTCCATGAATCACGGAATGTGCCAAATTGTTATATTCAAATTATATCATAAATAAGCTTTTTGTTCCGTACAGTTGCATTTATATTCTAAAAAAATAAATAAAAAACGTTATTATTAAAGAACGTTCTTATTAAATCGAAAACATCAATATTTTACCCCCAGAATATATTATTTTTTGTTCAGAATATTCAGAGATTTCGGCGTACATTTTGATTTGGAAATGGTTTTGGCACCGTTGGAATATAGATTTTGTCAATGTATTTTTATTGTTGTTGCTTTGGCACTAAACCGCATGCCACCGTAAAACGAATTCAACGCTTACAAAATACCGATTGAGACACTCGAAATGCAACTGTTCAAATTGCTCTTTATATTCGAAATGGTCGAGTTTATATCGCCACAGTTATCTTATGCAATTTGCAAGTGTGAATTAGAGAACCAACTGCATCGATTCAATGTTAATTGAGACTAAGTGGTTTGAATGAGTGTCCGTTGATCGTTCAAAACTAATTTCTATGCAGCACTAAAGACACTTACATAAGCTGTAATTCATTCGAGTTGGTCGGTCAGTCTATTTACTGTTTACCACACTTCCAGACGGTACATAAATTAGGTTAGACCAAAGTAACATCGAAACATTCTGTGACTTTTGATTGTTCAATTTCTTCTTCATCTACTCGTCAAGCCAGTCGATGTTAGGCACTAAATCTTCTGATCAATTATGAGCTTATTGCATCAACATATTGTTTATTTTGTCGTAGAAAAATAAATCGGCGCAAATAACGTGGAACTTGGAAGTGTGAGACTTCCCACACCGTAATTTATACAGAATATTTATCACTCAAACAATAAGTGTTCAACCTTCAAAAAAGTTGGGCTTTCATCATTTTCATCAAATGTGGTGCAGATAAAATTTTGAACATTCCATGTCTGAAGGATAAATATATTTATTGAACACAATGAGTAGAAACATCTGTAATTTGATTTTGTATTTTCAAATTTATCTCACTCAATAATCGCATTTAAATTAAAATCAATTAAATATGAGCATTTATTCCACGTGCAACGTTTAAATCGATCTTATTCACTTTAAATAATTGTTTGGTATTGTTTAAAAATTGATCAGCTTGTAATTGATTTCGATGGATATTCGCGTGTATTTTATTTTCGAAAGACGCAAACTTGTTGGTACAGTGATGGGGATATTGGGATGGATGCCACAAAAGCTGCCGCTTGATTTGAAGTTCAGCACGATACTGATGTTTATGCTGTGGTCGACTCAATGTTTTGTATGTTGTGACTTTGGTGCTGCTGATCATCAAATATTCTGCTTCGGTGTACAACGACAATCTGGAACGCTGTTGGAAATCTACACTGTTACTCGCTCGAATACGGTGTCCGTACCCCTTGTGGACTTTGCGACTCATGCGCATATCACACTTCTTGTCTCGTTTATATTTTCTTTGGATTGGAAAGAACTTATACGGTTACCGCTTCTTATTGTTTACTATTTATTTTTACTAATAGTTTAACTTCTAATTCGTATTTGCTTGCTTTTTTGGATATTCCATGAAATCTTAGTGTTCTTGTGATTCATTCAACAAAATGGACAATTCATTGGCGCAATGGATAACGATGTTGATTGTGAACATGAACAAGACAATATCGTGCCTATACTTTTTTTTCGCTTTCAAATCAATAATAATGATTTATATTGACAATGGGAGAAGGATGCCCCGAGTGACATACAATTATCGGTGTAATAATGGGAACAAAACGAGCAAAACTATTTCAACAAAGTAACAATTTGCGGACTATTCTATTGCAAGGAATCAGGCTGAATACAACAGGTGGTTATTTTGATAAGGCAATAAAAGTAATTTCATCGACAGTCAGCTTTGTGAAACTTTGTTTGCTGTGTCCCGGAAATTCAACTATATTTTCTATTTGAAAACTTCATTACATGGATTAATTATTAAATCAACAAGGGCAAGGTCAATTTTATAATAGATTATTTTACTGGAAAAGTTTCCTGTAACAATTGTTTTAGAACAAAATGGTTTTATTTGCTTTATATTGCACCAGCAACAGTGCGAAAATGCAGATTAATGTGTAAATCAATGAAAAACTTGTGATTCAAACCAAGGTTTCAATACGATTGCTCGTTATTGTGCTCAATTGCAATCGATTTATTGCAAAACTGCATGATTTCACATAAAATCAATGTTACGCACACTTTCATTTACAATCAAACATAATTAGTTCCCAATCAGATGTTGGTTAAGTTCCATCAGGATTGACTTTGAGTTAATAATTCACACAAATTATTTGGTATTTTTGAATCAAAGTCCAGTCACATCTTTACTGATTTCGTTTGGAAGAATAAATAAAACAAGGTTAATGGATAAGTGTAAAAACAGAGTACATTTGCAGCAATCGAAATGAAATTGGAAAGGATTCTTGCTTAAATAAAATTTAAACTGAATAAACAAATTAAAAGCATTTTTGCAGTTATTTCTACAAAGTCGGGACATTTTTATTAGCGATTTTCATTACTGTTTGATCAATCGGTTTAATTATCATCTATTCCTGATGCAGGACCATGCACCAAGGGGGTAATAAGTATTTGCCTATGTACACGTATATAATAATATGCTTACACATCTGTGTGTTTGATAGCATATTGGCCAATATTGGCAAGCATTTACATATATTTGTCGCTTATGTCTGTATATGCGTACATTGCCACCATACAAATGGTATGAATAGTTCACAAATACAACGAATGGTGCAATTGCGCGCCAATAAGTGCCAATGCGCGAGTTAATGTGCCCAATGTTCGAAACCATTTTTTTTATTTCCGTATCAATGCTCATGTTGTTCTGTATGCCATTTTACTCAAAGAGAAATATTATAACAACATCCGTTAAGAATTAATGTAACTCAACACTTTTATCGAAAACTGTCATAAATCAAATATTTTTATTGTTTTAAAATTTGCATGAATTTGTATGCAAAAGATCGAATCCGGAAATATGTTTTGTTTACGTCAGGAAATTTACACTATATAAGAGATGTCACATTCCAAATGTTTTTTAGTCTTAATTCCGACATGAGTATATGAACTCATCTAAACGACTCATAATAAAATTTTCATAAATTAGGAAAAACCAAATGTTTTTTTAACTCGCGCCAATAATAATGTAAATACAGTTGACAGTTCGGAACCCTGCACAACCGGCACTTATTATCAAGATGTACGCATATACAGACATAAGCGACAAATATATGCAAACGCTTGCCAATATTGGCCAATATGCTATCAAACACACAGATGTGTAAGCATATTATTATATACGTGTACATAGGCAAATACTTATTACCCCCTTGTGTTATATTCATTCACACATATTGGCGTTCATTGGAGACCATTTGCTGCTATTTGCGTAATCATCATTCATCGTCCTGATATTGTTGTTTTTGCTTATTTACCGCATATTTGCATGCATTTCCAACCGTTATTTTCCCCTTGCCATGCACTTCAACCATGCGAATGGTAACTGATAATTTTTGAGTGGAAAGATTATGAATTTATTGCCGATTCGAGTCGTATCTTCGCGGTTTTTGTGAAAAATTATCGTGCGGAGCAATCAAATCGCATATTTGGGATCAATATAAGGGTAAGTTCGCAGTTGAGTCATAATAAGACAGAAGATTATATTATGGCCACTAGACCCTTAGCTGCGACCGCAAAAGAAAATTGAAGGAATGTAATTCGAATGGCATGAAAGATACGAAAAATGAAGAGACCAAACGTTTTTGAACTCCAAATTCATACAAATATATTAAAAGTTAAGGAAATAAAAGAAACAGAAATGTGGAAAATTGAAAAAAAGTGTAGAATCTGAAGGCGCATTTTATCTTGAAAGTTGAAACTTTCCTTCAAGTCGCTTTCTTTGTAACGTTTCTAGTTTTGTTCCATTTTCCATTTTCTCCATTCTCTCAAATCACCGGATGATCTGGTGTGTGAGCAGAATATCAATGGCTTTGAAAATGCTTCAGAGATTGTCTATACATTTCGTCATTGGCATCGACATTGATAAATAGAACGTAAAATACATGCATTGAGAGTTTCTTAAGATGATAAAAGCAAATAAATTATAGTTTTCTCGTGGTAAACGGCCATAAGACGAATCTTAAGTGAACTAGACCAAATGTCACAATGAATGAACATATGAATCACTTGTACGAATGCGAGTTTAAAGGAATATTAGCACGACTTACCTCACCGAATCAGTCAATGACAAAATTGAGCGACTCGTTTGCGATACGCCCGAGATGTTTGAGTCGTTTTCTTATGTTGAATAGAGGTTTAATGGAGCTAAATAAGATTGCATCTCACACGATTTTCTTTCTTCGTTGATTTCATCGGTCTGTACAAACAGAAATGGCAGGGAAGCGTATGTGCTTCGAGCGAGATAGTGTTGGGGAAGAGTGTTACGATTGAATTAAATTTTTTTTTTGCATGCCCCTCTGTGCATTTGTTTATCAGCTTTGAATGCGCGCCTCGTTAATGTGTTGGATTTCAAATGGATGTCTGTGCCCGATTCGAATCATAATTGATCTGATAAATGGAAGGTTTTGGTTCAATTGAGTCCATTATGTCCAGCCATTGTGGTTTGTGTTTATGCTTTTATGTTGATTTTGTATTTTTAAGCAATTTGGAACCAGTTCTGGAAGGGAGAAAATAATTTTTTCATTTTTAGTTTCGCATGTAAAAGTGCATTTGACAATTGAAAAACAAAGTTGATCGGAAGCGAGTGCATTTTGCAATCAAAAATTCCAAATAGCTCATATTTGCATATCAAAAGCTACGTTTGTTCATGTAAACCTTGGCATCTATTCAGCACTAGCACTTTAGCTTGTAATTTGGTCAGATTTCACGTACCAGTGAGAAGCGACGGGAATTGTACTTAGCAATAGACTTTGAATGGAAGGAGCGTTGCTGACATTTTCTGGTCAAATTATTATAATGTTTGGGAAATAACTGCAAAGTTGCTTAGTAATATAAAAGTAAAAGGTAAACAGTAATGACTAGTCGATAACACTGACTATTAGTCACTTTATTTTTATTCGGGCTATGACATCATTTGACATGAAATGGGATGATTTATTTTGTTTTTTTTTGTTTTTTTTTTTAATTCGAGTAACATTTTCTTCATGTAACAAACTGTACTGATTTTATTGAGATAGTCTGATTTCTGTGATGATCTGTGGAGAAAAAATCCTTTCCAGATTTGTCCCGATTTTTGTACTGATACGTTGTATTTCTTTCAGAGAAAATTGTACAGAACTTTTACTCATTTTAAGAATTTATTATACCGACTTTTGGATGATTTGCCATATTTTTTTCCAATGAATTGGTAAGCTTAGTTTTCCTGTTTTGTATCAATTTGTTCAAATGATCCTGATTCTGCAACTACAGGTGTTTCGTGTGCATAAAATACAGGACTTTCTGGATCGCAGTTTGCACCAGCGCGTATATCCACAAGATCGGAAGTTTGCTTTTTATAATTAACTAACTGCAAGGATGTGTCGAATTGAATTTGAATCTCGTATAAATATTGGGTGCCACCTTTTTTGTAACACCTAACCTTCGGATGCGCTTTCAATTTCCTAACGATGGTTTCATGGATTTGTTGGTATGTATATGATTTACCAGGCTTGATTTCAGTTTTACCGAGAATTATATCCATTGTGTATTTTTTCATCCATTTCACTGCTTGCTCAAAATATTTGGCCTGAGTATTGATATGCAAATTGGTGAGTGCGCATTTCCCATGCTTATTCCACTGATACCTCCAGAACTTAGACATATCTGCGCCATTTCTTATGTTGGGCCAGTATTCTCTCAGCTCGACCATTAGGTTCTTTAGATTCTTCATGTCAAAGTCTGGGCCTATGCAGAAGGATGGATTCTGACCCTCACGTTTCGAGGGCCAAACTCCATGAATAGTCCATTTTCTGGTTTTTCTACATTTATTTTTTGGATCTCTTTGCATCCATTGCCAACATTCTATGTCTGATAAAGTTTGAGTAAATGTAAAAACGTCGAAGGCGACGTCCAGCTCAGTATTATTACTTGTTGAACTAGCGTAAACACTAAGAGCTGTAGCTGATAAAATATAAAACACAAGGCCTTTAAAAAACATTTTTGTTCAAGATTTTTGAATATACTGATTTTCAGAAGCTGAATAAAAGCTGTATTTATGTTCAAGTTTAATCAGACCGGTTCTGATAACGCACACACACTAAAATACACGTGAAATATTAATACTGGGCCGTAAATGTATTACCTTAAATTGAGATAAGATATCAATGCGTCAACATTTATTTTAGCTATGCCCCACCAACTGTATCAAAAGAAATGATTTTTTCACGCAATATTATACATTTTTTACGCACAGAAATCGACAAGCCACACTGTATTTCAGCTAAGTGTTTCTGCGACGAAGTTTCAAATATTTGTCACTCGAGGATCTGCACTCGATGGGACAAACATGCAAACACATGCGATGCCAGTTCATATTTTCAAATGAACTTTTTGGGATATATATTTGGATTTCAATGCACTGTCAACGGGTTTTCTTCTGGAAAGATTTTACTACAATAGAATTAATTTGAATGGTTTCAGTCAATATATTTGGGGAGCAGTACTTCATGAATCGGCAGCTTTCCGCTACATAATAATTGGTGCTAATTGCAGTTCTCTGAGGAAATCTCTCTTTTTGGGTTTGAACTACATGATATTGACCTGCAGAGCGACATTGAATGTATAAAATGATTTCAAAGTCAAATTGAATACATCGTTTTGCACTTCTGTTGGGGTGATATTCGTGAAAGTTTGCTTAAGTTTTGTATAAAATGAAAGCGGATGCACATATGGTGTTACACTCCTTGGAATAAGCTATGATTACAGTACACATATCCAACGCTAGAATGCATGCAATTCAGTAGAAACTCAATGCGATCAATTAAAATCATTTTTGGAACTGAAAAATTGAAAAGAAAGGACGATGCATAACTTAAACCTTAATCTCGTCGAAGTGAAACGCTACAAATCCTCTCATGATGATGAATGGCTCTCTTATTATTTACACATTTCCATCATTGAGCGGTAGTTCAAATATCGCGACAAAATGTGATTTGAAAACATAACACCAAGACAATGTCAGAGCAAATTATGTTCAATTTAAACTCATGTAAAAAGTCAGTTATCAGTGACAACATGCTTGCTATCATTGATTCCGATAAAAATAAATGGTCTTACGTACGTAAAACTAACTTTTCCGCACATTTCCCGAAATTGTTCGGTCTTACGCATTTTTCATTGATTGCTACTCATTTGTATTGGATTTATGTTTATTTCTTATCGGATCATCATGCAACTTTGAGAATAAATCATAAAAAATTTCGAGTCATTACGATGAGATCAAATTTCAAGTCATTACACATCATGTGATTTAAATTTTAATTTCAATAAAAAAAATGAATAAACATCTCAGTTTCTAAATAATTTTTACTTCAACAAACGCTTTTTCGCTGGTTTTTAATTGGTAATAACAATTACGAATTAGTTTACTCTGATTTGAACTTTTAATTCATGCCAACGATAGATATGGTTTCACATTTATGTTATGTATAACTTTCGTTAAAAAGTCAATGAGCATTCAAATTGACGAAAAAAAAACAGATTAGAAAAACACAAATACTTCACACAATTTAATGACAAAATTTGAATTTTGACCACGAAAATTGAAAATTTTGTAGGGGAGGGAGTCCTAAATCTCATTGGAATGACTTGAAATTTTGCATGACTCATTTTTTTCATGAACAAATAATGTTCTAAAAGTTTCATAATGATACAATGCGAACTAGACATAGTCCCCATACAAATGTTTCTTAATTATATTGAAAAACAGCCCATTTTTTTGATTCGACTCCACTAGAGCTACCCGAAAAAATTATGCGATTTAGGCTAAAAATTAATAGGTTTCTATTCCTGATAAAGTTAAATGCGTGTGTAAATTTTTGATCAATTCTAAAATCAATTTTTCGAGTTGTCGTGTTAACAAATTTTTGCGTACAACGTAAAACGTACCACACACGGACAAAAAATTGCTCCGGGAATGGTTGAATTTATCAGAACAAAGCTCCTGTCGTTTCTATCTCAATTCAGTCTCGTTTATTTAGGAATGCCCCTTGTACTTCCAACATATTCTTCCTTCGTTGAGACAGTCTCAAAATACGTCAATAAAAAGCATTCTCTATATTAAATGAAATGAGATGATTTTACAATTTAAATTGAATTTTAAGTTATATTGAAATTTCTAAGTTCATATCAATTCCTGCAAAATGCTTTCTCGATAAATTACAATCGATTCATTATTATTATTACGAGACATTAGATTTTATTTACTATGATTTGTAATGCGGCATTTATGCATGGTTAAAATAATATTTTCAAACCGGTCTCAAGCTTGTGAAATTAACAGTGTGACATTTCAACACACAGATGAGGCATGGCAGCCATGATTGTTCATTCTTCTGTTAAATTCCATAAAAATAAAACATGTGATGGACATTGAAAAATACATAGAATATAGATGGCTTAAATAAAGATTTCTGTGAGTCATTACAGAGTGTATACAAAGCTAATTCTTTTTAATACCAACAACAACAACAACAACAAAAACAAGTTCTTATAGACCATTATTGCCATTCAGCGTCTTGTCTGTTTTACGGAACAATTTGCCTCACACACCCTCAACAATACTTCTCACAAGCCCTGATCGAAAATCAAATTTTGAGTTTCATTACACCATTCATATCCCCTCGCATTCAAATCACATTTAACCGAATCTAAATAATGTCTACGTGGTCTACCCCTACCTCTCGGCCCATCAGCTTCGGCGAACAGAATCCGTTTCGGTAATCGCTCCTCCCCTATGCGTTTTACATGACCAAACCATCTCAGTCTGGATTTTCTTGCTCCTACCGAGACGACGTTTAAATCCCCGCGAATCGTCTCATTTCGGATTCTGTTTTCCCACTGATCGCGGCGCGAGACTACCGAAACCATTCTCAACACTTTCATATCAGACACTTCCAAATCATGAAACAAATTCTCAGAATCAAGTTAGCTCTCGCTACCATATAGATAAGTTGGGCAGAAGATTGACCCGTGAATCAACATTTTTGTTTCTGTACTCAATTCACGATTATTGAAAACGTGTGATCTAAGTTGCGCTACTACTTTATTTCCTTTAACCCTATGCTGTTCAAACTCTTTATCAAACTTGCCATCTTCCGAAAAGATGCAACCCAAATATTTGAATTGGGAAACTTGTTCCAACAAGTTGCCATTCAATGTGCAATGAATTGGCTTTCGAGTTTTACCCACATGCATAACTTGAGTTTTTGTTACGCTAATGGTCATTCCGAAGTTCGTACAAGCCTCTTCCAAATCTTTGATACTATTTTGCAGCTCCCTTTCAGAATTGCCAAACAGTACCAGATCATCTGCGTAAGCGAGTGCAGAGATAATATTGCCCCCTAAAGCTACTCTACCTCTGAAATTGGCTGATTTGATCAGTTGTCCATATAAATAATCAATAGAAGAGGCGAAATTGTACATCCCTGTCGCAGACCATTACGTACTTCAAACCATTCACTCAAATCTCCATCCACTCTTACTGCTGCGTACAAACTTTGGATCGCGTTGAGAAGATAACCATTCACACCAAATTCGACCAAGACGGACCAGTACTTAGATCTGGGAATGCAGTCGTATGCTTTCTGCAAATCCACGAAACAGAAGTACAGTTCCCTATTTCTTTCAAGAAATTTCTCCATTAGTTGTCTCATGCAAAAAATTTGATCTTGACAGCCGCGCATTGGGCGAAAACCCGATTGATTTTCATCCAAGAGTGATTCGACAAAAGCTCTTGTTCTCTTTTTCAAAATTGCTTTATATACTTTACCGACAACACTAGAGATATTCCTCGATAGTTATTGCAGTCTCTATTGCTGCCTTTCTTATGAAGTGGCCAGATAACCGCACAACCCCACTCTTCAGGGACAACAGAGGAACCCCAAGCTGAATTAAAGATACGATTCAACCAGCGAACATCTACCAAACCACTTCTAATCAGATATTCATTCCGAATCTCATCCACACCCGCAGCCTTACCCCAACTCAACTTATTAATTGCGATCTGAATTTCATCCATGCTAATCTCTTCCAAATTCTCTTCACTCACATTTCCATTCACATGCTCATTCACCAAATCAGCATTTTCGACATTCAGCAATTCATCAAAATATTCCTTCCATCGTCTCACCACATTCTTTCTGCCCATCACTACATTGCCTAAATTGTCCAACAAACAGCTCCAGGAGAATGTTTCTTGCCTCCATTCTTAATGTTCTTAACCCTTAGCCAGAATACATTGTTCCTCTGTTCTCCAGCAACTTCCAGATCCTGACAAAACTTCACCCATTCTCTATCTTTTGCTCCTTTCACCACCCGCTTTTGTTCCCTATACGACACCAGATTTTCATCAGTTCGGTTCTGCAACCAGCGGATCCATCTCATTCTCTTTTCCTTCACAGCAATTCTAATATCTTCATTCCACCTTTCAGTCTTCTTTCTCCCATTCTTGACTAAAAATATGCCACAACGCTCTTTTGCTACTTCTACAATCACTTCCTCAAACAAATTCTATTCATACTCAATATTAGATCCTTCATTCACTTCGACCTACGCAAATTTATCCCCTAATTTAGCCTAAAATTCTTCGCTACATTCACATCTCGCAATCTTTCCACTTTCACTCTTTTTGTTGACTTATGATAGCTTCTCAAGCCGCTCTTGCTAAAGTCGAGTAATCTCTTCCCATTGCCATTCGCGGCAGACTCTTCACCAAATTTTCCTAGTACAGCGGAAAAATTTGGATCGTTTCAACCCACTCTCGAATTAAAATCGCCTAATAGAATCACTCTTTCACTTCCCTTTCTATCGACTACGTCATTCAAATTAATGTAGAAATCGTTCAAATGGTCCGAATCTGCTCCTTCACATGGCGAAGTACTTACTAAGAATTTTATTGTTTCTCATATGATAAATAAAAGAGAGATTAGAATATTTCAGTCTCATTCATTCACATTAAGATATATCGTGCAATGGCTGAGTATTCAGTCGAATCATGAATAACATATTGTTTGGCTGTATTTGAATGAATGACAAAATTAACGAGAAAACAAAATATGTACAATTGATTAATTAAGCAATGATCAATTATGACTGAGTCTATTGCGACCTTTTCAACTTGAATTTAATTGGAAGTCATTTCTGAACTATTTATAATAACTCTCTTTATTTTGTAAATAGACTTAGATTGATAGCACAACAGATACTTGTTAAACTATTTTTTTCGTTTGAAAACAAACCGATGAACAGCACATCATTAAACCATTCAAATGCATTTAAAGTGTTTTAATGCTATTTTCTCCACATTTGTTTCGCGTTCACCAGCCATGTATTTGAAATTCGGGCCACATCTCTGATTGAATGCTAAACACTCATTCATTCATTATTTTTGAAGAGAAGAAAATCGTATTCAATACAGAAAATAATAATTTTGAACATTTTCACGAAAAAACTAATTTTTCAATAAAAAAAAATGAATTGTTTATAGAAAAGAGAGATATTTGTAGAATACATTTGTCACATGCGGAACGCACCCTATCATTTGATTACACTCTCCATTCCACTCGTTCGAGTACACAAGACTGAAAGGAATGCACCGACGTACGGCCAGAATACAAAGCAGGGCGACACCACTACAGGCGCAAGCGGCGGTATCAAACACGAATAATGGAGAGATGCGAAAGAGAAGACTGCGTTAACACAAGCGAGTATTGAAAGTTTACTTCGTTTGTTAGTACGATACGAGCAGCTCAACGTTGTGAATGTACTGATACACACATTCGGATCTCAAACAGAAAAATAAAAAAAATAAACACAATCTAAGAAATATTTTGTGGAGTAACAAAGAAAATCGAATTGATCGTTTGGATTGAATTTAGAATCGGTAAGAAAAGATTTTTTGAGTAGAAATCAATGAAAAAATTGTATAAATTGTGCAGAAAATGTGAAATCTGTGTGATGTGAACATAATCATTCATTGAACGAGGGTGTGTGTAGACACAGTGCTTAGTGTATGCAAGACGTGATTGAACCTGTAAACGAAAGAAATGCACAGTGTAAAAAAACATGGCCGATTGATTTTTATTTTGTTTGAAATTTTGAAACATCTTCAAGTGTAGATTTTATGAAATTTGCGCGACAAAACAAACACAAAATTCGTTTATTTCAATTATGTATGTCCATTCGGCCGATGTTTCAGTTGAGTTGCTGAGCCTCAAGAATGTGCAATTACTCATGTACGAAATGAAGAAGAAGAAGAAAAAGAATAATAAGAAGAAGAAGAAGAAGAATAAGAGAAAAGGAAAAGTATGCTTTTAACAAGTAATGCTGATGTGATGCCAATCGTGTGAATGTTTGTGTGCGTTCATTCGGACCCGAATAGAACCAAATAGAAATTAAACAATTCGCAAGTTGCTCTATGGAAATGTACTTTCATTGCAAAATTCCATTTACATTCGTTTGTGTGTGTGCAATACATTTGTTTACAAAGTCAAACATATTTGAATTGAAAACATTGCTTATTTATGGAATATTCATGCATTCAATTTCGTTTTGGCCAATTTTACTTTGAGCTCAGTTGATGTACGAGAAATTACATTATCAAAAAAAATTATTGATCGTCGAAACTTATAAATCAATTTACAGGTGTAAATGTGACACCTTAATATTAAAATGAGTTGATAAAAAAACATGGGCTCGGATCTACATCAAATATTTTCTTCATGTCCAATTATAATTTATGGGATATTTCAATTGTCCACTGAATATCTGCGTTATTTTGACACAAATGCATGTTTCCAGAATGCTGTTCAGTATGCGTGTATATTTGAACGATTCTTTTGAACTGTTTTTCATCTGATTTGACAGAAATATGCATCAAATTCAATTTATCCAGGATAAATCTAAATTTCGTATGAGTTTTTTCTACATTTAAGTTCAAAAATAGTGCGAATAACATTTATTACACGACATTTACTGAACGTGTTTTTAGAATTGTTAAAAATCTATCCGAATGCATAGGAGTTGAATTTTATTTTGGATTTACGGAGCATAATTATGGGCAAAGGAATTCAGTTCGTTTCGATTCTAATCCCATCTTTTGAGACTCCCTCAAGTTACTAGAACCGTTGCATCCCAATGCAGTGATTTCGAAAGTTTTCATGTGTAGAATTTCTCACTGCAAATGATGACAAATTTTGGAAGAGATTTTCTCTCCAAAATTCTTGAATTGTTCAGTACAATTCACACTCCGGCGAATGGCACCGAAAAATTCGTTCGTTAGACAAAATTATTTCAAAAATACAGAACGTTTAGATTTACTGTAATTTTTGTTGTTTTTTACATCTGTGTTCTATCCCAAATTCTACTACCTGAAGCCACGTCTTTGTTTCGGTCATGTACAACCTACAGTCAAAATAGAACCAATTCCAAACAGGTTTTAGTGTAGGAAGTGCTCGAAAAGAGAAAATAAAGAAAGACCAACAAATCAGTGTGACCGAAAAATACGAATGTATGGCACAAGGAGAACGGTTGGTGTATGGGACCAAACAATTCTATATCAATACCTCAATACAAACTGCATCGGCGTTTGTTATTTCCTGTGTGTTCATCAGCAAGCAAAGAGCAACGAATTATACACAAGCCGTGTTATTTAAAGAATCCATTTGAATTGTACGTGTGCGCTTAAGGTTATTTTCGACTTACGTTACACATATTGATGTGAATGCACATAGGTTGCGCCAGAAAATTATTAAATCTTTGCATCGTACGAAGTGAAAGCTCAATTTGTATTAATAAATATCGACATTTTGAAGTAATACAACCATATTTGCACATCCTCAGTTATTTCAGCGCAAGACAAATCAGGCTTTGGGGTGACGGTGCATTGTATGTGCACATGATTGATATTCAATAGACCTCGTTTGCACGATTATTCCAATGCACATTTCTAATTAAGAACAAAAGTGCTTTTTGATGATTACACTCATGGCTTATATGAAAAAGAGCTCTTGAACACTTAATGAACATTGTTCCATTCAATCTTTCTAGTAGATTAATTTGAGTGAATCAAAGGGAATTCATTCGATCAGCAATCATCGAAAAATGTACATTCAGATTCATTTCACTCATTTCGACGGAGCAGTATTGAGAATTTTTTATGGTATAATTTGGAATGGAACGGAACAGAATAGAATGACAGACTTGCGTTCATATGTCTTTTCATGCAATACAAACGAATTACACACAAATAATACTTCTCATGCGTAGTTGTACAAGTGCGCTCTTTGAATTCTAAGAAATATTCCACAGTTAAAATGATATAAACACAAATCGTTGTGTCCTGATGTAATTCTTAGATCGTTCAGATATATATTCTTACTATCATAAGATTGTCACAATTGCGTAGCACTTTAAATTGTGAAATTCATTATTTATTTTCTTTTATTATGTTCACTAATAAGTGTGACCAAATTTTTTATTGTCCCTTTTTTTTTCTTTTAGAATATATTTGTCCCTTGCAATCTAACGTGAGATTGTCGTTATGAGCTACAATCCAGTACAAAACCGAGGCAGTAAGTACAAAATATTTCAATAATAATAATAATAATAATTCAACATATTTTGGTTTAAAGTCAAATTGAATTCTTGTATACCGATCTTCTTTTTCATTCTCAAATCTCAGAACTTCCAAAGCTTAACTTTTTATACACTTTCTTAAGAGATGATTTTTTTGTTGGAATTGGTCGATAGTTGCCAGTTTTAACTGTTGTTCTCAATTCAATTTGCAATGAAAAATATTCGCGCTTCAACCGTTTTCAGACACCTACTTTTCTTTCATTCAATAATATCATTGCTTGCAATCAACAGCGATTGAATAATATCGATTGAATCAAGCGACACACGATTTTTATTTGACATCTATTTTGTTGATTTTGCACTTTGTGTTCTCAATAAATTTAATGTGCCGTAAATGTTTAAAGTAGAATTTTCCGAATGTAAAGTGGAAAAAGCGAGAAGATTACCGAATGTAAACCTTTTGTATTTCAAATTTCTTGATTTTCCGAGACTTTGTTGAAAAATTGGATTCTAAGTCGTTGCTAGCGATAGATTCGAAATAAAAAAAATCAGAGCAAAAACCATCATGAGCAACAGCGCGTACAACGAACAGCAGCACAAAAGAGAACAGAATGTGAATAGCCGAGGGTAAAACATATTTCATTTCAACCAATGGCAGAATTCACATAACGATTCAACGCTAACAATTTTTCCTTTGATCTTTTTTTTAATCTTAAATCCGGGGGTTGGGAACAATTTTCATGGTAGATCGTGGTTCATGGCTGTTCTGTTGCTGTTGTTGTTGTTGTTGTTGGCGTTTTTGCTTCAATGGAAAAGAGAATATGTTAGTATATAAAGAAAATTAAATGGTAGTGCATACCGTGTGAGCACAATCGAGTGTATTTGAGTGTATAGGAAAAATACGGCATATTAAAAAAAAAAAACAAAAATTGAAAATATTTTAATAAACGAGTATTGAATAGAGTGAAACTCTATATCATATCGTTGCAAAATGTACCCATTCGAATTATTTCGAGTATATGTTTTTAATGAAACATGTTTTTACTAATTGATTTTTTTGACGCTTATGTTTTTCTTTTCTTTTTTTCCCGTATTTGTCTTTTACAGTGCCTCACCAGCAATATAATCCGCATCCTCAGGATATGATGTCTGCCAAGGAGCAGACAATGATGTGGCAGCAAAACAATTACATGTGCGATTCGGGTATCCATTCGGGCGCAGTGACCCAAGTACCATCGTTAAGTGGCCACGAAGAAGAAGATGGAATGGAAAATGATCCATTGATGTTTGACATGGATCAGGGCGGCTACACGCAGAATTTCACGCAAGAGCAGGTCGATGATATGAATGCTCAATTGAGTCAAACGCGCTCGCAACGTGTACGCGCTGCAATGTTTCCGGAAACTCTCGAAGAAGGAATCAACATTCCTTCGACACAATTCGATCCACAGCAGCCGACTGCTGTCCAACGTTTGTCCGAACCATCGCAAATGCTAAAACATGCCGTTGTCAATTTGATCAACTATCAAGACGATGCCGATTTGGCGACGCACGCTATACCTGAATTGATTAAGCTTCTAAACGATGAAGACAACTACATCGTTTCGCATGCCGCCATGATGGTGCATCAGCTATCTCGCAAAGAAGCTTCCAGGTACATAATCATTTTATTTTTGAAATTTAATTGATCGAAATCTAAAACAATTATTCCTGTTATTTCAGACACGCAATTATGCAAAGTAATGCAATGATCCAAGCTCTTGTTCAGGCCATTTCGACTTCAAACGATTTGGAGACGACCAAGGGTGCGGTCGGCACTTTGCATAACTTATCGCATCATCGTCAAGGGCTGCTTGCCATTTTCAAAAGCGGCGGCATTCCGGCATTGGTGAAACTTCTGTCGTCGCCGATTGAATCAGTGCTTTTCTACGCAATCACCACTTTGCACAATTTGCTCTTGCATCAAGATGGATCAAAAACGGCCGTTCGCTTGGCCGGCGGCTTGCAAAAAATGGTTCAATTATTGCAGCGCAACAATGTGAAGTTTTTGGCGATCGTAACTGATTGTCTGCAGATCCTTGCCTATGGCAATCAAGAGAGCAAATTAATCATTTTGGCCTCTGGCGGCCCCAATGAATTGGTTCGCATCATGCGCACCAATGACTATGAGAAACTCTTGTGGACCACATCACGTGTGTTGAAGGTCCTTTCGGTTTGTTCCAGTAATAAACCGGCAATTGTCGGTGCTGGCGGTATGCAAGCATTGGCCATACATTTGAACAATCAATCCCAGCGATTGGTACAAAATTGCTTGTGGACTTTGCGTAATTTATCCGATGCAGCCACTAAAACCGATGGGCTCGATTTGCTTTTGCAAAGTTTAGTTCAAATTCTTGGCTCACAAGATGCAAATTTCGTGACTTGCGCCGCCGGCATTCTATCGAATTTGACATGCAATAATCAACGCAACAAACAGATTGTATGTCAGGTGAATGGCGTCGATGCACTGGTCAATACGATTATCAATGCTGGCGATCGTGAGGAGATCACCGAGCCGGCCGTTTGTGCACTACGCCATTTGACTTCACGTCATGATTTGGCTGATATTGCACAAAACTCGATTCGCTTGATAAATTACGGTATACGTGTTGTTGTCAAACTGTTGAATCCTCCATCGCGCTGGCCATTGATCAAAGCGGTTATTGGATTAATCCGTAACTTAGCTTTGTGCCAAGCAAATCATGCACCGCTTCGCGAACAAAATGCCATTCACTGTTTGATTCACTTGTTGAACAAGGCACAACAGGATATCGTAAGTATTTTTGTCTCAGGTTTCTCATTTTGGTTCAATAATCTCCAAATTTCATTAGTGGATTTATAAAAAAGATACCAAGAATGAAATGAAATAATGAATTTGATCGATTTAGCAACGCTCGTCAATGGCTAGCAATGGATCTCAACAGCCAGGCGCATATGCTGATGGTGTTCGTATGGAGGAAATTGTGGAGGGTACAGTCGGTGCTTTGCACATCCTCGCAAGAGATTCACACAACAGAGTGTTGATTCGTCAACAAGAAGTGATTCCAACCTTTGTCGCGCTACTTTCCAGTGACATTGAAAATATTCAGGTATTTTTCTTTTGATCGCCAATATTATGTGCATTTCCTAATTTTGAATTGTCACTTTACCTTGAAAATAGCGTGTTTCTGCTGGAGTACTATGTGAGCTTGCGACTGACAAGGAGAGTGCTGACATGATTGAAGCTGCTGGTGCAACTTCTCCACTCACCGACTTACTGCATTCACGCAATGAAGGTGTTGCAACATACGCCGCTGCCATCCTATTCCGAATGAGTGAGGACAAATCGCAAGAATATCGGAAACGTCTATCCGTTGAATTGACAAATTCATTGTTACGAGATGAAACTGCTTGGACTAATGACATTGGTCTCGGACCAGACCTACAGGTTTGGCCCAAAATACTAAAATATTTCGCTGCAATACGCGCTTAACGAATGTTCTTTTCTCTTTTGTCACTCTAGGACATGCTTGGAGCTGATCAAGCATACGAGGGGTTGTATGGACAGGGTCCGCCAAGTGTTCACAGCTCACACGGTGGACGAATGTTCCAACAAGGTATATAAATTTAAAATCACCCCATCGAAATCAGTCAGAACCATTAACAACCATCACATAATCATCAACTAATTACAATTAAACCTGAAGTTTATCTTTCTCATTGATCAAATGCAATGCTAATCAATGAAAATCTCACCAATTTCTGTCTCTCTTCTTTAAAATATATTCTTTCTTTATAGCTAAGCCAGCCTAGATTAATGCTCATCAAACAATTAGCAATTTGAATTTCAATCAAATAACAAAAAATTAACTCTTATTTTTTCGTTTGATTGTTTGATAAGGGCTGAAAACGAGATGGTTATTGTAATTTAATTTTTAAACACAAACACAAAAAAGAATATACTAATACCAGTGTCTAGTCATAATATTTAAAGTTGATTCATAGTTAAAGTTCAGCTTACAAAAATCGTAACTTTAGTTTTTAATCATCACATTAAAATCCATACAACAACGAATAACCGCAACAAGCTAATGTCAAAATGATGGAACTTTATGAAAAGAAAAAAGAGAAATGCCAAGCAAAAAACTAACACGAAATAGGTGATTGAACAGCTCTCTATTCCTATGGATTTTTTAATAATAATTTGAATTCCGAAAGTTTTCTTGCATTTTGTTTTGACGTTTGATATGTTTAATAACTGTTCGTTTAATTTTTTTTTACTGATTTGAATAAGTTTGCATGGAATTTTCTTTTCAATATTTGTTAGTCTTTTTTCGTTGTCCCTAGAACCTCTTTTTTTGTTGATAATTGTGGTTTTTTCTCATTTATATAAATTTCCTTTTTGTTTTGATTTAAATAATTTTCAGATTATTTGTAATTTGTTTTAATTTTTGTCTTCAATAAATTTGAAATATTCTAGCATATGAAACATTGCCAATACCGATCGATTCGTTCCAAGGATTGGAATTGTGTAGTCCATCGTTGGTTGGGCCAACATCACCGTACGAAATGGACATGGATGTGGGAGAAATTGGCGCAGGTGAATTACTGGACTCGATGCCGTCTCCACCACAAGGCGATAACCAGACGGCGGCCTGGTACGACACCGATTTGTAAAAGTGTAATCCATCATTTTGCCGGAAGGTTCGTGTGGCGACCCAGGCTGATAATCACATAGCAGCTATTTTTTCTGACGCAATTTCTCTTAACATCGTCGAAATCAATAGCTTTTAGTTGTTTTCCTACTTTATTGATACGATTTCTTACATTCGCAAAATTTCTGAATCATTTTTCTTTAGCATTAAATAAATTACTAGTATAATGGGACAAAATGCAAGAGCATTAACCTAACATCAACAATAACAAATGATGGTCTCGTAAAATCGTTTAATTGAGTTGTTTTAATCGAACAAACAGGGTGAAGTGTGTCTTTGAAAAGTTTTCCGTTTTTCTGCAAATCAATATTTTGAATCGTTCATTCGAAAAGATGCACTGATGTTATGAAACATAAAAGAAAATTTAAATGAACAATTTTGTCAACGACATTTTTTTTCACTAGAATTAATTATCAAGCGATTAACCAATTGTTCTAGTATTTAAGTTCAATATTAAATATACACACACACACACACACACACACACATTTAGAGTAACGTACAAATACACGAAACGAAACAAAGGAATGTTAACCTAGAACGAAAATTCGTTCATTCGAATATCTTTGAATATCATCATCATTTATCAGTTTCATTTTCCAATTTTGCGTTCTTTATTACGTTTTGGTCCCATTTGATTGATATATTTTTTGTTCATTTTCACGAAAAGATTTTTTATGCACTGAAATTGTCTCCAAATAGCACGAATTAAGTTTTATTCTTTTTTACAACAAATCTTTTTCTATATTTTTTTTTTTTTTGCGATTGTGGTATTTTAAGAATATATACATATATATGATTTTCATATTCGAAACATTTATATCAACTATCATTAATTGTTTTTTACTATGCAGAAATGCACAATTTCACGTGAAAATTGCCAAGTCATTTCATCATCTCAACACATAAACATACACAAAAAAGATTGAAATCAAATCTATCAAACAGTTTTATTGAATGAATTCTCGTGAATGGATCACACTTATTAGCAATCATACTTATTGAAATATTTTAGTGATCCGCGTTGAAGCCATAAGCCAATTCAAACATCTTAAATAAATGTATTGCATTTTGATTTGCAATTGAAATATTAAACGATTGATAAATAATATTCAGTAAGTAATATGAATGTATTTGCAAAATCAAAAGAAATTCAATAAACGAATTATCATACATCTATTGTAAAAAGATTTTTTATTCTTTTCCGCACCCACCATTATGTGAGTAAAAGTATCGCGATCGGTCCAAAAACGCCCGGAATAAGTTTTCTATGCGTTTTGAACCTAGAAAAAACGATTGCAACCATTCCGAAGAAATTTTTTGTCCGTGTGTGGTACGTTGTCCGTTGTCCGTTGTAATTAATAAATATTTATTATAATAAATTATTAATTAATAATAATTTGGATTTGAATAGATGCATTTTTGTTAACAGGCCACCTATAATACTCTTAGAAAACGTTTGTAGGTTTTTGAGAAAAAAGTTGTTGTCTTTTATTTCACTACAAGAATCTATATTTTCACGAGTTTTTGTCAACAAAAATACGTTGCATTATTATACTCAGCCATTCATTAATGACTAATAACGAAACAACACTGCGTTAAATCAGCCCTGATTTGATACATTTTGTCCAGATTGTACAATAATTGTAGGCAATCTTGGGAATCTAGATTGCATTTGTATTTCTAACATCTAACCGTTGATATTGACACAAAAACGCAACAGAGCAGCAGCACGTGAGGAATTGCATTTGTATCGGAAAGCAATTGTCCATCCACATTCGATCATTCGAAACATCATGAGACGATAAATTTCGGTCAGCAATTCTGCCATAGAATAAAATTGGGACATAATACAGAAATTTCATATAAATAAAATTATGTAAAAGAATGTAGCACTAGTAAGTCCATGTTTTTTGTTGGATTTCCATTTAAATTCAGACTTTATTCATGAGTTTAAATTGAACATGTTTTGTGCAATGTCTTGGTGTTTAGTTTCCAAATTACATTTTGTCGCGATATTTGAGCTTCCGCTTAACGGCGGAAATAAATCAGTTGCAAAATTTTGAAACTATATGTGTGATTAGAATGTAATTATACTGAATGAAACACGATAAGTCATAAGTTCGCTGAATTAATACATAATATTTTTGCTCTGTTTCAGATGTATTATTTTTACTGTGGTAAAAATCCTTGACAAAGCATCTTATGAAATTTGAATAAATTAAACTCTGGAGCCAAACAAATCTCATCAATTGAACTATCAATTTCCTGTGTCTTTCATGACAATTTAAGCTCAAAGAAGTCAAAATTTATTTATTCTTGTAATTGATCGCGGCAAAATGCGTTGATAAATTCAACTTCAAATTAGAAAAAAAATTGAACAACAAATTTACCAATCGAGCGAATAATGATATCACACGAGGATTTCACAAAGAAAATTTATGATTTGAATAAATGAAATAATTCCTACTTTCTCTATGCAAGCGCCAATCCAAGACTAATTAATCCCCTCAATACAAGCGCCGCAACACCGGCTACCGCATCACCATCTTTTCCCTAATGTGCTCCTGCTCAAATCGACCAAAGTATACTATTTATTACAATTCAAATTATAATTGTTAATTGAATGTTGTTTTAAACGCATATCATCTTAAAATGTTTACCTCTTTCGGACCGCTTGTTGATTTTTCGGCTCGATTTTTTCTCTCAAAGTATTTTTTACAACATTTCAATCATATCGAAAATTGCTTTATTGTGGCGTTTCCAACTGATAGATAATGAATATAATCACGGTGCCCTCTGAATGTTTTTGCGCTAAGTCTTCAAGCAAATAAATTACATACAAATCAATTGAAATTTGTTACCAAACATAATACATATTCGAATTTTGTTTGACAGTCGCCTGTCCGCCGTCTTCGAGCTCTCTCTTGTAATTCTTTCCGAAGTTCTGAAATGTTTAATTGTGAAAATTACAACATTGCCAACTCACTCTCGTGCCCATTGGTTCTTTTGTACGAGTTCATGTTGTTTCGAAATATAAATTACGAATTTCGTCATGTTTTATTGCCGATGAAGATCAATGTTCAAATGCTTCATGAAATATAGAGATATAATCAAAACGTTAACCAAACTGCGATTCTTTCTGGATGCGCCTATAAACTAACTGCTTGAAGTGATTAAATTATTGAATGTTTTTCACAAGTGTGCGACACCGATGTGATTAATCTTTTTCTAGCTCATTTTCAACATACAATCCTGTGTTCTTCTAAATCCGCATAATTTTGTGTTTTAAAATAGTAAATCAACATCATAGATATACATTACACATATTACCTCGTAAAACACTAAATAAACTGATGCACTTAAATATTTTCAGTTGAACAATTACCTTCCTTTGTGTGCGTGGTTCCATGGTGCTCTGATTAAAAAAGTTCTTTTTCCAAACTGTTTTAATTGAATTGCCATTGGAATTGTAAGCAAATGCTACAGTTGAGACAATTGAGATTTGACAATTGCATTCATTAGTCACAAAATCAAAACTTGCTTCCACAATAATCTTTTTGAATTGCAAAATTGATGGCACTGTTGGCATAATATTCGACACTGGCCCATTATCACATCTCACCATTTATTCAATTTAAATAATTATAATAACAAACATTTTTAGATAGAAATAAATTAAATTAACTGTAATTATGCTTATGATAGACAGTTTCATTTAGAAATTCCTCCATTTCTATTCTTTTTTTTTTTTTTTTTTCTTTAATCAATGTTATTACATGAATTTCCAAATTTATACGAATAATATGACTTTTTCTAGTTGAAATATCAATGCTACAACGAATAATATGCTTAAAATTCACTTCGATTTAACGCAATACTTCGTTGAAAGACGGATTTGGTGTTATTCTTAGGGAAAAATGGATGTCAGAGCCAAATGCAATTGAAAATGGCATTCCATTCAATTCATTTGACAGTTTTTGTGGCACAATTTTTTCTGATATTTAGAATACTTTGAATATTTCAAGTCAAATCATGAAGACATTTTAAAGTATTAGGAGTCTAATGGCCATAATATGATTATTATTCTAATTATGACCCAAAAATGACCATTTTTACATGAATAAATAAGGCACTGGGTTATATTTAGAAAAGTACAAAGTTGTAGGTTCATGTCTAATAAATCCAGAGTTTGCCCTCGTACGAGCTATCTTCTACCGATGAAACGCCAGCCTATTGAACATAAAAATGGTGGTAGAGGGTGCATGTTGTCGACGTGCGCTTATCCGCCGCCTCCACGGTTGTAGAAGCTGAAGTCAAATGATCTTTCTTGAGATGTCATGTTTTGGATACGCTCCGGCGTTGGTGCTCTAGCCATTGATCTAGTTCGCTGGCGTCGGTTATTTGGCATTGGTGCTAGGCTACTCACACAACCGTTCGAATATCTGTCATTATTATCAATATCATCGTTGGCATCATCGCTGGAACTTCGCTGTCTCGTGCGGCTCACATTGCTGGTATCGCTGCGTTGCAAGTTTTCCGCATCGTTTTGAGATGATAGATTATTGTTTGTGTTTGATGGAATCGGTGAAATATCATCATCCAAATGCATTGTGCTTGCAGATGATGAAGATGATTGTGTCTGAGGATTACTGTTGTCTATTGGATGTGTCGGGCGACCACCAGTTCGTTTCGAAACATGCCGACTTGGAAATCCAGTTTCTTCATTTTCGCGTCGACGCTTCGATGCAGGTGATAGACTCGAATCTGTTGAATCTGTAAAAAAACAAATAAAATCAATTTCAATTCATCAACAACAATGCGGGAATAAAAAAAAAACATTCTATATTTTCAACGCAATCATACGGTCTTTTTTTTTTGCCCGGGACCGATGACTAAACTTGCCAACCGAAGCACACGAGAAATGAAACATGAATTGAAAGCAATTATTCTGCGGCATTAGAACTTTTTTTAATACCTAACCAAATTTTGGAACAAAAGCGATTTCAAATTGACAAAATGTCTACTGTTGAATTCCGAAGACTTATCGAATGTGCTAACGGAATGTCGTCCATAAGAAAAACTTTGTTTAAAGTTTATAGTTTATAGTTCGTGAAAATACATATAGTTAGACATTTTATACCCGGATAATGACCGAAAAGATTATTTTTCATTTTTTGCTTGTATTCTGATTTTTATGATTTGTTTTCGGTTCTAGCTCCATTTCACATTTCGCCCATTGGCAATTTCGTAGTAATTCCATTTTCTATTCAAACGGCTGCAATAGATTTTGTTTCATTAAAATGGTGCTAAATTCTAGAGCTTACTTGGATTTGAGACATTTGAATATGATCCGGTTTTGTCGTCGGAACTCTGATATATCTTTTGTCTTAGTTTCCGTTTTTCGTGCATGTACTTTTTAATGATTCTCTGTTTGTCTTGAGCGCAGAATTTTGTCTTTCGGTCATAATTGAAGTTATTGGACCTCAAAAAATCCAATAATTCATTGCTGTTTAGTCTCTCTAAATTATCCTGATGCTTTTTGCAGTACCCGCAAATTTCTCTGGCCTGCCCCGAAAATCCATAAAAAACAGAAGGAAAAGAAACACTTGGTAATTTTCAATTGAAATTGACATTTGATTCATGGTAATATTGAAAATATTCACAAATTTCAACAATTCTAAACAATTTATTAACAATAGTTTATGTTTTACCATTTATTTTTATTATTTTTGAACTGGAAACAGTTACTTTTAGTTGCGTGTTGTTCGTTCGTCGGTTTTGGCGGTAATAAAAGTCAACTAACATATTTCAAGTGACAGATTGAAATATAAATGGATGTGTTCAATCAATACGATAAAAGTGCGTTCGAAGATCTTGCATATTCTATCATTCATTTGAAAAACTGTTATAAGCTAAAACGTATTTTTTTCACTTGCGGAGTCTGAAATATTTAATAAATATGTTTGGAAAACATCTCATGATCATGGAAATATTTTTTTGTATTTGTTTGAGTTAGTTCAAGATAATTTTGTGTGGGATTTTCGAAACGTTTGCTTAAATTGAAGAATCTTTCCATGATTTACGCAAATATCTTTGATTTAACGTATAAAATTCATAACATTTTCCATAGTCGAAATTGCCCGTTATGTAATTTTGAAGTGCTGTACTGCGCTCATCGCCACGAGCGTGCAAGGTCGAATTAAAGTACTACGTAGAAATTTTAATTTCTGTTGGAATGGTTAAAGATACAATATCAGCATGATAGTTATTAAACTAATCATAGGCTACTATAGCTATATAAAACATAATAAATTTCGAAGACCAATTTTTGAACGGAAGTAGTCTGATAAAGAAATCATCAAACTGATCATATGTTTTCTATTGTATTAATTGTTTGCGTTGTATTCATTTTAAGTGAAGCCCTCAACTCAATCATGTCACCATTTGATTTATAATTGACCACATTTACTCTTGTTATTTTTAGTTTATGGCTTGTAGTAACTGAACAAAGCATAGTTTAAGAAGAGTTTTAATTTTAATATTCTAACTTTGTACATACTCTACCCTACTTTATCGCTTATGATTTATAGCGAATAATCATTTAAATCTATTGGGAGCGCAAATTAAAACGTGACCATTGGTGCCCAACTTCATATCCATTCACCCGTCATATATTTTGGCAGTGACAGCTATTCTATGTTAAAGAGCGTCAAAAAATTACAAACTAGCAAATTCCGCCTCTCAAAGTGAACACAAGATTTTATACACAACTTTTTTATTACGTTGAAAATGTCTAAATACGTGCCAACAAAACAGCATTTGCGGGAAGCAATGCTTTTGTACTTTAATTAAAAGAAGAGTGCTGCTGAATGTCATCGTTTGTTGTCAGAAACCTATCCTGAATATTCTATATCGAATAGTGTGTGTAAGAAGTGGTTTGCACGTTTCAAAAGTGGTGATTATAACGTGAATGACAAAGAACGACCTGGACAGCCGAAAAAGTTTGAAGATGCTGAATTAGAGGCATTACTCGATGAAGACTCGTGTCAAACACAAGAACTTGCGAAATCATTAGGAGTTACACGCCAAGCGATTTCCCATCGTTTAAATGCATTTGAAATGATCCAAAAGCAAGGGAATTGGGTGCCATACAAGTTGAAGCCGAGAGACGTTGAAAGGCGTTTTTTCACCTGTGAACAGCTGCTCCAACGTCAAAAAAGAAAGGGTTTTTTTCATCGTATCGTCACTAGCGATTACGACAATCCAAAGCGAAACAAATCGTATCGTTACCCCGGCCATGCATCAACATCGACAGCAAAACCGAATATTCATGGTTCGAAGCTTATGCTCTGTATTTGGTGGGATCAGAAGGGTGTGGTGCACTATGAGCTGCTCCCACCCAACTAAACCATCAATGCTGATTTCTACCAAGAACAATTCGGCCGTTTGAGCGATGCACTCAAGGCAAAACGGCCAGAATATGAGCAGAGGCACGATAAAGTGATTTTGCAACATGACAATGCTCGACCACATGTTGCAAGATCGGTCAAAGAGTACTTGCAAACATTGAAATGGGAGGTCCTACCCCACTCGCCGTATTCTCCAGACCTGGCTCCTTTCGATTACCACTTGTTCCGATCAATGATTCATGGCCTGGCTGACCAGCACTTCCGTTCTTACGAAGAAGCTAAAATTTGGATCGATTCTTGGATTGCCTCTAAAGACGCATCGTTTTTCAAACATGGCATAACAATGGTGCCAACAAGATGGGAAAATGTTGTAGATTCCGATGGACAATACTTTGAATAAAATATATTGTACCAATTTGTCATAATAAAACGGTATTTTTGCACCAAAATGGTCACGTTTTAATTTGCGCTCCCAATATATCGCCTACTTAGCTAATCTTTATCGAATAAACAACGCGTCCATCATTTTACAATTCAGTGTATTTGTATGAACAAAAAATTTCGACTAGTTCTACATTTATCATGTGTTGTTTTTTCAACCGTTATTGATTGTTGATTGTGATCCCTGAATCAGAAATATCACATGTGCGATACGTGCTAAATCTAATCCGACCAATCATTGGCCTGTTTCTGTTTCGTTCCACAAAATAGTAGCTAACTCATTGAAATACTGCCATAACGTCTTGGATCAAAAGCAGCTTCAACATATCCTCTAACTCTCGAAATCGCTGTAGCTGCTGCGAAGCCAATTTCTCGCTTATTTTCTATGACTTTGTGGCCCAATTTTCGTAGCCCATCAAGAATTTCAGAGTCGAATCCAAACTCACAATACACTTCCATAGGCATCAGTTGATGATGGCACCGCCTTGAGGAAATGGCATCTTTTAGAGATTCTTTCAACCAAATATGTCTCATAATCAGCTGTACAAAGAAAAAATGAAGAACTTCTTGAGAGATGAAACCATTAATTAAAAACACAAAAACTTACGTAAGCTACAGTTGTAGTTATTTTCGAGCCTGAAAAATAAATAGATTCGTCAGAATTTCTAATAAAATATTTGTTTCTTTCATTAAATTTATATGGATGTTTACGATAATTAGTCATATAATCTTCATTATATTTGATAACAATATTATTTACCTCCGGCCGATCCAGATATGAGAACAGCGTCATTGTTTTTGTCTAGAATGATAACGGGGCACATCGAGGAAAGCGGACGTTTGCCTGCTTTAATATAATTGGCTGGAGAAGGTCTCAGACCGAATCCATTTGTTTTTCCAGGCGATGAAAAATCATCCATTTCATCATTCAAAATTATGCCAGTGCTTACGGAACGATTGAGGCTTCCAAATCTGTAAAATTTTCATTCAATTTAAATTTTTTGACTATAAAGCATTCAGCATTAACTATTTAATACGATCTACGCTTTCAACCTACATGCTGTTGATAGTTGAGGTAATGGAAATCGCATCACCATTCGCTGAGAGTACAGAAATATGAGCAGTTCCTCTATCATCCTCCAATGCATAGTCGGCGCCGTAATGCTCAAAATCATTGAAAGTTTGATTCGTCCAGATCGAATTTCGGATCTGTTCTGCAAAATTCTTATCGGAAAATGCACTGAGAAATGATTTGTTAAATTGTAAATCACCAAGGAATGTGCGTTTGGCGTAACCGTATTTGAAGCTTTCGATCATTTCATGGTAATATTCCACGGAAATCGATGGTTCGTAGCCATTCAATATGTTCAGGATCAACGTCAGGATATGCCCTGATGCTGGCAAAGGTGCAGAATGAAGCGTGTAATTCCCTCGTAATTTTGTAGATACTGGATCCTTCCATTCGGTTTCGTAGTTTACAAAATCTTCGATTGTAATATTTCCGCCTTGTTCTTGAATGTCTTTCACCAGTAGCTTCGCTATTGTTCCGTTTGCCGTGTACATTGTATCGACACCCTCCTTTGCAATAATTTCTAATGTTTCAGCTAATTTTGGTCGACGAATTCTGTCGCCCTTTTTCCATACTTCTTTGGTTTCTGGATTCACAAATATTTCCTTCAGGGAGGGCGAGTTATGAATATCTTCCGATTTCTTTTTTAATACTTTCGCTAAATATTCGGTAACAATGTGACCATTCCGACACAAATCGATTGTTGGTTGGATCAGCGTTTTCCAATCAACACGGCCATATTTATGGTGCAATTCCCAGTAGCCCTTAAGCTCTCCAGGAACAGCAATTGAGAGAATACCTTTTATGGATGTTAGATTTGTGAACATATTTTCGTTTGATGCCAGTGGTGCTCTTTCACGAGCTATAATCGTGTCAATTATACCGGTTTCCTTGTGATAAACTGTTGCAACGAAACCGCCACCTAGGCCCATACTTTGGCATACTGTGACTCCTTCGCAAAACAGAGTCGCAATGGCTGCATCAATTGCTGTGCCATTATGTTCCGTTAACATTTTCCTACAGCGAAATACATATTTTCGAGCGAAAATTTTAATTTTAAGATTAATAAATGAAAAAAGATGTGATTACTGTTTGAATAATGAAGACCAGTCATCTAGTGTGACGATAGCTTGTTTCAAATTTAAAAAATCCACTTACAATCCAATCGGTGCACATTCCGGTCCGTTCGACGCAACTGTATGACGATGAAATGATGAACCATGAGATCGATTTGATTGGTTTTGGTCATTGTCGTTCTCTTCTCTCTGTAAATAAAAGAACAGTGCTCCTCCACCTATGACCAAAACGATTAAACCTGATAAGCAGAATAATTTGCCTTTTGATACCGAAGTTCTAAAAAAACAAATATAAAATTTTTTTCATCTATAAAATAATCGGGTAGCGTGATTACATATGATTATTCTATACGATTTACATTAAACATGTTTTCACTTGATTATCAATTATTAATTGACCTAGTAAATGATAATTTCCAGTTTTCTACCTACAAATCGTCTGTGTCGATAATGTTTCTTGTATTCGTTTTATTTTGTTGATGCGATTTTTTTTTATTTCGTGGTGATTATTTCATTTGAAACGCAACAATTATCAAAGGAAAAACTTCATGTTTACTAAACATTGTTTAGTGATATTAAAAAAAAAATAATCAAAATATCGCAAAAAATGAACGAAACTCCTAAGAGCGCAACAAAGCACCGAGCATTGATACTGAAATATATCATGTGATTTACGCGAAAAATATTTATAATGAGTTCAATTGACGTATGCAGAAAAAAACACAATGCAATTGAAGTCAAAATTATCTGAATGAAGAATGATATAAAGCAATTTAATCTGTTTCACAGCAATTAAAGCCTCATCACACTCACTCTTTAATCAATTCCATTTTTTTTATGTGTTCATCTTTGGAACTTGAGTCATTCAATTATTCGACTACGCGTGAAAGTTTCGTTAAAACGTAAAAATTACTTCATTTTGCAAAATTATTTCATCGTTATTCGTGGTCTATTGTACCTTGTGTAATAATTTACGATACATCCGCTTATATTTTTTAATTGCTTTCAATAAAAAGCAGCATTCTTTGCAAACAAATTACAGCCTGAAAAAGTCAAATGTTTGAATGCCTGTTTGATCAGTCAATAAGTCCGTAATCATTTATGGAAAATTTTGCGAAGGAACATGTGCAATATTTTATACAGAATCACGAAACAATTGGGACGATTTCAAACGAATCACGAAATTATAATTCATTTCATTTTATCCACGGAAATACTTTAATGCGTCATAGACTCCAAAAATCACGACAATCAAATGTAGGCAAATCTTCATTGTCGCTCGCAAATCAAATAACACACATTTTATATTTATGCTTTTTTTACGTGATTTTTAAATTTATATAAGCCCAATAGCCATCGAATGACATTTGCAATATTAATTAGACACTATTTTGCAGCTACAAAATTATACAATACTCTTGTAAATTGTATTCAATTCATATAATTTTAGTTGTCTCGGTGTTATAAATGAAATATCGAAGACTGCAGGTGAACCATATTAAAATCGTAATTTTCTGGCAAATTTACTTACATCATTCTGTATGGTAACAATATTTGGTTGAACACAAAATATTTTATTTATTTAAAACGACGCTCAATTTTTACAGTCTCAAAATAATTTCATTTAATAATAAAAAAATTCAATTTATTCGAAGCGAAGAAAGATCACATTGATGCAATAACTTTGCTACATTAAAATGTTATTTATTTCCTTAAACAAACTGTATCAAAACAAATAATGAATAAATATAAACAGTGAGTTCGAATACGAAACATGAAATTGTAATGTATTGAAATCTAAAATGGAACTCTACGCCAAAATGATCCGAGCTGTTTGAATTCACAGGCAAGACTGTGTATGCCCGCAACAGAGAGGCTGACACCTTTAAATTTCAAACCAAATGCTTTATCTATGCGAACCGATTGATGAAAACATAATAACGAAAAAAAGCTAACACAAGATATGAAATAAATTGAACATATTTTTTATACGTTCAAGTATTTTTATCACCGTTTAAGATCAATTCAAGTATCTGAACAACCAACTGATCTGTTATATATCATGTCCATAAATTGCTGTTTTATGTATGATATAATTAATTATACTTACATTGAAATCAAACTAATTTTCTCGTACACAGTATTTTTAACACCTATTTTTTGCTAAGTGAAAAGTTTTGAGTGTGATCGTTTGCAACGAGTGTACAAAACAAAGATTATTGTCAGTTCAAATGCTATTTTAATCTGAGTTGGAAGCAACTAGTTATTAGAATTCATAATGTAAATGAGGTAGAAAAGTTCAATATTTTGTTATTTTGATAACAGAGGTGTTCGTACGTTATAGTCTCGTTTCTGGTTTGATTCTCAGCGAATATGAGCAAAGATAAATTAAAAAAATCTGACAATTCTTTTTTGAAATACGTAAAATCGATGTAAATAAGATAATTTTTTTGTTATTTTCACCCTACTCACCTAATCAAAGTGGACGGTAGTCTACGTGAGTGACGCAAGCATTCAAAGTGAAAAGTAACAAGCCTTTATACAGAGCAAATTATTAACTATGAGATGCATGAATCCGATTGATGATAGTGGTTCTATTGGAAAGCGCTTGGGCTAAAGGTCCAACGTCCAGAAAAACCATGGAAGTTTGGTAATCGATGAAGGAATTAGTTATGAAGGTTTGAAAATTTTGGGGAGAAAATTTTCCCTCAAACTCGAATTTTTATGAATCTTTCAGTGCTGCCGATGCCTTCGAACAAACAAAATGAATATGATTATTAAATGACAACTTAATATCAATCAAAACTCACCGTTCTCTATGCTCAGAAACGCGGTTGAATACATGATTGCCATAACTGTATTGAGCTGGGGTGACACTTCTCCTTCTGTTGATTGAGATAACCGCACACTTTTCGAGGTTGAAAATAGCAATACCGTATTACGACGTTTGCTGTATTGACTTCAGACTGAAATTGCTTTAGTTCTGCGAAACCTTTGCATGCGGTGCCACTGACAATATTGGCAAATTAATAATAAATTAAATACATACAACAGCTTTGACATTTCAATAATTTGAAAACATATGATATAACCACAAAAACCAAAATATGCGTTTGGTAAACGATTTTTTTGCTTACAGCGGACCACGCACCTACTATTTCGACATCGAAAACTGATCCATTCTGTGCTCAAAATGAAAAAAAAAAAACAATTTTTTGACCGATTTTGTAAAAAAGTAAAATTTGTTCTAATAATTTTTGAATTGGATGGCTTGTATGGACTGGGCCAGCCCACAAAAGCCTACAAACTACAATTTTTTCAAATGGCCGCTGTGGCTCAACCACTCGACATACAGGGATTATAGATAAAGATATACCATTAGAAAGTTGAAGTTGTCGATTTCGAACTCAGCCAATTTGGATTGGTGTTATGGGCAAAAATCCAAAATAATTTCTTTCGGCCCTTTATCGAATTTCAAATTTGTATGAAAACAATTCACTTTTTAGGCTGTTGATCAATTTTGGATGTTTTTGACTTGAGTATAATTAACATCCTATCTAAAGTTAACAATCAAATTCTTTCTTAATCTATTGTATTCATGAGCACTCACGTCCAGATACTAATTATTTGCATTGTTAGTTTTGCGCAGAGCTGCTGCCAGTGCGAGCGCGTGTGCAAGTGTTTCATTGTGTATAAGCCATTTAAAGACTCGCAATTTTGGAAACTCATTGAGTTGTTCGATTGTTTGAGAAATGTCATTTAAATGATTTTTTGACGTATGGATTTTTCCATATTGCATTACATTTTCTTACTCCATAATCCCAATGATATTTCAGTGTAGATTTATAAGTAAAACCTTCTTAGTAAATAATTCTGTTGCACTTGTTCTCATTATAAAAAAAAAAATGCATGAATTTCATATGATATTGAATTTGTGGAATAAGTTTCGCTACTGCACAAAATAAGTCTTTTTGAATATATGTGGAGAAAAGATTTCCCCAGCGTAAAATTCAGCAATTTCGAATCTTTCCCCTGAATTCGAAAAGAGTTGTGTTGTGTTTTATATCCTATATTTGGCTTTTGTGCGTAAGCTTGGCATGGTGCATGCATGTGCTATAGAGCAACTTCACAAGCAATCAAATTACCAAAGAAGGTTCTTGTCCCAAAAAATATTTCTCGTATTATAAATCTTTACGTTTTGTTTAATTGATTGATTTTCGACTGAGAAATTGGCTGTAATTTTATTCTTATTGATTCTCATAGAGCATTGAGCTATACATATTTTAATTAAAAATGTCGTTACAAAAACTCGATGAAAGTTAATTTAAAAGTTTTTCATTACTACGTAAACAGACAAAACATTTGCGGTCAAATTCTCTGCATAAATTAGCATTACGTTGCAAAAGGTTTATGGGAAAGGAAAATTTAATATTATTAGACAAAGTGTGAATTGGATGAAATTATGTATAAAGGAGATAGCAAAAATCGATGTGTACTATGTTGACACTCGACACACAAAAACCTCTAACAAAATTAACCGCGAGTACCGCAACGCTTTTATCCGATTACATCGATCGCTGAGAGTTACGATATTTTAGCGTTTACTGACTTTGGCTATTTATCACGTGTTCACAATGTCCATGTGCATAATACCATTTTGTCATGTGCAATCTAAAATGTGTATGCACTTCTATAAGCTGAAACATGAAACTGAATAACCATGCGACACCGACCAATGCAGCAGCACCGTCTTTGCTGTTCTATGGCTACATTTTATGTTACAATGTTCAAATTTTCTCACCTTGGTGTTGAATTTATATGTGATGGGAACTGAAATGGCTCTGGGGGCTCTTGAATATCGACGCTCTATGCAAATGGAAATTTAATTTAGAATAGTAATCAAAGGCGCGGACCTAACAATGTTGAACCAGAGCACATGAGAATAGGAGTATTTTCTTTAAAAATCCCCGCGAAGCAAAGTGAAATGATAATGTTACATCGGCTGACGGGAAAACTGCAACAAAGAATGATTCATATGCAAAACAGTCGAAATACAATTATGTCTTTTCTGGTGACATGATGGCTTTAAACATATATCCCAAGGAAACTGTATCGTGAGCGTGAAAAAAGGCGCAAGCAGCTCCTTTCTTATTCTTTTTTTTCTTTATTTTATTTTTTGAATTCATCCATTCTATTCTGATTTAAATAGCATAACTGCGAAGAACAAAAGTTTCAAATGAACTCGCAATTCCAAATTGTTTCTCCTTTGCTCTTGTGATTCTTTTGTGTTTTCTTTTGCTCAAACACATTGTCTTTTGTCACAACTTTATTCATACCACTGGATGCCAAGAAAAATGTTGTTAAAATACACACTTTCGGGAGAACATACGCGCATTTTTGCGCAATATGTGCAAAATAGAAAAACAATTGCTTTGAAAATAATAGGGAATTTCATCACAAAACCTTATTTCGCGCTCGACTTTGCATTCACAATGCCTATGTCTATCCCGACATACATCCGATGAATTTTCCTTTCGGGATATGACTCATGGGGCTGGAGACGTTGAACGACGCATAAATACAGCAGTGAAAAGCTGTTTATGCACGAAATATGAGCACAGGCTCTGTGGGCTCTCTGATATTTAGACACATATTAAATATTGCGTAAATATTAAGTATTCCATTCATTTTATATGTGTGTAAAAATTTCGTTCCGGCCTGGCGAAAAATGGATACGCAGCGCGCAAATGGAAAAAAGCACGATGCATGAACTCTAACAATAAATTTATTGACTTTATCGCATTTGCGTGCTCTCATCTTTTTTCCTGTTGTCTTTCTCATTTCAGAGATTTCAAATGTTAGGAAAATATAATTCTAGTGTGAAACGTCTCTGGCCTGATGGAACCAATGGGAACTTTCTCTCGCAAAAACAACAAACCTATCTCTTCAGCAGAATCTTGAAAAACTCATTTAAATTCAGAACTTTACTCGCAAAATAATCCGCCGACATAGCTACGTGAGTAGCAAAAACATGTACTGGTCCGTAAATCGAATTTTCCGTTAGTGGAGAAAAAGTCGGCATAACCGAAAAAAAATAATGAAAATTGTATCAATAGCCCATTGAAACGACCAATAATGACGATGTCATTTTGCAAATGATTGTAGTTTATTGAAAATCCGTCCGAAGTATTTACTGACATTTTCCATCAGTGTTTTTCCACACTTGCCTCATTCAATACGGATAAACGGTTTTTGTGTGTGTTTATTCAACAGTTTAAGCAAGAGCATCGATGGTGTAATGACATCGGACGTGCAACAACCATCAAAATGCATCTTGTTTTTGTTGCTCACTGTGATCAAACATTCATCTGTTTGTGCACGTATCTCAAAAACTAAAATAAATATTCTCCGTGCATTTGGCCGACAAACATCACACAATGAATGAGTGTATCCGTCTTTTTGTGCGATGCACCGAATGGAATGGACACACATTTCTTATCAACATCACAAATGCAGACAAAAATAACACATCACGCACATTTTGCTATCGTTATTCTTGTCGATACTGTCAGCAAATTCAATGCGAATACTTAGGATTTTGATTCTATTCATCGCTGTCTTCAAATGCCACGTACTCACCGTACACCATTTGGAAGAAATTCAAAAGATGAGAGAGACAAATCCCCTCGAAGGATACACGTATTGCGGAAACAGACCCGGTTGTAGTGCGATATCTCTATGTTACCATTTTACTTAGCTTTCTCTCTGTTCCTGTGCATCCATGTTTTGGTGCTTTATTTGTCGTCCTTAGGGTTGATATGATTCAGGTGAAAAATCAACTGGAAAATAACGTTCGGTCACGAAAGCAAATCCATTCCAAGCAAGGAGCAATATCAAAATATTTTCGATTGTGAAGATAAGGCAAGAACACGCACTTATAACAGGAAAGCAGATATATACTAACACACGTACATTTCTTAGTCTTTTTGTTTCACATTTCTCATTATAACGTTTCGTATCGATACTGCCTGCTTTGTTCCATTCTTCTTCTCAGTGGAACAAAGCAACCCTACTCCTTGAGTTCAAGGAAGCGCAAACAGTTTGTGCGAGCAATACAAATTATACTCTACATTAAAACAGTCTCTAATTAACGCTTGGCAAATGAGACTAATGGAAAATGCAGACATTATACGTGAAGCAAAAGAGGTGAAAATATTATAAAACTTTTCGTGGAAATTAACATTAAATGGAGCAGAAGAAAGATTTCGGTCAATTATTGCGTTCAACCAGAAATTGGGACTCGCTCGATGATTTTCGTAGATGTCACGATTCTTAGCAAAACTCTCAAAAATTTCTTTGAAACTTTGAATTTGTTCACCGATTTATCCATGCATTTGACTTGGCGCATGTCAGAAGTTTCTGCCCGAATTTAATGGTCCATGTTCTTCTTTCTGCACGTTGACGAAAACAGTCAATAAGTGTTACCGTCGGAATTATTATTGTGTCATTACGAGCAAAAAAGAATTACGCAAAATGTAATACTATCGAATTGAAGATGTTTGAAAAATTTGAGGCGAGACGAATTGTGGATTTTTTTCTATTTCCGTCACAAAGATAGAGCTGAGAGACGCGAAGAAAGGCAAACATGGTTTGAAATCTTAAGCCGCGATGTTTATCTGAGAAAAAACGCAACATCTTATGAATTCCTCAAACAACTCAATCGTATTTTTTACTTCAAGACGAAACCATCGAAATTGGGAATTATGTAGAACGTGGCTTCAAGCACACAAAAAAGAAAATCCCCGCCAGCCATTGCTTGAATGCGAGCCATTCACTTGCTATCATTCACAATTGAATCGGTAAGAATATTCATGTTTTCGTGCCCCGTCAAAATTTTTATTCGTGCCTCGTGAGAAAAGTAAAAATAAAAAATCCCCATGAAGAAAAATGCATTTGCTGGGAAAATGGTAAAAGATACAGTTTCAGCATGTTCTACAAAGTTGTAGCTCATCATTAGCTTAATATAATTTTGTGGGTCATGAAGAAGCTGTATCTCTGACTATTTCATGGGGCAAAATTTAAAAATAATCTTTGACGGTTTTCATTACCGATTCAATTGTGAATAAAAATTTGTCATGATCGAAATTATACGTCTATGTCATTTGTACAGTTCTATTAAAAGGAGATCAAAATTTAAATCGCAATCGCAGACACATAATTTCAATTGATTAAAAATTCAGAATTCTACACCGAAGACGGTCTGAAAGAAATGCGCAAATAAAATGTTATGCATTATGTATGTGACTAGACGACAAGACTATACGCAGAATTCTCGAGATAACATTCGAATTGCTTTCATCCAAACGATAAATGTGTATTCAATGTACATCTCATAATGTTTCATCGCAAGAGCTACAGTCGAAATCAATTTCAAAATACTTTTGGGAAATAGCTAGTCTAGCGCAAATGCTGTAAACATAATTGTCGTTATCACTGCTTTGAATCATCACACGTACAAACGCTCACCACTGTTGCTAAACCAGTGTAAGCCCGAAAGCCAAGGTTTCGAACGAAAACTTCATGTTTTCGGCATTCGTCTTCATGTTTCGATGGATATCCAAACACAATTCTAATTTTTTCTCATATTGAAACGAATCCCGCAATTGAACCAGCTCAAAGGACGGCAATTTTCAGCAAAAGGCCCACCAATGCGGATATTCTTGTTTGTCAACTGCATGAGTTAAACCACATGTAGATGACATGGTGTTGGTGCGAATGAGACTCGCTCTATGGTTTGTAGATTTTGCATACGAATATATTCTGTGCTGTGTCGGGCGGCTTTGCAAGACAATAACTTTACCAACGAGAGAATTTTTCCTTTTCATTTCCCATTTGTGATCTCGTTACCCACAGAGAAATGGCAATTTTTCGCTCAGCTCTTTTGAATGCCATTTTTCTTTCAGTTTTTTTTATCATCATGTCTCGTAGTCAATTGCAGCAATATGCTGCATTCTATTCAACATTTTGCAATGCATCACAACGGCTCGGTGCTACAATTGACATCCAAATGTTCGATGTGAGAGGAAGGTTGAGAGTAAATTTGTAATAGGACTCTGCGAGTGGTTCATTTCAAAAGAAATTGGCAATTGTAGTTAAATTCAATTGACAATGATATATAAAGTGACAGCACAGCGTATCAATTTCAGAGACAAAACATTCATTTTCATCATCATCCATATGAAGCATGTTATTCAAAAATAGATGAAACACTGCATAACAAATGATGAACATGTAGTTTCATCTGCTAAACACACGATACGAAAATTATATGTCGAAACTGCCAGTTGCATTGGATCCCAAAGAATTTCATGTCGACATGCATTCAGTTGTGCAATCAACTTGGTCAATTGCGAGAAAAAAAATGAAAATTATGTCCATATTTCAGCAAAATGTGGCAAGAGAGACAGAGGCAGGTCCAATTCATTACTCATCTGAAGATTTCCCAACGAATCAAATGAAACGATATTGGCATTTGTTCATTTAGTTAGAGCCATCATTCTGACATTAAATTGACTCGCTATGTCTGGATACATTTTCCCTCTCTTCCCTGCAAATTGTCTCTTTGGTGCTGCTATCATTTCGTCCGCCAATATTAACATCAATGCTACATCGATTTTGTCTCTCTCTATCTCGCACTCTCTCTATCGTTTTTTATTGTTGTGGATGGTCGTAGCGGATGTCTCCACTGTTGAAGCATCCGAAACAAAAGGATTGAAGGAGATAGGGAATAAGAAAACAATTTATTTAAATGGATGTCGCCTATAACTGGAAGCGTGTTCGTAATTTCAGAGGATCACCTTTTTGATTGACTGTAAAACATGTTTCACCGTTCGAATGTTCCTTTTTTTTGTGTGTCAACAGTATTTGGAGCGCGTCAATATTCATTGAGCCAAAACAAATTGTATCCAAAACAGTTGATATGAAACTGATCCGAAACGAAATGTTTGTGAAAATCGAGTCAGAATGTAAGCAAACTATTAACGAAAACACGACGATGGGCTTTTTAACATATTCACATATAGTTTTGTGGAAGGGCGAACGAGTATGTGGCGATAGTAAGTTGTGCGAGGTATGGAATTTCAACGATGCCGAACCGATGATGATGCTTACTACTTCAGCTGGCATTCAACTCGTTAATTTTACGCTATCATGAATGAGTTCACCAACTGACACATACACCATGCAAACATTTAATCAATTGTCTGTATATTAAACGTACGTCTCATTGTTGACATCACTTTTCAATCTCCTCCAAAATCGACCGATTTTGGATTGAATCGTTTTTCGGGCAAATGGTTTTGCTATCGTTGTTCGATGGCTGCCTGAGACATCGGATGTGTGTGTGTGTGTGTGTGTGTGTGAAAAATGACTATTTATACAGCCTAAATTAAATACCAAATGCCTTACGTATATTCCAAATGTTCCATGTACGGCCAATATTAAGATTCACGTTTTCCTAAATTGAATTAGGTTCTGAGTGAGCACGACAAGCGATTCAATCATTATATAAATATGTGCGAAAATATGTTTCATTAAATGAATTTGAAATGAGAAAATACAGAGAAACAGTCCTTTGAAATGCGCCCCATTCAAAATGACGAGTTTTCATTTGTTGGAAAATTGAAGGTAAGAGCATTTAAAATTTGGAGATAAAGTGGGCAATTGCTGCCCTGATAAATTCACATAAATTGAATGGCTTAATATAGCGCATTAAGCTGTCATTAAATTTACTCACCGTTTACTGCAAAATCAACGATTTCTTCAATTCAGGTTGGAAGGTTAAACATGCAGATTATCATTTATTGAATCGAAGAATAGTAGAGTAGCTTCATTGTTGGTCCAGCAGCTGGAAAATAAAACCAGATCCCAACTATTTCCCATCATTCGTACAATGACTTGCAATTTCGGCACACACAAAAATTGCACGTATCTTGTGGAAAATGTTTTCCAGACACATTTATGTTGCAACAGATCATATAGGGACACTGTAATCATCCTGTCCGGCGGTTCGTTCAAGAGAAAGGGAAGGGCAATCCCATTTTCCATTGATTTAGAGCCGATTCAATAAAGTGTTTTCATGCTGTAACAGCCATAGTATCTTAACTGTCGCTACCGTTGTCGATCAACCAAATTTATTCGTATTCACGGTTCATAGATAAAAACTTTATCCGGATAAGACAATGAAACAGAGAGAGCCGCCGATTCGTTTGATTGAAAGCTTCCGAAAAGACCGCATTGAGTGAAATTGTATCGGAGAGAAATGAGTTTCACTCAAAGGGGAGCGGCTATTGAATGCGCAACAATGAGCGAAAACTCTATTTGTTCGCAGCATGTTTCTAGGCCCGACTTAACAGGAAAATACATGTGCATAAGCAGAGTGAATTGCGACAAAAGTGATTTCAGTAAACAATTGCCATTCAAGCAAAAGCACTGAATTTCTAAAAGTCCATTCACAAACCTTGGCCTATCCATACGTGTCAGACTATGAAATAATAATTACGTATTTGCTGTTGCATCGTAAATCAAGCAATAGCATTTGGCTGATTTCACGAATGTATTTTTACCTATTTTGAAATCGAGTACATAATTTGAATTTTCCGTCTTCCTTTTCCTAGTTATTTGTTGGAGGCATTCTAATTTCCAAATATCGTTCAAAGGTTATACTTGGACAGGATTAAACGGAAACGATAAAATTTGCGAGCTGCGGAAAAGTTACGATTTAATCGGTGACATTAAATCAAAACACGCGGTACAATGAAATAACCGTTCTGATTCTCTGAAATAATTTAAACAGAGAAACACACTTACCGCTCCGAACTCCAAAAGCATATTCGGCAACAAATCAAATCTAGGCTCTTTTTTGCATGCAATAGTTCGAAATCGTGGAAAAATCTAAGAGAAATCAAACACACAGAGAAATGAATGGAAAATATCTTCGAGGCGTAGAAAAACAAACGGAATTCTCCGAATGAAGGCAAAAAAAGAAAACCAGCAAGCGTAAACCATTGTCATTATGGCCACATTCACACTTTTTATCGCTCTTCACTTTACACTTAATTTGTTGAAGTTGCTTCGTGAAAAGAAATAACATCAAAAGCAACAAAGACGTGGAGCAGCACGCGAATTCTACTGCAAATGTTGGATCAGCCAGATTTTTTTCTTCTTTTGTTTCACAACATTGACCAGAAAACCGAGATGGAATTATAGAGGTGCACGACGTGAAATATTTATCCTTTTTGTCTCAGAGTAACATGGGAAACACATTTTAACCGAATGAAAATAACTCTTCCACTTGACCATAATACCATTTCGTGTTCAAAAGAGCAATTCGTGCTTAATCGCGACCACAATTCAAAAGAACACGAAAATTAAAAGCAGCGGAAAAGGTCGCGCATAAATATGTGCGTTGATGAGCGTTGAATAACAGCCTAGTGTTGTTGAAAGTGCGAAAGAAGTAAGGTTTGCGGGAAAAAGTGAAAAGAGCATTCAAAAAACAATTTTAGACGAGGAAAGGTATTCTCATTTGAATTCAAGAATTTTTGTTCGCCAATTTTTATTTTCAAAAGAGGTCATTTCACTTATTTTATCTTTATTTTATGCTGAAAAGACTCAGCGGTCTTCATTTCCGACCTTCTCCAACATTTTCTTCAGAAATACCATGAAATGTAGTATGTACATCATAACGTTTTTTTTTTCTCTTCAATTAATACATCAGCAAAGTCAAAGGATCGTTCACAATACGCAAAAAGCTAAAGAAATCGATGACATGAGAATCGAATTCACATTTTCATTCGATTTACAATCGTATAGCGACACATTGCTAAGCTCCACTTATTTATAAGACAGTTCATACAATTTTACGTGCTCCATGAAAGTTTTACCATTTTTTCAAATATATAAAATCGTCCACCAAATGCATGTCGGACAATGATAAATTGCACTTTTCGATGCTTCGACTTCGTTAAAGTTCAAAGTCAAAATCCTCATGAGACACTGATTAAACAGAACAAAAAGTCTTCTTTGACCTGCACCGTATGAGAAAAACATCCCGAACAGTGAACAAACAAAGGCATCATTAATGTGGAATAGTGATGACAATGTCTGTTGCAAACATGACTTGAAATTTCAACAAAGCTTAAATCAAAGTTGGAAAAGTGATTTGCTTTTAGAAACAATCGGAACTTTCTGTTCTATGATAGCAGCGATAGATTGTGTGCTCAAATAAATGGGTAAATAATAGAATAGACTCAGTTGAAAATACCGAATGAAGGGAGGTCTTCGACAATTTGACTTTGCTTGTTTCGAAACTTATTCGAAGGTCTCGGTGAAATGCATAAACAACCATTCCCACAAACAAACGGTAACGATATTTTTCCACATCTCAAGATGAAATCATGAGAAAATCTCCTTGAAAACGGTACAAACAGAAAAAACAACACGACCATAAATCCAGTATGCGATTATATCGGTATCGGTACATTGTAGACATAACTAATGGGCGCTTGTGATTGCCAATAACAGATATCCTTCAGACAACACACCATTTGTTTCTACTGGAATTTTAATGGAACTCTTGATATTCTTTTGGTTAACCAAATATTATCGTAAGCTTTTTTCGAGTTGTGTCTTTTGCACTGAAATCTTCAGGTTTATTATTGCAGGTTTAAGAATCGGCCGTCTTTATAGAATTCTGCGGCGTGAATATATGATTTCTGAACCGGTCGTATTTTATATCGATCTGAAATTCTCGATATTCTTAATATATGGATTAAATTTCATGGCTTTTGGCTAGCTGTAAATGCCAAAATGATAGGTTTTGTTCGGAATACCGGAAGAAGCAATTAGATTTAATCCTGAATGGGAGAGCAAAGTTTTACGAAAGAATAAAACAAGCCAAACTAAAAATATCCCACTGTTTTGATTCATTATTCAAAACTTTTACTCTTTAGTGTTTAGTGGTTAGATTGCAGACTGTATCCCGCAATGGGTGCACCACGAAACTTCACTGTGCGTTTTGCAAGCGTCCGCATGTAAATTACAGTAAAGCTGTGTGACATTTGCAATAATTTCCCTTAAAACTTTTCGACTTTCGATGTCAAAATAAATATTTTGTCCTAATTTTCATCCAAACGACTTAAACATTTGAAAAACGTTATTTTTACATGACATAAATGGTCATAAATTAAAACTATTGACTTTGACAGCTATTGTATCTTAAAGAGGATAAAAAAATACATTGAAAACGATCTGTCAAACTAATCATTCAGTTGAATACACAAGTTTATTATTGCGTTGAAAATGTCGAGCTACGTGCCTACAAAACAGCATTTGCGGGAAGTTTTACTTTATTGGTTTAATCTGAAGAAAAATGCTTCCGAGAGTCATCGTTTGTTATGCGAAGCATATCCAGAATATGCTCCGTCGATTAGAACGTGCCAGGAGTGGTTTGCGCGGTTCAAAAGTGGTGATTTTGATGTGGAAGACAAAGAGCGTCCAGGCCAAGTGAAAAAGTTTGAAGACGAGGAGTTGGAAGCATTACTCGATGAAGACTCGTGTCAAACGCAAGAAAAACTTGCAAAATCATTGGGAGTGACACAACAATCCATCTCCTATCGTTTAAAAGCCATGGGAATGGTTCAAAAGCAAGGAAATTGGGTGCCATACGAATTGAAGCCGAGAGACATCGAACGCCGTTTTTTCACTTGTGAACAGCTGCTTCAAAGGCAAAAACGGAAGGGTTTTTTGCATCGTATTGTGACTGGTGATGAAAAGTGGATTCATTACGATAATCCGAAGCGAAAAAAATCGTATGGTTACCCCGGCCACGCATCAACATCGACGCCAAAGTTGAACATTCATGGCTCGAAGCTAATGCTGTGTATTTGGTGGGATCAGCTCGGCGTGATCTATTATGAGTTGTTGAAACCAAACGAAACCATCACAGGAGCATTGTACCGAACTCAATTGATGCGTTTGAGCCGAGCATTGAAGGAAAAACGGCCACAATATGAGGAAAGACATGACAAAGTAATTTTGCAGCACGACAACGCTCGGCCACATGTTGCTCAGGTCGTTAAAACCTACTTGGAAACGCTTCGATGGGAAGTCCTACCCCACCCGCCGTATAGCCCAGACATTGCCCCTTCCGATTACCACCTCTTCCGATCAATGACACATGGCCTGGCTGAACAGCATTTCCATTCTTACGAGGAATGCAAAAAATGGGTCGATTCATGGATAGCCGAAAAAAGCACAGATTTCTTTCGACGCGGAATCCGTAATTTGCCAGAAAGATGGGAAAAAGTTGTGCCTAGCGATGGACAATACTTTGAATAATCAATTTGTAACCATTTTTCCATAATAAAGATCGAAATTTTGACAAAAATGCGCGGTTTTCAATTTGTTCTCCTAATATATTTTCTAGATAGTTCACAAAATTCAACGGGTTTGTTTATTTCTTATCTTATTACGATGAGATTTAGGATTAATTGAAACTACGCATCAGGCGTACCATATCTACGAATGTATTGCTGTTTGACTCACCAATAGCTAGACGGGAAATATAAGCCATTGTAAATGTTCACTTTGAAACATATATTTAAAAATTGAAAAACAGCGCAAAATCTCGTGAAAATTTAGATTCCAGCAAAAAAATAATAAACAGGACAACTTTGGTTTTCTCAAATCCCTACAAACGTCACAGAGTATCGATAGAAAGAGAGAGAGAGAGAGAGAGAGAGAGAGAGAGAGAATTTGAAAATTTTCCGTGAGAATGACGTTATTTGTTTCAAAAATGAACTTTATTAATGGAGCAATAAAATTCAAATTCATTTGACGTTCACGTTGAAACTTGAACTTTACACTGTTTCGTTCGAAGAAGCTGCTATATAAATATCTCCCAAATCTCATCGAAATGACTTGAAATTGAATGCGATTAACTTTTTCTGTGAAAAAATGAGATTGCAGTATTTAATTAACGATTTTTACGGCTATAATTTTGACCTTAATTTTGTGAGTTATCGTGGTAACATTTTTTGCGTTCAACGGACAACGGTGAAGGATAACGGACAACGGACAGCGTTCAACGAACGGACAAAAAATTTCACCGGGAATGGTTGCAATCGTTTTTTTTTTTGGATCCAAACACATAGAAAACTCATTCCGGGCATTTTGCATTTTCCGATCTCAATACTTTTACTCACGCAGTGGTGTCAAAGACCATTGACTTTATACAGGGAATAAGCAATATATTTACATATTAAGATCAAAGTAATACAAATAAATTTTGAAGTTTAAAGATACGAAAAATAGATAGTAAATGATTTTATTTTGCTGGATTTTTTCTTTGATCAACATTCAATATTCAATCGATTATTCAATTCGATTGGTGAGAAAATGGTTTTGAATGTCTGACACATTTTACTGGACCAAAATAAAATAAATGAAATGCATTAATAATTTCAAAAATGTGGAATAAGCAAAAGAACTACTTTTCATTTTTCATATTCATCAATTCTAAATCGAGTCCATTGATTCTCATCTCAAGAGACGATGCAGATCAAATTTTCTTAATCGAAATAAGGAAAAAAATCAATTTCATTCAGAATTTCAAATCGGAAGAGTAGTTTAATGTAAATCTGGTAAAATAGCATTTTGCCAACCGTGCAAATGCAATGGTGATAATTTGATGAATTTTATGCTCTGTAAGAGCAGCTCTTGTATGAAGAATGTTGCTTCTAATGTTCCCAAGAAACGAACATTTATAGCGTTTGTAGAATTGTTGTTAAGAATAAGCAAAATGTTCTCTCCTGAAATGAATCAGCAACGGCAACATCAGTAGCGCAACCGACGGGTGACTGGATGGACATGCGATTGGATCTCAGTTATTTAAATATTCTTTTTCGTACTTTACAGCTAACGTTTACACGCGAATTCGTGTTGATTGTTTTACTCTCGTCATCGCACGAAATGCAAAACGAAATGTTTTATTTTGATTTTGGCACTGTCCATCGAATACAACTATAACATTGATAAAAAATCAAGAGATTGTTTCATATCACACCGAAGGCATATTGTTACACAAAATTGATTCTCGATTGATTCTGACCAAATTTCAAATCTTCGAAAAATTGAGATTTTTTATCACCTCAAATTTTCTTCTTATAGCCAAAAATGAAATGTTCATAAACAATCGCATGTCCATGCTATAAATGTTCGTTTATTCGAAACGTTACAAAATTGTATTCATGCAAGAGCATAGTTTAACATTGATATTTTGTTCACTGGATTTTGAATAACCTTCATGTTGTCGTCGTTTTCGGATAAATATCAAATCACCACCATTGCATTCGCACGGTTGGAAAAAAAACTATTTTATCAAATTTTTACAAAATTCTTCCGATTCAAAATTCTGATGATGCAAAATTATCACTTAAAAATCTTCTAGAATCGGTAAAATTTCAACATTCTTCACAGCTCCCAGCCCTACCAAAACGGAGTTTGTTTTTTGAGTCAGATCACTATTGGAAAAATCATTTGCACGGTTTTAAATGGAAAAAAAGAATTTCAAGTGCAACATTTTGTTGCTTGTACTTACTCGATCATATCGTAGAGTGCCAAAACCAAAAATTTAATTGCCGCCTTCGGGGTTTTCAATCCGATTAAATTTTCTGTCTCACTTTCTGAGTTGGTCGAGTTATCAACTTCTTTTTAATTCGAATTTGCTTCTGAAACGGGCTCATCCTTGAGTTTCTTCATCCTGAAAATAAAGAAATAAACATTTCGTTGTATTGTTCATACTTTTCACATTCATATGATGCATACAATCGATGTATTACCAGCAGAAGATCCAATTCGTCAATTGCTCCAAATGCTCCTTCAGCAGCACGTTTCCTTTCATCAAAATTGAAACGAGAAAGGAAGAATTCTATTTCAAAATATTATCTGTTTTTTGATCTTACATAAATAACTCGACATGAGATGCTTTGATCATCACTTCTAGCCGCCAACGAGACTTTTGACATTTACCGGGAATGGAATTTGCGTTTTAAAAATGGTTCGTTATCCGAAGAATCACCCATTTTGTGTCAGCAATCGCTTTCCAATTAATTTAAACTTGCATTTATTCTGTGACCAAATCTGAATGAGCTTTATTCAGAAAAAAGAAAAACAAAATAGTTTCGTGAAGTTTCTAGTACGATTGTATATTGAGCGTTCTGACGGTCGCTGGCTGTAGAGAAAAAAAACAAAAGCGAAATGTAATTTTGTGTGTGAAAGAGTGTCAGCGATTGATTTTGGTGCAAAAGAGCGTACAACACTCAAGCCTCCAAATATAAACATATTCGCAATGGAACTGAACGTAAAACATAAAGCGTAACCTGTCTTTGTTCATGATTTACATGTTCAAAATCTTTGCAAACATCTGTGCTGCTTGCTCAAGAGAATTATGGAGCCATTTACGGTCAAACGCTCGTCTGTATTGGGAATCTAAACGTCAATTGAAAAAAAAAATATATATTTTTGTTCTGAATATCCTGTTGTTAGAAAAATCAGAATTTAATCTGAAAACAAGGTGTTTTACTCACATCGTTAGCATACATCCACGAAAAAAAAACTGGCAGCTTCTAGACAAGGAGACAGCCAATTCGATTTGCATGTTCGGAATCAGATGGAAGAAGTCATACGTGCTTTGAATAGCATCAATATGTAATATTATCGATAACGATGTCGTTTCAATTCGGCAGCGGTGCGCGATAACCTCATGCAAGTAAGTGCATAAAACGAAACGGATGAATAAAACCAAATCGGTGCAATCAAATTTTCATCTCCTTTGAAATAAATGAATGCGAATTCTTTCAATATCCTCGTATCGTGCTCCTGAGCATTTCTTCGCATCGTGTTCCCGTTTGTCATTGTACCATTTCTTATTTTATTTATCCACATCGCTCTAGTTGGTGTGTTCAAATCGGAACAGTGGATTTCTCGTGAACGTGTCTTTGAACGTGCTCACGAAACATATTGTGTTGAACTGTCATATTTATACAGAATAGACGTTTCAGCTACTGGTTGGTTCGTTTTCTTTTGTGTGCCACATACACTGACGCACTAACGATGCAAACATAACCTTTACAACGAGTTTGACAAGTGTGAACGTCGAGACTGCGGAAAAAATCAGTTTTAATTTAACATAGATTTAGATACAAGATAATTTAGTCATTATGAGTTGGAGTTTATTATTATTTTTGGTACGTGGATTCAACCGATGTGTTTAATGTTTGTGTATTCATTTTTGGAAATTCAATTCGAGTGATGGAGGAAATTGTCAATTTTAATCAAAATAAACTTGTTTTTACTAATGAATTTTTCTCAGGTTGGATACGTATTCTACAATCCAGCCGACAGTGGAGCGGTACAGCTCAAGAGCGATAATATTGATATGACATTAGGTGAATAAAGTATTAATTGTAATGAAATCGAATATTGGATCTATATTTTTATTGACAATTCACATATTTCAGCTTCGAATGAGCTAGTTTTCATCAACTTTTATGCGGATTGGTGTCGATTTAGCAATTTACTACAGCCCATTTTCGATGAAGCTGCTGATGTGGTAATTAGTCATATTTATTTTTCTTTGATAAAGTATACGATAAACCATTCGCACACTATTTCAATTACAATGTGATTTCAAAACGACGTGTTTACATGATATGATTTTTTGTGTTTTACGTGAATAGGTGCATAGAGAATTCAATGTATCTGGACAAGTGATAATGGGCAAAGTGAACTGTGATGAGGAAACAGCAATTGCTAAACGATTTCAAATTTCAAAGTACCCAACGTTGAAAATTATTCAAAATGGAGAGCAGCTAAAACGTGAATATCGCGGACAAAGATCGCCAGAGGCATTCGTGCAGTTTGTGAAAGATCAATTGAAGGATTCTATAGTGGAATTTGCTCATTTGAAGGACTTAGAGAAGTTGGACACACGAAAACGAATTATCGTTGGATATTTCGATCGTCGGGACATGCCGGAATACAGTGTATTCCGTCGGGTTGCTGCAAATTTGAAAGATGATTGCCACTTCTATGTCGGCTTTGGTGATGTCGTGTCGCAGATGCACCCACCAGGTGTTCCAATCATCGTTTTCCGACCAGACATTGACTTGTCCCACGATAATGATGAAACATTTACTGGAAAACTGAACACAATCGATGAATTGAAAATATGGGCGCAAGATAAATGCGTCCCACTTGTGAGGTATTCCTTCTTTAAAAATCGAAACATTTTTCTTGAATTTTCCTTCGAATTCGTTTATTCTCTTCTTCAAATTTCTCAATTTTATTGGCTTTTTCGTTCTTTCTGATTTTATGCAAATATTTGGTGATATTCACAGGGAAATAACGTTCGATAATGCCGAAGAGTTGACCGAAGAGGGAATGCCATTCCTTATATTGTTCCATGCTTCCGACGACACCGAATCCATTAAGAATTTCAAAGCTATTGTTGAAGCTCAATTGCTGTCTGAGAAACGTAAGATTTATCAAGACAAAAAATACTTCTAATAAACTATTATTATGCATTTATTTTATGTTCCATAGAAAATATCAATTTCCTAACGGCCGATGGCAAACGTTTCGCTCATCCACTCCATCATTTGGGAAAATCCCAATCTGACTTGCCTTTAATTGCTATCGATTCGTTCCGACACATGTATTTGTTCCCACATTTCGAGGACATGTACAAACCCGGCAAGCTCAAGCAGTTCGTAGAAGATTTGCACAGCGGTAAATTACATCGTGAATTCCATTACGGTCCTGAAAAAACCGAAGAGAGCTCCGAGAATAAGATAGCGGAGAAAGCAACACAGCCACCAGAGTCGACGTTCAAAAAATTGGCACCATCAAAGAATCGTTACACACTGCTACGTGATGAACTTTAAGTGGGTCTTAATTTATTTCCAGACTTGTATATACGCCACGCAGGGAGGAGGAGCTTCACACCCACTCCAATTATCACTTACAGATAACTTGAAATATTTTCCGAGATCTTCACCTCCTTTTCTGAAATTGAACAAACCACACGATCAAACCGAATTCACATCCATAAACACATACAAATACACAAACGCCGATCAAGTGATGATTTAGATTGATTTGTTGCAAATAGAAATGCACATCCAGCAGGACTTAAATGATGTATTTCTAATAAAACTTGATAAGATTCCAGACACAAGGTCAGAAATTTTAACCAATTTAACAGTGTAATTTCAGGTAATTTAGCTGTAAATCAAGCAGAACCAACAATTGCATTTTTTTTTGTCATATATCAGAAATATCCAATTTATTTTTCATTAATAAAATTCTTATCAAAAACATTGATAAAAGCTAAAATTAGGTCATACTTATCGTTTGGACGGAATCGTTACAATTTATTTAACATACAATTAAGATTCACTCGCGAATGTACGTGATGAAACAGTAAAAAAAAATTAAGACACTTAAAGTTTTTCTTGTGATTTTCGGACGGTCTTATAAATAAAATGATTCGATTTGAACCCTATCAGCTCAGATCAATTGTGTCCACTCATTGAGATTCCATCAGGAATGTGACTGTACGTAGATGTCATTTCAACATTACACTTACAGTGATAAAATTGGATATGCAATTATGGCCACTGTCGCTGAAATGTACCACAGGAACGAAAATAGTCGATCCGAACCACTCTGTAGACAAAAATGGAAATTTATTTGATTATTGATAGCCGTAGACAAAAACAGCTTATTAATACGTAAAGCCATTTCATGTGACCAAGCTCATACAAAGTGTATGCTTCGTATATTTAATAGTGCAGTAACGGTGTGAATAAAGATGCATATATAGACAACTAAAAAAAAATAAAGTTTCACAGCTAAATAAAGTTTCAATACTCTTAATGTGCACAATTTTTACACACAGTCAATTTTCAATCATAATGAGCTATAAACAGACCCTAGCATTTCGAGAGGTTTTCAAGCATTCTCAGCCATTTTGAACCGAAAATGTTCTTTGGTGTTCTATTGTTATTGTTACTTACAATGACGAAATAGTTGCACCTGTCACCCTGGCAACACTCCGAGCAAGTCCAGTCCTCATACCAGATGTGAGTGCAATAAGGCATATACTTTCGACGAATTGTTTGGCAAACTTTTTTCGTTGAGCATCTTTTGGAAACATAGAATTGTTTTAAGGCTCCTTGTGAGAAGTATGGTTCACTGCCCCATCGAATTTCAGTTAAGCAAACATCTTCCCCTTGCTCGCATGTTTTAATGGTATTCAAGCACTTTTCGGTATTTTGAGTTTGATTGGAACACACGTAGCATTCAAGTGCAGCACCTTTTAATGATACATAATTAGTTAAATGATACTATTTAGGCAAAATGCACTAGAGCTTCATCAGATTTAATTATTTAGCTTACAAAAATTACTTACTGAAAGATATGAAAGATGCAAATAGTATTGCACAGGCGATCGTCTTCTGTAAATCCATTTTTTTAATGTTCGACGTGTAAAAATTACCAAAACTGATTGTATAAACAATATAAATATTTGTCAAGTCCACGCCTAGCGCTTAATAATAGATGACACACATTTACTAATGAATGTCGAATTAAGCTTGACAGATTGACAGTTCCTTTGGCTGCACGTTTGGCGCGATTTTCAAATCATTGCCATGTTTTTCATTGATAATCCAATTTGTCTGGTTGAATCAATGACTAAAAGTATTGATTTTTTCGATTCTTCAAAGAAGAAAAAATTCATGCGATTTTAATCTTAAAATTCACCATTCCAATTGGATCATCTTATTTTTGTACTGCATTGAGGCGCCCCCTACAGTAAATAAATGATTTAATCCTCTCTGTTTTCGATTCTCTTTAATTTTTTTGCATTTTTTAATGTAATGTTTAATTTTGAAATTGTGATAATAAAACAATTGATACGTGTACATGAATTTCATAAGGACAAACCAAATCGAACATAAAAGTAATATATGAATTAGTCTTTAACACGGGGCAAACGAACGATGCTGTTCCGGAGAATCGCATCAACAAGCCAGTGAATTCCCTCTTGCACACCTTCACCAGTTAATGCCGATACGGGCATTACCAAACAATCTCTGCGTCCAATATGAATAGCTGACTGCTGAAATACGGGTTTAATCTCTCGCACGCCCATGCAATCTTGTAAATCTTGTTTGTTCGCTAATAATAATAATGGAATGCCAGCCAAATGCTCATTACAAATCATTTTATCTGCAATTAAAGTATGAATATGGTTAGTAATGCCAGAATTTATTCAAATGGAAACCAAATGAATGGATAATTAGAAAATATTATCGAAAAATCGATAAAGTTTAAACAAATTATTTTCCTCATACCAAAAACCGCTTTAGATTCTTCCATTCGATCGCGGTCATGTGAATCGATGACATAAATGATTGCGTGTGATTCTTGATAGTATTTGTCCCAAAGAGACTGCAGTTCGGCTTGTCCTCCAAGATCCCAAAACGATAGCCGAATGCCAGAAATATCGATTTGGCCAATATTCAGGCCGACAGTCGTTGTTATGTGTTTCGGGTTCATGCCATTATAATTTTTTGTGAGTTTTGTTTTGGCCGCTTCCAGGTACGTCTTGGAAATATTTAGATTAATAAAATTATAAGAAAATTGATCGTGAATCGAAGCAGATACAAATAAACTTCACCGATATTCTACACTTACAGTTTTCCCCGCGTCGTCCAGGCCAAGAATAAGAACGCAATATTCATCTTTTTGGACCAAATATTTATAGAAACCATGCAAAAGTGTATACATTGTGATAGGACGAACTGTGAATTTCGCTAAATCTTAAACATTTTCTGTGCCCAACGATCGCCTATTTAAACATTTTAATAGATTTACACAGCAAACTATTTCATTTTTAGTAAAATATTTACACTCGAACGAAAACAAATGACAACTTGTGCAATTACGAATAAAACAAGCACTGTCAAATCGTTATTATTCCTCTCTCTCTCGTAATGTTTTCCTTTTATGCTTCAAAATCATGAAGACAGAGTGCGTTTTGTCGAGCGCTGCCAACACAACTTTGACACATTAACAGCAACAAGTACTTGTGTGTTTTGGGTTTTGTTTTTGTCGTTTTACTTATCTTTCTCTTATTGCCAAGAACTCAGTTCCATTGAATATAGCAAACGGAACTGATGTTTTCTTACCAACTTTCCCATTCCAAATCACATTTTTTGTTATTGTTGATTTTTCTTTGAACGTAAGTAACTCAAATTGTAATGATTGGCAAAAGTACTCAACAAGTGAACGTCTGGAAAACGTCCAGGGATAAAATGAATCTGGAGAAAATATCTGCAGTATTCGAATAATCGAAGGTCATAGCTTAGATTCAACGGAACTTTATTGTATGCCAAAGCTGCGGCACTTATATAACAGTATTCGATTCAACTACTATCTATTTAATTGAGTAGAATTTGTGTGAGGAACAAGTTTACGCGTACGAAAATACCTACGATTTGCTTTGGGTGAACGTAGTATTTGAACTGTGAGTGGCCGAAATCGTTCATGTTTTTCATATTGTCCTGTTCATTTGCTTATACTTCAGATAAGTTGCACAACTTTATTTGCAATTCGCAATAGGTTTTGAGAGTTTGAAATACAATTTTCACCGAATGAATTGAAATTTAATTGCAGTGGTCTTTTTTTAGCATACACTGTATTGATTTGGTTGAAATTAAGGTTGACATGTTGTTTCGCTCAGCCATTGAAATTGCTCAGGAAATTTTGCTAGATAATGCTTTATCTTTGTGAATGAAGTTGGCTTATCATTGGCTTATCACAAAGTTACACATTGAACATTGGCTTATCAGTTTTAATTCCGTTATTTCAAGCAACGCATCCAACCAAGCACTAATTAAAGTGTTTATTTTATATGTTGTTTTCATAATATATCGCTCTGGTTTTCAGTTGAGTTTGAGTCGAATCCATTGCTTGAAAACATTTAAGCCACCACAATCAAAATGGAAAGCTTGGCTGTTTTTTTGGAACCATACAAGGATCTTATTAGCACATCTGCTTCGATTGCAACATGTTGCCATCAATTAAGTGGTGCAGTTATTTGCAATGATATTCGCAAGCAAAAATCAACGGCAGGATTTAGCGTGTTGCCATTTTTGGCTGGTGCTGTCATGTGCGTGCATCTTTGTGTTCTCAAACTATAAAGTCAATTACATTATAATATAATCTATCTAATTTAGATCAGCCATGGTCACGCGTTTTGGTGCGATACTGAACGATACGCCAACCGTTCAAGTGAATCTTATTGGTACAGCTCTCAATATTGGATATATTTGCTTTTATTTTTGTTATACAAACAATATGAAAGAAAAAACAGTAGCTTGGGCTCAAATTGGATATGCAGGAGCATTTTTAGCCGCTGTGTTTGCTTACAGTTTCGTAGAGAATCCAAAAGATCTCCCATTTCGATATGGATTGCTTCTAACAGCTGTTTTATTCTACTTTATTGGTTCACCGTTACTCGGTTTGGTGAGATATTCATCGATTTTATTTTCGTTTCTAAACGAACTCATTGTAGATTTGTGAATTCCAGGGTGATATAATTCGGAAAAAAAGTACTGCAGGAATGCCATTCCCCATCATTTTGACGGGAACGCTCATTTCATTTTTGTGGCTCTTGTACGGAATAGTTACGCGTGAAAGCTTTGTCGTAGTACAAAATGGTGTGATCTTTATAATGAGTGCCGTACAATTATCGTTGTTCGCCATATATCCATCTGAACCGGCGAAAACCAAGAAGAGCGGCGCCAATCCAGACAAAAATGACAAAAAGTCTAACTAACCAACAAGTTTCAATAAAATAAATTAATTGTAAGATGCAATTTTGCATATCTTTATAATTTTGTTCATTTTGCTGAAACTTAGTGTCATTTGTTGAATAAAACTCAATCAAATAGAATGTGATGGCGAATAATAAGGAACATAGCGCTACTTTTTTCATTTTTCATGTGTATTATAAAACGAATGATATTCATAATTGTTGAAGAACAAATTGTTTCTTAAGATATGCATGAATTTAAAATTCATTATTTTGTATTCTTGAAAGCCTTGGCATGAATTTGTGCTTTGACTTTGTTTTAGGTTGTTTTGTCATAATCTTTGGTTTCTGATCGTAATTGATTCAATTTTTGTCAAATAGTATTTGATATTCGAAAGAGCAATTTAAACTAAGACTTTTTTTGTTCGGATGAAGTGCTATATCAAAAATGATTATCAGATATATTTTAATTTACAAATCACGCATACAAACATATCAATTATCATTGGCACCACCGTTTGACACGAACATCAACTGACTAAAAGCAATTATACATATTTGATTAAATTATCACGATGAGACAAACTTCATTCAAGTTGGTACACACAAGCAAATCTATAAGCAATATTCACGAACATTACTCCAGTATTGTATATTTATAAATTGTCTTATTTACGTAAAACTAACTTTTCCGCACATTTCCCAAATGGATTTCATGGGGTATGTTTATTTCTCATCGTATGATCATGTAACTTTGAGAATAAGTCACACCAAATTAGAATTCATTACGATGAGATTAGAGATAAATTAATACTACAGATCAGCCATGCCATCTTTGAGAATGTATTGGTGCTTGGTTCTAACTCACCAAAAGTGATACGGGATCTTTTAGCCATTGTCGATGTTTACTTTGAAATATATATTTCATCATTGGAAATATAAATTCTTGAAGTGAAATAAAAAACAGCAAAAATTTTTGAAGATTTTGCGTGAGAATGGTGGTATTGGTTTAAAAAATGACCTCAATACATGGAGCAATAAGATTCAAATTCATTTTGCGTTTACGTTGAACCTTGAACTACACACTGATTCGATCGAAGAACAAAGCTGCAATATAAATTTTTCCCAAATCTCATAAGATTGACTTGGAATTATGTTCGACTCATTTTTTCAGCGATAAGATGACATTACGGAATTTTCATAACGAAACGTCGTGAAACAAACATAGTCCCCATTCAAATGTTTTTTATTAGTTTAAATTATGTTGGAAAACCGTCCATTTAATGACTAGAGCCGAATGGAACTATTCGAAGACATTATCCGAATGAGCTGAAAATTAATAGGTTTCTATTCCCATGATGACATATTTGCGCGTTCAATTGATTTTAGGCTCAACATTTTTGAGCTTTCATCTTGACAAATTTTTGCGTACAACGTTGAACACACGGAGAACAAATCACTCCGGAAATGGTTGCAATCGTTTTTTTTTTTGGTTCAAATCCGAGAGTTTTGAATTTTCCGATCGCAATACTTTAACGCACACAGTGGTGTGTGCCAAAAAGTCAAAAGATACTCTCCAGTAACACTGTATTGGCAAAGCCAAATTGGCTTTGTTCCGAATTGGTGTGATTGTCTTGAACATTTTAGCGACAAGTTTGACATTTATACTGAGATAGAGTAAAACGATAGATTATTATTTCAGCATGGTATAACACAAAATTATACGTTGTATAAAATATTTTTTTGGATCTATGCAGTAATTCCGGGTCACATTCAATAAGACATAGAAATTCACAATAGTAAGCACCATATCAAAATCAGTAAAACGAAACCAATCATAACAATCCTTGACAAAAACGTTCAAATTGAATCTATTTGAATCAAATTATTAATAAAAAGGTCAATCAGAAATTGACTTAAACAACGCGAAAAGTGTAGTTTTTACACCACTGTGTGTGGTACAGGTATTGCGATCGGTCCAAAAAATTCAAAACGCTCGGATTAAGTTTTCTATGCGTTTTGAACCTGGAATAAATGGTCTTACGTACGTAAAACTAACTTTTCCGCACATTTCCCGTAATTGTTCGGGTTTACGCGTTTTTCATTGGTTGCTACGCTTTTGTATTGGATTTATGTTGATTTCTTATCGAATCATCATGCAACTTTGAGAATAAATCACAGAAAATTTCAAGTCATTACGATGAGATCGAATTTCAAGTCATTACACATCATGTGATTAAAATTTAAATTTTAATAAAAAAACCAATAAACATCTCAGTTCCTAATTTTTACTTTAACGTTCTCTATTTTTGAATTGGTAATAACAATTACGATTAGTTCACTCTGATGTGAACTTTCAACTCGAACCAACGAATAATATGATTCCACATTTATGTTATGTATAACTTTCGTTAAAAAGCTAATGAGCCAAGGGGACCGTGCTATTTGAGACATTTTAATCATATCTATTCTCCAGCGCCATCTATTGGGCAGTTGTATTGATGTGACATTTCAATCATTTCAATGACTCATTTGTTTTTATTATTTGTGTCAATAAAAATTTTGTTCGTATTACAATGGATCTAAATTGAGTTCACCTATGTAAAATAAGATGGCGCGGTCAATTAGCACACTCTCGAATAGCTCTCCAATTCCATACGAGCACGGACAGCTTGTAATGAGCATTCAAATTGATGAAAAAACACAGATTAGAAAATCACAAATACTTCATCCAATTTAATGACAAAATTTCAATTTTGCCCCGAAAATTGAAAATTTTGTGAGGGAGGTAGTCTTAAATCTCATCAGAATGACTTGAAATTTAGTGTGACTTATTTATGTCATGAAAAAATAATATCCTGAAAGTTCCAATTCGTTACAATGTGAACTTAAGATAGTCACCATACAAATCTTTCGTTTTGACCTCGAAATAGCCCAAAAATCGAAAATTTTGCAGGGGAGGTAGTCCTTAATCTAATCAGAATGACTTGAAATTTTGCATGACTGATTTTTTTCATGAAAAAATAATGTCCTGAAAGTTTCAATAGGATAAAATGTGAACTTAAGATATTCGCCACACAAATTTTTCGTTTCGACCACGAGAAGACCCCGAAAATCGAAAATTGCTTGTCCGCTGTCCGTTGTACGCAAAAATTTGTTAACACGAAAACTCAAAAAATTGATTTTAGAATTGATCAACAATTTACACACACATTGAACTTTATCAGGAATAGAAACCTATTAATTTTCAGCCCAATCGGATAGTTTTTTCGGGTAGCTCTAGTGGAGTCGAATCAAATAAATGGGCTGTTTTTCAATATAATTAAGAAACATTTGTATGGGGACTATGTCTAGCTCGCATTGTATCATTATGAAACTTTCAGAATATAATTTTTTTATGAACAAAATAAGATAAGCAAAATTTCATGTCATTTTGATGAGATTTAAGAATTCCTCCCTCACAAAATTTTCAATTTTGGGGGTCGAAATTCAAATTTTGTCATTAAATTGGATGAAGTATTTGTGTTTTTCTTATCATCAGTGTTTTTTTCATCAATTTGTTTAACTTTTAACCGAAATTTATACATAACATAAATGTAGAACCATATCTATCATTGGCATGAATTGATAGATCACATCAGAGTGAACTTGTTCGTAATTGTTATTACCCTTTCAAAACCAGCGAACGTTCGTTGAAGTAAAAATAAGGAACTGAGATGTTTATTCGTTTTTTTATTAAAATTTAAATTTGAATCACATGATGTGTAATGACTTGAAATTCGATCTCATCGTAATGACTTGAAATTTTCTGTGATTTATTCTAAAAGTTGCATGATGAGTCGATAAGAAATCAACATAAATCCAATACAAATGCGTAGCAATCAATGAAAAACCCGTAAACCCGAACAATTTCGGGAAATGTGCGGAAAAGTTAGTTTTACGTACGTAAGACCATTTATTTTGATTTTTTTTTGTAAGATTTTTGGGGAGAGTTTAGGACTCTTTAAGAGGGAGTTTCGGCTGATTTAAAATGTTTAGGGATTTCTTAGTGTTCTTTCTGGGTTTTTTTATAACGGTTTTTGTTTGACCCTTGACAAAAATATTGTGGAAGAAGTTATTAGCACAAACTACTTCTTTTATTTCGAATGTCTCTTGGGCGGAAATTATTAAATAAAGTTTGGATTAATTTTGTGTAAGAGTTTCGCTAACAGTTCTTGTTTAATTAAATACGTGCTAATATTCCGATTTTTAAATTTCAGCTTAAGTTTTTCTTATACTCACCGTCGGTACCTTCAAAATTAATCAAGCAAAATGGAGTCATTTGCGATTCTCCTGAATCCTTACAAAGATTTGATAAGCAAATCAGCTGCAATCTCAACTTACTTCCAACAACTGGGCGGGGCCATACTTTGTAACAGTATTCGCAAACAGAAAACTACCAAGGGATATTCATTGCTACCATTCTTGGCTGGAACCATACTGTGAGCATCTCAATCTTCTCTCATATGTGCTTGGTGCTATAACAATTGCCATTGAAAAAAAGTTTATATCTTCACAATTTATTCAATTAAGATCGGTGCTGTTCGCTCGTTTTGGAATGATACTCAATGATGCTACAATGATCCAAGTGAATTTGATAAACACAGCCATCAACATTGTTTATGTTTGTTTTTACTTTTGTTATACGAATGATGTAAAGGATAAAACAGTAGCTTGGACACATATGGGATATGCTGGTGCATTTGTAGCCGCAGTTTTTGCATACGCATCTGTCGAAAATCCACAAAATCTTCCAATGCGATATGGATTGCTCGTGACAACCGTGTTATTCTACTTTGTGGGCGCGCCGTTCCTTGAGTTGGTAAGAAGAAAAGACTTCGGGTTATTACGAGTGATTTCGCTATGTATCATTTGCCATTGTAGGGTGAAATTATTCGCAAGAAAAGCACTGAAAGTTTACCATTTCCAATCATTTTTTCGGGAACATTCGTGTCATTTCTATGGTTTTTGTATGGAGTGGCTGCGCGAGAAAATTTTATGATCTGGCAAAATGCAGTTTTATTTTTGATGGGTGTCGCGCAATTATCATTATTTGTGATTTATCCATCGAAGCCAACCAATTCGAAGAAAAAGGAAAAACTCTAGTTCATCAACTAGTTGCTCTCCAGTGACATTTCAAATATCCCGCTTCTTTTGCAATGATAATTAAATAATAACACTTGCAAAACTTGGTAAATGTCCTTTCAAATTTTAAATATTTTAATAATTGAAAATGATGACAATAATTGCCAATATCTTGGAATTTTAAATGTTTAAAAATGTTGATAAAATTGTTTGAAAATAAAGTTTTGAAATGTTGAATTTTCTTGTCTTCGCATTATAAACATCTTAAAATTGGGTTTAATAAAAACCAAACGTGTTCTTCAAATGTCTGAGAAATACATTTTATGAATTTAATAGATAAAATATTTTGCAAATAAGACACACGATTTTGCGATCCGAAATAATGCATGTAAATTATGCGCAAACACTGAATGAGACCTCCATAAAAAAAAGTAATATATTTCTATGGCTTTGTAAAATCGAGTTGTGAAATTTCACCATGAAACAGAGTGATTTATTTTTTCTTATGCAAATCAGATACAAAATTTTCCGGAGTGCGAATCTGTAATATTTTTTGGAGTGAGAAGGGGATACAATGTCATCACGTTGTTTCTTCGATTAATTTGTGTATCACAATTCTGCTCGGGATTTTTCGTATAAAGTTTCTGCCCTCGTCAATTTTTACTTTTCCGCACACACCACGTGTGTGGTAAAGGTATTGCGATCAGTCCAAAAAAATTCAAAACGCCCGGAATAAGTTTTCTATGCGTTTTGAACCTAGAAAAAACGATTGCAACCATTCCCGGAGAAAAATTGTTAACACGATAACTCAAAAAATTCATTTAAGAATTGATAAAATATTTACACACGCACTGGTCTTCATAAGGAACAGAAACCTATTAATTTTCAGCCTAATCGGATAGTTTTTTCGGGTAGCTCTAGTGGAGTCGAATCAAAAAAATGGGCTGTTTTTCAATGTAATTAAGAAACATATGTATGGGGACTATGTCTAGTTCGCATTGTTATACACATATTATTTTTTGAGGAAGAAAATAAGTCATGCAAAATTTCAAGTCATTCCGATTAGATCAAGGACTACCTCCCCTGCAAAATTCTCATTTTTTGGGGTCTTTTCGCGGTCAAAATGAAAAATTTGTGTGGCGACTATCTTAAGTTCACATTGTATCCAATTGGAAATTTCAGGATATTATTTTTTTATGAAAAAAATTAATCGTGCAACATTTCAAGTCATTCCGATGAGATTTAGATCTTGAAAAGAAGTCACATTGAAATGAAACTTGAACACAGAATACGAAAAACTGAAAATTGAAAATATTCATGTGGTATTCTCGGAAGTTTTATTCTTGTGATTTCTTTTTTTTAGTTTTGATAATGATAATAATAATATTGGGAGAACAAATTGAAAACCGCGCATTTTTTTTCAAAATTTCGATCTTTATTATGGAAAAATGGTTACAAATTGATTATTCAAAGTATTGTCCATCGCTAGCCACAACTTTTTCCCATCTTTCTGGCAAATTACGGATTCCGCGTCGAAAGAAATCTGTGCTTTTTTCGGCTATCCATGAATCGACCCATTTTTTGCATTCCTCGTAAGAATGGAAATGCTGTTCAGCCAGGCCATGTGTCATTGATCGGAAGAGGTGGTAATCGGAAGGGGCAATGTCTGGGCTATACGGCGGGTGGGGTAGGACTTCCCATCGAAGCGTTTCCAAGTAGGTTTTAACGACCTGAGCAACATGTGGCCGAGCGTTGTCATGTTGCAAAATAACTTTATCGTGTCTTGCGACCGTTTCCGACCGCTTTTCCTTCAGTGCTCGGCTCAAACGCATCAATTGAGTTCGGTACAATGCTCCTGTGATGGTTTCGTTTGGTTTCAACAACTCATAATAGATCACGCCGAGCTGATCCCACCAAATACACAGCATTAGCTTCGAGCCATGAATGTTCGGCTTTGGCGTCGATGTTGATGCGTGGCCGGGGTAACCATACGATTTTTTTCGCTTCGGATTATCGTAATGAATCCACTTTTCATCACCAGTCACAATACGATGCAAAAAACCCTTCCGTTTTTGCCTTTGAAGCAGCTGTTCACAAGTGAAAAAACGGCGTTCGATGTCTCTCGGCTTCAATTCGTATGGCACCCAATTTCCTTGCTTTTGAACCATTCCCATGGCTTTTAAACGATAGGAGATGGATTGTTGTGTCACTCCCAATGATTTTGCAAGTTTTTCTTGCGTTTGACACGAGTCTTCATCGAGTAATGCTTCCAACTCCTCGTCTTCAAACTTTTTCACTTGGCCTGGACGCTCTTTGTCTTCCACATCAAAATCACCACTTTTGAACCGCGCAAACCACTCCTGGCACGTTCTAATCGACGGAGCATATTCTGGATATGCTTCGCATAACAAACGATGACTCTCGGAAGCATTTTTCTTCAGATTAAACCAATAAAGTAAAACTTCCCGCAAATGCTGTTTTGTAGGCACGTAGCTCGACATTTTCAACGCAATAATAAACTTGTGTATTCAACTGAATGATTAGTTTGACAGATCGTTTTCAATGTATTTTTTTATCCTCTTTAAGATACAATAGCTGTCAAAGTCAAAATAATGACATCTATGATAGATATGAAGTTAGTAACGAATGCGCGGTTTTCAATTTGTACTCCTAATAATAATAAATACTGAATGATGATGATGATGATGATGATGATAATGAAAAGTTTTATTCTCAATTTCAGTAATGCGTGTATCTTTTCTATGCTTCAGACTTCCATGTTGGAAAGATTTGAGTCGTTATTATTCTCAGGCATTCAATTGTTATTTATATATAGAATTCTTCTGAAAGTAACTGATGACAAAAGATGTTGAAAAAATACCTTTGAAAGTATGTTACCGATGATCTCACTTTTTTGTTACGCTCCAAACACATTACAGCCGAAATTTCAAATGTCAACTGTATCTTTTCTTCCCACCGGTTCAATTATTACAAATTATTCAGTAATAAATGAATAATTATTACAACTTATGATTGTGATCATTGTTTTTATGTCCAAACCGCAGAGAAAACTCATTCTGGGCGTTTTGAATTTGCTCTCAAGAAAAATATAACTCACATTTACGTTCCTTTTTATCACACTTTTGCTAACACTCTTTATATATTTTACATTACTATGAGAGTCTCAAATATGCTATTTTAGCTCCAAGATATTATATGTCTGAACCTATTATTATTCGAGAATATTTGAATAATGATTATTCTCAGGTACTCATTTGATTATTATGAGTGAATCATAAAAGTTATAGATATTTTAGTTTTAAATTCGGGAGTTTCGAGATTAATGAATGACCTTTAGAGAATTGAAAAAAATTTCAAACGATATTATTTTATTTCTTCTATGCCACCGACTATAATGGTTTATAAATGCTTATTGTTGTTGCCACCGACTATTGTGTAGATAGCTCAGTATTTCTCCGATTAGATTCCGTTAGATAAGATTTTGAGCACACGTTATAATCCAACCCGAGTGCACATTTTTGGGACGTTTTTGACTAACAATGATTACTCCGAACAAAATTGATGGCTATAGTCAACTAAAGCTAAAGCTAAAAACTTCCCAAATTCAATCAACTGACGGACTAATGGCTTTAGGTGATTATTTTTCATACAAATTTGGAATTCACACAGTTAGCCAGTTATAGATGACTTTAGTCAGAGGTAGCTTCAGTTACTTTTTTGCACACGGGAATAAATTGAATGAACTATGCTGATACAACTTATGGAATATCTAGGTAAACATTCGTTATTAATACAACAGTATTGAATAATTCTAATAATTTTAGGTCAAGTTGTCAGATAAAGACTATAAAATCAATGAAATAACGAGCATTCACCATTCAGTTTCATTAAAACGTTTGCATTGGTCAGCTAAATCACGATGACTACAATTGCATTAGCTGTTATACTTAATTTACTGTTAACGTTAGTTTTGGGATTACCTTTGAATTTAATTTCTGATTTGAATCAATCAAACGAAAGTAAGTTTTTAACAAAAGAAAAGAAAATTAAAATTTTATTTATTATTGAATATATATTATAACTATAACGATTTATTTGAATTTTCCGAGGGTCTACCACTAAAAGTATCAGAATGACCAATAAAACGTCAAAATTACCGTCAAAAGCCAACAGAATATCATCATTCATAGAAAAAAATAGAACAATATTGAAATATAGACAAATGCATGCTACTCTTTCTCTCTCTCTCACACACTTTTTTCAACATATGGTCAGATTTTTTTCGGTGATGATATTCTGTTGGTTTTTGTCGGTCAAATTGATACTTCTTCCCCCCTCAAGATTTTCCCAACGTACAATTAATAGAATGAAACATGGTTAGATTGAAAATAAATGTGATACATAAATTAAGTTTCACTTTTATTTTCAAATATATTTTGATGCAATTTTTTCATACTTAATTCAAAACGTGAATCAGAATGCATGTTGCACTTTCATATTGATTGTTTATATTATTTTATAAAAACTGTATGCTTTGTTTCACATTTATTTTCACATTATTTCATGTTTCAGTTTTATTTTGTATGAATTTGGGAGGTCAGATTTAATCTTATCAATTAAAATTTTAATTTGACAACATTGTTTCGTAGTCCATTAATGTTTGAACAAAGAATGTTCACTGTTGCCGATGGTTGCTATTCAGTTTGGCTGTATTCGATTTTGCTTACGAATATTGACAAATGCCGCGTGAATTGATGCTGAAATTCTATTTGAATTTGTCTTGCAATTTGTAGAACATTCTTTTTTCTACTGCATGTAATGTATGCATAGCCATACATACTATGGAGAAGTATTGCCCTGCTACTTTTGTGTTTTTTTTATCCGCTTGCTTGGAAGCAAATTATTTATGATGATGTTAATAAATCTCCATTGATTCATTTGTTATCAATAAATATTCTGGTATTTGTGTAAATTAATTTAAAAAAAGTATTTTTGTTACAAAAATTGAAACTACTATGCTAAAGTCCTTTGTCCGAAGTTTCACTCTATATTTCTAATTCTTGGTTCTATATATATACAAACTGCTTGCCATTTCATCAACGGAAAAGATATATATTTAAATGGGCATGAATCTTTCATGCACATTAAATGGAGTGGTTACTATCTAGCTTATTGTCAATCAATAGCTAATTCTGAGCGAAGCGACGGAAGCAAGAAGGGTTACAAGCGAAGAGAGTAACTCTTCTTTTTTGTTTTGCATTCGGAGAATTTGTTTGCGCCACCAAAGTGACTGCATTTTTGTTCATGCTGACAGTCATTCGATTTGTGGAAAAATCTATTGCACTCACGCCATGGTACAATCAGCACAACAATATCTAGCAATTTATTGAAATCATAACCGTTGAGTTCAATGACCGCATCATTCGATTCATCAAAAATGCTTTCTTTGGTCAATTTCATGTCCATTTCTTTGATTTGTGCTATATGAAATCAGCAATTATTAATTCATCTGGAATGACCGGTGCAATGTAAAAAATTCGAATTCTCGGTTATTTCATTTTCGTCAGAATAACGTCGTAATTCAGCCCGTGTAGCTCGTTTACTATTTTTTACTTTTCCGCACACACCACTGTGTGTGGTAAAGGTATTGCGATCGGTCCAAAAAATTCAAAACGCTCGGAATAAGTTTTCTATGCGTTTTGAACATAGAAAAAACGATTGCAACCATTCCCGGAGCAATTTTTTGTCCGTGTGTGGTACGTTGTCCGTTGTTCGCAAAAATTTGTTAACACGATAACTCAAAAAAATGATTTTAGAATTGAATAAAAATTTTCACACACATTTATCTTCATTAGAAATAGAAACCTATAAATTTTCAGCCTAATCGGATAATTTTTTCAGGTAGCTCTAGTGGAGTGGAATCAAAAAATGGGCTGTTTTTCAATATAATTACGAAAAAAATTTATGAGGACTATGACTATTTCGCATTGTATCATTATGAAACTTTCAGAATATAATTTATGAAAAAAATTAGGCTTGCAAAATTTCAAGTCATTCCAATGAGATTCAGGACTACCTCCCCTGTAAAATTATCGATTTTCGTGGTCTTCTCGGGGTCGAAACGAAAAATTTGTATGGCAGCTATCTCAAGTTTACACTGTAACGAACAGGGGCGACGCAATGGTCCACGTTTGTTGGCCGGTTTGCTTAGCCGGCTAATGCCTATCCATTAGCCGTAGATGTGCACAAGTGTTACGCTTACTCATAAAGAGTAGTGCGGTTGCCGCACACAGACGGATGCGCTCTCTCTCTCTCAATCTTTGCGAATTTTCCAAATTTTGTGTACTCTCAATTGTAAATGTTTCTACATATCATAGAAAGGTTTGAAATCGAATAAATAGGCGTTATACCAGGTACTTGCATATGAAACCGCTGTATTTTTGCTAAAAAAACACGTTTATTTTAGTATGATGGCAAAAAATATTTTATTCAAAGTATTGTCCATTCGAATCCGCACATTTTTGCCATCTTTCGGACAATTTATGAATACCGCGCCAATTAAACTGTTCGTCTTTTGACGCAAACCAGTCATCGAGCCATTTTCTCACATTTTCGTAAGAAGTGAAGCGCTGCTCCGACAGTGCGTGACCCATCGAAGCGAACAAGTAAAAGTCTGACGGTGCCAAGTCTGGTGAGTAAGCCGCATGCGGTAGCACTTCCCAACTAAGTGCCTCAATCGTTTCCTTGACCAGTCTTGCAGTGTGTGATGGAGCATTGTCGTGCAAGAGAATCACTTTGTGTTGCCTTTTTTGATATTCCGGCCGATTTTGAAGCAATGCGCGGTTCAAATCGATCATTTGCTGTCGGTAGCGATCAGTATTAACCATTTCACCAAACACACAGCATTGTCTTCCGTCCGAACCGATTTGGCCGGATTTGGCCTTGCGGTCGATGTCGCTGGTTCGCCTGGTATTTCTCATGATCTCTTGCGCTTAGGATTCTCGAAATATATCCATTTTTCTTCGCCAGTCACAATCCGATGCAGAAACGATTTCCTTCTGTACATTGCGAGCACTTGCGAGCAGCAATTCACAAGTGGTTTTTCGGTTTTCCTGCTGCTTTTCATTCAGTTCATGTGGCACCCATTTTCCGACCTTCTGGATCTTTCCCATTGCTTTCAAACGTCTGGAAATAGTTGCTGGGTCCACATTTAATTGTTCTGCGAGTTGGGGTTGCGTCTACCACGTTCTTCATTTCTCAGGTCAAAGAGGCCATTTTTGAATCGCCTGAACCACTCTCTACACTGTGTTTCACTCAAAGCATGCTCGTCGTAAGCTTCTAGAAGCATTCGATGAGATTCGGCAGCAGTTTTCTTTGAACGAAAGCAGAAAAGCAGTGCTGTCCGCATTTCACTATTTTCAGGCACAAAATCCGACATTCTTCAAGAGCGAAAAAAACACATTGTTGTATGAAACTCGAAATATTGTGTATAGAGTATTGTTGACAGATGTCATATTTACTAATAAGCATGAACAACATGGTTTGATAGATCACACAGTACCAGCTATTGACCGCTAGATGTCAACCGCGGTTTCATATGCACGGTACCTGGTAATAATAACAGCGTTATAAATGATTATTTATGATCAGAAAATGGAATTATGAATGTATTTTGGCACTGTTTGACCTGCAAAAATTAACAATATTTAAATGTCACAAATCACAAGAACTAATGATAAAAAATATAAGCAGAACGTATTCGCACAAAGTGATTTTGCATAATGCGGTTTTGAAATATGAGTTGACTGAGTTTAATGGCATGCGCTACATGCAAAAGATGAAGTGACGGTGTTTGTGGCGGTTGCGAAAGCGCAACGTATGATGCGGCACATGCCCACTTGTGTGCAGTTGGCCGGCTAATTAGCATGCCTATGGGCTTTGCGGCCCATGCCATCGGGTCTCTGGTAACGAATTTTAGAATATTATTTGTTCATGAAAAAAATGAGTCGTGCAAAATTTCAAGTCATTCTGACTAGATTTAGGACTACCTCCCCTGCAAAATTTCGGATTTTTGGAGTCTTTTCGGGGTCAAAACTGAAAAATTGTATGGCGGCTATCTTAAGTTCACATTGTTTCCTATCGGAACTGTCAGAATATTATTTTCTATGTTTTTCAAGTCATTCTGATGAGATTTAAGACCAGCTCCCTCACAAAATTTTCAACTTTCGGGGTCAAAATTCAAATCAATAAATTGGATGAATTATTTGTGATTTTCTAATCTGTGTTTTTTTCATCAGTTTGAATGCTCATGCTGTTACCGAAAGCTATACTGTTATACATAACATAAATGTAAAACCATATCTATCGTTGGTATGAATTGAAAGTTCACATAAGAGTGAACTAATTCGTAATTGTTGAAGTAAGAGTTAGGAACTGAGATGTTTATTTGTTTTTATATTAAAATTTAAATTTAAGCCACATGATGTGTAATGACTCGAAATTCGATCTCATCGTAATGACTTTAAATTTTCTGTGATTTATTCTCAAAGTTGCATGATGATTCGATCAGAAATAAACATAAATGCAATACAAATGAGTAGCAATCAATGGAAAATGCGTAAGCCCGAACAATTTCGGGAAATGTGCGGAAAAGTTAGTTTTACGAACATAAGACCATTTATTTATTTTTGGCGTCATTCAAAATTGGTTGTACGATGGTAGCCGTAATTTGTTTCTCCAATGCGTGCAATTTCTCTTAAATATTTGACGACATATCCGAAGTTTTTTGCCCTTGCAAAATAATTTCAAATTCTGTTTTACTTTCTCCAGTGTGACTTCACTTTTTGACTTGAAGCAATGTGGGCAGTACATTTTCAATTAGTTGCAATTTAACCGAGCCTTCGCTTCTCATTTCTCTACATTGGCCCACTTCAAATCGAACAATGAATTGCAGCTTTCACATTCTGTGTAGTGCATTACTTTGTTGTGTGTACGGCACTGCGTTACTTAGCGTGTGTCCAGAACACCAACAACATAGACGAATGGGAAGAGAATCACCAAAATAATAATTTTCACTGTATAATCATGAAACTTTTATGTTAATCAATGACTTAGAAACTAATGAATAAAACTGAATGGGTGAGAATGAAAACCACTTCTAACTATTGTGAGAATTAAAATGAGACCAGCAAAATTGGAAAACATAAATGAGACCAAAAATTTTTGAAAATGTAAAAATGAGACCAGAACATTTTGAGATCAAAAATAAGCCCGGAAAATTTGGAGATAAAAATGAATAAACCGGTAAAAAAAAATCCGGGTCTCAATTTAATGCTAAGTCTCTTTCTAGTCTCATTTAAATTCTCATTTTTTCTAGTCCCATTTTAATTCTAACAATAGTTAGAGGTCGGTTTTCATTCTCAGCCATTCAACTGTTTTAAAAAGGCTTCTAAAATCTAATTTATGATAGAAAAAAAAATATAAATTACAGAGCGGTACGATAAACACGACTTATACGATGAATTACAAATATATTTTGACGAATAAATATTAGTATATTTTTTTTATTTGCATTCTAATTCAAAGATGTCGAATATGGAGATTATTTCGAGGGTGATATGATTTTGAACCAAGAGCAAATGGTGGCTCTTTCTCCTTCATCACGAAATGGACTCATCGAAGCGAAATATCGTTGGCAAAATAAATCGATTCCATATCAATTAAGCAAAAATCACACAAAACAGCAACGAGACTACATTGAAACAGCTTTTCGAACATTAGAATCAGTGTCATGCCTGAATTTTGTTCGGCGAACCAATGAAGATGACTTCATTGAATTGAGCGTGAGCAATTGAATATGGAATCTTGAACAAAATTTTATCTTCAAAAGAAATTTTAAAAATCGTAGGCTAATGATGGCGGTTGTTATTCCGAAGTTGGACGTCAAAATGGATCACAAGTGTTGAATTTGAAAAAATTCAAGCCTGGAGCTGGTTGCTTCCGCTTAGGAACTATCATGCATGAGGTTTTGCACGGTAAAATCATGTCAAATAGCAATAATGAGTTTGAGCAGTAGTAAAGTTTTTCATTCGCATAGCTCTTGGATTCTACCACATGCAAAGTGCCCATGATCGAGACGATTACGTTACGATTCATTGGGAAAATATTAAACCAGGAACAGAACACAATTTCAATAAGTATAACAGTTCGGAAGTAACACATTTCAATATAACCTATGACTATGGCAGTGTGATGCATTATAACGCTCATGGATTTTCTAAAAATGGGCAGCCAACAATTGTTCCCGTCGTAAGTTCAATCGATATTTATGGGTAACAGCTTATGATTTGCTACATTTGGAAATGGAATCTTTAGGTTTTCATAAAATCTTCTGTTTTGTCTCCTTTTCAAAATTAGGATGAATCGTATCTAGACAAAATTGGACAACGCGAAGAATTAAGCCCAAAAGATGTATATAAACTTAATAGAATGTATGAATGTGAGGATGTCAATGAAATAATCATTGAGTCTTAAAATTTGTTCTCAAAGTTCTCTTGATGTATATTGAATTTCGTGGCATTTGGCCATTCAATTTATTATTTGCTGAAATAATTTCAATATCACAAGCTGATACATTGTCATTTAAAAAATTAAAGAAAAATTAAAGTTTTGGTGATATCATCAAAATCGATACTACTCTTGGTTTAGTTGTTGAACATTGAGCCGGTTGAAAAACTTTGATACTTTTTATGACTCTTGCAATTGCTGATACACATGTGATACGTGAGTTGTTGCCGAAGCTTAATATGATGCAACCATTCAACAAGATTATGAGCTGAATGATGTATTTTGCTATTTCGAGGCAAATTATGCTTTTTCTTCTATTTTTACACACAAATCTATGATAATTATCCAAAAAAGAATTTTGTATTTGTCAATCAAAAAACTTTTTCTAATGGTATGTTCATACTTTTCGTAATCTTCCGTAAGGTGAGTGCACTCACTCCACCATGGTTAAGCTACAATAACGAATAGAATCAGATGAATATGGCAATTTTGGGACCGGCCGGCTCAATTCAGGCTATATTGGCCATAGGATTGAAAGATTTGAACAATAAGTTCTGAATTTATCAGTAATTTTAGGTAATTTAAATTTTGCTTGTTCAAGAAAATGTGAAATATTGTAAAAAGTGTTAGATTCAATAATTTAATGCGAATGTAAACGCACTCTGTCAGTAGAGAGTTTTGACACTCGTTATGTCGCTCTTTGTACTAGTGTACAGCGGCATAGTAACGTACAGTTCAGTTCAAGTCAAGCCGTCGTTCGTTCATGTTATACGATAAACCTTTTATTTTATTAAACACTATTTTCATCATAAACGTTTGACTTTTATTTTATACGCTTTAGATCTTTGCTAATTGATAAATTCTCAAAAAATTTAATTGAAAAGTCTAATTTTTGACGAAGAGGTACAGAGACGACAAACACATTACATAGGACCGAATAGGTTACGATACACAAGCTATTGTTTTTGCCTTGTGAAGTCAACGATTATTTAACTGAAAATGCTATCGTCAAATGTGTAACATTGCTTCTTTCAGCGCTTTGACAGGGACAACAGGAAGGTCAAGCTGTATCTGGGAAGTGGCTATATGCCTTATCTTTGCAATTGTTTGATGGAAACCAACAAAGTCGATTATTTAAGCAAGAAAAAATCACAAAGCACAGGCAAGCGCGTTTCATCACCACGAACAAGAAATGAATAAACTGCGCAAGCGAATTGTCTTACATAAGTAAAACTAACTTTTCCGCATATTTCCCGAAAACTTACGATGATAATGCGCATTTATTAGTATTTGGTTCTAATTCACCAATAGTGAGATGGGAACAATAAGCTTTTGAAGTTCACTTGACGTTTACGTTGAACCTTGAACTTCACACTGTTTCGTTCTAAAAACATGGCCCCGTTATAAATTTTTCACTATCTGTCATTTCACCGAAGTGTAAACAACATAGTTTTTGTGTGCCCCGAATATGTCAACTTTTGTTCCATCAAAACACAATTTGCGGGAAGGATTACTTCTTTGCTTTCATTTGAAGAAATCTGCAGCTGAAAGTCGTCGTGTGCTGCAGGAAGCTTATGGGGATCATGCTCCATCGATTTCCACTTGTGAGTACTGGTTTAGACGATTTGAAAATGGTGATGAATTTTGATACGAACGACAAAGAGCGTCCGGGAGGCCCACAAAAGTTTGAAGATGTCGAATTGGAGGAATTACTCGAGCAAGATTCATGTCAAACGCAAGAAGAACTTGCAGAATCATTGGGAGTTACTCAACAAGCTATTTCCAATCGCTTAAAAGCCTTGGGATTCATCCAAAAGGTAGGAAATTGGGTGCCGTACGATTTGAAGCCGGGAGACGTCGAACTGCGTTTTTGCATGTCTGAAATGCTGCTCGCTCGCCACAAAAAGAAGGCTTTTTTGCATCGGATCGTAACGCAAGATGAAAAATGGATTTATTACGACAATCTGAAACGTAAAAAAGCGTACGTGAAGCGCGGCCAACCCGGCCCATAGACGCCGAAGCCGAATATTCATGCGGCCAAGGTGATGCTCTGTATTTGGTGGGATCAGAAGGGTGTGCTGTTTTATGAGCTGCTAAAACCGGGTGAAACTATTACTGGGGAACGCTACCGACAACAACTCATCAAATTGAATGCAGCAATCAAGCAAAAACGGCCAGAATGGGCGACCAGACATGAGTCATTGATTTTCCATGATGACAATGCTCGGCCACATCGAACTCAAGAGGTCAAAAATTATGTGAAAAATGTTGGATGGGAGCCGCTACCCCACCCGCCGTACAGCCCAGACCTGGCACCTTCTGACTACTATCTATTTCGATCCATGCAGAATGCCCTTGCCGGAATACGGTTCACTTCAATCGACGGTATCAAAAATTGGCTTGATTCGTTCTTTCGCTCAAAAGATGAGGACTGGTTTTGGCAAGGAATCCATAAATTGCCAAAAAGATGGGAAAATGTTGTGTCTTCAGATGGACAATACTTTGAATAAAATATATTGTACCAGCTTTTCAAAATAAACTCTCTAAATTAGAAAAAAATCCTTAAAAATTCATTTGTTCACCCAATAACATCTGCAAATTTCATTGCGATGCAATGTAAAATAGACAAAGCATATTGAAAAACTGCCCAATTGATGACTAGACCCCAATTGAACTACCCGAAAACATCATCCAAATGAGCAAAAAATAATAGGTTTCTATTCCCAATTCAGACCTGTTTGGGCGTACGCTCAATTCTCATCTCAATTTTTTGAAATATCTTCTTAATATTTTTTTGCATACAACGTACAAAAAATTGTCTCCGGGAATGGTTGCAACCGTTTTTTACTTTTCCGCACACACCACTGTGTGTGGTAAAGGTATTGCGATCGGTCCAAAAAATTCAAAATGTTCGGAATAAGTTTTCTATGCGTTTTGAACCTAGAAAAAAAGATTGCAACCATTCCCGGAACAATTTTTGTCCGTGTGTGGTACGTTGTCCGTTGTACGCAAAAATTTGTTAACACGATAACTCAAAAAATTGATTTTATAATTGATCAAAAATTAACACACATATGGGTATTTATTTGGAATAGAAACCTATTAATTTTAAGCTCAATCGGATCATGTCTTCGGGTAGCTCTAGTGTTGTCGAATCAATAAATGAGCTGTTTTTTCAATATAATTAAGAAAATTTTGTATGGGGACTATGTCTAGTTCGCATTGTATCATTATGAAACTTTCAGAATATTATTTTTTAAGAAAAAAATGAGTCATGCAAAATTTCAAGTCATTCCGATAAGATTAAGGACTACCTCTCCTGCAAAATTCTCGATTTTTGGGGTCTTTTCGCGGTCAAAACGAAAAATTTGTATGGCGACAAGCGGACCGTGCTTATATGGAAATTGAGAGCTATTCGAGAGTATGCCAATTGACCGCGCCATCGTATTTTACATGGGTGAACTCAATTTAGATCCATTGTAATACGAACCAAATTTTTATTGACACAAATAATAAAAACAAATGAGTCATTGAAACGATTGAAATATCACATCAATACTACTGCCCAATAGATGGCGCTGAAGAATAGATATCATTAAAATGTCTCAAATAGTACGGTCCCGTTGTTTGGCGACTATCTTAAGTTCACATTGTATCCTATTGAAACTCGCAGGATATTATGCTTTTATGAAAAAATGAGTCATGCAAAATTTCAAGTCATTCTGATGAGGTTTAAGTTTCCCTCGTGGTCAAAATTCAAATTTTGTCATTAAATTGTATGAAGTATTTGTGTTTTTCTAATCATCAGTGTTTTTTTCAACAATTTGAATCCTCATTAACTTTTTAACGAAAGTTATACATAAAATAAATGTGGAACCATTGGCAATTCGTAATTGTTTTTACCAATTCAAAAGCAGCGAACGTTTGTTGAAGTTAAAATTAGAAACTTAGATGTTTATTCGTTTTTTTTATTTAAATTTAAATTTAAATTACATGATGTATAACGACTTGAAATTCGATCTCATCGTAATGACTAAATTTTCTGTGATTTATTCTCAAAGTTGCATGATGATTCGATAAGAAATAAACATAAATCCAATACAAATTCGTAGCAATCAATGAAAAACCCGTAAACCCGAACAATTTCGGGAAATGTGCGGAAAAGTTAGTTTTACGTACGTAAGACCATTTATTTTACGTTCAAAACGCAAAGACAACTTATTTCAAGGATTTTGAATTTTTTGCACCGATCGCAATACTTTTGCGCACGCAATGGTGTGTGCGGAAAAGTAATAATTAATTCTCTGTTATAGAATAATGTGCAAAGCTCGTAAGTTTCAGCAAATAGTCCATTATATATAATACACGGAAATGGTTTAACTTATCGCGTTTGTGAAAATTTACACACACATTATCTTCATTTTCAGCCTAATCAGATAATTTCTTCGGGTAGCTCTAGTGGAGTCGAATCAATTATTTTGCTGTTTTTCAATATAATTAAGAAACATTTGTACGGTGACTATCTCAAGTTCACATTGTATCGAATTGGAACTTTAAGGATATTTTTTTTTATGAGAAAAATAAGTCATGCGAAATTTCAAGTCATTCCGATAAGATTTAAGACAGGTAGTCTTAAATCCAAAATTCAAATTTTGTCGTATAATTGGATGAAGTATTCGTGATTTTCTAATCTGTGATTTTTTCATCAATTTGAATGCTCATTAACTTTCTAACGAAAGCTATACATCACATAAATGAATCGGTGGGAAGGAAACTTACCTTCAGATTAGATTGGAATAATACTGAAACTGAATAAATGTGAGCGAAATCGTGAAACAAGAGGTTCACGGAATAATAGTGAAACATGATTCCAATATATTTCATCGTCCAATTCACAGCAATGGGCACAGTTGGTTACAATTTTGTCTACATGTGCAAAAGCAAACAATGCATGGACTATGGTTTTCGTCGATTGGATTCCTTCCAGAGACATATCAAATATTGGGTCCAGTAAGGAATATTTTTTTTTTTATCTTTTAAAGCCTTTCGAATGATCAATGATTTCAACAAATTTTTTACTCTCGCTTATTCTTGATAGGTTCATATGAAGAATTTTTCTCAAAGCTTTCCCAACACATGACCGAAAATGTAGTAGTACCAACACTTAATCAAAAGCTTCAGCCACCATTCTCGGGAGTGCAACCAAATCAAACAGGTAAATTGGGCACAGATGATATATCTTTTATAATTCTTACTAAAGAACCTATTTGGCATCAAAATCGAATCGAACTTAATGATTGCAAATACAAAATTTAGACTATGGATATGTCATAGACGTCACACCCATCGTGAATGCCATTGACTAATTGCCATCGAATGTCTCGAGTGCTTTTATTCAAAATATAGATGTTTTGATGCATGCGTTCCCGACCAGTAATATTGGAAACAGCTTCAAAAGTATTGGAGTTAACATAGCCATCGAAATTAGTAAAGTTCAATCGGAATGGTTAACAGCTGCTCAACAGCACGGAGGCAAACTTTCATCTGTTAAATTCATTAGAATTTTGATGACATGTATGGACACTTCGAATTATCGGCAATGGACACACATAGTGACCATTTTCTTTTCATATGCTCAAAATTGATTGGATTCCTTCAGCCGTATAGTTGTGCCGTTTTGGTATTGTGATACAATTTATAATACTTAATACTCAGTATTATGACATGTTTTATTATTATAAACAACATTATACTGAGTATTAAATATTAGTATTAAATATTTATAATACTTCAAAATACTCGAGTATTATGATTTATCATAATACCGGTATTATGAAAACCCAAATGCTGTTATTATAACCGATCATAATATCAGTCTTGGATTTTCATAATACTGGTATTATAACCAATGATAATACTCGAGTATTTTGAAGTATTGTTAATACTTAATACTGATGTCATACTGAGTATTAGGTATTATCATTCATTATAATACTAACAAAAAAGTAGTGTTAAGTATTCGGTATTTTAATACTGCAGCATTATGAGTTACAACTATATTCAACCGAATTATCCAAAATTGATATGATGAATATTTTCAATGATATGAGCTCGCATTCGGTAATTTAATGGGATTAATTTTTTTTTATAGTTCCTTTGGGAGATATCATATCGAAAGAGACGCAGCACGTGCAGGGAAGAAATTTTGGGCACAATATTCCCGGTCAACCGTTCAGTATCGCCGAATTTGGTATAAATTATTTATTGATAAATTTGCTATGAATTGATCTGACTTTTCACCCCTTAAGAAACAATTATTCACAATATTTTTTTGATTTTCAACGAAACAGTTGCTTCACCTGGAAATATCTGACTAATCTTAAATGAAATGAATGCATTACCAACGGGTATTTCAAGTGCAACAGTCAAAAATGGCACATCTCAAACGCTAAAAATATTTGCCGATGCTCTGTTAATTGCATATCCAAATAATAATCTTGGCACTCACATCAAACATTGTGGAATGAATGTGCCCATTGATATCCACAAAGTCAGTGAAGAATGGCAAAAGGTCGCTTCTCAATTCCACGGAGGCCATGTTCCATCTGCCGTCTTCATTAAAATGCAATTAAAATGTGTCAATTCAAGCAAATCACAACAAGTGACTAGATTAATTAATATCTTGTTCATAAGTGTCCAATCAAACTCAAAGTGGATGGTAGTTTTCAGCGATTGGATGCCTTCAGGAGGAATAGATAACATACAATCCGGTATGTTATCAAAATGTTTTTTGCGCTTAATTTGACACGCAATAAAATTAATTATCATTTATTTGATAGTTTCGTTCGAGGAGATTCTCTCTAAAATCTCTCAAAATTCACAAGATGGATCGGTCGTAGCTAGTAAGCAAAAACTACGTTGAATATTATTAATAATAATAACTTTTGACAATCTGGCAGAAAACACATTATTTGCTCGAGATTTAACATTGAACAACTTCAGATATTATTGCAATGGCATCCGAATCCAAGTGAATCGACATTTCGGAAGAATCCAAATGGTGGGTCGAAGCAATCGCAATTCGTCCCTATCGGACAATGGGAAATTGTTAAGGCTGATTTAATTGACTCTAAAAGCTATATTCGATTACCAGGTGCTACTTATAATCAATTCCCACTATTTGGATCGCAATCATCATCGTCTTCGTCCTCGTCATCTGGAAGTTCACAAACTTTTGTCTTTGCAAAGTAATTTAGCAAAACGATTCAAATTTCCAATGCGAGCCAATGACAATAGGAAAAAATATGAACAACAATTTTATACATAAGGCTTCATCTGTTTTGTATTTTGAATGTTTTGTTATCTAATCATCTAAATGAAATATAAAGAATGCAATAAATTTCAAAAAATTGTTGAGATTTACCATATTCTGAATTTATTTGCTATCTTGAAAAATAACACATATTTTTTGATTTGGATTGATTGTCATGAATCGTGCTACGCCCATGTTCTGTTTCTGTTTAACCGATGTATCCATTGATTCAACACTATTGAGTGTTGATTAAAATTTAAACAAGAAAATTGAAATAATAATGACGTTAAACCAACGGTATCATTCACCATGATTCATGCTACGCTTATGGCCGATGTTATTGTTCCGTTCAGTCATTAATTCTTTTGAATTCCGATGATTTCATTGTTTCAACATTATCAAGTTTTATTACATATTTTAAAAATATATCACGTCCAAATATTCGTCTCTAATACTATTTGAAAAAAAGTTTTATCATAAAATTCAATGTATTTACTAAGTTCATTTTATGTCATGAAAATTCATATAAATGTGAACAACTGGTTTTCTGAATAAGAGCAGCAAATAAATTGGAATCGCAACATTTTTTTATGCATAATCAAAATATGATTTGATCATTCGATCGATCTCTATGGATCCGCATAATAACCAGTTCTCTCTCAAGCACGTGCTGCGTTTACAAATGAAGAAGGCCAATTGCAGCGTTGTAGAAATGAGAAGTAGCGCTCTTCTTGGAACACCTTGTATGAGTTTACCAAAAATGATTGGTTTTGGTTTTACCGACAGCAAAAAATAAGCACCAAAACAATTTTACTGTCACACACGAAATACAATACATACTAATTTCTTCCTAAAAAAGTAATGAATTAAAATACCTAAATAATCTGCCGACGTTTTGTCGATACGGATGTGGTTTCATTTATTAGCTGACGTCTTTAATACAATTTGTCTACAAAGAATCAATAGCTATTGACTATAAAAGACCAACTGAACTTCTGAAGAGCTGTCAGTTGCTTTTCATTATTGGAATTGAGCTTTAAGATCATCATGAAGATCTTCGTGATATATTTAATACTCGCAGCCAGCATCGCTTTACTACAGGCCGATGTAAGCCATATTGTCGATTCAGCTAATAATCGCAATCATCATCATGACATTCAGATATTTTGCCCTGCATCCTGTATCGCTCCATTTGCTAAGTATGAAGAGTTGGTTATCAGAATCAAGCAAAATCATGTCATCTGGCAACAAGTCGTTACAGCAATTCCTCAATTTATAGATGGTTCTCTTATTGAGAGCCTTTGGATACCAAACTCTATCGCTCAACCAGGTAAATATTGGGTTGCGAATTATTTATATTGCATGCGATTAAGCTATCAAGTAAAGTGAAAGTAAAAACTGGTTGCATAAAGTCGTTTGTGTATGCTCAAATATTTATATATCATGATTTTTTTAAATTTCAAGGATCACCATGTGACCCAGAATTATTCACTACCTCAGCTCCTGAGTCCACAACCGCCGTTCCTGTGTCCACTTCCTCAGCTCCTGTGTCCACTTCCTCTGATCCGGTTCTCCAAACAAAATACCAATATACAACAACAACAACAACAACAATTGCAACACCAGCTGTAACGTACTTACCACTTGAAACAACAAAATCGCCCCTCTTGTCTGCTTCGCAAGCTACCACAAAACATTCAGCTTCAAATTTCCAAATTGGTACGATTATTGATATGTCTTAAAGCTTGCTGAAAAAATATTAATTTTTGTATTGTGTTATCATTTCAGTTGATATGAACGTAAAGCCAATCTTAGATGATATTGCTTTATTGCCACCGGAGGTTCCAAACTCAGCGGTGCAAGATATAATTGATCAGTCACCAAAAACTTTTGCCGATGCTCTTATTATTGCATTCCCAAACAATAACATTGGACATACTTTGAAAATTCATGGCGTGATCGTTGCAATCGATATTTCCAAATTGAATATTGAATGGCAAAATGTTTATTTGCAATTCAGAAGTCATGTTCCAACAAACCAATTCATCAGAATTTTGTTAAAATGCATAGATACTTCCGATTCACAACATTGGACTCAATTAATGAAAATTTTCTTCACATATATGAAATTCAATTCCGAGTGGTCTATTGTGTTTAAGGATTGGGTTCCTTCCCCAGAACTTCACCACATTCAATATTGTAAGAGACTTATTCAGCATTCCGAAACCCACGCTCATTAATATAATATTCTCTTCCTTTATAACAGTTTCATTTGAAGAGTTCATTTCAAAAATCAAACAGAACACACTCGAGCCAGTTGCATGTATGATCAATCAATTCTGAACATAGACCGTACACAGCAGAGAACAAAATTTGAGAAAGTAATCCATAACACAATGCTGCAAAAAAATTTTTTTTTCATACTCCAATTTTCTATTGCTTATTTTGTGTTAGTATATGGCCTCTACGTTCCAAAAAGCCCAAGAGTTTGACAGATTCAAGCAGCGTTCCCGAGATATGGCCCAAAATGTGAAAAAAGTCAATTTTTGCTACTTCGCCTCATATTTCGGACCATAAAGGTCATGTGAAAAATCAGTGTAAAATCTCCGAAAAAGTGCATTTGTGAGCTCGCAGCAGCCATAATTGTAGACTTACGATAGCGTGCACTTAAAATTTGCGCACGGTCGCCATCTTTCCAAAACCGGTCCATTCACTTGGATATCTTAAAGGGTTTTCGAGTTATGTCCCGAAATATGAGACACAGCGGAATTTCATGGAATTCCTGAAAAATCTCAGTTTTTGCTCTGAAGCTTCTACAATTGTCGTCCGATCGTAGACTTCTGGGGCTTTAAATTTTCGTTACGATGGCGACAAAAAATAGTAGTTCTGAAATTGGGATAATCTCAACTGGTTGTTGAGATCTGGGTCGATAAGTGGGTGAAAGTGGTCAAAATAATCAGCGAAAGATGACCTTTTCGACCCCATAGCAGCCACAAATGTAGACTTACGATAGCGTGTAAGCACTTAAGCGCACGGTTGCCACCTTTCCAAAACCGTTCTATTTACCTGGGTATCTCAAACGGATTTTGAGATATGGTCCGAAATATGAGGCAAAGTAGCAAAAATTGACTTTTTTCACATTTTGGGCCATATCTCGGGAACGCTGCTTGAATCTGTCAAACTCTTGGGCTTTTTGGAACGTAGAGGCCATATACTAACACAAAATAAGCAATAGAAAATTGGAGCAAAAACTCTGCAGCATTGTGTAATAGGGGTAATATAGCTGTTTTACTCACTCTTGGGAGGAAGTAACTAAAAATCGGTGAAAATATATTTTGCAGTATTTTACGATGCTATCTTTGTATTGCCAATTTTTCACAGAGGCGCACGTTGATCATAATAACAGTTTGGTCATTCACAATACTTACATAATACATTTTAACCGATTTTAGGAGAATTTCTCTGTAACATCGGGTATCACTCTATTTTAACATGTTATTGGATTAACATTTACCTGCATTTATTTGCTGTGTATTTATAAATTTGCAATACCATATATTTGTTTGTATCATTTTTGCTCACAGTTCCATCAGCTGAAGAAAATATAAATATTAAGCTGATCTTAGATGATATCGGTTTATTGCCACCGGATGTTCCAAATGCAGCTGTTAAAAATATTTTTCATCAGTCTCCACAAACCTTTGCCGATGCTCTGACAATTGCTTTTCCACAAAGTAATATTGGAATCTCTCTCAAAAGCTACGGAGCGAATGTTGCTATCGATTTCATGAAATTCCACTTTGAATGGCAAAAAGTCAATCATTTATACGCAGGCCAAGTCCCATCCAATCAATTCATCAGAATTTTATTGAAATGTACCGATAAATCCGATTCACAACAATGGATTCGATTGATTAACATATTCTTTGCGTTTGCGCAATCAGACAAAACTTGGACAGTTGTTTTCCGCGATTGGATTCCTTCTGAAGAAATAAACCAGATTGGATTTCGTGAGAAATTTGCACGAAAATTTATTTATTTTTTAATCATATCTGATTTTTTATGACAGTCTCATTTGAACAATTCATCTCAAAAATCTCTCAGCACGCCGATGGATCAGTTATAGGAAGTATGTGTAGATTTGGACTTATTTGGCCGAAATATGAGAAATAGTTTTATATTCGTTCAACATTTTTAGGAATCATTTCTGAATGGCTCAACAGAGGTCACAAGTTGGATTGGCACGTCGGTGGCTCCGGAGAATGGTATTTTGTCAATGGCAAACCGGTTGATAGAAAAACCTTCCAGAAAGTACGTGATGGATCATGGATTGACTATGGATCATCATCGAGATCATCATCTGCGCGCTCTCAAATTCACACGACCTACAATGTCTACTGATCGCAATAACCGCGATAAACACGTTCGAAGGCCTCAATTGAAATCTTCAAGTTGTCATTCGAAATCATTTTTATATTAAAATTTTCAGATGAAAAAACATTTAAATATTAACCCTAATTTTTTTAAATTTCAAAATGGGGCAAGCATAAAGAAACGAATGACATAAAACTAGCATTCGTTCAAATGGAAAATATTGGGAGTACACATTGAAAACCGCGCATTTTTTTCAAAATTTCGATCTTTATTATGGAAAAATGGTTACAGATTGATTATTCAAAGTATTGTCCATCGCTAGCCACAACTTTTTCCCATCTTTCTGGCAAATTACGGATTCCGCGTCGAAAGAAATCTGTGCTTTTTTCGGCTATCCATGAATCGACCCATTTTTGCATTCCTCGTAAGAATGGAAATGCTGTTCAGCCAGGCCATGTGTCATTGATCGGAAGAGGTGGTAATCGGAAGGGGCAATGTCTGGGCTATACGGCGGGTGGGGTAGGACTTCCCATCGAAGCGTTTCCAAGTAGGTTTTAACGACCTGAGCAACATGTGGCCGAGCGTTGTCATGTTGCAAAATAACTTTATCGTGTCTTGCGACCGTTTCCGACCGCTTTTCCTTCAGTGCTCGGCTCAAACGCATCAATTGAGTTCGGTACAATGCTCCTGTGATGGTTTCGTTTGGTTTCAACAACTCATAATAGATCACGCCGAGCTGATCCCACCAAATACACAGCATTAGCTTCGAGCCATGAATGTTCGGCTTTGGCGTCGATGTTGATGCGTGGCCGGGGTAACCATACGATTTTTTTCGCTTCGGATTATCGTAATGAATCCACTTTTCATCACCAGTCACAATACGATGCAAAAAACCCTTCCGTTTTTGCCTTTGAAGCAGCTGTTCACAAGTGAAAAAACGGCGTTCGATGTCTCTCGGCTTCAATTCGTATGGCACCCAATTTCCTTGCTTTTGAACCATTCCCATGGCTTTTAAACGATAGGAGATGGATTGTTGTGTCACTCCCAATGATTTTGCAAGTTTTTCTTGCGTTTGACACGAGTCTTCATCGAGTAATGCTTCCAACTCCTCGTCTTCAAACTTTTTCACTTGGCCTGGACGCTCTTTGTCTTCCACATCAAAATCACCACTTTTGAACCGCGCAAACCACTCCTGGCACGTTCTAATCGACGGAGCATATTCTGGATATGCTTCGCATAACAAACGATGACTCTCGGAAGCATTTTTCTTCAGATTAAACCAATAAAGTAAAACTTCCCGCAAATGCTGTTTTGTAGGCACGTAGCTCGACATTTTCAACGCAATAATAAACTTGTGTATTCAACTGAATGATAAGTTTGACAGATCGTTTTCAATGTATTTTGTTATCCTCTTTAAGATACAATAGCTATCAAAGTCAAAATAATGACATCTATGATAGATATGAAGTTAGTAACGAATGCGCGGTTTTCAATTTTTACTCCCAATATTTAAATGGAATAATCCAATTGGATTTGTACAAAAAAATAAACGGTCTTAAGAAGCTAGAGCACAATTGAATGACTGAGAATAATAGTGCAACGTAATATTCTGATATTCAAATGAAGTTTCAAAAAAAAAAAAAATGGTCTTACGTACGTAAAACTAACTTTTCCGCACATTTCCCGAAATTGTTCGGGCTTACGCATTTTTCATTGATTGCTACTCATCTGTATTGCATTTATGTTTATTTCTGATCGAATCATCATGCAACTTTGAGAATAAATCACAGAAAATTTAGAGTCATTACGATGAGATCGAATTTCAAGTCATTACACATCATGTGATTTAAATTTGAATTTTAATAAAAAAAAACGAATAAACATCTAAGTTTCTAATTTTTACTTCAACAAACGTTCGCTGCTTTTGAATCGGTCATAACAATTACGAATGAGTTCGCTTGGTTTACTCTGATCTGAACTTTCAATTCATGCCAACGAATAATATGATTCCACATTTATGTTATGTATAACTTTCGTTAAAAAGTTAATGAGCATTCAAATTAATGAAAAAAACACAGATTAGAAAATCACAAATGCATCATCCAATATAATGACAAAATTTGAATTTTGACCCCGAAAATCGAAAATTTGGTTGGGGAGGTAGTCTTAAATCTCGTCGGAAAAACTTTAAATTTTGTTTGACTTATTTTTTTCATAGAAAAATAATATTCTGAAAGTTTCATAATGATACAATGTGAACTAGACATAGTCCCCATACAAAATTTTCTTAATTATATTGAAAAAACAGCTCATTTATTGATTCGACTCCACTAGAGCTACCCGAAAAAATTAACCGATTCTATTCCTAATGAAGATCAATGTTTGTGTAAATTTTTGATCAATTCTCATCTCAATTTTTTGAGTTATCGTGTTAAGAAATGTTTGCGTACAACGAAAACAAATATTTCTCCGGGAATTCTAGGTTCAAAACGCATAGAAAACTTATTTCGAGCGTTTTTAATTTTTTGGACCGATCGCAATACCTTTACCACACACAGTGGTGTAAGCGGAAAAGTGAAAATTACCAGCTAATTCTAATGGAACCTACAATGAAATATCATTCATACACTCTAAATTCATGTAAACACTTACATATGTCTGATGAGTTTGCTGTTTTTGACTATTGTTTCATTTCAGAATGGTTTTCAGAAGATGATGTAGCCTCAAAGTACACATCCGTCGTAATTATTAATGTTAGTTATACTACGAAACCTTTTGTTTACAACATCATAGAATATCTTTCGAAATCCTTTAAGTTTGCATTCATCGACTTTCTACTAGAGCTCATTCGTTCTGTTTGTGACGTGGAGCCGTTCAAAAACATGGGCCACAACCGATTTTGTATATATCTAGTTTTGATTCCGATCATAATAAGTTTAAGTGTTTCGAGTGCCAATTTTATTAGTGGTTGTTATTACAATGCTTACGGTGATGAACATTTTTATCAAGATCTTCCGGCGAAGAAATTACTTTTGTTGCAAGCACAACTATTTTCCACTGCGGAGAATCTAGATGAAGCAGATTATTCATACAATCAAATTGCAACAATTGATCCAAATGCTTTGTGGAGATATTAACTCGGATGGATATGTCTTTCAACAGCATTATCGGCCCATCTAAAAATCGGACAAATCAACGTAATCTAAACCAAACGCAAAATAATCCGATTGGGACACTGAATGTGGGAATATTTTAAACTCTGGCCAGTTTAAAGCGCCTGAATCTATCGAATCTCGATATTTGGATTTGGAATCGTACTTTATACTTACTTAAAAATATTATGCAGCATATCATAGAGAAAATAAATCGATTATTCGTAATCGAATTTTAATGGATTCCCATAAAACGAACGTATGTAGAGTCAGAATCGTTGATATTAACAATATGGAACCTGTTGATACTGCATATATTCGTAAAAACCAGACATGAAAAATTCACAATTTTTGATGCGAACCAAATAACAAAAAGTTTGATTGATGCTTTTTCCGTGTCTTTCCATGAATGATTCTATTATAACTTCAGTATTTTTCGTTGTCTTTTTAATTATCAACCGAGATAAGTTGATGAGCCGAGGCTATAATGGAATTTTAAAGGGATATGAAGGATCATCTAGGGCAAAAACAATGACAATGTCATCGAAGTGGCTAAGTACTGTTTGGTGTATTATCATATGCATTTCAGTTTGAAAATTGCACTAAATGTACACGAAATAAAGCATGCTTAAGTTAATTAGTGTTAAACTATTTTGCAAGGTCAACAACTGAGCTGTACCATCAGCCGAAGAAGGATAGTTAAGATAAACTGTGTATTTTTGCGGATTATAGCAGCAAGATTTGAAGTTTCGTTATATCGAAATTATAGTAAGGAATTTTGTAAACAATATAACTAACAATGCAATGTATGAATCGGTAAGAATTAAAAGGGCGTCCAATATTTTGGTTTTAATAAAGCAACATGAATCATTGTGAGAATAAAAGTGCAGTATAAATATCTTCACATTTTCCGGGAAAACTATGAGGGATACGAAATAATAATCTATAAAACTAAAGATATTATCCGTACAACTTCGTAGAACATTGTGATTTCGTATCTCTTATATTTATCTCTGTGAATGCGAAAATATTTTCTTCGCACTTTTTTTTCACATTGATTGATGTTGCTCACAACTTATGTGATTTTTTTCGCCGCAATGCCATCAAAATTTTAAAGTAAAGAAAGAGGTGAACGAACATTTATTTCGCATTATGAAAGCACCACATCTGTGGTGATGTTCAACGACAGCTCATGGTTAGTTCCTCGCGCAAAGGGTTTCAGAGTGCGTGAGAATATAATGAAACCTTATTTTCATACGAGCAGAAATGTCCCTGAAATTATCTTGCAGTAATAGTGTACCAACTTTTCACATTTGATTTTCTTATTACTGATACGGCGTAAGTAATGATTGTTTTTGGCAAATACAACAAATATTGACAAATCTATAACTTTCAAATTATACTTTATATAATATAAGAATTGAGGAAAAAGTTTGGAAGTCATTAAGAATGAACAAGCGAAGCAGATGTACACACACGTACACCAAACAACACTCGCTCATTGTCTATCTTCCATACACTAATAGAAGGACATGAAGGGCGTCTCAAATAAATCACTGAACTGAAAAACACAAATGAATTTGCAATTATAAATCTGTTTTTTCTTTCACCAATCTTATACCCTTGTACAGCCTCAAACAGGAACGGTAAAAACCATGCTGTGTTTGTCATATGCGGCAAAAAATCCATAAGTACTCACCGAGAACACACGCTTTTTCTATAGAAGGATCTATGTTCAAAAATGGCTCGCATTGAATATGATGAGGAAATGTTCAGCTGAATAAACATTCAAATAAAGAAGCTCTTGTTCAGGCGAATTCTTGTGCCGCAAGCGAGTAAGGTACTTTATGAATTCTGAAAAAATCAACTTTGTGGGTAATTTGCTCCATAGTATGGGTCTAAGTGAGCTAAATCCAAACATTTTATTGTGACTATGGCCGAAAGATACTCCAGTTTCATCGGTCGGACCTCTCTATGGATCTGGATCTCGTTGTCGAATATATATTTATGCATAGCTTGTGACTTTTTCACCGGGGGTGCTTGCGTCACTCGCATGCAATATCGTCCAACGTGATGGAAACTCTAAATTTAAGCTTCTTATAGTTTTTTATATGTTTTCGAAAAACATTTTACAATAGTTCAAGGGAGATATTGAAAACAGAACGTCGAATTTCATCTGAGAAGATATAAAATTATGAAAACAATTTCGGATGGATTAAGTTCACAGAATGACCCGAGCGTGAAATATCATTCCACAAAAAGGATATGAAGCGATTTTGTGTTTATGATTATAGAAGCTGGCTATACTAGCATTTGGCATATATTCATTGTTAATCCGAAGATATTGAGCTTTGGAATTTAACGACAAATTTACATATGCAAATTTTTTGATTATCAATTGCTAAATCATCCTATGAGTACACGTAGTATTAGCAATTAATCTAAACTGACAAGAATAAACTGGGATCTTGTACATAATATACGCTATCGTTTTTTGTAAAGAGGAATGGATACGGAAGCCCCGTAGAACCATGAATGTGAAAAGCCAGAAGTCATTACTATGTACTACCATTAATTTCAGGCTTTGTGATCTAATCTATAAGACGGACGGAATTCATCTGAATCTTAACGAATATTTTCTTCCCAAATTCTTCTTAAATAGAAGTTTTTCTATGGAGAAAAAACAATCTACGTTTATAGACCAACATTTTAACCTTTCGGGTGTAACAGTGTTTTTCAAGCAGAATTTAACTTATTTTGCGAATGACTATTTTGAGAAGCTTGCAGAACCGTACTACATCGCATCCATACTTTCAACTGTCTTGTTGTTGCATGAGTTCGATGGCTTACGGTGCACTCCGAAGCACGCCATAGTATCAAATTTTCACATTCACAGATTTATGACCATTTTTCACGGTCGCTTAGCTTTGGCATACAAAATGAAAAACTGAGCAAGTAGTAGCGAACTACGATTAATCGTACGGTAAAGCTGCTATTACTGAAGCGTGGAAAAAATAAATGGTCTTACGTACGTAAAACTAACTTTTCCGCACATTTCCCGAAATTGTTCGGGCTTACGCGTTTTTCATTGGTTGCTACGCTTTTGTATTGCATTTATGTTTATTTCTGATCGAATCATCATGCAACTTTGAGAATAAATCACAGACAATTTGAAGTCATTACGATGAGATCGAATTTCAAGTCAATACACATCATGTGATTTAAATTTAAATTTTGATATAAAAACAAATAAACATCTCAGTTCCTAATTCTTACTTCAACAATTACGAATTAGTTCACTCTTATGTGAACTTTCAATTCATGCCAACGATAGATATGGTTCTACATTTATGTTATGTATAACAGTATAGCTTTCGGTAACAGCATGAGCATTCAAACTGATGAAAAAACACAGATTAGAAAATCACAAATACTTCATCCAATTTATTGATTTGAATATTGACCCCGAAAATTGAAAATTTTGTGGGGGAGCTGGATTTAAATCTCATCAGAATGACTTGAAAAACATAGAAAATAATATTCTGACAGTTCCAATAGGACACAATGTGAACTTAAGATAGCCGCCATACAATTTTTCAGTTTTGACCCCGAAAAGACTCAAAAAATCCGAAATTTTGCAGGGGAGGTAGTCCTGAATCTCATTGGAACGACTTGAAATTTTGCATGTCTCATTTTTACCATAAAAAAATTATATTGAAAGTTTCATAATGATACAATGCGAAATAGTCATAGTCCCCATACAAATTTTTCGTAATTATATTGAAAAACAGCCCATTTTTTTAATCCACTCCACTAGAGCTACCCAAAAAAATTATCCGATTAGGCTGAAAATATATGTTTCTATTCCTAATGAAGATAAATGTGTGTGTAAATTTTTGTTCAATTCTAAAATCAATTCTTTGAGTTATCGTGTTAACAAATTTGTGCGTACAACGGAAAACGTACCACACACGGACAAAAAATTGCTCCGGGAATGGTTGCAATTATAGGTGGCATGTTAATAAAAATTTATTAAGTAAAATCTAAATATTTATTAATTAATAATTTATTAATTAATAAATATTTATTAAGATGCATCTTAATAAAAATTTATTATAATAAATATTTATTAAGATGCCAACTTACTAACGTTATTAAGTTCGGATCTTAATAATTTATTAAGTTCAATCTTACTAATTATTAAGATGATCTCAATGAAATTTTATTAATATCCCATCTTAATAAATTGTTTTCTAAGAATGTTTCTGGCACCGTTTTCTATTGCCTGTCGATGGTTTTGTATAGGAAATGGTTTGTCTCTCCGGTCGGTTTCATAGCAAACTCCCATTTACATACAAATTCAAATTCGGTCGAAATCGCTGTTTCGACCGTTCTATTTGCTAGTTTCCGAGAGTTTCATATAAAGATCCCATGTAGAGGACAGTACGGACCCAAAACACATACGTTCATGGGAACTGATATGGCAAATCTTAGCATGGATTTTTCGGGCATTTCTGATGGTCTGATCGAAAAAATATAATAGGATTCTTCGTTCTAGAACACATTGTAACAAAAATCCACCAACTCGGAAGTACCTATTCCACAGAACCGACCTGGTCGGACCACTAGAAATACCCGAAAAATCCATGCACAATTGGTCTGCCTAACCATAACGTATCCAATGGCCCAAAAATGCATTTTTATTACTTTTCCATCTGCCAGAAACGTTCTTAGAAAACAATTTATTAAGATGGGATTTTAATAAAATTTTATTGAGATCATCTTAATAATGAGTAAGATTGAACTGAATTTATTAAGTTCAATCTCACTTATTATTAAGATGAAATTAATAACTTTAGTAAGTTGGCATCTTAATAAATATTTATTATAATAAATTTGTATTTAGATACATCTTAATAAATATTTATTAATTAATAAATTATTAATTATTAACTTAATTTATTAACTTCGCGAAAATGCCCATCTATAGTTGCAATTCGTTTTTCTAGGTTCAAAACGCATAGAAAACTTATTCCGAGCGTTTTGAATTTTTTCGACCGATCGCAATACTTTTACCACACACAGTGGTGTGTGCGGAAAAGTAATTTGTAGGAGCATTTAATGGTACGGAAGAAACCATTAGCAAAAAACCATTTCAAATTTGACCCATTCTCTCGAAGTATTCGATTAACATTTAAAGCTTTTATCTAAAAAATTTGAAATGCTCTTACCTGTTATATAAATCAAATGATTCGAAAGACACTTGAATAATTAAGAGGAAATTCTTAATGCTTGAAAGAATGGAAATGTGTTCAAAACACAGCAATAAATAGAAGTGTAAGGGAAAATTGGTCGACATTATTCAAGCCGAGCAAACGCTGAGTGCGTGGCTTTGACACGGATAATTCGCCATGTGATAATCTTGTCCTCTGCAACCAAAGACGCCATGGGGTTGGATACAGCAGTCAAACTAGTATAAACTAGAACATAATAGCAAATAATGAGAAATAATAGGAGCAAAATTGGCGCAAATAGGTTCAATACTGCAAACTGGTTGTGCTGTTTCTACCTGCGTTGTTGCTGTAAACAATCTGTTGCGTCGTGCTATAAGCCACAACGTTAGCATCGCTTATGGTCTTATGGACGAAGCAAATATAACAACACAGCTGATATACTCTTATGGAATTAGTATTGAACCTTTTTGCTTCTCTTTTGGAAGTATATTCGGCTAGCAACTGATATTACTAGAAATATTTGCGAGTTTGTGTGCATATTAGGAAAAATAGAAAAAAAATTAAGCTAATAGGGACCAATTATGAAAACTAAATACAATTTATCCGTTCCAGCTTTAACATAAGACTGTGCCCAACCCAATGGAAGACGTATAGCAGACAGATAGCTTGCATCAGCAAACCAACATTGAATTACTGAAAATACATGGATGCACAAGACAGCACAAACCGACAAACACACATGTGCACCAAATTCTATCATTAAATCTTCTCTGCGGTGCGTCTAAGATTTCGTAATACAATATTCGCTTTTGATTTCTTGAAGATTAATTTAAGTCCCTCATTAAAGGAATTAATTTTTGGACCGTCGTATTAATTTGTGCGAGATTGCTTTTGGTTTGCCGTTTATTTGAACAGAGACGAGGGAATCAACATGAATGTTCGTTGTGTAGGCATTTCAGGAACAAAAAATATCGATATTCTGCAATTATTTGGCGTTTCTCGTATTTCTTTAGTTTAATTAACATTTATTTGTTTTCCTTGGAATTTTAAAGAAGATTTTGTTCAATATTCCCTTTTTTCTCTTTCTAGTATTACGCGTTCACAGATTACACGTAACTATGAGAATATGTCAAACCAAATAACTATCTACGAATCAGCCGTGCCATGTTTGCGAATTTATTGGTATTTCGTTCAAACTCACCAATAGCGAGACGGGAACGTATGACTCGAAAAATCCGTGCTAAGACTTGACATCTTATTTCCTATGAGCGCATATGTTTTGAGTCTGCACTGCATTCTACATGGGAACTTCATATGAAACTCTCGGAAACGAGCGAATCATCAGTCGAAGCGCTATATCGACTGAATGTGAATTTGTATGTAAATGAGAGTTTATTTTGAAACCGACCGGAGGGAAATACCATTGCCGATCGAAAAATATTTTTGTCAATTTCTTTCGATTATCATTTTATATGATTCAAGCGGAAAGTATGTTTGAAACATTTGATTCGAGCTTATTTTCCATTTCTAACTGCGGAATAAGTTAACTGTCCGCATAATTTAACGTATAAATCCTATTTAAACTTGGACAGATGTTGAAGCCGAAAGTGTTTAAATTTCTGAATGACATATATAATTGCATTTTGAATAAATTTTTTATCAATGTCGATAATCTGAGCGTTTCATGCAAATTGCGACAGCAGCATTAGTGGAATGGAAACTAAAACTGAATCGATTTTATTTCGGCAGGAAATTGCGTCTGAATGATTTTTTGCATTCAATCTAGAATGCTTTTAACTTTGGCATTGAGTTGCCTGCAAACATAATGAATCGAAAACAATAAAAATTGAGTGAGTGAGAGCTTTTAAATACTCCTGGATGTAAGTGCCATGCATTAGAAAATGAAACCCGTTGAAACTTGCAAGCAGAATGACCGACTTGAAATGAATAGCCACGAGTAAACATTTGATTTGTGTACTTTACTAACACTCATCTACGTCGTGGACGGCGCTTGCATCGAATCGATTTCTATCAGAAAATCGTTCTTCTGTTATGTAAATTTCAAATTAACACAGCAAACAATCTCTAAATCAATAAATGTGCGCTAGTTTCATGTCGATTTGTTGCGAATCCGTGTCCATTCAAAATACATCGCGAGGCGCAAAACAATGGAATTCAACTCATTTCCTCCACTTTGTTTGGCATGCATTTCTGGACATGTTTGACATTTATTAAAAGGCTTTTAAATGGACATGGAAAAATGGGTTGTGCTTTTTTACAATAAAAAGAATCTTCAGCTGTCACGGACATTTAATTTATAGCTCCGAACAGCGAATACTCGTGCCGTACATTTTTTTTAGTGCATATGATTTGCCCTTTTTTCTACGCCGCTTACATTCCCTGTATGTGTGCATAAATTGCGGCGGTTGGTACGCAGTGTATGTGGACGACAGTTTCACATGAATGTTCCGGCCGAAATTTTTTTGCTTCATATCTGTTGCGATATTAACATGCAAAATGGCTCGTATATCAGCATTCTAATGAGAGTGACAGAAAAGCTGGAAGATGAATTTAGATTTATTGTTCTCATGATAAGTGAAAATCATAAATATTTCGGCAAATACGTGCCGTAATTCATTTGATATAAGCCATTGTATTGCTCGCATCCACATTGGTGCACATACCTAGCGTACATTTAAATTTACTAAAATTAGTTCTCGTGTTCATTTGTAACACTAAATTATACAAGCGAGATAATGAAAACAAAGGTCTAAATTGATGAACTCGACAAACAATTTCCTTGTTTCAGTGAGAATTGGTTTGTGCCAACAATATGTTGCCAAAGAATTTTCAGATAGAGATAACGAGGTCATTTCATTCACATTATTTTCAGAGGTGGAGCGTTTTCCCCCAATTTTTATAATATTTCAGCTCGCTTTTTAGTTGGAAAAAACATAGGAAAGTTTTAACGAACATTCCATTTTTGCGAATAGCACAATTCCTTAGTTGTATTTCATTTCAATGTTCTCACATTGAGCAGCATGAAGTTGGAATAAAGCACAAAAATATTTAACAGATTACAATTGAACAAGTGCAATTTCCTTGAGAGCATTGTATTCGTTCAATCGATATCACTCGAACAATTAAATTAATTGGGAAAATGTAAAGAATTGCAATTAATGATCAATGCCTGCTGAAATGGTCCGTGTTAAAGCATCATTTTTTGCTCAATAGCCACGTCGTGTACTGTTTTTCAGGTAAATCAAAACGTTGCCACATAAATTTTATAACCATTCTTCATATGAACTTTGAAAATTGCATTCGTCAAAACTGATGATTTTCATATGAAAATCGTTCGTAATTAATTTTGTACATCTTCATCGATTTTCAAACACAAAATTAACAACAAAAAAAAGGATTGTACAATATTCCATTTGCAATCAATTTGCTTCATCGAAATCAATCAACTTTCAATTAAAGTGATCTTTTGAGAGCAAATGTATTTTGACTGTATTGCCAATACAAATTGGAGCAATTATTTCCACTTTGTTACTTTTTATTTGTTTTCAGCGAAATTGCGCTGTGAAAATATCCGAATAACGTCGGTTAATACACATTTCATAGCACTTCACATGGAAATGATATCAAATGTGTAGCTGCCATTACTCATTCACTTCCCGTTTGGCAACTTCAATCGAATTTTCAACAAATTATTTGTCATTCCACTACTGTGTCGCATCGTGGAACAATGGGAAAATTTATGAAAACTCATTCATGTTTATTGTGATTTAATTGACTGTCTAGTAATTCGGCTCTATTCAGCTTTATTCACCAAATGCAAAGTGATATGTTTGTTGTCGAATTAGTTTTGTCGCGTCACCAAATTTGATACAAAGCAATCATTTCAAACTTTCAAATATAATATTTCTCATCGAGTGAACAGACGAACGGTAAAAATAGGCATACTATAAAAAAAATCTCGTCAAAATTGTTTCGAAACAGAAGAATTGAAATTCTTGATGCACATTATGATCGTTAAAGGCAAAACTTTTATGTAAGAAGTCGTGTTCATAAGGCACAGCACATACGCTAATTAAGCTGTAGTGCGAAACTTCGTTCAATATAAAAGTATTCCAGTGGTTGTGTGTGCGTATCACAAACGTGTAAAAGAGAACTTACATCAAGTTTTTCCGACATTGACAATATCGATAGTTGAATCTCTCATGTTTTCGCACATTTCAATCGTTCCATAAATATGTAATACGTTATAATAAAGGCATAATTGTCATATTAAGACCTAGTCTCTAATTACAATCTAGCCGCAGAAATAAGCCTTTTTGCACATGTATAAATAGAGTCTTGAATCTGAATTAGATAATCAGAAAGTTGAAAGGTCTAAATTGGGAAATTTACCCTTTCTATGTGCTTTTGTGCTCTAGATTCGCATTGCTTGCGGACAAAGTCTGCATCATTTACGAAACATCAATTTTGTGTTGAAAATTATGTATGCGCATTTTGTATGCAATCGAAAAATCATATTTCAATTTAAATTTCAATTTGATTCGAAACACAATCTCCCTGTGTGCGCTCAGTCCGACAAAGAACGTATAGAAAATTCATCAAACATCACCACATGAATTATTATTCCGTGAATGAACTGAGCCGAATGAGACTTCAAAACGGGAACTTCAATTCTCAACCATAAATTGAATGAAAAATCGTCTATTTTTCCAATTCTCAACTGATGCTTTCGCAAGAAAATTGGAGCGAGTAAAATAGATTGGAAGCGCAACGCAGGACAGGAAAAATGTCGGAAACTTTATTAAAAATGGAGAAAAATGTGATAGCATAAAGTTTACAAGGCAAAACACAGAAATAGAGCGGTTGAATTGTACGGAGAAATTCAAATTCAAAACGTTATTCGGTGTTGGTTTTATTATTTCAACTGCTCGAAGCAAACAGCATTTGTGCGATTATTTGATGTGCTATATTTCGCAAATAGACAATTTATGCGAACTGATGACATAGAGAGAAATGACACGATAATGATAAACTTGAAATTCAGATCGATTTTTGAATGGTCCTTCATAAATTTTCTCAGAAAATCTCATTCTATTCGATAAATCTTATTCATTCTAAGGACGAAGAATTTCAAACGAATCTGTTGCCAATACAAGAAATTCATTTCTGTAGCATACAATTAAATGAAAATAGTTATCGCTATGGAACTTGAACACATTTTATTTCGATATATTTTCAGTTATTCCGTCCCTTTTCATAACATTCACAAAATCAAATGACGAACAAAGGGGCAATAAGAAAGAATACAATCAGCTTTGAATTGCATGCTTATTCGATAGCAATGTATAGTTATTTCAGATTCAATCTCAACTACATATAGATATTGATTGTGATAATAAAAGAAGTTGAAAACTGCTTGTAATCAAATCGAAAATCGAACAAGTACAGGCATTTCAGCCTTTCACAAATACCATAAATTCTATTTAACCATGAAAAACAAGGGGACCGTGCTATTTGAGACATTTTAATAATATCTATTCTCCAGCGCCATCTATTGGGCAGTAGTATTGATGTGATATTTCAATCGTTTCAATGACTCATTTGTTTTTATTATTTGTGTCAATAAAAATTTGGTTCGTATTACAATGGATCTAAATTGAGTTCTCCGATGTAAAATGAGATCATTATTATTCATTATTCAGTATTTATAGACCGAATTGTGTACCGTTAGGTTTGTTCAGTCTTTTTTCGTATTCCATGAATACCAACAGCATGGGAACTATTATTCGAATACATTGGTGAGAGGCTTGCAGGGCACAACTGCACCGCATTCGAATGCTCGAGCCCATGAATGGCTACTACCTTTTTTGCGGTGGTGTATTGAATATTGAAATACCCAATAACACAACCTAAGCGTTAAGGTAGTCAATTTACGTGTGTCTGTGCTAACTCAAAATCCTCTCTGTGCACACACACAGGACCGACGTCCTCCGAAACACTCCGTGAGTCGAACATCACTTTTTTTATGTGTTAGTTTGTCTCCCATCAATATATCACTGTTATTAGCAATGATGAAATTGATAGAAAATCAAACGTCCGCTAGTGAGACTCGAACCCACGTCCCCATGCTTGCAAAGCCGGCACGCTAACCACTACTCTACAGCTGGGTTTTATTGTAAAATGAGATAGCGCGGTCAATTGGCATACTCTCAAATAGCTCTCCAATTCCATACAAGCACGGCCCGCTTGATGAAAAACATGCTGCCTTTTGGTGTTTGAAAATCAAACAAATTATTTTCGTATGCTCGTCAACGTTAGCATATTTTCAGATCGAAGAAGTGTAGTGAAGTGAATGGGATTCGATTTGTAGAATAGTCGTGTGGTTTCCGTTTGATAGTACGGAGTTGATTTAAGTCTTGTGAGGCACACAAAAAGCTTTGATTCAGTGCGAAAAATGCGATTGCAAGATAGAACATATGTTGCGATTTTATCAGAAGTTTTATCCATTATCGAGCTGGAAAAGTGTTAAAATTTATAGCCATTTTCTACTGCTTTGCTCAACGCTAAGATTTCTTTCGAACAGATGTTCTGGTCACGAACAAAAACACGTTTTATATTCAATTATCTAAAGTGGTTTCTCAATAGCTCAATATTCGTACCAAGATGCTTATCGGGGCAGTGATGATAAATGATGGCGACAGCCACTACAATCCACAGACGACACATAATAATGGCGGAAAAACGTGGAAACAAAGCAGACGATATCCCTTATTGATTTCATTAAATCGATAGATCACTTTCGTCAGACTTTCCGGAAAATAGCGGGGCCATATCACTCAGTCAGCAGAAAACTCAAGATAAATGACTTTCTGTAGAAAAACAACATGAAAATAATTCGCCAATAATGTTGAAGTGTGAAATCCATCAAATATCAAGCGAATCCTGTTATCCAATAAAATTTCTACAATATATTATCGAACGTCGTTTCAACGAACGATGACATGGCCAATTTTCTGTGATTAATCAATTTTCCATTCAATAAAAATATATACGAATTTTCATTGGATGATTGATTTTCCTTGATTTGTTGATGCGTCGTCGATTTTTATTCCGCTCAAAACATCCATCAAAATTAATCATTTAATATTCAAATTCCTCGCAAAATAAAAAAGTTGTCAAGGATTTATTGTATTTTTTCGAATAAAATGTAGCAATCAAAATTGCATGGGAAGTTATGAGAGAATTTTCTTTCATTTTGATGGCAAAAGTGCACTTCTATATTGGGTAAAAATGACGAGCTCTCAAATTAATGAAGCAATGAAACTTGCATACCTATTCAATTTAACAGAATCAATCATCATTGAGAACATTAAAAATTTATGTTTTTGGTAATGCGCTAGCTTTTCAGAGATATGAAATTGCTAGCTTTTCAGACTTTTCTCGTCGGGCAAGACATCCCCACGTCCTCACCTCGTTACGATGCTGCTAATAGCAAAATACAATTTTAGCACATCCGCGTGATACATTGTCGGTACCATTGAAGTCTGCACCATCACTGAATCGCATGCACATCTCGAACACACTCCATGTTTATTATCACATTCAGTTACAATCCACCAATTTCGGAAATGAAATTTAATAAACGATGAATGTGTAATAATAATAAAAACAATTCTATTGCCAAGATCCATTAAATTTTTTCAGCATATTCAATGTTTTTTTAATAAGAAGAAGGAATAAGCGAGTCAACAATTTTCCAGATAGTACATTCTGTATCTCGTAAAATGCGCAACACAAATAGAGTAAGTCGGACGACGAGCAGCTTTCGCGTATGCATATTTTTCGTCCGGTCATGTAAATTAGGTATCAAGGAATAAATTAAGCGTGATTACGAGTGAGTGTGAGATTTGGGCATTCGCGGGACTCAGTACTCATGCGTGTGCTGGAAACATTCAGATGCTTTTTGTTTTAATTTGATTGCGTGAATGGATTCCGTATGGCAACACAGACAGTTGATCCAGAGCTGTGTGTGGTTGTCATTTAAGATGAGTCAGCCAAATGCTCAACGAAATAATTCGTCAAGAATTAAAAATATCCATTCTTGTACGAATTTTATTTCACCCTCAATTCTGAAGCCGGGTGGTAACGCCTTTTTGTCGATTGCGCCAAAAGCTAATGACAGCACCAAAATTGTGCCATAATGGGCAATCTCTCGGAAATGAACGTAAAAAGATAAAACAAGTACGACTGTTATTACTTTGCAATCATTGTGATTCCTCGGTTTCAGTAGAATCAACACATTCAGTTTCAGTTGTGCGTCTATTTTCATTTCATCGTACATGGTTTTTCTCTTTGTTGCCGCTTTTTTGCGCTCTGGATTCTTGGCAGTCTGTGAAAAAATTTGCGATCCAATTGTTTGGCTTTATTCTCATTTCTCATCGTCATTTTCGGTACTTTCACCAGTTCGTTGTTTGCGTTGCTCTTAGCAGATTGGACTCGACGACGCTAAATGTTAACTTTATTTTTCACTTTGTCTTTGTGCGTGTTTTTGTCCAAATAAAAACCTCAACAAACATTTTAATTACTAAAAGGTACCCAAAAAATCGTTTTTCGTCGTTCACACATACACACATTGTGGACGCTAGCATATTGGACTAATTTTGGAATAATTCATGCATAGAAACTTATTGCGGCTTCACGCCAACGCTGTATGCCACTATCCGTGGCAAATGACATTATTTCATAGCCAAGCTGCAAAATATGATAAATGCCTGAAATTTATTACTGATGCGCTATTTCATAATAAATGTACATGCAATTTTATTTCCATACGCTTTTTGATGCATGAATATTACAGCTTTTCACACCCCTTTTGGAGGGATCCAACCAGTTTGAACTTCAAATTACGATCTTTACACCGAAAATATGATATATATGGCTCACCTTTGCTGTTTTACGTAGTATTTATTGCAAAAGTAGTTCGTCCCATACATTGTTTTTGTGGTTTACATCTGACGCGATTTATATTCAACGAAAACCACGTGAAAATATAAATAATTTTGGTTTTTTTTTTTTTTGGTTTGTGAAGAGTGAGAGTATCGATCGAACGATAAGAGGCAACCGACGGTAATTACAACCTTGTTGAGTTTGTCGAGAACCGAATAATTTTATCAGCATACGAAAATGAGCGCCTGCCACAATGCACTGTCGCCGTTTCTTATGCGAATTGACTACTTTTTGTTTCACTCTGAAAAACAACGTACATTAAATTTCAAGTCCATAGATATTTGCTCTGGTATTGGCTGAATTCTTGGTTGTGCTCCAATTCGTTGGCAGAATGTATATTAAGTATGAATTACAAATTCGAATACGAAAGCGAACAAATTCGCTCCAGCAGCAATAGAAAAAAAAACAAATGCATGAAATATGAAGAGCGCTTTCGATCCAGCAAAAATATTTCAAAGAAAATAGCTCGTAAATTCTATACTGTCTGGCGTCTGAAGCGGAAATACGATGCAAAGGACGGTAAATAATATCGGCCCATTGTATTCGAAATAATTGTTTGATGTGTCTCAAACTTGAACAATGGACTTTGAAAGCATCAACCTACTTTCGTTCTCTTGGATTACTCATTGATACATTCAATTCAACGTACCTTTTAGGCCTACGGTTCAACATTTTCGATGTGCGGGAAAAGCGAGGGGCAAAAAACGCAAAAAGGAAACGTAAATGTTTCCCTGCCATTTGTGCTACATCAAAGTTAGAATAGATGTTGACGCAGCTAAATTACTCTGATCGTAGCCATTGAATGAAATCGTATGATTTTTCGTGCTACCGGAAATTTTGGCCATATCAGCACAATAGTGGTGGAACTTTATGTAAACAGAAATTATGTGATTTTTCCCTGGATGTTTGTTAGCTTTTTTATATATTTACAAATAATTCGACAAACTTACATTAGGCTTAGTCATTCCAGCAAAATAAAAAGACGCATAAAATTACGTAACTTGAGAAAATTACTGTCAAATTCACGTGCCGGTTTAACAAATGTTTAAACAAAAGAGCGCTTAAAAATGTCAAGATGAACCGAATTCAAGAGAAATAATAACAGGAGAAGCCACAATAACTTTTGGAGAATTACGAATGCAGACAGTGAAGCACATAGACATTTTGAGCCGTAGTATTGAAAACTGGCGGAAATGAAAGATAAACCGAATGGAAATTTGCTACGCTCGAATTTGGGCTTATCGCTGAAATTTTCTTACCATTTTTGATTGCGTGTTACGACCTTCAATCATTCGTGGTGGAGCATCGAGAGTGCGACTCACGTACACACATTCCCGGTAATGAGGTTTATTCGAAACTTTGTGAAGGAAGTACACAAAGTAACTGCCGGTGTAATCACGAATTGAATGGATAGAATGCACTTTCAATATCACCGAGCAATATATGCACGGGTTTTCTATCGACACTTTTTCCAAAGCAATCTGCCAAGCATCCGAACACAAACCAGGAAGCAAAAACGACCAACACTGATGAAGTTTATCGTATTTTTCCGTATACTGATTCAACTCTGAATGGTTTCAGTAGCTTTTGTGGCTAAAATTGTGATAATAAATTAGCTGCAAGATGAAGTTTAATCGAGTTTTCAACTTTCATCCTTTCATATATCTTTTTTCTTCCATATTTTCTCGCTTCCTTTCAAGTTCAACTGCTTTCCGCTGCGTTACAATTTCAGCAGAGCATTGAATTTTCTATGCGCTTTTATTTCACACAAGTAAAACATTTTTACCGCCAAGTCCCAGTGCTTATGGTCAGATCCCAGATTATAAGAATATGATGAAAAATAGCTCAACCATAAACTCGAATCTAATATTCAAGTGAAAAACGGTCACAGAAAATTATCAGTTCTCCTGAGTTTATTACATTGACATTTTAATTTTTCAACTTTTTCATTTGAAAACATGAAATATCAACATTCACCTTTTGTTATGCAAAAGCAGCGAATTCGAGAATTTGATCAGCAATTTTCAACAATTACACAAACTTACGTAAAATTCCGACGGGAAATATCTAAAAAGTACACGAAAAGTAAACTGATGAAGAAAAAACCATGGAAAAGCGAAACTAAACGGATTTTTTGTTCCCCTATAGAAAAGAGCTGATTATAACATGGTTTAATCCTTGCATGCATTCGCAAAAACATTGTCGGTTTGTTCGGAATTGGTGGAATGTTCGATAATAAATCCATATGATTGATATACTATCTGCAACGTCCAGCAAACGAAAAAAAAAAAGGAAACGTATAATTCGCATAGAAGGTGGATATATCGTTTGTTGAGGAGCTTTTCTGTAAGTACGCTTGGACGCACTGATAAATCTCCGCTGCGAATGGATTAATCTCAATGGTGCACGATTTGATCCGCCTTTATTTTACGGTGTGTGTATCATTTTTTGTTAGCTGATAAAAATGGCGTCACGTATATGTTTTCAGTCGAATAGACGTCATGATGCTTTGGCCACACGGAAACATAACATCGTCATGACGGTTAACAGTTCATTCTTCTATTCGCCACACACACATAAAATTTATATTCCGGACGGGTAGCTTTGAACGTATCGTCAGTGTCCACACATGAGTTTGCATCAATTAATTGTTGTATTTTATGTGTATTTACACTTGCTGTGTCATCGGTATTCTGTCTAGTTACAGTTTTATTTCCCCCTTCGCTCTTTGCGATAACGGTTTTTCATATTTACATTCTGATGCGTAACAATGTTGCTGAAAGCTCTAAGCTAGCCTGGCTGTTGTCATTGTCATTGAGATAAAAAATTACGGCTATCAATCTGAAGAATATGAAATGAAAAACTCATTTTGTTTGGTGGCTTTTTTGTGTATGTTTCCTAAAACTTTTTTTTCATGTGAACTTAAAAATGGTCGACATTGACTCCAAATATTAAAGAGATAAAGATCCATTGGTATTTTGTGACCACCAGAAGCAGTTTTCATTCGACATTTCGTGTCTTTATTTTATCTTGTGTGTTAACATTATACAAATTCGGAATGTTCTGATCATTTTGCGCTAGTCAACTTGTTGTGTACCAGAGAGTGGGAAGCATGTTAAAAAAATATTTTCCTTTCATTAAAATTCAGAATGAGAAATTGGTCGGCCAGAAAAAACAACGAAATAAATTTGGTAAAAATGGAAATGTGTCCAATGAACACGTTCAACGGCAACCTTTTTTTAATGCTCGTCGTCATTTCATGCTTCCTTTTTATCGGAATATGTTCGAAACACGTTTGATTGTGGAATAGAATAACATTCATATCTTCACTCCATAGCAGCTGTTGCTCATGCTCGGAATGGTTTTCTCCATCAAGTGCGTGAGAATCAGATGCGAACCACACACACACAAACACTCTTGCTCTCTCCTATCATTTTATCACAACAAAACAATTTATTCGAGTACAAGTGCATCAACGCAGTGCTTTATCACCGATCTCGTACGTTTCTCATATTTATTGTCGCATACATTTAATATTCATGTAATAAAGTCTTATGCTGTTCTTGATTATCGCTTTGAATAAATGTTTTTAGATGATATAAAATTTTGTAAATTTTCGAGTCAATATCCATTGGGATGCGACGTAACTCATGAATAGATTGTCCGCATCGTATTCTCGAATACTTCATCCAAAATTTCTTATTCAGTATCGAATTGTCGTGACGGATTTGATGTACACTTTTTTCAGTCACGTCTTTCATAATCCAAATATCGTTTCCCCTTTCGTCTTGCCACGGCTCTCTTCATAAATTATGGTGGTCGTAATGCAACACTTGCACATCATCCAAATCGAGTGAAATCATTTAATAATGAGACGGAAAACAACAAACAATAATAAAGAGCTCGCGAAACATTCAATTTCGGCTCTTCAACTTTTCTCACGTGTTTTGCAAGCAAAAATATTTAACAGCCGTTCACTTGAGTCTCAGTTTGAAACATCCAAACATATAATGCAACTATTCAATTGTTGAGTCATTCAAGAAGAATTCTTTTTCAATAAAAAATTAATGTATTTTCAAATTGCCGCAATTTTTCCGCGTAATTAAGCGATAATGCTCGTCAAATTCATTTATCACAAATTGATTCCATATAAATTGATGTTCAGTGAAAGTTGAGAATTAATTAAAATGTTAAACGGATGCGCCATTGGAATGAATGCTTGAGCTCTTCGTGAGGGACGTAAGGCGCCAATTGCATTACGTTATAAATATTATATAGACAAGCCGAAACATATGTGTTTTTATGCGGAAAACGTTTTCAACCTGATTCAATAGTCTCTCGCTCCCACCGGGGGATGTGGGGCAAATTGATCCATTCATTATTGAAGGCAAGATGCTTTCAAACGGTTCCCTTGTATTGAGAGTTTCAATTAAATTATAAAGTTTTTTCAATATGAACATTCTGGATGGATGGAAATGGGTCTGCGTTTTGTTCAAGACATAGTAAGTTCGATCTATAGAAAAAAAAATATAAACGACCAGTGCTTTTGGTTATTTACTTGATATGGAAGTTTAAAGAGCATTCGTAATGCCTTGAACCATTCCGTGCTTTTTAATAGGATTATACTGAAGCATCGTCGATGAGCTAGCTCAGAGCAGCGCTCTTATTAGCGTGACAAACAAAGTTTTCCCCGATGGCTACTCGAATGAATCAAGTGCCTGTTGCCATTGGCCGTCAAAGACTCGTTGAGCGCACATAAAATGTACCACATAAATTTTTAATAATCGATCTTTATTCTGAATATCGCGTGTATTTCTAGGACAAATTCTTGGAACTACTTCTAGAATGTGTTGCATATCACGCGTGCGGAAAACAATGAAATTTTCGCTTGAAATCGAGCACGTTTCAAGAGTTTCATTAAAACCACGAACATTGTGTCAACAAAGTGATGATGATAAAGTGGTTCAGCCAAATAAGCAATTCAACAATCAACGGGTTACGCATTTAAAATGCTCGAGTTTGATAATAATATATGCCTTCAGATTTTAGCAAAATATTACCAAAAATTTAATTAATTTAAACATCCCTCAAACACTTTTGTTGTGCACACAGCCAAACTTGTGTCTCGATTATGCTAGCGAACTGCTGAAAAATTTATTTGACAGAAAATGGATGGGTTATTCCCTCCTCTCATGAGAAGTAATTTATAATCGACAAAAAATTGCTGCAAAAAAGGTGAAAATTAATTTGTTTGCTCTCAAAGGTCTGGTTAGTGCCCTGTTCGATGATTTTTTTTTTTTTTTTTTGCCACAAAAAGAATAGTCAAATGTAGAACTTCGAAAAAAAAGGAATATTTAAATTTGCAATCAATATTGCCGCTATCGATGGATTTTTTGCATATGAAGTGGCACGTTTTTCAGAAACCTATTTGATAGCTCGCTTTGAATCGATTCATTCATGTTTGAATTGTTTTTAGCTCAGATAGGTCAGGCACAATGAGCCTGTTCACATTACCTAAGTTATTCATTACAAGCGTGCCAATCATTTGCACTTTACGTACGGTGTTAACGTAATTTCATTCAATTCAATCTGAATAACATGATTAATGTCAAACACAAATGTTTGCCGTTCATGTGCGTATGTGAGTGCTCGGCACATTTACACGTTCACGCTCGGACTGCCAATCAATTAAACTGCATGACGTTCCCTTCTTTTGCCCAGAAGCAATTTGCCATGCTCAATAAATCACTCTGCAATGCAGATTTCAAATAGGCACTCTAATAATAAACAATTTAATGTATAATCCGTAGTCATCGGATAAGCTCAATTTGCTCTGACGTGACATTATATGAATAACTTTTCAACTGTTGATTTTAGAGAAAAGTCCCAAGTGTTTATCATGCGATTAATTATTTATCACTCAGATCATATACTCGAGTGTTTCCTAAACAAGCAATGCGTTCTATTTGTGAGAGTATTAGATAAATATTGCAGCTTTGATTCGAGTTTCAATATTTTGATGGATTAGGAATAAGTTTAAGCACCTAATTTTGCACCATCCATATTTTTTGCCACAGATGTAGATTTAAGCGCTGATTTAAGCATATACCACTTAATATTAAATTTTTGACAAAATTTGAAGCTAAATTTATATTTATAGAAAATTCCTTAAACTTTAGCACTATGACTATTCTTGCGACTTAAAGTAGTCGGTTTCGATACTGGATTACAGTAAGCTCTATGCGAGTGCTATTCAACTTGACCTCACGATGGCAGCAACGACAGGTAAAATGGCAGACAAGGAGAAATACAATTTCTCTCCGACTATTCGTTGAAGATTGTGCTTCATTCGGGGAGAGACTTCAAGTTCTACCAATACAATGGCGCTATTATCACGCATACAATTCCAGTGCATTGGACACGCACAGTCCGTTGCATGAAACTTGGAAAATAAACGATAAAAGACGAAAAAAACCATAAATCACATTCGTTTCAGCTACAACGGCATTTGTGCTATGTCCTAAGCAATATCTGAATTATACAAAAACAAAATTTTGTATACTACGTTCTAAAACTGGCCAACATCTCCCTCCAGAATAGTCTGAAATAGGGTGTAATTGGAAAATATAAAAGCTTTGTTGTGTTTATATTTATGATTTACATTTTTTATGATTCTTCTTCCCTCTTCATTCTCGGAATTAAAGGCAAAGTAAAATGATTTTTAAAGGAAGCCAGCAACACAGCATTCGATATTTAAGACAAAAAAAAAGCAGAAGCCAAATATGATAATAAAAATGGAAAATTTTGTTTCTATGAATTACGTATTAGTTCATTGAGTGCGTTTCCGTTCAACAAATTCCGAATGTCACATGCTTGAGTTACGTACGTTTTACAGGGCATGTTTTCCATCGATTTCCCTAATCTTAGTTTTTCAAAACGAGAGATTATGATGTTTAAGTGCAATGCTTGTTGCTTAGTTAAAATCTAAGAGAAAGATTATTCGAGAAAAATTGTTGAAGTCGTAAAATTGAATAATTTTTATTATTTCTTAACATAAATCGAGTTTTCACATGTCAATGGCGTTTTTATTCCTTTTGTAATTTTCTTTAATTAACAAGATGAAATTCTGCTCGATGAAGAAAAGATAATGAAATGCACTGTGATTTAGTAATGTTAGTGTATACTTTTAGGCCTTTCACCGACATCCTGAATAATTTAGTTGAATCTGTTGCATAAATAAATAATTGACGTTCTTCCTTTCTCACAATTTGTTAGTTTATTTTGCTTATTGAAAAGATTCCTCTTATTCCTCTCTCAATTCAAGTTCATAAATTGACATCACGAAAGCGCAAATTTTGCTAATAAGTTTTGTTGGCTACTGTTTAAAATTCAGTGTTGATAAACTCTCAAACACATTTTTATTTATTTTGATTGAACAAAAGCCATTCAGCTGAAGAATTTCTCACAAACTTCGTATTCCATTGCTCTTATCAGAAAAATTGGATTATAATATATTAATTGAGAATTTTATATAATACATGCTCACCATAAATACTATTCACTTTTTATACAAAATTTGTTCTTTTTCTTTCAAATAAATAATTTTACAAATCGGTTTTGAGTGGGAAACACTTTTCATTCAAATTCTTCATACTATTTTTACACAAATAGCTGAATTCAACTCATAAATTCATTCAAAAAATGACGCAAAGCAAATTTCGAACACCGTCACATTTGAAATCTTGGAACATGAATGGTTCGTTTTGGGAAATTGTTTCAGCGCATTTTATATTATTCAAAGCAGAAAAATTATGATTTTTTTTTGCTATGAATCAATCCAAAAAATAAACACACTTATTTTTAATAATTTATTGGCTTTTTGGTTTTGTTAGTGAGGATTGTGTGGTTTTCTTCGCGGTTGACGGCATCTGGAATAAGTGTGTCCATTCAGGTTTACTCTGGAAATATTCTCGCAATTTGTCTGAAAGGATAAAACAGTAAATGTGTTATATTTCTTCTCGGAGTTTCTTTTAACGCTATGCTAACCATATGTAACAAAACCACTTCGATCAGAATCAATTTCAGTGAAAATGTCGACACATTCATCGATGCTGGTAGCAGTCATATGCTTTAGCAGATTATACAGTGCAGTTCGTGTGAAACGGCCGGGTCCTTTGCCACAATTGTCATACATTTTTGATATGAGCTGAATGAGCTCGATGGTAGGCAAACTTTGCTTCATCAAGTATAAAGCGCACAGTAAATATTCACGAAAATCAATTGTCCCGCATATTTTCTATGATTAAATAGAGAAAAAGCGATGCAGTTAAACGACAAAGCTTGATTCGAACATAAATCATTCACAAACCGTATCAAAAATTCGAAATAGTTCGGCAGTAACTGGATCATCAACGGAAATCTGCAGCCGCAATGCAAACTCGGGCATCGAAATCACACAGTTTGTTTCGTGCACCAAATTTGAAGCCACGACCTGCTCCTCGATATTTGTCAAAGTCAACCTGCAATTAGAGATGAGACCGCAAATGTTAGAGTCTGATGCTGTGCTTTTAATTTTGTTGTGTACACACCCAATCTTCTGTCGCAACTTATCAATCTCAACAATATCATCGAAATGCGGTAGGTTCATTTGCCTTGCACGTATCATTAGTTTACAATCATCGTAAGTTAAATCAGATGTTGGCAATCCTAGAGCTCTACAAAAACACAATAAATCACGTTCAAAAGATATCAACGAATCTGTGATTCGCAAGTGATGGAATATGTGCCAAATTCGAATCGTAACGGAACATAACAAAAATTAGGACTTCTCATGGTCCTTCTGATTTGATATTTGCAGCTTTTTGGCACTCATTGTAATTTTGAATGGAATTGACGTGAAATCACGCAACCGATACAAATCATATGAATAATAAGCATACACTTTATGACGCTGTCAAAAACAAATAGAACTTTAGCAATAACGGTCACGAAATGACCAAATATTTATATTAAAGCAGACCATTTCATTTCTTTCGAAATATCGCATTCATGCATCACGATTACCGTTGTTGTATTTTTCTTTCCCTTCACATTGTGAAGTTCACAATCACATAAACCATCTAGATTTGCGAGGCATGAATGCTTACTTTGCCATGACATTTCGAACATTTGTGGCATAGAGTTTCGGGTTACTTTTTTCCTCTTCGCTTGGAAAGTATACGGGCAAAAATTCAAGTTCACATCTCGTATACACCGAACACATCGTTAACCATACAAGTTTTAGCCTGGAAATGCAATCAATTTGGTTCGATTAATAAAAAAAATTTGAGGTGATTGATTGATTGATGAATGTCAATGTGTTTTGATGAAATGTGATTACTTACGCTCCAGGTCCTTCCCACGTCCACGTGACCGTATCGAATTGGTTAGGATATCGAATACACATTGGTTGAACAGGTACGCCCGGATAGAAAGCTCCTGGTTTAAATGATAGCACACAGCTGCGGTTCGTGCAAGTACCTTCGGGGAAAATAATAATCTGTGGCCATTTTTCATGCGAATTCGCACGCTCTATTACTGTTTTAATGGTGTTCTGTCGTGAGTTTGGATCTTCTCTCCACACATAAATTGGCTGTGTAAAATTGATTAATTCTGTGAATTGATCGAATTTTTGATTGAAGTTATATAAAAGAATGCATATTTTAAAAATAGCTGCATATTTTGAATACGTACTGCCCAACAGAGGGAGCGATGCGGTCTCTGCCTTCGCCAAAACCGACGGTGGACCAAACAAAACTACAGAGATCGAATCAAAAAACGATGAATGGGGTGCCAACACTAATATTGGAGCCTCTTTTGCGGTTGCTTGACGCCCAGTTATTTTAACATGATGAAACGATCCAAAAAAGTACATGCCATGTATCGCTCGTGCTGCCAGTAATTGAATTATCCTGAAATGAATCATCATTTTATTTGTCTTGACACTCTGAATCAAATTTAAGAAAATGTTCTTATTAATACAAATGGAGGTCGGCTTTTGACTTATTTGGGCAATACACTGGCATGCCAACGCAATTTTGTAAACATAAAATCGGTGTAGCTGGAGCAGTTGTTTGCGTGCAGCAGATAGCATCCGATGTGGCGTCATAGGAAGTTAAGAATTAGGTCAAAAATGCCTTTTCATGTAAGCATACTCATCAACATGCGAACGTCGAAATGTTTGTTTATTACCGAGTTGAATGTTTCATCGTTATTTTGAATAATGTCGAGCGAAATGAAGTTTTCGTAGACACACTTTGAAAACGGTTAAGACAAACATAAGTAATCTAAATAATGTTCGCAAATCGCTCAGATGTTGAATGGAACAAAAACAGGCACACCTTTTTTTGTACGAACGCGAATTCTTTTTGTTTCTAAAAAATATGTGTTTCTCAAAAAAAGTGAAATATCACTTGTCAAAAAAAAAAAAAAAAAACAAATAGAAATCTATTCGGCGAAATTATTTTTTTTTACACAAACATGTCAATCTTTCATTCCGCTTTCAATTTTTCTTCAAATTACGTGACATGAAATTTCAAGAATTATTAAAATGTCAATAATTTGAAATGTTCAAAGATGAATAATGAAATTGAATAATGTCAAACCTTCGCCATCCCGAAATCGGCTTTGTATTCAAATCCTGCATCGTCAATCCCCATAATCCAATTGTTGCGAGCATCCAAGCGACAACTAATAAACTAGTTATAATAGCCAGTCTACATGGCACGACGAAGACTGTGAAAAGTCCGGTCTATCACGAAAATGGAGAGAAAAAACAAATTGTTCAAATTGTTTATTGCTAAAATAATTCATTCGAATGAAATGTTCATTTGTAGTTGACATATCTTATATTCAGGGAAATCATGGCGTTTTTGTGTGAATTTAGGCGGATTTTACTCGTTAAACTACTATTACCGCAACATTGCTATTATTATTGTACTAACTTGATACTCAGATAATGTGTTCTTCAACCTCACAACTTAAATTGAAGTTATTCGATAAGAAAACTCCTATTAAGCACTCAAATTTAGAGGCCCATTTTCCAATTAACCTTATTAATACTATCGATATTGCTTTGTACCATTTTTAACGAATTCTCCAAAGTTAAAATGCCATTTTCGAATAAAATAATATAGCTGAAATAGAAGTTTTTTTTTTATTTTCCTTATTTTTCCTTTGTTTTGCTTGATTGATGTGTGAAGGTTAATGCTGACGGGTCAAACCAAATTTCCCTTAAAAAAACCAAAAAGTATCAAATATAATGAGCACATAACCGTATTCCAGATAAAGAAAGCTCGGCATTGGAGATTCTGGTTATGACTATAACTACACAAAACTAGCTCAACATATAAAATGCATGTGAAATTCAATTATTAGCAATGATATTTAAGCAAGAGTATACCAGGTGCTTACATATGAAGCCGCTGTTGACATCTAGCGGCCGATAGCTGGTACTGTGTGATCTGTCAAACCATGTTGGTCATGTTTATTAGTAAGTATGACATTTGTCAACAAGACTCCAATACACAATATTTCAAGTTTCATACAAAAATGTGTTTTTTTCGCTCTTGAAAAATTTCGGATTTTGTGCCTGAAAATAGTGAAATGCGGACAGTACAGCTTTTCTGCTTTCGTTTAAAGAAAACTGCTGCCGAATCTCATCGAATGCTTCTAGAAGCTTACGAAGAGCATGCTTTAAGTGAAACACAGTGTAGAGAGTGGTTCAGACGCTGAGAAATGAAGAACGTGTTAGACCGCCGAGGAAGTTTGAAGACACTGCATTGCAGGCATTGCTGGATGAGGACGATGCTCAAACGCAACCACAACTCGCAGAACAATTGAATGTGGACCCAGCAACTATTTCCAGACGCTTGAAAGCAATGGGAAAGATCCAGAAGGTCGGAAAATGGGTGCCACATGAACTGAATGAAAGGCAGCAGGAAAACCGAAAAACCACTTGTGAATTGCTGCTCGCAAGGTACAAAAGGAAGTCGTTTCTGCATCGGATTGTGACTGGCGAAGAAAAATGGATATATTTCGAGAATCCTAAGCGCAAGAGATCATGGGAAACACCAGGCGAACCAGCGACATCGACCGCAAGGCCAAATCCGGCCAAATCGGTTCGGACGAAAGACAATGCTGTGTGTTTGGTGGGATCAGAAGGGTGTCATCTATTATGAGCTGTTAAAACCTGGTGAAACGGTTAATACTGATCGCTACCGACAGCAAATGATCGATTCGAACCGCACATTGCTTCAAAAACGGCCAAAATATCAAAAAAGGCAACACAAAGTGATTCTCTTGCACGACAATGCTACATCACACACTGCAAGACTGGTTAAGGTAACGATTGAGGCGCTTAGCTGGGGAGTACTACCGCATGCGGCTTACTCACCAGACTTGGCACCGTCAGATTACTACTTGTTCGCTTCGATGGGTCACGCACTGTCGGAACAGCGCTTCACTTCTTACGAAAATGTGAGAGAATGGCCCGATGACTGGTTTGCGTCAAAAGACGATCAGTTTTATTGGCGCGGTATTGATAAATTGTCCGAAAGATGGAAAAAATGTGCGGATTCGAAAGGACAATACTTTGAATAAAATATGTTTTGCGTGAAATAAACGTGTTTTTTTAGCAAAGAAACATCGGTTTCATATGCAAGCACCTGGTAATGCAGAAACTCGGTAAAATCGATTTTCAATGGATGATTCAAGTGAAGCCAAACAAATATGTTATCGTTAAGTTTGATGTAAGTAGAAAAGAATGAGCAATGTAAAGATATTGAGGTGACGATGGCATTAAGGAAATTAACATTGAGATCAAGAACTATGCGATTCGAAACTTCCGTTAGACTTGTGCACATGAATTACCATCTGACAGTTCTTAGTGTAGAGAGTGCGTTCAATGGATGAATCACATATTTCACGCGAATTACGACAATCTTCGTTTGCTCTTAGTGCAAATGTTGTCAAAAATATGCAATTCTTGTCAAAAAAAAAATTTCAAGTATTGAACGCGCATTTTCGGTCTCACCTTGCGCTTTGAATCATCTGGGAACCCAGATTTCGAGCGAACAATTTTAATTTCTTCTACCATCAAGGTTAAATGAATAAAGAATGACCTCAAATTTGGGTGCAAATAGAAGCGCAACATGATTTTTTTTACATATAGTTTTGTTGTTGTAAAAACAATTTGAATTGATCAGAATGACAATCCAGAATATTGATTAATTGAACACACTCACTCTTACATGAAAGATAATTCTAATGGTAATATTATGGTGTTAGAGATAACACTTTTGATGTTAATTAATACGGATGATTGGCAAACTCTGCCTTCTATTCACCACCTCGCACATAATATCTCGCTCATGTTCAATCACATGTATATTTCATTTACATGCATAAAATAAACATCATTAAGATACTGTTCAAAAATAAAAGCTCACGACGAGTAATTGATATCTCTGACAATTGTTCCTCTGATTAATCACCCTGATATCAAGTTAATGGCGTGGCAAAGGAGAATTGAACTAAACTTCAAGTGCAACGAATTTCCAATATTTCTTTGGGTGACTGCATATATTCAATTCGAGATACGTCATTGATATTGTTTGGTCGACGGAAATTTATGACTTTCCATTTTCGATTTGGAGAATGAACACGTCAGCTGTGAAAACAAATGAAACTCAAAAGAACAGAATCGAATAATACAATTAGATTCAAAGCTTATCGCATCGGAATTGATGTCAATTTTCATAGCACATTCAAAATGTAAAATGAAACATTTCGAACGAACGAATGCCATTTCTATTATTCACGTCATCTATTTTGAGATACATTGTAATTGTGTGCAGCCACGCTTATTACTAGTATTACGAGTGCATACATTGTGATAAGAACGCCTCTCCTCCACTCATGCAGTGCCGCTATTTTTATTCAAATCAATATGCTGCTATAAGCGAATAAGAGACAAAAACCAAATAAAACAAAAAAACAGAACCGAGTGAATTGTGGCGAAGATGAATTCAATAGCGCAGTTTTTTGGCTTCTGTTTGTGCTCCGCGTTCAGTATGTGTCACTCTCCAATGGATTATACGCGAATAAAGTCAATTTAAAATACTTTATTTGCTCACACGATCGCTTATTGTCATGATTGGCTTTAAATATTGTTTCCGAATGGAAACTAATTGAATAATTCGGTTCGTTTAATTCGATTAACTTAGCATTGCTATTTTGCCGGTTGATATGTTGATAAGAATGCATTGGCCACATGTCATGAACGCCGATGTAAAATACGAGCGAGCCATTTTATGTCATGCACGAAGTTTGCCTCAATCAATATTCCATTTCACGAATAAAATTATTCCAAAGAAAACTTTACTAAGCTTACCCTGATTTTTCTCAGAAACCCCATTTCACATTTGAAAACGAACGGGTTTGTGTGTTGATCAATTGATGTGATTCTCGTCGTTGCCGTTGACATATGGTCATTTCTTGACATCCTGCAAGCATCCGAACTATTGAAATACCGATTCTCATTGTGATGCGTATTGTTTTTGACGAATGGAGAACCATTTTGAGCTATTGAAAATTCGAACAAAAGAACAATGTTAGTTTTGATTTGTTCGCACCAGCAAGCATCAATTGATGGCAGAAAAGCTCTTTGACGTCGGAAGTTCAAGGTCTAACTATTCCTCTGAACAGTTGCGATTACGTAAACGGTGTTTGTATTCCTCTGTCACTTGGAAGAGCAAATGGCTTATTTTCATCAATTTTTCACAAAAATACAATGAGAGAAGAAAATCATTTTATTTTTGTTCACTTTACCATTGCCTATTACGGAGTCGCGCAGCTGAATCGTTTCATTGGCATATTCATAGGCATCATTACAATCACCACTATTTGCATCACATCCCACACAATCATTTCCTCTCAGTGATTCGGTCATAATTTTTGTGTGCCTCGTTTAATTTGCGTTTTATCTATACAATATTATTCACCGATTAAGTACTAATCAACTAGTGGCACTCTGAACAATTCTCGAAAACAACAACATACAATCTCAAAATGAAACAAAAATATAATGTAACACTCTGATAAATGAAATTTTTTCTCGATTTGTATTGAATTTTGTTCACCCCTCTTCGAATGTTCATTTGGTTTCTAGCTCAACGACGTCTATTTTCATCGATATTACTTCAATGATCACAAATTTGCACGAAATTATTTGCCGTATTCACAATTCGAATATTGACCAATTTTTATTAATTTTTCTTGATCAATTTCCTGAAGCTACCACTGAAAATTGGATAACTGAACACATTTCGTAGCGTTCGACAGCAAATGCGCACTTCGCCTTACACTACCGTTTACCAACTGTGTACGAAACGCTCGAATAAATGTGTGCAAGAAAGACGATGCGACAACGGCACACCATTCGATATAGATAAATTCGTTTGTTTTGGCTGAATTGCTATATTTCGTTCTCTCCTTCTCTCCCTTTCTCATTTTTGCGCCCTCCTTGCATTCGGTTAACACACGATTTGACAGAATAAACGAATTCAACAAACAGAGTCGGTATTGTCGACGCGCACTTACTCACACAAACGCACTGTTTCGAGAGCGCCAACAGAGCAAAGTGAGAGTGAATACATGATCTGAATGCAGCATCTGAGATATATGTATCGCCACTATTTTCTCTTTAGATTTTTCTCTTTTTTTGAATAGAAAGACGTTACGCTTAAAAATTCCACTGATTAATGGAAAAATAAACAATTTTATTCGATGCGTCGCTTTTGACGAAACTTGGATTCAGAGCACGTTTTTGTTTCTAATGAAATTTCATTATTCATGCTTACTAATTACTTCCTATTTATCTCCAATAGATATTCAATAACATGATTCAGATTGCATTTCCATTAGAGTTCAGTTAGAAGTGTCCAAGAGATTTCATCATAAATCTCATAAAATACAGATGTTTCTATGGTTTCACCAGTGTAGCAGTTCACAAACAATCGTACGAGCTCGTTCGAACGGCTTCTGTTGAGAGTATAAAGTGCGCATGATTCCCTTCCCGTCCGCAACTAACATTTAAACTTAGCAAACGATTTACAAAAAAATTAGAACGTCAAACATATAATTATAATTGGATTAATTGTGATTCACTTGAAATGTGCATCACTTTCAGTACAGAAAAAAATCCACCTTGCTTTGGTTATTTGCAGAGCGATCGATTGCAGTTTGCAATTGCTCAGACGAATATGAATGATGATGGACGAATACTGATTAGATCATCATTTTCATTTGAAAGAACTTGTTTCAAACAATATTTGAAATTTTTACCTTTTTATTAGGAATATTTTTCAAGATTAAAGAAAAACTGAAAAAGACATCTGATAATTTTCGATCAAAACGAAATCTGGAACTCAATTATCAATAATTGGTATGTCAAAACGTTCATCACCAACTTTCCAAATTCTTTCAATTTAAGAATTTTTTTTTCGTTAGAAATTTATTGAGAGTTACTTAAAAGTCGCCAATAACAAATCAATATTATTCCATGAAATTCAGTCATTTTGAACCAATATATTCACTATACACGTCAATTTTATGGAAATTATTCAAAAAGTAAACATCACAGTTTAAGGATGTGAAAAAATCGACGATTTTTACTATTTTCACGTCCATAGGCTTAAGACAACAAATTTATCGGTAAAATTGTCGCAGTAAATGTTAGTGAAATTTCTGATTCATGTGAATAAAAATATACAACAAATAAAATATTCAAAATAGCCTCTCGCTGATCTAGAATGATTCTTTAAGTGACACATAGATGGCATTCACACATCAACAATAACAAACAGGGATGAAACAAAAGTAGGCTCAATTTGGTCAACATTTAGTTTTGTTTCATTTGATTTCATTCGAGTTTTAAAACTCAAATATCGAATTAATTTATTCAATTTTTTCAGAATGTTATAACTTCTGAAGAGTTTATTATAATAAAGACAAAGAGCCACGCGCATTTTATATCCATCCATTGCACAATTCCGATGCATTAAAAACGTAGTAGAGTTCCAAAGAGAAAAAACCAGCATGAGAAATACTAATAAGTTTTATAACAGCTGTTTTTTATGTAAACAATATTGTCGTCTCTTTTCGGTTCCGAGTGACGAGTGTATATTGATGCGTAAACATTGATGGGCGCATGTATGTGTGTGTACTAATGCTGAGTAAGCCAAGCGCATCGCATACGTTCGACTCTTTCTGGTCACTGTGCTGTTTTGGTTGCATTATTTGTGGCAGTGACGCTGCCGTGCGGTTGTATGGGTGAGGCTGTGTACTAATTTCATTCTCAATGCCTGTATTTCTCAACAACGCGCTCACTGCGAGGCTGCCATAGTACTTCGACGCGTACTAATCGAACAGTCGAGTTGTGGTTTTGGTATAACGTTGACGTTGTTACGCCACTTGTGTGAGTCCAGAGTTTCAAAGGAAAAAGGCACTCTCAGATCAGACAGAAAAAAAGCAGAAAAATAGATCACACACCGAAAAAACGAAGAGATATATGATACATCTCACGTGCGTCAATCAGTAAATGGAATCATCCTATAAAAAGCGAGACAAAAATAATATTCGAGTCATAGTGAACGTGTGCAATAAATTTAAACGTTTCATTTTATTTTAATCAAACTTTTGTTGAAGTTAATCTCGCGTTAGAGTAGCGTGTGAAGTTTGAAAAAGATTACATTTATATTCTGTATCTGAAATTTTTACTTATCAAAAGCAGCGCCGGACTGAAATAGAATGTGGTTCAAAGTGTGTGAGAAAGAAAATGCGCTTATATAACGACGACACAATTTGTCACACCAAAATTACACGGAAAATCATTCGACAGTAGCAGTTTGGTGGAGCATTTTGATTTGTCGATTTGTGTATCAGCAGATCTTTTCAAACGACCGAAAATTTTCACGCATGATTTCTCATGAATTTTGACACAATCGTCTGGCAAACAACAAACTCTGAATTCCCTAAACGTGGCGTTCAGGTCCATTTTGCGATTTAAATGTAGCGCAGCAAATAAAAAAGGCATAGGCAAAAAAGCAAGGCATACAAAATAAAAATAAAAAAAAAAAAAAACATAAAAATCGTATTCGACATTCAAAGGGAACAAAATATTATTGGAAGTTTTGCACAGCAAATATTCGAAGTTGTGCGCACATAATCGTAAATACTATAATAGCATGTGAATTATCGCTGAAGCCATAGTCAAACAAGTTGAAAATTGACAAACCACAAGAAACATTTGAAAAGAAAAAAAAGAATATTTAACGCGAGAAACACAGAAAGGTTATCACAAATTGTTTCCAGTTTTGTTGTGATACACGCAACAGCAGCAGCAGCAGCAGCTGCAACGAAAATCGCAATTTGTATCGCAAACACGGGCTGTAATAATTGCAACACAAGCGCCTTTATTCAATCGAATAAGTCATATAATTGGATGCGCGTTTACAAATAAAAATGGCCAGTGCAATTTAGCCATTAGCTGTGCGGCATAGGAAAAGCGAGAGAGAAAAAGTGTAAAAAAGACAACCAATTTGACCTGTCCAAAGAAAAAAGCAAACGTAGTGGATTTTGCCGTTACCGAGACATCACAGCCCATTACATTTTTTCTGCTTCATCGTCAAAAAAGATAGTTTTTTTTTAATTAATTCGCGCATTATTTGATTCCAATTTTGGACAATCGTTCCCTTCGACAGTTGAAAATTGTATGAAATCCATTTGAATATAAACACCAAATACAATTGAATAACAGACGCAGAAGAAAAAACATGTTATTGAAACACGCATAAGAAAACCAAAAGCGAATAGTACACCAATCTTATGGATAGCAAGTGAGAGTGAAACGTGTGAAATAGACGAGAAATGTATTGGTGTTTGTGTGTTGTTGCTACACTACTATAAAGCGAAGGACTGGTTAGAGTGCGTGAATTTCAGATCGACCTGAAGCGCATACAAAAAGTTTTATTCGAAACGGTTTACTATTGTATTTGTGCACCGGAGAAGAGTAAAAGAAGAGAAAAAATGAACCGAAACCAAACCGAAATTAAGCTTGCGTTGTAAAATTCATAGCCATAAGTGAACGAATTAATCTGTCGATTTAAGAGATCCAACTTTTGAGCAGCGTAAAAGTAATTTGTTGGAGATTAACCGACTGGAAAATTTGAAATTATTACCAAAAAACTAAATCTAACGATTATATCGATTTGAAAGAGATCGAAGAGAAGCGACGCATCCAAATCGAAATACATCCATTAAACCGTTACTCCATGATCATTGTTTCGGTGCTGCTTCTCTGACCAGTTTCATTTTCCTTAAACTGTTTCGGCCACGTGTACTGGTTACACACCGTGTCTTCATCGGGATTTTTGACTTTTCAGTTGGATTGGCAGTGATCAAATCAGCGCAAAATGGGCAGCGATTCACAAGATATTCAACAACATATTGGGTGTGGCAGTGACATCAATTTATCGCAATTCACATTGAATATTAATACAACGACCGGCGGCAGTTTTTCCGTAAGCGTCGATAGCCATACATCGGTGGAAAATCTCAAGAAAATCGTCGCAAAAAAATTGAAAGTAGCAAAAGATCGAATATGCTTGCTGCATCGAGAAAAGTAATTATCATTTAACAATTCCTGAATATGTTATTTTTGTTCAATATCTTTTATTCTCTTGTATCTGGAGTTTTTGAATTTTCGACGGTGTGATGATTTTGTTATTTTCTTTCTTGTATTATACGGTTGAGTTTGGTTAATGGTTCCATTGTATGTCACGCGTTCAAAACGAAAACCTTGTATTGTTTTCGAAATGTACGAAATTGTAAGCTCCTATGAATTTTCAACTCATCATGCCATTCGTTTGCTTTCTGCATGCAATACACTCACTTTCGAAAAAAAAATCAACTCCATACTACATCTCAGTCGTCAGTCTCATGTAAAACATAAGGATTTGGCTGTATCGCAATTCAAAATCTCTGAAATTCAACGGGAAAAACAAACGACGTCTTTTCGTAATTAACGATAATTTCTTGCAGATATTTCACATAAATTACTCGCCTCGTTCAACGGGGCGAAAGCGAAAGTAAAACATTTACAATTTTATTTTTCATCGTTTTCATGAGTTTTATTTGTCGAAGCCCCTGTGCACGCTGTCTGCAAGATCAGCATGTGAGAGAAAGAGATGCACAAATCACAGCGAATGGATTTTGAACACCATTTAATCAGAGTTTTGCACACAATTCCTAGATGTGCTTTCCTCTCTCTTCGCTCGATGCAGATGTAACTTGTAGCAGAAGCATAGAATGAGCAATCATCATGTTTGGTGTACATAAAGGTTCAGCTCATGACAATTACGCCAATTATTTTCTAATTTGATTTGGTATTTTTGGCCAATGAAAAAAAGCAAAATTAACCATATTTCCGATCGTTCGAATTGGCAATTTTACTTTAAATAGTCTTATTTTTCTCTTCGGACGTTTTCGTAAGTTGTCGGCATGAATACAGCTCCTTGATGGATGCCTTGAATAGTAATATGCTTTGCACTTTGCGGAAATGATTAGTTTTTCTCTTACTCTGAATTCAATGACATTCGACCGTGATGATTTCGTGTCGAAAATAATAGTTAAAACCAAAGAGAGTGGCCTATGGGTGATTATGAATAGGAAATTTAAGCACTTATCATTCGGTGAATGCGGCCATTTTGTTTTGCCTCCTCTCACAACATCAAATTGTGTATTGAAGTGAGTCGAGCCGAGTCGAGTTTCATACAAAAAGCCGCACGACACATAGCAAACTGCACACCACACACCGCACACCGCACACCGCACACCGCACATCGCACACAACACAGCACAACACACAATTGAAACACGACAACAGGCCTCTCCAGAGTGCTTTAATCGTCACGCATCGAAATTTTAGTGAGGTTTTCAGCTCCTTGCATTGCATCTACTTTGCTCTACATCGCTTGACTCGTATTGTGTATAGAATTTTTATTCATTTTACACACATGATTTTAATAGCTGCTATGCGTACAGATACCTTATGAACTATACAAACAGGCGTTAACCAATACATTGCAATGAGACACGCACCCAAACACAGCTGATTCATGCAAAGTGCCTTTGATTCTTACATATTTATTTTTTCGCTACCTCGGGCTTCTTTCGCTGACTGTGTGTACAGTACACGCTCAACGCATATCTTTCGTCATTGAAGTCAATGAATGCATGTATATAATTCTTAATACATCAATCTGAATCATAAGGCATCAACACAAAGTACTTGCGAACCGCAAATTGTTTACTCGATCTAAATAGATAAAATTGACGAAATAAGCAGCTCAGGGTTGCTCAGTGGTTAAGCCAAATTCACTCCAACGCAAATAGCCTGCAATCTATTTTTTCGATTGATAAGCGTCCGTTTTGCTAGACCGAGCAATTCCGTTGGCGACTGCTGATTGTTCCAATTTCTTTGGCACCCTGTCACAATTGATTGAATGGCAAATATACGCAAAAATGATGATGCAAGCAACTTCAATTTCAGTTCTTTTTTCTCCATATTTCCATCGCTTTCGTCAAGTGTTCTTCAGAAAATCGAATAGAGATATCAATTGCGACACGCGAAGTCATTTCAGAAGCCTATCGCATGGCCTCCTATTCCCGGGTGTGATATGGATACAATGGTTTATGTATTGCATTTTTTCGTCGTTCAGCTCGCACATGCATTCATACATGCATACGAGATATATTTTAGTGGCTCGGCTTTTGTACTGTTTCATTTACCGGCTATGTATTTTCTCTTTTCCCATGGTGATGATGTAGCTGATGCGTGTTTTCTGTCTCATTGTACATGTGCTTCGATTCGGTCCTCTTCATCTTCTTCTTCTTTTTCTTTTTCTTTTTATTTCTTTTCATTCTTTTATTTTCCGCTACTATTTGAACCAATACAAGTGCATACACATATACGCGTGTGTGTGTGTGTGTGTGTGTGTGTGTGTGTGTGTGTGTGTGTGTGTGTGTGTGTGTGTGTGTGTTGTAGCTGAAATGCAATCGCTTGCCTCATTTCAATGCACGATTCACGCATTCTAAACTGCGTATTTATATAATCACAGTATGAGACTCGAATGTTTGAAATGCGTGGCGCAATAATGCCGATGAAGACTTCGAATACACACACAAACTCTCTCTCTCTCCCTCTCTCTCTTTATCTTTGTGTGTTTCAATGGTACTGTTGCGTTTTATACCTCTATGACAAAGTGTGCAAGCACATTAATTCGTTTATGTATTTATGCACAAGAGAGTGTGTAGTCGAACGAAAGAGAGACAAATAATGAAATCATTTCCGATCCTGATGCATTTGTATGGGTTTTTGTTTAACTGCTAAACATGCCAGGCCATTGTTTCTATGAGCATTTGTGGTCATTGTGTGCGCCACTTAGAAGGTTCATGCGAGTTCATCGCGCGCGGCGAGTGAAATCTGAAAAGAAATTTCGTCGACTCGGTCGTTAATCCTAGTGCACGATTTCTCTGTGAATAAAAAAACGTAAGCATATTGTTTTTGTTTCGATTTCAAATTTCTGATATTTCGTTCAATCAAATGCAACTGCAACGCCAACACGATGAAAGCTTCAAGAGTTCTCCAAGCTGTTTTACACCACGTAAATAACACCAAATGTGAAAGTACCAACACTGCACTCGCTCTCAAGTAACAAATCTCTCAAGAGCCAACATATAACAAAAGTAACGAACGAGCAAAAGTTTTGTATCGAACGAATATTACGTCTTATCAAACCTTGGATCAGCGGTTTTATTGAGCTACATATATTCAAATGCTTATCCGAATAAAGCAGTGCATCGCCTTGCTATGTATGTGTATGAAGGAAAAACACACTCTCCAACCTCTCCCGCTATGTACTGATGTTTTTTTTTTACCCACGAGTCGTATAACTCGTGTGTGCAATGGCAATCACATATTTTATTTATTTAACACGAACCCATAGAGATAAGGACAGCAACGGCTGGGAGCCAGAATGTGAGAGAGACAAGTGAGAGAAGAAAAAAAACGTTTGAGTTACGTTCGTATCGGTCTTTGGGTGTACCAAAACCCGATATTCAAGTCGTTTGACCGATGTTGCTCACACAACAGCACACATTTCATTTATCACCAACCGAAATCAAAAGAAAAAAAAAGACGTACTCTCTTGTTCGCCACACCGAATTGCACCGCACACAACATAGAATGGGAACACACTGATGTGTGCACTGCACAACGACCAATTTCAATAAAATGCTTGAGATAAATAAAAAAAAATAAATGAAAAACCAAAATGATCCGTGCACCAAGCGAATGGCTCTTTTGACTCTGCTTTTTCCATTTTCTTTTATATTTCGCTAACTGCAATAAGCCACGATTTGGTTGAAAGAGCCAAAAATTCGACTTTTTCAATGGGATAAATGAAACTCGTATTTATATCTTTTGAACAAACGAATCCACACAGATGAGAAGTTTAACAGAAAATGAGGAAAAACCATCACTTTTTTCTCATTTCATTTCCATTGAAAACTTTTGCATGCATTTTTTCGATACTTCAAAAACGTGAAATGGACTGAATTTAATGAAGCGTGGATGTTGTTGTTGTTTATGATTATGGTAAAGGGTTTTCCGACAGTTGAAAGCAGATGAGAGTAAAACTTATTTCACATATTTACAGTTCTCTCCATTTTAAGCGTTGTTCGTTTCATTTCATGTCGAATTTTTTCATAATACTTTTATTTCTCTCGCAATAATCATCAACATTCACACGCGCCCCATCAAAAATATGTCTCTCTGAAATGCAATTTAAACATTTCTCGCAGCAATTTCGGCATTTATTTATTCGCATCCCATTCCATGTAAAAAATCTAGCATCTGTGTGTGATGCCTTTATTCGCGTAGTGGCACAGATGCGTAATCAGCACATATTTCCGAAACACAAACATTGTCTACGTATCAAAGCAAAAGGCATTTGTGCGAAAAGAGGCAACCTTTCCACATCCAGATTTTGGTATACTGTGCTCGGCTGTTGCGAGTATCATTTAAATATCTCTCTGTTCCATATGGATACAATGAATGTTAAAATAATTATAGCAAATATTTCAGCGTTCACCGTGATGCAAATGGAATTTTTCGCATTCGTGGAGAGTTATTGAAATATTTGAATGTCGTTCGATTTTCGATGCTGCGTATGTATCTGTGTTCTTTTTACTTTTCCGCACACACCACTGTGTGTGGTAAAGGTATTGCGATCGGTTCAAAAAATTCAAAACGCTCGGAATAAGTTTTCTATGCGTTTTGAACCTAGAAAAAACGATTGCAACCATTCCTGGAGCAATTTTTTGTCCGTGTGTGGTACGTTGTCCGTTGTACGCAAAAATTTGTTAACACGATAACTCAAAAAATTGATTTTAGAATTGAACAAAAATTTTCACACACATTTGTCTTCATTAGGAATAGAAACCTATTAATTTTCAGCCTAATCGGATAATTTTTTCGGGTAGCTCTAGTGGAGTTGAATCAAAAAATGGGCTGTTTTTCAATATAATTACGAAAAATTTGTATGGGGACTATGACTATTTCGCATTTTATCATTATGAAACTTTCAGAATATTTTTTTTTTATGATAAAAATGAGTCGTGCAAAATTTCAAGTAATTCCGACTAGATTCAGGACTACCTCACCTGCAAAATTTCGGATTTTTGGTGTCTTTTCGGGTTCAAAACTGAACATATGTATGGCGGCTATCTTAAGTTCACATTGTTTCCTATTGGAACTGTCAGAATATTATTTTCTATGTTTTTCAAGTCATTCTGATGAGATTTAAATCCAGCTCCCTCACAAAATTTTCAATTTTCGGGGTCAATATTCAAATCAATAAATTGGATGAAGTGTTTGTGATTTTCTAATCTGTGTTTTTTCATCAGTTTGAATGCTCATTAACTTTTTAACGAAAGTTATACATAACATAAATGTAGAACCATATCTATCGTTGGCATGAATTGAAAGTTCAGATCAGAGTGAACTAATTCGTAATTGTTATTACCAATTCAAAAATAGAGCACGTTGAAGTCAAAATTAAGAACTGAGTGGTTTATTTGTTTTTTTATTAAAATTTAAATTTAAATTACATGATGTGTAACGACTCGAAATTCGATCTCATCGTAATGACTTCAAATTGTCTGTGATTTATTCTCAAAGTTGCATGATGATTCGATCAGAAATAAACATAAATCCAATACAAATGAGTAGCAATCAATGAAAAATGCGTAAGCCCGAACAATTTCGGGAAATGTGCGGAAAAGTTAGTTTTACGTACGTAAGACCATTTATTTCTCTTGAAAGTCAAGAAAAGGTTTCATCATAGTTCAAGCTGTAGCGCAATCATAGCAGAAAAATGAGAAATGAAAAAAATGCGAAAAGTTTGTTCGCGCATTTGAAACGCAGAACAAGTACTGGCCTTGGAAAAAGATTTCCGCAGATTCTATTCATTCAATGACGTTCTATTGACATCAAACCGCTAAATTTTCCAGCAAATATTACATTTCCACCAAAATTCAAGCTCGGTTTTATGTATTACATCTCCCAATATCTATATGGTCTTGCTCTTATACTCACGTTGTGACGTTCACATGTATTTGTGTCAAAAATACGCAATTCCAATTGATTGCGGGTAGAAGCAGGGCCATCCATTGTAGTGACGCCGCTATAGTGATGACGATGTTGTTTCCGACATTGATTATGATTATGATGCGCTGACTTTATTTGTTTTTATATTGGACAGATAAATATGCGCATATTCAAATACGTGTTTCATTCGAAATTTAAGCGAATCCCAGAGTTATTGTTATGAATTTTGTTTTTTCTTCGTCATTCGCTTGCCAAACTTATGTCAAAGTCGGGTGAACATGGCAATTCGAATGTGCTGAAGAAGATGTAATATGGCATCAAGCAACGATGTTGTATGTATGTGTGTGTTTGTTCTTCTTGCAAGGGTAAAAGGCAAACCAAGAGCGCACTGAGTTTGAATAGGTTCGTTGACAGAATCTATAACAATATCAGCGTATATGTTGAACACATCAATGTGTTTTTCGAGCCATGTATCGCTTGACGCTACATACACTTACGCACATCAACATAAAAGCAAAACCTAGCGAGGCAAGGCAAAACCATTCCAGGTTTAGGCAAATGCAGAAGGTGTGTGCGGAACAAATTCAGAGAGGAAAAAAGTTACGCGCAATGGCGTAACAAACAATATGACAGTTATGAAGTTGCATGTGTTCGTCCTATTTTGAGAGTTTTCGATTTGATAACATCAAATTGTGTGCTTTGTTTTCGCTTGCATTTTATTTCATACTTTGTGAGACCCGCATAAGCACAAGTAAGAAACATTGGACATTTTATATGTGAAAAAATCGATGGACCAGTTCCGCACGAACAAATCCACGCAAAGTTTTTTTTTTCCTCTGTAAAGAGAAACTCTGAAAAATAACATATTCAGTAATAAAAGGGAGGACACTTTAGATAACCTCGATATAAAATAATGGAAATTTAATTAAAATTTAATGAAAACTCAACTAAGTAGTTTAATTTTTTCACATGTGCTCACTGAACAGAAGTGATATTTGACAAGAACGAATTTTTAAGTGACTTGAAACTTGAACATCACTTATTTCAAATTCAAATGTGAAAAATCCAACCCTTCTCCACTTTTGATGTTGATTACACGTACTGTGTGTAACACATAAATTGCCTGCATACAGAAAAACTGAATGTGGATTTCACAAGCAAGAAGCGTTCGCATGGCAGCGACTTTTGAAAGCGAGGGGTCGTAGTTTGCACAAAGTTAATCGCCATTATCGGCTCCAGAGTTCCCGACGAAGGACACATTCTAGAAATTGCTCTCATTCATTGAATTATTTACTGAAATCAGGCGTTTATTTATTTGGTCTGATCAATCCCCATCTTTACTTGGTTTTGTATGTGGATTTTAGAAATATCCCCACGTTTTGGTTTCAAAAATGGAATTTCAGGACCAAACCGAATGTATTCCGTGTGGTAGATTAAAGCCGCAGCGTGAACATGCCTGTTCATCGTTTTTTTTTGTCAATCCGAATTCTCATTTGGTCGTTTATCACGACATATCGTTGTGATGCGCACATGCACTCGCCACAGAGTCAATTCGGTCATTTTGTCACAGAATAACATTTTCTCCGGCATTGTTCAATAGATTGAATGTAATGTGTTTAAATTGTCGAAAAGTGTTACGTGTAAAGAAAGAGCCGAGCATAGCAAGAAATCCCCAATGTCCAATTCGCTTCCCAGATCGATGGTTGATTGTATGTTTCCCCAAATATAACGAACGCTATGGGTCATATATGGCAGAAAGTACACTTGCTACTGAGTGGCACATTTGATAAAAATAAACGCTAGCTCCGGCGATTCACTGCTCACGCTGATGTTTTCTCGCACATTTCGCCATCAGAGTGAATATAAAAAACTATTCGTTCGTTCGCTACGGCCAAATCTGCTTTGCATTGCATTTAGAATACATGATGCTGCTACTGCTGTTGTGTGCGCATGCAAACCGTTCATGTCGAATTGGTGATTATATTATGGCGGCATTGCTTCTGGGAAGCTGGAAACGAATAGATTGCTATTATCTGAACGAAATAAAATGATTGATTAGAAAATTGGAACTCATTCAATGTAGCAGTAAACAAATCCAATTTCATTGTTCACAAACTAAAAATCATTAAAGCTGAAGCATCCGCAAAATTCAATTCTATTCCGGTTTGCCAGCCAACTTGCTTCTATTGCGTTCTCCAACTCATAACATCTCATTCTCTCTCCTGATTGGTTCTCTCTTTTTGGTTTTACTTCACTTAGTGATTTTGTAGCTTGCGTTCGGTTATGCGGTTAAACAGTGGCAAAACAAATAAAATTTAGAAAAAGAGTAAAAACTTGACCAGAGAAATTCGTTTGAATTGAAAATGGCGCATTCGAAACTAGGCAGCAAACAAAAGCATCTATGACAACCATAGCTCCTACACATGTTTCGTTGGAATAAACTATGAGTTTGGAGAAAAAAAAAATTAGGAAGAGGAAATGGAAAAACTAACCACATGCTGGACTCGCCCGCACAATAACACACTCACACACTTTGTCTCCCTTCATCACGTCTTTTGTGTGTGATCGAAATATATGTGGCTATGGAAAATTGCGCATGCAGTGTTGTCAAGCATTTATTCAATTTACTCATTTTTAACATATCCGCTTTCGACAGTCGCCTAAATTTTACCGAGACTATTTTTTGACGTCAACAACACCGTTTTGTGAAAATACTTCATCGAAATCACTGTAAAATTGGCAACATCTTCAAGTTACAATAATATAATTTTAAAATTTTCAGCCGTTGCAGAACTTGTGTCCATACATTTATCGGTATAAAAGATAGAAAATAAAATATCCCTGGGTAAACGAGTAATCAGCTGAAATTGAGCAAAAAACCTTCGAAAAGGTTTTGCTGGTTTTTTGACGCATAATGTTGTCGTATTTGGTTCAAAGTGATCAAATCGATTCTCAAGAGTTGTTGTTCGATTGTAGTCGTTGTGTGCGTTTCGATGATTGCTGATTGGCAACCGATGTACTGGATCGATTTTTATGAAGGCCAAACAATGTTTGTCATAGATACAAAATGAATTTATTTGGTTGCCATTGCTATTCTTTCTCTATTCATCTCAAATTTTTTGCAGCATTTTTCTCACTTTGGGATATTTTAGCCAATGCTTTTGTTAGATAAAACATTTATTAAATCAACTAGAAAAATGTATGTAAAGTTTCAGAAACCGATCAACAATATGACATGTGCAACTTAGAACCAACTCACATTATTGAATCCGCACTGAAACGGTTTCGAGCAAACTATTTGCTGAAAGATTAGCACGAACTCTCAAAAAGACAAATATGCAAACATTTACACATAATGTCACTCTTTTGAATAGTTGAAATTCAGTTTAAACATGAAGCTGAATGGAATAGAATCGAATAGTAATGAAGCCACATATATGTAATCTACAAAAGAAAATACCAGAATTTGCTGCGCGAGAAAATCGATTGAAAGATACGCCCATCACTAGGTGAAAATAATTTGTAACCATTTTCGCATCGCAATAGCCCAAGAAATCTTACTTTCGAGTACGACACAGCGATTCGGCACGATCGAACGACATCTGTCAACACGAATATTATAAATATTCGGAAAAATATTTATTCGGCGTCAATTTGAGCATATGTGCGATTGCATGTCAGTCGCAGCACACCTTTCGAAACCTAATTGCAAGACTCCATAGAACAGAATATGTCATGCAATTAGATCATCATTTTGAAATAAGCTAATTGAACAATCAGCATTT